>OX371223.1:63462230-64662230 GCA_947310385.1 Nephrotoma appendiculata
TCGTTACATTGTATCATGTTCGGGAAAAACAGGCTTATGTGGAGCTAATGTGAAGATATCAACTATTATTCTGGTTGGCGACAATTCAACGTTGATTGGTCACTTGGGCTGGAGATTATTTCAGCTTGGTCAGTTTAGGACTGCGAATTTAATAACATTTATGAAGTAGAGACATCTAAATTTAGACATTACAAACTGCTTTCTAGCGGTTTAGTCTCACAACAGAATAGTTTGGTTCAATAATAATTTAATGAAGAATAGAACCGTTGCGAATGTTCTTGTGGAATCTGGAGTATTCGACGCGCGATATATAAAAGCGTTAAGACCGTGTTCGAAAGTTTGAAAGCGAGGATTTTAATCGGGGCTTTGGGGTTGTTTCAAGGTCAGGTAAATTAATATAGTAAGTTGTTCAGTAAGTTTTATCGAAGACATTTTTCACATTTTTCTATGGTACTACTTTTTTATGAACACGTGTTGCTTCATGTAGATCTGTCAACTATTTCGTATATTAACAGCTGTTCAAAAAAAATGCATATCGTGCAGTGAAAAAATTCTACTACTAATTAAAGGTGAAGAGTTTTTTACACTTTTAACAATCGTTCATTAATTTTTTTTGTGACGCTAGGACTAAAAGCACTAGGGTAGGAATAATGCGATTTACCAGCTTTCGGGATGAAAACAACTCTGCTCCTCTTCCAATATTATGGAACAGTTCCGAAAGTAATGAACGCTGGAAAATACAGATGTAGACGACCCTCAATGAGAAAAAACATGCTGTAATTCAGCACAAAAGGCTCCATTCGGACCACCTTATTTATAGGGTGGGAAGGAGGATAAACTCCAACGCAAAATGTCGCGAGCGGCATGTCTATCGGTTTGGTTCCAATCGGACGGAATAACAGTCCTGTTAGAATGCTTGGAAGCTATTTAATCATGACTGATAGCGTAGCAACCGGGAAAATGCACAAAAGGTATACTATGGTAGTTTCTGTTTTGCAAAATTCATTTTTTGCGAGAGTCCTGGTAATTCCAGAAAGTTTATTATTCTCTTCGCATAAGTTAATCCATGATGACCTGCAAGCGGATCTTAAATTTTTGAGATGCTAAAAAATTATCCCAATCAACCTGAAAGGTTAAATCTTTTGGGTCATCTTGCAGTTTTTCTAAGTTTTTAAGATCAATTTTAATGTGAAGTGAAATTTATCCAAAGTAATCCAAAAAAATACAACAACAGACTACTTAGACCAAAAGAAGTGTCCCAAGCAAGTTAAATCATTTTCTAATGGGTCTGACAGTGTGTTCCATGAGATTTAAAAATGTAATTTTATTGATGGGCCTTAGATAAATTTTATTTCATTAGTCCACCAATATCAATAAAGTTCATGCTAAATGCTTATAAAATACTTAGAATGACTTTGGAATGTACCTAAGGCCCATTAAAAATCACATTTTTAAATCTCATAGACCACCCTGTCAGACCCATTAGAAAATCAGATAGCTTGCTTAGGACACTCCTTTTGGTCTAAGTAGTCCACTAATGTCACTAAAGTTCATGCTACATGCTTTAAAAATACTTAGAATGACTTTGCATTGTACCTATATAAGACCCTTTAAAAAATCACATCTCCTCTAAATCACACAATATAAATTCAACTGAATGTTTACTTCCACTAAACTTTTACAATACGTTTGTTGTTGTTGTATTTTTGGATTAGTTTGAGTAAACTTCCCTAGCATCTTGTTTGGTAATAAGAGGACAAGCATTTACGAAAGCTTATGTGATTGCGTTCTTCAAAGTCGATGCTAACAAATCAATGTCATCTGACAAACGAATCTCGTCCAAAAATACCTGCAGAGGTACGAGCTCAGAAGGGAGTAATTCCCAGTTAATAAGCTTCTTATTACGGTATAGTTTAAAAGTAGGTCTTTTAAATGCTGTATAAGATAGCGGAATTTTGACAGCGGAAAATAAGAGATTGCGCTACTCGCCGCAAGTGGCAGCACTATCACTAAAGAGAAATAATTTTGTTATGTAATTACCAGCGGAAATTTTTCATTCATTATGTACCACTTTTTTCACTAAATAAAATATCCCAGCGGAAAAAAATATTAAAAGTGAACCTTAAAATGGCAAATTAATTGATCTCCGAAGTAAAGAAACTCGGTATATGAAATCTTGAAATTTAACAACAATCCGTCTATCCGCCATTTCTTCCACTAGTAACCAATACTTTCGGTTGTTTTTCTAGTAGCCTAGGTCATACTGAGACTATATGGAAAATTTGGGGAAAATTCATAGGCCAGAATTTTCACTAGAACTTTTTGATTTTCTGCGGCCAAATAGGAGATTTTCAGTTTTTGACGAATATCTCAAAAAACTTTCACTAGTAACCAATACTTTCGGTTGTTTTTCTAGTAGCTTAGGTCATACTGAGACTATATGGAAAATTTGGGGAAAATTCATAGACCAGAATTTTTAATATAATTTTTTGATTTTCTGCGGCCAAATAAGAGATTTTCAGTATTTGACCAATATCTCAAAAACTTCCAATAGTAACCAATACTTTCGGTTGTTTTTCTAGTAGTTTAGGTCATACTGAGACTATGTGGAAAATTTGGGGAAAATTCATAGACCAGAATTTTCACTAGAATTTTTTGATTTTCTGCGGCTATCTGTTATTTTCAGTTTTTGACCAATATCTCAAAAACTTCCACTAGTAACCAATACTTTTGGTTGTTTTTCTAGTAGCTTAGGTCATACTGAGACTACATGAATAATTTGGGGAAAATTCATAAACCAAAATTTTCACTAGAATTTTTTGATTTTCTGCGGCCAAATAAGAGATTTTCAGTTTTTGACCAATATCTCAAAAAACTTCCACTAGTAACCAATACTTTCGGTCGTTTTTCTAGTAGCCTAGGTCATACTGACACTATATGGAAAATTTGGGGAAAATTCATAGACCAGAATTTTCACTAGAATTTTTTGATTTTCGGCGGCCATATGTGATTTTCAGTTTTTGACCAATATCTCAAAAACTTCCACTTAATTGTCTAAATCAAAAAATTCTAGTGAAAATTCTGGTCTATGAATTTTCCCCAAATTTTCCATATAGTCTCAGTATGACCTAGGCAAATAGAAAAACAACCAGAAGTATTGGTTACTAGTGGAAGTTCTTGAGATATTGGTCAAAAACTGAAAATAACATATAGCCGCAGAAAATCAAAAAATTCTACTGAAAATTCTGGTCTATGAATTTGCCCCAAATTTTCCATATAGTCTCAGTATGACCTAAGCTACTAGAAAAACAACCGAAAGTATTGGTTTTCGGTTAGGTTTCAGTGGTTGACACTTAGGCTATTTTTGGCCCATTGTGATACCACGCATTCACGCCACATCATTAACCCATTCACCTATTCACCCACTCACACAATTACAGTATACCACCTGCACATTGCAAGCTCCATGTCAACCTGTAGTCATTGACGTGGACGGTGGGTCGTCGCTGAATTCTGCACTCCATCAGAGGGTCTTAGTTGTGTTTATTAACATCCTCGATTGTAATCGATGATGAAAATTCGATTTGCATCTAGCCTCTGATGGGATTCGAACCCAGCACCTCCCGGTCCAAGTGCCGAAGCTTTAACCACTGCACCACTTGTCCGGCCGCAGAAAATCAAAAAATTCTAGTGAAAATTCTGGTCTATGAATTTTCCCCAAATTTTCCATGTAGTCTCAGTATGACCTAAGCTACTAGAAAAACAACCGAAAGTATTGGTTACTAGTGGAAGTTTTTTGAGATATTGGTCAAAAACTGAAAATCTCTTATTTGGCCGCAGAAAATCAAAAATTCTAGTGAAAATTCTGGTCTATGAATTTTCCCCCAAATTTTCCATATAGTCTCAGTATGACCTAAGCTACTAGAAAAACAACCGAAAGTATTGGTTACTAGTGAAAGTTTTTTGAGATATTCGTCAAAAACTGAAAATCTCCTATTTGGCCGCAGAAAATCAAAAAGTTCTAGTGAAAATTCTGGTCTATGAATTTTCCCCAAATTTTCCATATAGTCTCAGTATGACCTAGGCTACTAGAAAAACAACCGAAAGTATTGGTTACTATTGGAAGAAATGGCGGATAGACGGATTGTTGTTAAATTTCAAGATTTCATATACCGAGTTTCTTTACTTCGGAGATCAATTAATTTGCCATTTTAAGGTTCACTTTTAATATTTTATTCCGCTGGAATATTTTATTTAGTGAAAAAAGTGTTACATAATGAATGAAAAATTTCCGCTGGTAATTACATAACAAAATTATTTCTCTTTAGTGATAGTGCTGCCACTTGCGGCAAGTAGCGCAATCTCTTATTGTCCGCTGTCAAAATTCCGCTATCTTATACAGCATGTCTTTTAAGGTTTATGTTAAAAGATATGCACCTGTAGGCGCGAGAGATTATTGATCCAATTGATGATTAAATCGATAATCGACATAGAGCACAAACTAATATCAAATCATTTTCCTCATGCATTTTCAGCTCAAGTGTGCTTAGATAGTTAAGCAGAGACAACTCCCTGTTCTGCTGATGAGCCTAGGTATCGTCTATCTACCACTAGACGTAATTGATTTGACCTTCTCTACAAAACAAGAATAATAAACTCCTTCAAAAGCGGTTGTGAAACCGAATCATACAAGAAAAAGAAAAATGTAATATATTCGTACCTTATGCAAGACGTACAATATGCAGGGCAGATTATAAGTGGTGATGTTTCTGACAAATGTGAGATCCAGACAAGTTTCTCCCAAAGTCGACGGGGTTATTGTGTTAGGGACATAGTCTGAAGTCCGTCCTAGAAGTCACCGCAGAGAAGCGAGGGATGTTGGAGTTCACGCTGAATACGAATATCACCAATTGGGTAAGTTTCAACAATTGAGCGAATATGTGCATGACCTGGTTGCTATCGTTGACATCCAGTCACCTGTAAGTTGACTTAGCGAGAACATGACCACAGATAGTCACTCTACCGGCTGGTACAACAAGAATATTGTTTCTCATGTACTTAGTTGGATTAAGCTTCGCAGACACGTGTCCGACAAATGAGTTCGAGGCTTTAACTAATTCCAACAAATTATATTTGTAAGTGACTTGTAATCTGATTCCTCAAACATTGTTTTGGAATATTTTCAATGTAAAATGCAACATTGAGACACGATGTTTCAAGTTTATGTTGGATGTTTAATGAATTGTTTGAACACAGTAATCTGTTGGGACAACCGTTGAGTTGAAATTATTTTTTCATCATTTTCAAAATGGCGTTGATCGTTTCCAAAAAGTTAAGATGAGTTGATATTTTGAGAACCGTTTATTTCGATTATTTTAAATATGCATAATGTAAATACACCATAGTATAAAATAATAATAATTCCTTCCATATACACATTTTTTACATTTTTCATTGCCGCTCTTTTGAATTTCAACTCTACTCAATCCCACTAGTATCGTCGAGTTCAGCATTTCTTGACAAAAACTGTGCTCTACTCTGTTAGCGACCATAGAAAAACTGCAACAGAAGCCACTTTCAAGTCTGATGTGAAAGTCAAGAAATACTGTTATCTGCTCGTTGAGTTAGAACCTAAGAAGCAGCTCTTATAGATGCTATATAAGAAAGATAGCGGAAATATGGCATCTAAAAATGAGATTACGCTACTCGCCGCAAGTGGCAGCACTGTCACTAAAGAGAATTTATTTTGTTATGTAATTACCAGCGGAAATTTTTTTATTCATTTTGTATCTATTTTTTCACTATATTTAAAACATCTCAGCGGAATAAAATATTAAAAGTGATCCTAAAAGTGACAAATTTATTGATCTCCGAAGTAAAGGAACTCAGTAAATGAAAACTTGAAATCTAACAATATTCCGTCTCTCTGCCATTTCTTACCGAATTACGATGAAATTTGGATGGTAGTATTGATCAGGGATTTTAAAGTAAGTTTTGGACAAAATTCTAGGATCTATTCATGTCAGACTAAACTTCGCCATTTCATAACCAATCCGTATGAAAAATGGAATCTGTAGATTCTACATGATATAAATAAATTTTAAACTGTAGGGAATTCGGCTATTCTTAATTAATAATTGTAAAATTTGTATCGACAATTCACGATAATTTTTTGATTTTCTCCGGTCATATAAGTTATTTTCAGTTTTTGGCCAATATCTCAAAAATTTCCACTAATACCAATATTTTCGGTTGTTTTTCTAATACCCTAAGGTCATCCAGACACTACATGGAAAATTAGGGAAAATTTATGATCTATAATCATAAATAAAATTCAAAATTTACTCACCCTCTACAGCAAAATTCATCAACAATCACATGCGGACACAGTGTTGTTTGATGACCCGCCTTTTCCACATGTTGTCTTAAATCTAAATGCGATGACATTATGGGCAGGTATCGAGTTAAGGGCCTCTGTGATTTTGGTACATTACTTCGTCGCCCTGTCACCGCCCGAGCACCAGCACTTCCAATACCACCATTTAACTTATTACTAATATTCACATCGTTCTGTGATGCAAAACTATTCCGATTACTATCATCATCGGTTTGGTCATCTATTGTGTCCCCATTACTTAACCGATTGGAAGAACCATTCCGCCTTATATCATTCGTTGACATATACTGTTTATCAACCAGCGGATCATAGCTGGCCTCACTGATTTCTGATAGGGGTCGCTGTTGATTTGAATCGAGTTCTGGATGTGAATGGCGCTGCTGTAATGAAAGAAAAAGAAACAAATTTTAAAATATGTAATTTCTAAGAAAAATAGAAAAACAAATTAAATCAAAAATGAATCACATGATAAAGAATTTTCATTATTTTTATCACAACCGCACGAACAGTTGTTGTGGATAATTTTTTGTCTTTCTATTTTTAATGGTACATGGTTTTTTTTGTTGCTATTCTGTCGAGCTGTTAAAAACGAAATAATTTTCCCTGCTTAGAACCGTGTCGTTGCACAGATCATCACAAACAAGAAGAAAAACTATAAAGAAAACGAATTTACATGTGAGATGGATTGGGAACACCTACTTTGAATTTATTACACACATCTAGTGTACGAGCATGTGAAAATGTCACGTAAAATTATTAAAACTTTGAGGATTGAGGGAAATATAATTTTTCATCTGTTTTGCGTTTTGCGTCACTTTTGGTTATTTAACTATATACATACTCGTATACTCGTATAGTGGCTAAATGAAAAATGAATGAATTAATTAAATTGGAACAACAACAAGTGGACTGCAAAATATAATAAAAGATTTTAAGAAATGGGATTTATGATGATTTTACGCGGTTGAATAGCCAAATTTAATTGGGAAAATTTTTTATAAACCATTTACGGTGACTGCCCATAAATTTTTTCGTGGTTTATTTCTGGCAAGAGCTAATGCGACACATGCGGAATAACTTGTAAGCTTTTACTTTTCAAGAGTTTTTCCGATAAACATTTTGAGCCAAATGTATAGTATTAGCACAGCGTAGGTAAGATACTGTTACGAATTTCAGGCGTTCGAAATGGATTCGTACTGGATTTTTCAAATAAAACACTCAACATTTAAGGCTGTGTGAAAAACTTAACCTAAAAGTCAAATCGGTAAATTCAATTATTTTTCAAAAATTAGTAAACGATTTACCCGACTATTGGCTCGCAGCCCTAGGAAAACAATATCCAATGCTAAATTCGATTGCTTTGAATTGTTTTCGTGTTTTCTTTGAAATATCGTCGGTTTGGTGCAACAGTGACACAACTCAAAATTTTTTTTTAATTTTTTTTTTTTTTTTTAGTAAAATAATTTTTTTCTATTCCTACATCTTCAATCGGATCTCAATTTTTATAATTTTATAATATTTTGCAAATTTTCTTAGGATAGTTTCCAATATCTTAAAATGTTAATTTCTTTCGCGAATTGAGTGATTTTTTGCATGGAATTTTATCTTATTTGCAATACTATAACAAAAAGGTATTTTATCAATTTGTTAACAAATTCGAAAGCAATAAAACTCGTGCCGGATTTAAAAAGTATACAGATAACCTCCAAGAACACGGTTTTGAAGAACAAGGATACCCATTTCCTCAAATTACAGGGCTTCAAACAACACGATTTTCGTTATTTTTTTTTTATTTTGTTTCTTGTATATCATAACAAAAAATAAAAAATAGATTTTGTTTTGTTGTAGTTTCGAACAACACGGTTTTAAAGAACACGGAACGAACTAATCGTGTTCTTGGAAGGTTTCCTGTATTTAAAACTCATACGTGATAAGAACTTTAGTTTTGATGAAACGTTTACTTCCATAATCTGAAATTAGATAAAAGCCCGCAGTATTCTGAAATGCTCAAATGCTCCAAATGAATCTTCTAAATAACAAAACCAGCACTGTTGATTGAAAATGAGAACGAATAGAAGGAGCAAATTCGGTGTTGTTAGAAATGGGTTCGTTTACCAATAATAGTGCAGGAAGCGATGGAGAGGAGGAAAATGAATATAGAAGAAACTTGAGAAGCACCTTTGAGAAACTTACAACTTTTCCATCAAAATACAATAGAAAATCGAAAAAACTACGAAGGTACAGGCTAAGCAAAATAAATAAAATGATTGTATAGAATTAAAGAGCTACAGAAAATATCGCCGAAAATATACAGAAGATATTCTCGAGACTGCGGAGATAGAAGCAGCAAAAATGAGCGATTAATCATAAGATTTCCAAAAAAACAACCTTATAAATTGTGGGAACTCCTGATTATCAGCATATTGAAATTATAGCAATAGTCAATATTGAGCAAATAAAACCAACGCTCAACCAACAAATAAGAAACGAACAATCGAAATTGCGTTCGATACCATCAGCAAATGAAATGGACATTCTAATGAAAATAATGGAACAATCAAAAAAGAGAATGCACAAGGACCACGTCCCCAAAGCTAGTAGAACCCATCCAACAGAAGGTATTATGGATAGTTATAGGCTTATAATAGACTAATTAAATCCTGCATTAAAAACTTTAATACATGGGGCTCCATCCCTTCCAACTAAAACGACGGGTTCTGCTGGCTTTAGAAAAATTGCTGATTTAAAAACTATCCGAAAATCAAAGGCTATTTAAGCTAACTAAATTTCCCATAGCAGAACCCAAATTGAAAATCGAACCAAAACCGACATTATAACGCAAAACATGATCTATTGACAAACAAATAATGCTCGACTCATCATGACCTAATGAAATTCCCTATTAACAAATATTGGGCTTCACTCGTTCTTGACAAAGCTTCAGGTAATTTAATTTAAAGCTAGAAAACCCGATTTATGCGTATAACGCTTGGTAAGGAAGGATAGAGCCCAAATTGTTTGGATAACCAATTTTATTACGTCTTAGTGAGCCTAAAATTATTTGTATGCCAATAGGTCTTGTTTTGCGTTCTAATGTCGGTTTTGGTTCGATATAAGTTCTGCAGGCTAGCTTTGAAGTGAAAAAGTCTAATCCTTTTTCTAGATCGGGACCTTTAATTTTACAATTGTTTTCTAAAGCTAGCAGAACCCATTGTTTTAGTAGGTATATTAGCCATTTTAATTATCCAAAGCATCTTGAAATGTTCTGCTAGATGGGTTCTGCTAGCTTTACACGCATCAAAGACGCTGCAACTAGCGTCCAATATAAGGAAAAACAGACACGAAGATATTGACCAGAATGCGTTCTAAGAGTACTGGACCGTTTGAGGTAACTAAATAAGGTAGTCATTGCATGTTTATGTTTTATTATCGCGAAAAAATACAGCTTTCTATAAAATTCATATATTATCAGATTTATCAGGCGTAGGAAACTTAAAATATTCATCAGAAAAACAAAGGCTACTACATCGCATAAAAAGTTCCCGGTCTGACACATAGAATGTGCCACAAATTTAAATTTAAAAAAAATCGTGTTGATTAAACACTGGTTTTTGATGGAAAAAACACCGTTCAAGCAAAGCAATGGCTTGATAAGTGTTGTACGGACTCTGTACCGGGAAAATCAACCATCATTGACTGGTATGCTGATTTAAACGTCATACAACCACCGATGATGCACCTCGCTCTGGACGCCAAAATGAGGCTGTGACTACAGAAAACTTAAAAAAATCCACGAAATTGTTTTGAAAATGAAATTCCGTGAGATAGTTGAAATTGTAAAGATATCAATGAAACGTGTTGACAATAATTTGCACGAACATTTGTCCATGAGAAAGTTGTGTTCGAAGTGGGTACCGCAGTTGCTCACAATGGATCAAAAACGCCAACGCGTCGATGATTCCGTGCGCTGTTTAGAGCTGTCTAAGCGCAATATTAACGATTTTTTATGCGGTATGTGACAATGGATGAAACATGAATCCACCATTATACACCAGAGTCAATTCGGCAAAAAGCACACCACAGTCAGCAGCAAAAAATACAGCAATGATTATTGACATGTTCCAATAAAAATATTTGTAGTAGTAACCAACGATATTATGGACGTAAAATTTAAATATAGCGTTAGCATTACTGGATTATTCAGACACCAAAATAATAATTGCCTGTAACAAAGCATTAGTCAACTTGTCTTTGCTAATTGGAAATCTTATAAAACCAAATAAAAGTGGCCCAATATACTGGTCATAGCAAATGTCCAGCTCAAAAAAGATGAGGCGTGCATAAACTATCTACGAGAATGAATTATGATAATACCATACAAGAAGGGTTATCGGAAAATTATGTGTTTTCCGACAAACGACCTTGAATATGTTGCTAAACGCATGGATCAGAATTAGAATGCCTTTGGAATGAACCTATTCGCGATTTAAAAAATGTTATTTGTAAATCTTACGAAATACCCTGTCGGACCCAATAGAGATGCAGATAACTTTAAAATGATACTATTTTAATTATGGGTAATCCAGCAATATTGATGGGAAACAAGGATGGGATTTCAATGTGAGTTCCGAATGTGGATCTGGAAAATTGCTAATTCTAATATAACTAGTAACACTTCAATAAAATAAGAACACAACAAGACTTGTGCAAATGGCCAATTTAAATTAAACTAATCCACTTCTCAACCGATCGGGATAAAACTCGGTTTATACAGTGCACTCTTATATGCAAGACAATTGTTCCGACAAATTGTAAATGTTAAGTAATTTATGGTGGATCTCAATTTGTAAGAATTAAATTAGTTTCGAACATAACTACTTGATCCGGTTCTTAAAATTAATAAATTTAATGAAACTTGGATGAGTTTTGATTGGTATATTGAAAGCAAAATGGAGATTTCGATTATTTGTATAATAGAAATCGCCAATGTGAATTTTTTAAAAGATTCATTCTTCCCGTAGAACTAACCAAACAAGAAACTTAAATAATCGAAAAATATAAGGTTGTTTATCAACGAAGATGCTGGCAAAGGTAAACAGTTATTTACGTTAAAGTGTACGTGTATTTTATAGTTTGGTTTTTGACTTGAATAAACATCAAATAATCTACAGAAGCACAAAGTGGTTCTCGCGTCCGACTCTACTTCTCATCATTTAGAGACTATACAAGCATAGACCCAAATCTACCCCAAACTAGAATTTCCCTTTATTTTGTTCGAAGTTTGTTCAAAGTAAAAATATAACATCCTTCGTCAGCAGACCTATTCCGGAACTCCACCTAAAACTCATGTTAATGTCCAGTTCCTGGTGGTTTATACACACCATATTTAACTAGAGTCAAGAATTTCGTTGAAAATTTATATCAAAATCCCAGTCACATTCTATACAATTCAAGTTTGACCAAAAGCACATAAGAATTGGCCAAGTAAAATCCCGGAACGTGAATATAAATAAAAATTAGTATTTTGAATAAACCATAATGTTCCATTTAGCATGGCTATAAATTGTAGAAATTCAACCAAAATTGATGTTATATCCCCAATTCTGTCCGGTAAGACAAGGTTGAGTTCTATTTATCACGATTGAGTTCTAACAAATCGAACAAACTCTTATTGCATTCAAAAGTTTGACAAAATTTCAGAATCTATCCACAACCATCTTTAATTACGTAGAAATTTCATGTTACGTTCGGAATAGCATCCATAATTCATGTTATAATAGCAATGCTAACCTAACTACCGAATTTAACCGAGGACCTCTAAGTAATAGATGAGCTCCACTCAACAAGGAAAACTTCTGAACTTCGTACCAAATTCATGTTAGGATACCCCATTGGATTTAACCATAGCAATGTGGAATTCCAAAACCACACGAAACATAATTTTGAATATCTTGAATACCAAGGATTTGAGACCCAGAATTCCAGAATTTCGATTTTTGACATTCGGCATTTTGTAAGGATCCGAAATTTTGGTTTTCAGGGTCTAGATTTCCAGGATTTTAATTACAACGATATATTACCGGACAAGTGGTGCAGTGGTTACAGCTTCGGCACTTGGACCGGGAGGTACTGGATTCGAATCCCATCAGAGGCTAGTTGCAAATCGAATTTTCATCATCGATTACAATCGGTGATGTTAATAAACACAACTAAGACCCTCCGATGGAGTGCAGAATTCAGCGCCGACCCACCGTCTATGTTAATGTACAGGTTGACATGGAGCTTGCAATGTGCAGGTGGTATACTGTAGTTGTATGAGTAGGTGAATAGGTGAATGGGTTAATGATGTGGCGTGAATGAGTGGTATCACAATGGGCCAAAAATGGCCTAAGTGTCAACATCTGAAACCTAACCTACTGTAACGCTAGTAAAGGGTAACGCATAAGTACCGTTATGATTTAAAAATTGAATAGTTTTTTTATTCACGTATTTTTTTCGTTTTCTTTTTTTTTCAGAATTAACTTTGAAAATCTTAGGAAATTTATGATGGAAAGACTCAGCATAGAACAAAGGACCAAAACTGTTCAATATTATTTTGAAAGTCAGTATTCGATTATTCAGACACAAAGATGATATCGAAATTTCTTTCATGTTCGAAATGCACCGAGCGCTCCAACAATTTACCGATTGATTCAGCGGTGTCGGCCACAAGAGGCTGTCTGTGACATTCTGCGTGCATTCAATATATATTTGTCGTTTTAAAGAATTGTATCTAGATAACCACGAGTTTATTCACAAACTCATAATGAGTATGCCTCATACTCATTTTCAAAATTTCAGAATATTGAGAACCTAAAATTCAAGAATAATTGTTGGAGATCAAATGCATCCACTTAGATGCACAGTATGGTGTGAAATAACTTCAGAAAGGATCATTGGCCCATATTTTTTCGAAAACGAATAACAAGTTGCGATTAATGTGAATGGTATTCAATACCAGGCAATGATTGAAAATTTGTTCAGGCCAAAGTTAGAATGAACTATGACTCTCCTGATTTTCTGATTTTAACTGGCCACCGCGTTCGTCCGATTTAACGGTTCCCGATTTTTTTATTTGGGGCTGTCTAAACGGTAAGTTGTATGCCAATAAGCCAAGAACCATCCAACAGCTTAAGGCTAATATACGAGAAGAAGTGAGGTCGCTGTCAGGTACCAGCAATTCTAAGAAAAGTTATTGAAAATGCTCTGGAAAGAGCACGTCAGGTCGAACCAAACAATGGGCACCATTTGAAAGTGTTTCAACCCTGAATAAATCAACTATCATGGCGCAACCTAGTATGTATATAGTTATCGCACATGAGGTGTCATGGTCACCACGTCAGGGCACTTCGTTCTTGAGTGTAACCGAGTGAGATTATGCATTATCAATATCCTTATAAATAAAATAATAATTATTAAGAAAAATAAATGTGTTTATTAAACCATTAATTAACAAACACAACAATTGGCGACGAGGATTACGAAAAACAATAAGAATAAATAAAAAAAATTGACGTATAAAATCCGAGCATATTTTTTGTATATTACAAAACAAGATGGATGAAGATACAAAACCAATGTTAAGTTCCATCACCGAAATGCTCAAATCGCATGACGTCATAATTAAACAATTGACGAAAAATACAAAGAACGACGATGTTCAACAAATTCATAATCTATCAAATCAGATTGTTGAATTTTACCACGATCCGGAAGACGGAAAATATTTCAACACGTGGTATGAAAGATTCGAGAACTTATTCAAGGTGGATGGCGAGAATTTGGACGATGGAGTAAAAACGAGATTGCTTTTGCGTAAACTACACACATCGAATCATGACAAATACGTGAGTTTCATTTTGCCCAAAAAGTACTGTGAACTTTTCAATTTGGGAAACTTATCGGCAGATCAGTTCAAATGCCTTGTTTCCACAAGTGGGTTGAGGTCATCATGCGACGCGGATATCCGAACAAAATTGTTGTCGCAGATCGATGCAGACAAAACAATGTCACTAGAGAAATTAATAACAAAAGCCCTGCAATTAATTAACCTCAAAAAGGATACAAAAATGATTGAAAACCAGGACAATCATTCTTATCAACAGTCATCAGTAGTTAACGCCAGTTACTCAGGTGCAAAATCAAATAACCATTTTGACAGTCAACATAATAGAGCAGGGACAGGCCAGAGGAAACCCGTCTACAATCAATATAAAAATAAGCCCAATCCGAATCATGACACGGACAAACACCAATCACCGCCCAGTAAGCCCAGTAAACTGTTGGAAATGCGGTGGCATGCATTTTACAGCCGAATGCTCGTACAAACAACACCAATGCCGGGAATGCAAACAGGTGGGGCACAAAGAGGGTTATAGCGGTTGTCGTAGTACCCCACACAGCAAACAAGCAAGCACAAAGGGTCAAAACAAAAACTTCCCGCACTTAAGAGGAATTTTTTCAGTAAATGGCGATATGGCAGCAAAGCGCAAATTCATCAATGTGAGAATAATGTCTCAGTCAACATACAACCGAACACAGCATCAGACATCACCATTATTTCTAAATCAACTTGGCAAGAAATTGGTGAGCTCACATTGACAGAGACAAATCAATCTGCAACAAGTGCATCTGGGCAACAGCTTAAATTGTTAGCAGAATTCCAATGTGAAATGGAATTCTGCGACTATACAATTACGGGGAAATGTTTTGTATCAGGTGATGGCGATCTAAATCTGTTAGGAATAGATTGGATTAATAAATTCAACATCTGGGATATGCCATTAAGATCAATATGCAACGTTTCTTCCATAAGCAGCGGCAACCCAGATAAGCAACAGCTGATATCAACACTAGTTTCTTTATTTCCGGATGTGTTCAAAGATACTCTCGGACGGTGCACGAAAACACAAGTCACGTTGCACGTCAAACCAAACAAAATATCAGTATTTAGAGCAAAACGACCAGTGGCGTACGCGGCGTTAACACAAATAAACGATGAACTGGATCGTCTCCAACAAATGGGTATCATTACACCAGTGGATTTATCCGAATTGGCCCAATAGTTTGTGTGAAAAAGAACAATGGGCAGATTTGAATTTGTGCAGATTATTCTACAGGTCTAAATGACGCACTTGAGCCGCATAAATTTCCATTGCCACTACCCGATGATATTTTTTCAAAACTAGCAAACGGCACAGTCTTTAGTGAAATAGATTTGTGTGATGCGTTCCTCTAAGTAGAAGTCGATGAAAAGTCACGGCAATTGCTTACAATCAATACACATCGCGGATTATTCCAATTTAATCGAGTACCACCAGGTGTCAAAGCTGCACCAGGTGCGTTTCAGCAAATTATGAGTACTATGGTAAAAAGCCTAGAAGGGGTAGCTGCGTATATGGACGATTTGATCGTCTGTGGTAGAACGGAAACAGAGCATAAAAACCGATTATACCAAACACTTCAGCGTATAAAGGATTTTGGATTCAACATCAAAATCGAAAAATGTAATTTTTTTAATTAATTGTTACAGCAAATTTATCAAGGATATGCATCAGTTAAGACGCCCATTGGATGCCTCACTTAAAAAAGATGCTAAATGGGACTGGCCGCCTGATTGTCAGAAATCATTCGAGCGGTTCAAACAGATACTTAAATCTGATCTCATACTTACCCATTATGACCAAAATCAACAGATAATTGTAGCGGCGGATGCAGGTCAAAGCGGAACCGGTGCTTGCATATATCAGCGATATGAAGATAGGTCGGTAAAAGCAGTTAGCCATGCTTCTCGATCGCTAACAAAGGCCGAGATAGGGTATGGACAGATCGAGAAAGAGGCATTAGCCCTGATATTTGCAGTCACTAAATTTTATCGAATGATTTATAGCCGAAAATTCGTTTTACAAACGGACCATAACACGTTATTGGCAATATTCCGTTCAAGGAAGGGAATTCCTGTCTACTCTGCGAATAGACTTCAAAGGTGGGCGTGTACATTACTCCTGTATGATTTCAACACGGAGTACGTCGCAACGGATAAATTTGGATATGCAGATATCCTTTCACGTCTAATACGTGCACAAGTGAAAAACTACGTAATAGCATCGCTTCAGTTAGAGGATGATCTGCAAAATTCATAGGTAGATACAGTCAGTCATTTATCAATCACCCATTCAATGATAATCAGGGCAACTCGACAATGTGAAATACTGGAACCAGTTATCAGTTACGTCAATTCTAAATGGCCAAGTTCAGAAGCGATTACCAATGCGATTACCAAAATCAAGGCATTTTTCAAACGATCACAATCATTATCGATTGTCGGCAATTGTCCGATGTTCGGGGATAGAATTGTAATACCACGTATGTATCAATGAAAAGTAATACACCAACTGCATAAAGCACATCAAGGCATAGAAAGCATGAAGTCCATTGCACGTAGTTATGTATATTGGCCTGTAATCGACGAAAATATTGCAGATTTGGTCAGGGGATGTAATCAGTGCACAAATGTCGCAAAAATGCCTAAAAAACTACCATTGGAGTCATGGCCAATACCTAACCCAGTAGATGGCATTGTACGTTGACTTAGGCGTGTCAAGTTTCCTTCTCACATTGTCATTTTCGATTGTGCGAACGTATTCTTTTTCTGGCTGCTATTAAATTAGAAATTTGAGTATTAATTCATTATTTTATGATATTTGTATTGTGTGCATTGCATCTATAAATGTTACCATTATTACAACCGTATGAAGTTTTGTGAGATTTTTACGATTTCGATAATTTTTTGCGGTTATAAAATTGACGAAGGACGAAGAAACCGTAATTCACAAAGAATGCACGGTGTCCGTGAGAATAAAACGCAAGAGCAACGCGAAGAATTAAATGAACAGAAACGTGCTCATATCGGATAAGTTCGCGCTGCACAAACACCAGCTTACGTTCGACAAAACGTAACTTGACGAAGAAGAGCGGTGAACGTCGACTTGAATCGCGCTGCTTTCAATTATGACTCTACAATCGCCTACAAAAATCTTCGCTGCGTTGATAATGCTGCATTGTCTGCCGTGTGCCGACATTGCCAAGCATTGAAGTTCCAAACAGAAACGACAAGGCTATGTTGTGCCGATGGCAAAGTTAAACTTCCGGTTTTGACTTAGCAACCGGAGCCATTGCGTATACTTATCACTATGGAGGTAAAACGCTATACAGACATTTTCTCGCACACACGCAACAGTACAATCAATGCTTTAACATGATGTCATTTGGAACTAATGTTGTTGTTCGTCAACAACGTCTACAATCCCACCTTTCAATATTCAAAACTTCAAAATTTCTATTTTGTAGAATCAAAGGCAAATTTATCATCGAAGCGGAGCGTTGATGCCACCAGCAAATGAAGAACCTAAGTTCCTTCAAATTTATTTCGTTGGAAATTTGCGAATTTCATTAAGTTATCGTCTTGCGCTTTTCAATGTGTCAAAACGAGAGAACTTCAATGTCTTTGGCATCAACACAATGTGCTGGTTCGTTTGTTTAAAACTGCTTTGGCGACAATGACTGCCGATGATCACAAAATAATCATTAGAGCAGACAAAAGACCAACAAAAGGCCTTGCACGTCAGTATAATACTTCCACTATCGAAGAAGTCACAGTTCTAATGCTCCCACTATCGACAAAGTTGCATTGTAATTGTGGAACAAATACAAGGACGAGATGGCTGACGACATTTTGCATCGAGTTCGCACTGCCAAAAACATATGTGTGCTTATGTGCAGCAGCTATTTGTCGTACTTGGATACGCCAGCACCAATTCGTTCGATACACGATGCATTTAATCGTGAATTGCAACGAGAGCAAGAGTATACGGTGGAGAATCAATAAGAAAAATAGTACGAACGAATGTCCCGCTTTTGAATGCCCAGCAAAAGAACCTGCACGACGCATTGATGAAGGCATATGCTCCCGGTGGAACAGGCAACACCTTTCTGATTTCATTGCTTTTCGCCACAATTCGCTCGGGATCTCAAATAGCGTTAGCTGTAGCATCATCGAGAATTGCAGCCACATTGCTGGACGGCGGCCGTGCATATTCTGCATTGAAGTTGCAGCTGAATATCCACAAGGATGACAAGCCAGTGTGCTCATTTGCCAAAAAACTCGGTGATGGCCAAGGTATTGCAAGAATGCAAAATCATCATCTGGGACGAGTGCACAATGACACACAAACGATCACTGGAAGCGATCAATCATCATGATGAAGAATTTTCATCATTTGATTGATCGCTTCGATTTTCGTCAAACGCTATCTGTCATTTCCGAGATCGACAGCTGCAGATGAACTCAACGTATGTCTGACATCGTCGAATTTGTGGCGCTATGTGAAGAAGTTGCAGTTGACCACGAACATGAGAGTCGTGTTACAGAATGACTCATCAATTGCTGATATTTCTAAACAACTGTTGGCGCTTGGGATTGGTCGAATTTTTCGGTTTCCGGACATCCACCGAAATTATATGAATCACGAAAGGCTCTAGACGGCATAATTTGATGCTCAAGATCGGATCTGTAATAATCAGGCTGCGCAATCTGAACCATCCGAGATTGTGTAACGGAATGCGCTTGGCTGTGAAGAAACTAATAAACAACGTGATTCAAGCGACGATCATCAAGGGCAAATTCAAAGGAGAGGATGTTCTAATTCCGACTGACATTCCGTTCACGCGTATTTAGTTCCCCGTTTGGCTTTCACTATAACGATTAACAAATCACAAGGTCAATCGTTAGAAGTGTGTGGAATAAATCTGTTGTAAATCGCGTGTTCGAGAGTTGGCAAACCATCATTGTTGTTCATTTACGCGCCAGAGAACAAAACGAAAAATATTGTTTACCACAATGCATTGTATTGATTTGCGTCTGTATTCGCTTTAATTCCGCACTCGAATAAAATACATTGAATTCTTTTCAATTCCAACTGAATCCAATTCATTTCCACACTGAGAAAAAAAATCCAAAAAATAACTCAATTTTCGATAGATATCTGGGTGTGAATCGACATTTCATTCAATTTTCAATACATTAGAATTCGATGAAAAAGTGAATGGAATGTCCACTCACCTGAATCGTCTATATTGAGAATTGAGTTGAGTTGTTTGATTTTTTTCTTTCATCAAATCAATTTTCGTGGACAAAAGTGTTTGCTCGAAACGAAGTAATTTGGAGCGGAACGAAGTTCGTCGGGTCAGCTAGTTAGTCTATAAATATTCATAGTATCTTGTAATGACAAATACTTTTACACGAGGATAATGACGAGAATGTGTTTACAACTGTTTCCAAGAATATTGGACCCTTTGAAGTGCGAACTAGATAAGGCAAACCGTTAAATGAAGTTAACAGAACTTTATTTTGTATTCTGAAGTGTAAACATCGACCCCTCTTTCAATTGGTTCTACTAGCTTTAAAATGGAAAAGTGTAATGGACTATCAGAAACCTGTGGAGCCTAAAATTGTTAATGGGGCGTATTATTAGCCTTTAATTTTCCATTTAATCTAAGGTAACAGAACCCGCAGTTATGTTAGAAGGAATAAAGCCTAACGTTTTTTAATATTAGCCTATAATTCCTCATAATATATTTTATTGTTCTACTGGATGAGTTCTGCTAACTAAAGGGATGTTGCCATAGACTCTGTTTGAGATTTAATCTTATAAAGTCGCCTAAATGTTTACTTTTAAAAATACTGTTCCAATACGACTGATGTATTATGTGTTTTTCGATAAGTTAATAAATAAATAGCATGGTTTCAACATCATTGGGTTTGTGGAAAAAGTAGCAAATGGTCTAGGCATCGCGACTTGCTCGTCCGATTCCAGAAAACACCTTTGCTTACTACATTGTATGGTACGCTTTAATTCAGACCAGGCGTTACAATACCGTTGCCGCGAAGCACGATTTTCAAAATGATAGACTCGTTAGTAATCCCTTTTTCGCCTGGAATACGTTCCACCAGAAGACTAGCTTACTGTGGTTCTTCACTATTCTTCTAGGCATTAATCACAAGATCATTTTATATAATTAATTATTTAGGCGGTTTTATTATATGCTCACAAATGGAAGGCAGATGTAATTCATGTTTAATACTACCGTTAGAGACGTGAGACATGATGACTCATGCGTCAAAGTCATACAACTAGCAAGAACTCGTTACGACTATGGGCGGCTCTAACAAAGCCAGAATCAGTATGCTCTACAAATGTACAGTAGAGAGAGTTTACAAAAATCCTGCACAACAGCTCGGTCGATACGTCTGATTTTCGAAACCGCATATCAACCGTCATCACCTGTTTCCAGTAGCAGGCTCACTGTGATAGGCAGTGTGGCATCACATCCCATCTGGAGCAAAGTCGATTCTCCTCAAGAGGAATTACGAGAGAAGGAGGTCAAAATGACGCCAAGGCATCACGTTCACCAATACCAACTGTAATGAGATATTACAAAACACATCGACAACACACGAAAGATAACATAACCGCTTTAATTACACTATTTCTAGAAATGCATGGAATTTCATAAACTGTTCCATAAACAGAACTGTTCCTTTGATTGCCTACGTCAAACTAAGGCTGAACTAACAGGTTGACTTGGGACTCTATGTTGTACAGTTTGCTACATTTACCACGATGAAAATCAACCGTAGCCTAATTATTCAGGACGCTAACCATCGCAATCTGCGTTCTTCGGTAAGATTAACTTGACACGCAATGTACTTGATCATCAAAGGCGCCTCGTGAGTTAAACTTATTACTATTGCCCAATGCGACCCTTGAGACTTTGAGCACAGAACAATGCTTGGTTTCCTGCTATTTCAATAAACTGCCACGTGGAGCTAACACATCGAAGCACCATAAACATGGTAGGTGCATAAACCTATAAAAGTTTTATAAACAATAGTCAGTTACCGTAGCAAGTTTTTAAATCTATTTTTAGTTCACGTAAAACGTAATTCATTGATTAATAAACAAAATTTTCATAAATTTACGATCTATTCATTCTTAAAATATATCAGTAAATATCACTATAGTGATCGTCGTGCTGTCTTACTGTAAACGATTTTCAATTTCAACGTATTTATCAACCTGCACCAAATTTAACGTTATAATCTCATTTCAACACAAAGCATATAACATGCATTGTAATCCGCACGAAATAAGCCACCATAAAAGCACAGATAATTTCAAAATAATCCATCCGATATCGCAAATTGGAATTACCTAATTCCACGATGCTGATAAACACAAGTAATCACGAAAAATTGCAAGTATTGAAAATCCAGCAAATAACAAAAAGTGGAAACATGCCAAAATGTTGATTAGAATCTAATCTAAAAATATTTTATAACGGTTTGGAACGAAATCGGCAGACGAAAACAAATAAACTCGGTATATCTGTAAATGGTACAATGTCCTGATTTGTATACGAAATTTTTTTATCGAACATTTTAGTTTTGTGTAATTTGTTTACAAAATTTGAATATTAGTTTGACCCACTAATTCTAATGTTTACGTCAACGAGATGTGCGAAATAGACAAAAAAAAAAGAAGCGAAAATGTAATTAATTCATATATCGCCAAATCTCTCGCACCCCGCATTTCTTTTTCTATCATATGGACGTTCAACAAAGTGTGTTAAGACAATGTCGAAAAATAGGAAAAATAAAAATTTTGTTGGCGTTTTTACAAAACAATGAGATTCAAATGTTATTATATTCGACCGACATTAATGAGTTTATTGTGAAAATAAAAATGTTCAATGTTGTGTGTCTGCGTATGGAATGTTACACAAACCGAGAGATACAAGATTTTTTTTTTGATATTTTTTATAACTAACAAAAAAAATAGAATTTGACACAAAATATGTTCATCGTCGACCGTCGAGTCAGATATGTCATCGGATTTAATCAGTCAGACAAGTTAATTGGTTTGTAAACAAAAATAAAATAAAAATTTTATCTCAAGTGTTTTTGATTGGAAAATTGTTTTTTATTGAAATCTTGTTTGATTCGAATCGGAAATCGGACAAATGTAATTCATTACCGCCTTCATCGCAAAGTATCGCAATTCCACTCAAATATTATCACTCAACATGTTGTTACTCTTATACAGAACTATATAAGGGCGCTGTACTATACGTGCCTGATTATTTGAATCACAAATATTTATTAATAGTAAAATTTTATAAACAATTTCCCTGTTACTCACTCATTTCGTACTGGCTAGAATACTTTGGTTTCGTCATATAAATTGTGTGGACGGCCAGTAAAAAAAATGTTAATATAAATATTTTCATTTATAAAGAATTGTAGACTGATGACTCGTCTGGACATTTTGTATAAATTTTAAGAAAAGATACAAATTTCAATGGGAGGATTTAAAAAATATTTTTAAAATGGATTTGTTTATTAAAATATTAAAATTCCAATAATATTTATTTCATCGTGTTAGTTGTACAATAGCAATGACATGTTTGTTAGTTATAACAAATAAAATTTAAATGGAATGTTGAATGATAAGATAGGATAATATGTATTATAAGAAAGTAGCATGTGTTTTAAATTCGTCAGTAAGGCTTAACCGAGCTCGAATCAATAATATTTGTATTTTTTTTTTAATCTTTGAGAAATTATAAAAATTTTCAATTTCCTGATTAAGGAGATCTTAGAATTTTAAAAAATATTTTAGTAAGTTAAAATAGTAAAATTGCGCTCTCCATATTAAAATACCAGGAAACTCCAAAATTTATTATCGGATTAACGGCATGCTTCATTCTTATACGGCAGGGACACAGTATTAATTGGGAACATAGATTTTAGTTGGACATTCCTAAGCATGCCATGAAATCTTTAGGGACAAATAATAAAATTCCATCTGTATTTCAATAGCAAAAATAATAACAGGACGTAACATTTTTATGCACACAGCGAGTCGCCATTTTTGAACGACTTTTAGCTAATAGCGAGAAAAAACAATTTTGCACTATGTGAATGCTAGTGTGAGAATGCACTGTGTGAGAAGGCACTAAGTAATCACACGAATAAAATATTTCTATATTTTTAGATGTATAAAATGAAAGATAATTAAATAAGTTTAACATTTTTTTTTGTCAACATTTATAATATTTTGACAAGTAATTGACAGTTGCTCAATTTTCTCGTCTACTACGTTTGTCCATTTTGTGCTTAATCGAAACTTAATTGTCAAACATAAGAAATCGAAACAAAACTCGGTTCTCGCCTTTTGTGCCAAATCCGCGCTCAGAAGTTTGTTTGATTTTTATATGAGTGTTCTGATCAATGTGACGAGAAGAATGTGACTATAAAAATTAAACAAAGTTAACTCTGATAATAGCCGTGTTTTAATATTGGAGCACTATCCGGAGCCAAATGGCAATTTTCTATTGAAACTGTAGCTATTATTCACTGGTGTCGCTGTACTATAAAAATTAAAACTAAATTCATCAATAAAACAAACATTTATCACCTGAAATATATTAATTGACATTTATTTTTACAAAATGTTATAAACAAGAATTTATCTTGCTGCGTTTTAAATTTTTATTGTAAAATTAAATTTCTAATAGTTTCAGGGGTTTACAAAATAAAGGCCTTTTCAAATTTCCCATTGAAATGGATAGCGCTCTCGATAGCAGCTCCCGATAAATAGGTAGAACAAAATATTTTTTTATCGATTTTTAACTAAAAAGTTGAATGAAAAATCGTAGTTTAGAGTTAAATAAATTAATTAAATGCAATAATAGCGCGCTAAATATAAGTTTTGACATAGAAAATTGGCTGCTCCGGATACAGATATCGGGCGCTAATAAAAAAACACAGCAAATAATCAGAACAAAAATGTAACGTTGTTATTTAGTTATGATATTGAAACACAGATGAAACTTTATTAATTGTTCCTATTAATTTCAAAGCATATACTTAGGGAAAGATAAAAATTTATTCTACAAAGCTAAATCGATGTTGGCTATTAATAGTGGGTGCTTTCAGGCATTTCATAAATTTCATTGTACTGAACATAGTGCTAAAGTGTGTATTTCAACCATACTTATATGGTTGCTTACTAAATCTATGTACATTTACAAGCAAGACGGAACCAACCAGACGAACATTGTGCAGGTTCAGACAATGATGCAACAGACTACGATTAGTCGCTCACCTCTTCTCGAACAAAAAACGGTTACGGGAAGGAAATTGTTTGTCTCGTGTTGTGACGCACTAACTTAAACGAAAGAAAAAATAAAAAAAAAAGTTAAGGTCTAAAATAGGAAAAAAGTTTCTCAGAAAAACACAAACGAGACAAAATTATTGATGATGCATCAGGTGTGGAAGAGAAAAAAAATATTTCCATTAAAAATATACTGGCAAAATAAGTATGCTGCCAAAAAAAAAAATTAGAAAAAATACTAAACGAAGTATTTTTTTCGGCAACATTCCAATACACTTAACACAGACAAGCTGCGTTTTTTATTCATTATCCGAAGGGTACTATTAAGAGCCGACTGAGAAATAATCTATTGGAAATTTTCCTTTTACCTGTATTGTCGCTTTAAAATTGAATTTAAATGAAATTGCCACTAGCTTCACTCGATAAGGTGACATTTTTCACATTGTTGTAGTGGGCAATTCAGAGCCGTCTTACACTGTTCGGGGATTTTTTGAGCAATCTTCGTCCAACCAATCACTTTTAGTCCTGGATGAAGGTTGCCCAATTGTTAATCATGATGTTTCCGTTACCGCAGTTTTTATTATATCCCACTGAAACTTCATGAAATCGAAGTGGCTGGTTTTAAAGAATTCCTGCTTGCACATTCCCTTGATTGAGCCTGGTGACGTGATTGTGTTGTATATATTGTTGATAAACGAAAAGTGTAATTTGCAACAAGGAAGTGGGCGGAGTCGATGTTAGCTCCGCGTCTTGTTTGATATCTTTGTTACTGAAGCAATGTCTTTTGGATATAGGGATAGGATCATTTCGGTTAACCGTGTTCTCGTCGTTTGATTTCGATGTACCATTATGAATGAGTTTCCGTTATGTATGAAAACAACTAAATTATGCTGTAAAATTAGTTTGGTGGTGCGCGTTCCGTTGTTTGTAATGTTGTTAAGGCCTCTGACCCAAAGGTACGTCCGTTTGTTCGCGAGCCGTGAACGGATACGAACGAAATGTTAAAATAAAACCCGTGAAACCTGAGTAAACGGATCCAATGATTGACAGATATGAAATCAGTCGAGATCGATGTTGTAATTTCAAATTAGGGAATCCTAGGCAAATGTCGAGGTTTCGTAAAAAATTTGTTTGTCACAGGTTGCGTTGTTAGTCCAACGCAAACTACTACGGATCTCTCACAAGTTTAGGCAAAAAAAATTACGTAATAGTTATCGGTAGTCGCCACGACGAGTCAGTATATGTGTTGCAGTTTCAGCAAATCTGGCTCAAAAAGCAAGTTCCAAGTTTATCTCGCTGCTTACAATACAACCTGACCACCGGTAAGAAAAACAGTAAAATTTTGTCTTATTTAGTGACAGATTAGACAAAATTTTACTGCTACTTCATTTCTATCCCGTTTTGCTACTAAACCTCCGGCATGTTGATCCATAATTATGGCATTCGTTTTCACACTATTTTTATCGTTCGTATCACTAGTAATCGTGTCATCAGTCATAGTCAACGTGTTAATTAAACTATTCAAATTAACAAAATTACGAGAGTGAGGTGTTTTTGACGATCATGAAAAAACCCCAAAAAATTAAAAATCTTGACCCTATAACTTTTATAGTTTCAAATCGTGAGTTACACAAAACCGTGGATTAACAAGATTAAATTTCTTTTCATCGAAAACTAACTAAAATTATTAAAATTAATTAACAAAAAAACAGACCCTAAATATTTTTTTTTTTTGAATCTATACATTTTCTGTCTATCGACATCGCGTATAGGGTTATTTTTAGCCCATGGCTGTAAAACACTTTTATGCTCGCTCAATGTCAACCGATTATAAATACATTTCAATCAAAAATATGGAGGGATGAATATATTGTGGCTAACAACCGACATATTTTTACCAAAAATGTATACAAAGATCTCGAATATCACACTCTTGATTTCTGAAGCGAAAAATTAAACTTGCTAAACTTTTGGTAAAACTGTCTTGTACAGGGTGCGGCAACATATAGTTCATTTTAAAAATGCAAACTTTATTTTGAAGAGTACAAATTTCGGTTAATCTGCAGTATCCCATTCTGTCGACCAAATTTTTCAGTACATTTTCAATCGTTTGAACCTGTATTTCACATAATAGTCATTTTAAATGCGTCCTATTTCAAAGTCTCAATCGTCTGGATTATTACCATAACATTTGTCCTTGATGGCTCCCCACAAATAAGAGTAGCAATGGACTCAAATCGCAGCACATAGACGGCCAGTTGACATCGCCGTTTCGGCTACTAAGGCGATTTTCGAAGATATAGGGTGCAAAACGTCGATTGTATTGTTAGCTGTGTGGGCAGTGGCGCCTTCTTGTTGAAACCATATATTATTTAATTATAGCGATAGCCTTTGTAGCTAGTCATAACTATCGCAAAATACCGTTACAATTTCTTTCATTTGTTCAGTCATTTTTCAATATATGTTGTTCGGTCATGAGAGACGATATAAGCCATATGCCGGTCAATACTTCAGTCATTTGTTATCGTGCTACCTTTACGATGAATCTATAAAGAAACTTCCAGATTTTTTAAATACCTATAATCCCACTGCTTTCGAAATCAACATCAGATATCTCTCCTTAATTTTATAAAGGACACCTCACCTCTGATTTTTACTAATTATAAAATAGTCGAGGCAATGAAGCTCTAAACGGCCAAAAGTTCGAAATTTTTGAGAGCAAGACAAATCGGAATGCGGTATTTTGCATTCGCTTCCAAAAATTATTTGTAAAAATTTCCCTATTTTTTTTTTTTTCAACAAACCGGCCAAAAATGCATTCAAAAAATGTATTTTTTAAGACGGCTTTTGAAGATTAGAGAGCTTTGTAAATAAGAGTCAGAACTAGCCCCACTCGGGTTCCCAGAAGTTTTCGAGATCGCTGATCACGATTATGATGTTCAAATTGACCCACAGCCGACCTGGAGCTCAGGAACGCCGATGAACGTCATATCCGTCTCCCGAAAATCACACGGGGAAGGAGAGAAACTGGCGCCCGGGTGTTTTTGGGGTCGCTGAATCCAAATATGGCATCGGCGGGAACCCTCCGGACGCCTGGTACGCCCGAACCTGGACGCGGACGTCATCCCTAAGAATTTTCCTGACAATATCGGCAAAAACAACCCGAAAATCATCATGGGGCCGTTTTTTGGGCCGCTGAGTCCAAATTTCACGTCGAAAGCGACCCCCTTAACACCTGGTGTATTGGCACCTTTATCTTGACATCGATGTCATTCCCATGAATATCAACCAAACATGATGTTTTAAAGACGGACATCAATACTGCAATATGTTGGTGGAATTGTTGATTCTATTTAAATTATGTGAGGAGGCAAGAAATCGAAAGTCAATATTTATGTAGTTAGATACGTAACTATATATCAAATTCTTAATCAAGTGAAACATCGCTAGTCAGCTTATTTTCTTCGTCATCGACTGATGTATTCATAAATAGAACATCTTCCTCATCTAAAGCCTCTCTCCTGCTGCAATAACGCTTTCAACTGAATATCTTTCATTATTGGTACAAGTTGAGCCTTCACAAATTTTACAGGCAAGATTGCAAGGGAGGCCGTGCTTCCTGCAACTACAGGTCTTCAGATTACCATCTCCTCCGCATCCATAGAATACTAGTTCCATAATATTCTTGGGCGCAGGTTTTTGTGTCATTTCCACAGGGATCAGTGTGTCGCTTTCCTTTCTCCACCCCCATTCTGTTGGGTTCATGGTGAGCTGGTCTCCGTGCAGCCAATATTGCACTTGAAAATAGACCCTCTTTAGATGTTGTTGAATGGCGTCAACTGTGGGGAGAATTTTCCCTAAATTTACTTTCCCTTTTACAGCGGTTTTTATATACATAGTGAACCTGTACTGTACTAGTAACTGGTCCTATTTTAGCTTGTCTTCATCAGAAATATCTCGCTTCCTGAATACCAGTGGGGCACTGTACATTACCAGGATTAGCTGCACCCCGTTTTCAAAAATTTCTTCACTTGACAAACCAGCTTCTTTGGACTTCGTAGCATGAGCTTGAAGGTCTGGGAATTTCTGGAAGGTCTTGAAAAATTTTGTTTTTCCCTGGTAGTATGTTGCTGAAACAGCATCGCACCCCGTTATTACATGGAGCAAGAAAATATTATCCTCAATTACTGGCATATCAGATGTATTATTGAACCTTGCAGGTTTCTGTAAAAATGTTTCTCTGTCAACAGGGCAGAGTGCGGTTAATAATACGGCAACGTCTATATCTTCGGCGACTATGATTACCTTTTTGGTAGGGTCCTAGATTCTTTTAGAGCTGTTGTTACAATCGTACGATCAGCATCCACTACACATTGGCCTGAAACTATCCCGACTGTGGTCAGTTTGGCACGGAGCAATTTCAATAATCTTATTTTTATTGTTTTTATTTTGTAAGAATTTGACCTGTTGTATTTGTAACGCCATATTCTCCCTCGGAAATTCCTCGGAGACGACGTTCAGGCCCAGGTTCCGGTGCACAAGGAGTTCAGAGGATCGTTTTCGACGTGAAATGAGAAGACTGAAAAATCGGCTCAAAGCTATAGACTTTTTAAAGAACGCTTTATACCCTACTACTTTGAGGTAACGCACATATGGGGATTTTAAATTCAAGCTTCTGGTAATTTATCATCATAGAGCATTGAAAAATATCTCGAAAAATAATATTCCGGTATATTGGTAAGCGAATAAGAAAGTATGGATGACAGCAACTTTATTTGTTGTTTGAGTTAAAATTTGCTACATTCCAGAGATAGAAAAATATTGCAAGGATTAGCTTCTTCTTGGGATGAGGTAAAGCCTTCCTGTAAGAATAGCGTTTGGAAAATATTATGACCAGAGTGTAGAAATTATAGACATCGAAGAAATAATTTACGGTTCCGAAGAAATGAGGATTTGATTGAGCTACAAGAAATAAGAATTGTTTTAAATGAAGATAGAGTTGCCAATTTCATAACAAAAATCGGAAGGTCTAAGACTCATCAATAGAGCTATCAAAATAAGTCCCCTCCAGTTCAAAATACATTAGATCAATATTTTGCTTCCAGTACGAACGAAAATAACACTGAATTTATGTAGTTAAATGATTTATGTGTTATTTTGAGCAATTAAATTAAATATAAATTAATAATGTACATATTTTTAGAAATTTATACTTTTCTTTTAAAATTCAGAACCTATCTTTGCATTCTTCATATTCATATGAAAATATGGTTTCGATTTGCGTCCTTTCACTTTGAGTGGAATTATTTCAGAACAATTTTCAAAATATTTACACAAAACGAAAAAGCTCCTATGGAAGCTGCCACTTCCGTTAGGCCGATTTCGGCCCAAAATTTCTGGAATCGCCCAATTTGTGGAAAAAGCTTAAGTATCACCCCGAAAAAAAAAATTTGACAGGTGCTATTGTGATTACCCATATAGGGTCATAAATTGTACCCAAAAGCGATTCAATTTATCAAAAATTTACCAAAACGATGTCATCCAATTTATTTAACATTTGTCACAATCACAATTTATATTATTTTATGTATATGTGTTGTGTGTGTGCCGCCCGAATAAAATTTCAATCTTGTCACTTGAATTTCGCGAAATAAATTATTACAGTTTTTTTTTAAATATCTCACTGCAAAATATTCAAAACCATAAAAATGCGAAACCGAAATTTTCAGGAAATTAATCAACAAAATTTTCCAATATTTTCATCAAATGATGTGAAATAATAAAATGTAAACGATAATGATCCAAACCCAAAAAAAAAATTCAATAGAGTAATGAAATAAAATCTACTCATCCATAAAAAAAACCCAAAATGACATCGATTTAATTTAAAATTTTCCTCGTTTTCCTCTTCATTTCCCAGTATAGAAAGAGAAAAACACAAACACTAATATTAAAAAATGTTGACTAATTTTCAAGTAATTAAATGGTTCATTTTCAATTTTCGCCATTTTAACGATTCGAACGATGTTTGATAACAAAAAAAAATTAAAATAATTTTGGGTTCTTTGGAATTTCTAATGAGTGTATGTGTAATATGCGTCGTCTTGGGAGGTGGGGGAAATTTATATTTTCTTCAACCTTGGTCTGCTTTAAATATAAAAACTCGTGACTCTGCTTAGATTGTGCAGTACAGACTGTTGTTCAGCACAAATCGATATTGTGTGTCTATAAATTGGCGCGCTATAGATAAACACAAAGTGTATATTTATATAATTGGGATGCCTACGATGAGAAGTATTTTCGGAAACACACCCCCGCATCCACATATAGATACATGTAGAGATTTATAGATAGATAATGGGCTGAATTCCGATACAACTTCATTCGCGTAAAATATTATGTTTATTTAATTTTTGGTATTTACTTACGTAGATCTGACTTATGAACTGTAATCGCGCGGAGAAAATTACATCCTACTCGTCGAATGCCGCATATATACTTTGTTTATATTTTCAATGAAAATTATTATTACTTTTTGTTGTATACGCGGACGCTTTAATTTGGATCATTAAACGTCGACTATATATGCAAATTGGTATAATGACGCATTACCGTGCAATTATCATTTATACCTCCATATAACTATTTACACATTAGCAAAATTAGCTTTCCGCGAATATAATCCCTGTGAATTTATTAGGCACAAATTACATTCGAATCGTTCGTATGGCATGTCAACATTGTTATCATTTTCAAGAGTTATGTTTATACAACTGCAATAATAAAAATATATAAATTAACATTTTTTCGTTGATTTTCTACATTTCTTGTGATTTTATTAACCGCGTGCTGCAGCCGGGCTAAGTATATATGATTTTTAAATGAATGAGAATAATATGCACAATTTTCAATTGGATTTGGCACAATGAAATTTATTTGGCAAACAATTTCTTTTTTTTTTTTTTTGCCTAAATTATTTTGCGTATGGTAGATCCGAGAATTCAATTTATTTTCAGTACTATTCGAAAGATCAAACTACACAACAATATAAATGCTGCTTTCCAGGATCTAACCTGCGAGCACCAGCCCCTGTAATACTAGTGCACCCCAAATATGTACAACCTATACTAGGGCCGGCCCAGAGTTGGGAACAAAGCCGAAACTATCATAACCCACACACACACATCGGACACAACACATGACCCTGCGGCCCACGAAATGCAATATAACTTCATTTATCATATTAACTTTAAATGATTGTATATCAAATTTTCAAGCAATAATTTGAATTTAGGAGTTAAATCTTAATGACAAAGTTGAATTTATATATTCTCAAAAATATTCCATTTCCAACCCAGCTAACCGAACTGTCTGAACATTATTTAGGTAATCTCACAAGCAACAAAGACCACTCCAAAAAAATCGCTAAATCTTTAGTCCAATTTTTTTCAGCGTTGGTAAATTTGATTAACGATAACAGCACTTTCACGAAACTCTTTCCGAACTTATATCTGCACACTAATATTCTTAAAGTGTTAAATACACTGACAAACCGATTGCTAGGTAGTAGTACGCTATAGTAGATTAACATCTCTATCATATAACTGGCGCCCTGATATTATTTGCGACTCTCGGCACGCTACTTTAATAACCGAAACACGTTTACCCCACAAACCGAGCAAGGATTATATATACCGCAAATAATACTACATCATTTCCTATACTGCCTTCGTGCGATCTTCCGTAACCTCAGATTCAAATCTATCCTATCCATCTACAACCACCACGCCTAATCCCACCTTACTGATTACTAATTCTCAAACACAAACCCAGAACTCACTCTAGCCTCTAAAGCTGTACCTGCTGTCGCCTTAGCTTTAGCTCTCAAGAAAGTACCAAAATTGAAGTCCATCTTCGTCACAGAACTTGTTTCTGAAAACTTCTTCTTTCTATTTATTGGCTCTGCACGATATCAAAGAATTTGTCAAGGAGTTCAACCTAGACCGAATGTACGACCGAATGAAGCTGCTCTAGCTCTTCGTCAAAAAACCAAAAACGCTTTCAATCTTCAACCAAAATGTATAACACCAGGTCGATTCTAGCTGTCCTATAGGAAAGAGGAATTAGGAAAAATATTTTCATAGTAGTTTTGTCACAAAATTTTTACTGGCATACTTTGGTAAACATTTATTGGTGTAAATTTTTTCAAAAACAAAATTAAATTGGGAATATTTTTCCTATCCAATTTCGATACGGAAAACATATTTCCTAAATTATAAAAATATGATTTCTCAGTAGGCCAGGAAATGATGTGTTTGGCAAGAACGCTATGTAAATATTTATCCTAATTTCTTTTTTCTATAGGATAGGCCGAATCGACCTGCAGGCATCGAACTAAAACTAATACTACTTTATCAAATATTCGTTTATAATATTGCATTGTCTAAGACCTGGTACAACGGTAGTTTTCCTAATCAAGAGATTTTTCCGGAGAACTTTGAAGTTACCGGAGGAATTGTTATAATACTCTTGATGGAATAGTTGAAGGTGTTCTTGTAATAAGTGTGAACGAATCTTTACATGCGGATGTGAATTAGTCCTTACGTTTATACCTTTTAATATGTCATTGAATATTGTACTTCTCTTTGGTAGATAGTTCAGTGGAGCATTATACTTGATACAGAGAAGACGAAGAATAAAAAAATTATTGTTTGTAACGATTAACAGTATTGTGTTCTTTTATTTATAATAAGCTGAGCTTATTACATGGTGTCAGAAGTGAACAGATTAAAATAAAGATAAAAGTTAAATTAAAACCTAAAAGTTTTATCATCGGATCGTCGATTAGTAATATTATTTCCCGGATTTTCTGAAATAGCATCAAATGAGCGTGCATTAACGGAGCTGGATTGTTCTAACCTAGCAAATGACGGGCCAAATTGGAAAAGGAATTTCATGGTGTATATGATCGCCAGTGGTAAATCGGATAAAGAGGAACCAATAAAAATTGCGAATTTTATTTGGTTAATCGGGACAAACGGTGCCAATATATACAGCACATTGTTTCCAAATGACGGAACACAGAATTCGTTGCTTGGTACGGTTACAATCGGTGATGTAGTTTTACAACTGAAATTAAATGAAGTATTAGAAAAATTTGACCAACATTGTTTGCCGCAATGAAACATAGCTATGGAAACTTATAAATTCAACACAATTTTGCAGAAGGAAAGACAAACATTCATGGAATTTGAAACGGCATTACGTACACAGGTACGTCACTGTGATTTCAATTGCAAATGCGGGGAATCGTTTGAAAATCGTATGTTGCGTGATCAAATCATTGTTGGGGTTTTCGAAAAAATATTACAATTGAAATTATTGGACGGGCGTGATGGTTGGAACGCGTCATTGACATATGTAAAACATACGAAGCGGCGAATATAAACAAAGGAATCCTGGGTTCAAAAAAATCAACGATAAACATAGTTAAAGCAAGTGATCAATCACCATCAGTTGGGGCAATAAACCGTTTGTGCTTCAACTGTGGGGGCCAATGGAAATTTGGTCATATGGAAGAATGCAAAGCAAAAGATATTATCTGCCGTTCATGCGAGAAAAAAGGTCATTTCCAGAGAATGTGCCGTAAATTAAAAAAACAATCATCGGAATCAAAACAAGCGTCGGAAAAAAATATGAATAATAACAACTGCGGAAGAAAAAATGTTGCTAATCTCGTTTGGAGTGATATGCGAGGTAATATTTGTAATAAATATAAATATTTGTGTGGCCTATTCAGTTCTAAAAATATAACTTGGCTAAACTCAATAGAAACGAAACACAAGCGGTGGACAAAATAATTCATGATAGGCAATGAAGTAGTAACATTTAAACTGGATACTGGAGCGGATATAAATTGCATTCCATTGAATTTAATTAAAAAATTAAAAATAAATTTATATAATCAGCATGACGATTTTAATGTTTTTGATTATAATAATAATAAAGTTGAAATTTTTGGAACTACTCAATTTAAATGCTCGGATTTGAATTTGAAAAAGAAGCGTTCAGCTGAATTTGTCGTTGTCAATGACAGTTGTGAACCGGTGCTGGGGTTGGAAACTTCCGTTGGAATATAACACGACACCAGTAATGGGCATGAATATTACTCCATCAGAATTATTCTTTGGCAGACTTGTAAAGACCAAGTTGCCTGTGTTAGACTCGCTGTTGATCAGAAACAAGTTAAGTGAATTGAAAATTCAAAATAAATAAAAAATAAAAAAAGACAAGCAAACATATTACTATGATCGGAACGCTAAGTCATTGCCGGTACTAAACGAGGGTGATTTAGTTATTTAAAAAAAACGGAAAGGAATGGCACTATGGAAAAATTGTTGCAGCATTTAACGATCGGTCATACATTATCAAGGATAGTTTTGATGGTTATTTTAGACGTAATAGGTGTTTTATTGCTAAGACTAAAAATGAGGATTTTAATGCTAGTGATCTGTTGTTTGAAACAAATATTAGCAAGCAGAACAACTCCCCGGATTCGTTAAGAGAAAGTCAAATTGTAGTTCCATCTCACAGTAATCGGAACGAAAATAATGTTAACACGGATAACTCAGTAATGGTGGAGATCTCATCTAATACAAACAGTTGTGATATTGATGAACCAGTTCTATCCGGAAGAAGTGTAAACCCTGTAGCTGCATCTACCAATACGGCGGATGTAACACCTGTAGAGCCAGTCACCACTAGAAGTGGTCACGTCATTAAGGCGCCACAGCGTTATGGTAGGGATTATGGAATTGAAACAGTAGTAACTAATTAATAATTTAAAAAAAAAACGTGTAATGAGTGTGAACGAGTCTTTACATTCGGATGTGAATTAGTCCTTACATTTATACCTTTTAGTATGTCATTGAATATTATACTTCTCTTTGGTAGGTAGTTCAGTGGAGCATTATACTTGATACAGAGAAGACGAAGAATAACAAACTATTGTTTGTAACGATTAACAGTATTGTGTTATTTCTTTTATTTATAATAAGCTGAGCTTATTACAGTTCTTATCGTTATCCGCTCATGTCTTCGAGGTCGTGAGTTCTTAATTGAGTTCTTAGTTCTTAAGAGTTTATGATTTGAACTGCTATGTCTCTTCGAGCATTCCACAGTTAGACAAAATTGACCAATACCATAAAACAATTTCATACGTGTTTCATTCTTCTAGGCGACTTTAATATGCGCAATATCAATTGGATCGCGGCTAAAAACGATTGCTACACAATAACAACAGAAGTTTCAGCTATGAACATTTTCTCATTGACAGTGTTAATTTATGTGATTTGCAACAGACTAGTCAGGTGTTCAATAAAGATGGTAAGCAATTGGATCTCATTTTCCTCCCCCATTGTTTATGACTTTAGTTTATAATACCACTGATAAGGTCAGACTTCAGAAAAGGAAACTTCGACTTTCTAAACCAGCTCTTACTTGAAATAGAATTTTCATTTATTGCTGAACCCTTGTTCTTATGTGCGAGTTTTCACAGATCCGTGCCATACGCACGCAGTAAAAATTATAAGCAAGCTACTCTGCGGTATAATAAAGAGCTTCACTTGTTGCATAATAAAAAGAACTCGGCATGGCAAACCTACATTAAATCCTGGGACCCTTCTGATCATTACAAATTTATTCAACGACACGGTGACCGCCGGGCCATTAGATCTCTAAGGTATTTTTAGTGTGGCTAAAACATGGCGAGAACCGACCAGGATAGACACCCAGTATAAAAAAACTGTCGTATCTGTGTACTGCGGATCGCTGCACAAATGGACGTTTCTTTATAATTCACTTCTGGGTCAAAATATGAATGAAACTAATACAAAAAGGGTCCGGCACTCCTAAAACCCCGGACACTAAGGTCCGTTGCACATTTGTGCTATGTTTTTTTAGCTCACAGTTAGTTCCTCGATTTACTTTGCAAAGCCTAAACAAGAGAAATCGAATACGTGAAGCTTAGCACAAGGCACTCGTACTCTCCGATTTATATTTTTTATTTTTTACTTTAACCTATGGGATAGAATCATAGCTCACACCGCTCATTTTCTGGGTATTGTGAGCTAGTTAATCATCTCCAAGGCAAAAATAAAACATTTAAATGTATTACTTTATATATTGGGTTGCCCCTGAGATTTATCTACAATGTTTCTCTTATTTGAGTTCTGGAAACCAAAACGGGAAGCCGTAAAATGAAAACATATCTCACATCAGTCAAAAAACATAGCTCATGTGTGCAACGGGGCTAATGCTGGTGAGATTTTTGACATGAAGCAGAAGAGTTCGTCTAAGGTATCACAGAAGAATACAAAGAAGACTAGAATGCAGGAAACTATTACTAGGCTTTTCAATGAGGTGGTAAAAGAGAACTTATTGGTGGCTACTACTGACAAAGCCCACAAGACGGGTATACACCGTTTAGCAATTGGAGGAAGGTAGAAAGGCTTTAGCCGCCACGTTCCTAAAAATTATGAGGGAAAACCCTGGATCCACTCCGGTTTGCCGGGACGGAGAGTAGCACAGGAATCGTGTCAAGTTGACATTTTGTGCCAATCAACGATCACTAGTAGAGAATATAGGTGAATTTTGGCCTGGTGCTAAACTAGAAACAGAGTGGCCAAGTTGGAAGAACCAACGGCTGAAGATAGGTCCGCTATTATCATATTAAATAGAGTCGCTGGTTGCGCTGGCGAGCTAATCATTTACCAGGTATAAGTGCAGTGCAGCTACGCTCAAGATAAATAAAAAAGATAAGAGTGACACATTGAGGCGCCGACATCAGTAGACTAGAAATACTCTCTCTCTCTCTCTCTCTACAGACAGAGAGATGTCCTCTTCGATCGAATTACTTTGTGGATTCCTAGAGGAATCGCGGCCAAAATAAGACTCTGATGCAACTGTAATAGAGGTTGAAGTAAAGGAGCAAACCTAATGTTGAGATTCCTGTAGATTACCTCGATCACTCCAAGGCAGCTTCGGCTGCACTCAAACTCAAACTAAGAGCAGATGAGCTGACATTGCCCTAGTCCAAGAACCTTGGACCAATGCGGTGACCGAGTACTTGGACTTAGGATTTCTAAATATAAACTGCTATACGCGAAGAAAGTAGGTAAAATTTGTTCCTACATTTTTGCTAAAAAATAATCTGAATATCTTTCTGTTACCAAATTTAGTAGCAACAATACAATAATTTAGATGTGGTCACAACAAGCATTGAGATAGATGGTGAAAATCTCTGGGTAAAATCATATATACATTCCACATGATGAGAAGATATCCCTATGATTTTCGGAAGTTCACTACAGGAAGCACAAAAACAAAATTTGGAGACACCCTGGTAAGTGTTGCAAACTCACATCACATAATTTGGGGAAGCACTGATATGAATGAACGATGTCAGTTCAAGGAAACTAAAACTGCTAAGGACTGGGACTGCTACACGGAAGTCCAGAAAACATTCAAATATGAATTAAGAAATGCTCCTCAGGAGACCTCTGAGACATCTAGGCTGCATAAAGTACTATGTCTAAGTCCCACCACTCCGAGTTTTCTTCAACAACCGGCTGGTTTTTGAACCGTACGTAGCTAGTGCAGAAGTCCTGTGGGCTATAAAAAGCTTTAAGTCTTATAAGTCGATATGACCCGATCTTGAACGGCAGCTTAGAACTCGATCACATTCCAAGTAAAATGACTGAAGTAAATGTAATATTTATATCTAAGGCGGAAAAAAGCTCTCATTACAGTCCCAAAGTCATTAGACCTATAAGTTTACCCTCTTCCCTACTAACAATTTTGGAAACGTAGATAGAAGCTCACATTAGGAGTTCGATTGAGTGAAATGGGATATCCCAACATATATATTGGAAAGGGAAATCTGTGGAAATTGCTTTCCACTTCCTTATTGACCCTATCAAGAAATCCCTTGGGAATAAGGAATACTCCATAATCATTTTCTGGATATATACCTTTAACAACGTCAAGAAGGGGAGAGATGTTTTGGAATCCCACATTGTACATTGGCTTTATATTTCTACTATTTTAATAAATAGAGCTACTGTGTGGTGGCCAATAGTCTGGCTAACCTAAAATCATTTCTTCGTGAAAGAACTGCGAAAATTTATGTGTATTAGCGGGGAGGAGCACATCCACTCAAGTACTGAAGATTCTCTTTCATCTCACACTTCTAGATATCCTAGGTAAACAAATGGCATCGAACTCAGCTATAAGGCTCAACTGCATCTCCATGTGGAACTGTAACAATCAATTTGAAGAAACAGAAACAACTCAAATACTACCGACGCTCACTCACTTCTTAACGAGATAGCAGAACAGTTCATCATCCACCTAATGTGGATGCCAGCGTATTTCAATATTACGAGGAATGAAAAGGAATATGAATTTGCTCGACAGGACATAACTTACCTTATTTCACCAAGCAGGGTGGATGTTGATAAGCCGCTCGCTGCGTGCGTATTAATACTTCAAGAGGAAGCTAGGAGAACAATGAACGACAGATGGTCCAAAAGTACCTCATGCGTAATAACTAGGCGGATCTGGCCAAAACTACACTTGTCAAGATCCCGACAGACCGTATCGCTGCACTATTTCGGGACACTGTCTCATAAGTAAGCATGCGAGCTGGGAGTCTCCTCACATGATCACTGTTGTAGTTGCGAAGATGAAAACAAAGAAGAAACTGTTCCCCATTTTCTTTGCGTCTGAGCCCGTCTAGCGTTTAGCAGACTGAAATTCCTGGGAGCTCCCCTCACTACGTTGAGAGCCCAAGATGGTTCGATGAATAGGTGAGGTAAGAAAGTAATGTGACGCGGCTACGGACGTGATGGTCACACAAATTTTCGATACCAAAGCTGATTGACAAAAAAAAACTGAATCCTAAATTTGAACTTCGAATGATTTTCAAAAACGGTGTTTAAGGTGACGAAGGTAACTATGCCAAATAATGTTCGATACATATACGACTCAGCTCGACAGAGAATCAAAAGAAAAGATGAAATCCTGTAAAATTGATCGTTATTTCAAAACAGCTTTCAACAAATCATTTTCAATTAGATGGCAACATGTCAAAATACTGCAACGATATTAAAGTCCATTAATCTTAAAATATAAGGCATTCATCTTGCTTAATTAAAGAAAACTTTCTATCAACAAATAACGATAAATATTATTACAAATAATGTTTTGTTAAATATTTTTTGTTAAAATCAAAATTTCTCTGCGCAGTGGGACGATGTTTCGGATAATACTAATAATAATTAAAAATTAAAACAAACAAAATCAATTTAAAAACAAAATGCAATGTGTTTACACAAGTGTGTTAAATCTGCAAGCATATAGATGACATTAAGTTTGATCGGATCGTATGAGTACCACATTTTTATAAAATACAAAACCAAACGCATAATTTTAGAAAAAAATTTCCCCCATTCATAAAAAAAATTATAAGATCTGTCGTTCAATATATTTTCTACAACTACAAAAAAACAAACACTTGTCGCCCCTCTCAACTCATTTAAATAATTTTCGCTTTACTCATCAACATCACCCGCGCTCACACGTATTTAACCTTGCGACTGTGCACATTGCGTGTCACAATACACACACACACACGCGGTAAATGATGAGTGAAATTTATGACTCAAAAATATGTAGAGAAAACATTTTTTTTTGTACTTTTTGTTGTTTTATGTTGCTAAAAATGAATATATTTGTGTTATGAAATTAACCTTGAAATATCGTGCTCTCGTCGATCTAGAATCTGTCTCAAAAGATGTTTTTCGGTTGCTTGTATTTTCATCTTCAAGAAAAAAAAACAAAACGAAATATTTTAAAGCGGAAAAATCGTTTGGGGTAAAAGTGAAAATAATCATTTATCGCTTTTTTTTGTTTATTTATAGAAATAGAAAAATCTTAATTCTTAATGAGATATTAAAATAAATAAATCGCGCGCGTTAATGTAATAAAACATGAACTGAAAAATTCTTCCAGCTAATCCTCATGTACATAAAAAAACATGCAGATTTATGAACTGGGTGAGATTATAAATTTTTTTCATTTCATTTTGCGGAATGGAAATGTTGTTTATGTAACTACAATTATTTATGTTCATTTCCCGATGGATATGTAGAGATAATTATGATTATTAGATGGAAATTAAATGATAAATTGCATACACAAAATTTAAATTAGAATTATTTATATTGGTGAATTTATAAATTAGACAGTCGGCGAAGTAAAAATTGAATGGTTTCACAGTAATCGTCCTAATCACAATTTAAACGCGTTTGATATAAACATAATTCGAACGAACGATCAATTGGATCAAAATATTTTGAATTTTCAAGTTTATCGTTTGTTTGAAATTCGGTATAATGACAGGTTGAATAATATTATATTTTGAAATAAATCTGAGTTATATGAAGTGTATGTACTTCACACTCTTTATGTAAACATTTATTAAGAGTAATAATTGGATAACGATCAAGGTAATTAGGTGAAAGTAGAGTTGATAGCATTGTAGCTTCGAAATTACATCATATAGGGAGAAGTTAAAAAATATTTCAAATGTTACCAGGCTTATATAAGTCGGTAGGGTTGCCAGAGGTACATATTTAATATGTACTAAAAGGACTAAAAAGATCAATAACACGCATATGTGTGTGTGTGTGTGTGTGTGTGTGTGTGTGTGTGTGTGTGTGTGTGTGTGTGTGTGTGTGTGTGTGTGTGTGTGTGTGTGTGTGTGTGTGTGTGTGTGTGTGTGTGTGTGTGTGTGTGTGTGTGTGTGTGTGTGTGTGTGTGTGTGTGTGTGTGTGTGTGTGTGTGTTTGTAAAGTTTTGGATTGAAACATTTATTTTCAAAAATGGGTCGGAAAAAGTACCTAAGCAGTGAAAAAACATGCTATCGGAGCATTATTAAAAACAAAAAACTATTCATACCGCGAGATCGCCAAAATGGAAAAATTTCTTGCTCATCAGTAGTAATTTGGCAAAAATTCTTCAATCTGGGGGTACATTTTATGAGACCAAGAGAAGAAACTGTAAGTGGATCAGGAAGACAACGCCCAGAACAGACCGGAAAATCCATCAGCCTTTAGTGAAGAAGGGATAAAGATATCAGCGTTGACATTGCGACAAAAGCTACATGAAAATAATTTGAAATGTAGACAGGCGTCCATCAAAAAAAACCAGACTCACTGAAAAAATGTGAAAAAAACGTCTTATTTGGGCTAAACTTCATAAGCAGTGGACATTAGACGACTGGAAAAAGGTAAAACGAATTTTTGAGCACTCATTATATATTTTCAAAAATTAAATAAAATAAAATCCCAAATTAAAGTTTTTTTAAATTTATTGGTTATGTGACGAATGCAAGCTAGAAGCCGTTACAGAATCAACCCAGTTCGTCAGAAGAACACTAGGAGAGACGTTTAGGGATAACTGCGTAGTCAGGAAACATTCACTATCAGTAATGATATGGAGCTGCATAAGTGGAGATGGACCTGGTCCAATATACTTCATACAGGAAACCATGAGAAAAGTAATAATAGACGTCTTATTTCGTTACATGAGGTCACTACCTCAAGACAAGATAGAGCTCCTTTCCATACCGCAAAATTAAGAGAGAATGTCCTCCTTAACCAAAATTATGACATCCTCTGTCTAGGCCTGGCAATTCTCCGGATTTAAGCTCTTGAGAATTGCTGGACCTTACTTAAGTCCAACGCGTATAAAACCCCAATCCTACAATGTTCACCAAAACAAAAAAAAAAAAAAATGGAGAAATACTGTGTAATTCACTTATAGCGACCTCGAATATAACGACCATGTATCTTGGCGATGGAATCTCACAGGCTCGATTGACTGTAATATACCTCAAATGTAAAGTGGTTTCGCCTAGGAATGAAACCACTTTACATTGGTGGTATAATATAGTCAATCGGGTCGTTGAGATACCGTCGACAAACCGGTGTGAAGAACTTAACAAAATTTGTTATTTTAAAATTTACGCGAGTGTACGTACATTCAACATTTTAACAGTGTAATTCAACAAAAAGTTGAACAAAAATGATTGAAAATCGCATTAAAATAGTTAAAAGTAAACTCAATCAATTTTTTATGTTGCTCAATATGTTTTACGAGCCCGATTATAATAGTTCCTCGCATTTATATTACATATATAAAATAGTCAAAATACAATGATTAACGGCTAACAACCCATTCAATTTTTTGTGTTGGAACCGTTGTGTATTTTGATGCACGGAGCCTATCCTAGAGATTCCCACGCGGTTTCATTATATACGTTAAATCGTCTAACTAATATCATGGCTTTCAAAATATCATGGTAAGATTTAGTTCTAGTGAAATGGACTATGAATTAACAAACTTTCAATGGGAAATCTTAACTCTTACAATTTTATGTATATTGGATGGAAACGGGATTATTAAACGATTTGGGGAAGAAATTCTCGAATATGGTCGGTCACCTGATACAAGCCGATTATGCTGAAATTGAATATGGTGGTTGAAAATAAGATTCTTCAATAACTTGTAATTTAAACTACGACGAAATTCTCATGTAGTTAGTGGGTTGAGCGGCAGGCCAACTACCTACTCTCACAAAAAATCAAGTTATGAACCCTACACAAAGGGCTCGGTTAAACCTACAGCTATAGTATTCTTATCAACAACGACCTCGAAAACTGTTCAAAGGAACATGGAATATGATGTCTTCTAAAACCTTGAGATTTCCAGAACCTTTGGTCTGGAATGGTCTGAGAGTTGATTCTATAAAAAAACCAATAATTACACTCTCCACCACAGCAATATTAAGAAAAGAGGAAAATTATGTTTCGGTTTCTCATCCTCTGGATAATACAGCAATTTATCATTTTATAATCCCATATTTAAACGATTATGATGAGATTGGATATGTTAGGTTTAAGTGGGATTCTAAAGTGATTTTTGGAAGGATTTCTAGAATATGGCCACCTGGGACGGAACTCGATCAATTCTTAACCGATTATGTTGGGACACAACGGTTCCAACATAAAAAATTGAATGAGTTAAAATTTCCCATTGAAAGCTTGTTAATTTATAGCCCATCTCACTAGAACTAAATCTTACCATGATATGTTGAAAACGTATTAGTTAGGCGATTTAACGTATATAAAGAAACCGCGTGGAAATCTCTAGGATCGGCTCCGTGCATCAAAATACACAACGGTTCCAACACAAAAAATTGAATGAGTTGTTAGCCCTTAATCATTGTATTTTGACTATTTTATGTATGTAATATAGAGGCGAGGAACTATCTATAATCGGGCTCGTAAAACATATTGAGCAACAAAAACAAATTGATTGAATTTACTTTTAACTATTTTAATGTGATTTTCAATCATTTTTATGTACACTCGCGTAAATTTTAAAATAACAAATTTTGTTAAGTTCTTCACACCGGTCGTCGCCAAGCCACGTGGTCGTTATATTCGAGGTCGTTATAAGTGAATTACACTGTATAGTGATCAAATTTGCAATATGATCAATACTTGTATATGTAGCATGCCTGAAACAATAAAAATGTGATTAAAAATAAAGGTAGTTTAATAAAATTTTAATTGTTTCCCAATTTATATACATATACTCAAAATTCTTTAATTTCAAAGAATTAAAACATTTAAAAAAAAATCAAGTTTTTATTTATACATATTTTGATAAAATACTAAAGTTTTTCACTATATTAATAGTGTCCATAATTCAATGAACAGGCACTGTATATAAAGATTTTGGCAAAAGGGATGATTGAATTTCTTTGGTCATCGTTTGGTCACTTACGATTAAAGGTAAATAATTAATGAAAAAATCAAAAAAAAAAATCCCCAGGTAACACGTCATAGCAAGAAAATCATACCGTTTTTATCAAATTTCGTTAGGTAATCGTTAGGTCAGGATTGGTCCCTACATTTTAGTGTTTGGCCACCAATGAGCCAGTTTTTATTGCGAGAAAACAAAATCAAAATTGTATTATTTTAATAAAATCAGGTTCGTCGCTTATTTGAGAATTTCAATGTACAAAATTAATAAAAAATCCAATTGGAATATACCATTTAGATAAAAAAAAGAATTGTATCTAAAGTGGAAGACATAAGAAACAATCAATTTTTTTCGAGAGTGCTGAAATAGATCAATATACGGAACAATCACAATAACCCCATTACAATTGAAAAAAAAAGTCAATTTTTTTGTTCTTCATATAACTTGTTGAGGTTTAGCCACCTTGATTTCGTTTGGCCATCCCTACAAAACGATGTAGACATGTATTGCGAAAATTCGTTAAAACTCATCATTTCCATACGATTCGAAGTGTTCGGGTCTGGAAACTTGACCAATACTAATAACTTTATAAATCCAAAGATCGGAATCGTTTGGTCAATTATCATTGAGGATTGGACACTACTTGATTTTGTTTGGTCGTCCCTACTTAATGATTTATTGTGAAAAATAGTTACGAAGAAACGACCAAACGAAAACATAGTGACCAATCCTCAACGACAGTCGGCTAAACGATTCCGATCGTTGTGTTTATAAAGTTATTAGTATTGGTCATTTCCAGACCCGAAAACTTCGAATCGTATGGAAATGATGAGTTTTAACGAATTTTCGCAATATATGCCTACATCGTTTCGTAGGGATGGCCAAACGAGATCAACTAGTGACCAATCCTCTTTAGATACAATTTTTCTGGATTTTTTATTAATTTTGTGAAATAAAATTTCCAAATAGGCGATGACCTGATTATAACGAAATTTGATAAAATCGGTATGATTTTCCTGCTATGGAGATGCTACCCGGGATTTTTTTTCCATTTTTCAGTATTTATTTACCGTTTAATCATAAATGACCAAACGATAAAAGCTAGTGACCAATCTTGACCAAGCGATGACTAAATGAATTCAATCATCACTTTTGTCAAAACCTTTAGATAGAGTGCTAAAAAGGCTCAGCCCCAAAATGGATATACACTGCGCTTCATACGAATAGAGATAGACGTTCAAAATTGCGGACGGCTATGTATCATTAAGTCAACCGGGCATCTTAAACAAAGAAAACTTAAAAAAACACCACTAAATCCACAGAGAAAAGCAAAACATCAAGAATTTGCTAAGAACACACTATGCGAAATAGCATGGAAAAATTTGTCATACTTACTCAACAAATTGAAATTAAAATTTATTTTCGTCCCTTTTTGGTATTGCCGTTTTTTATTTATTTTTTTACAGAAAGTATTAATGGATTTATTGTTTCATTCACATACACAGCCACCCATTCTCCTACTCACGCAATTACAGTATTCCACCTGCACGTTGCAAGCTCCATGTCAATCTGCACAATGACATCAACGGTGGGTCGGCGCTGAATTCTGCACTCCATCAGAGGGTCTAAGTTGTGTTTATTAACATCACCGATCGTAATCGATGAAGCAAATTCTCTTACATCCTGCCTCTGGTGGGATTCGAACCCAGTACTTGTTACCTTCAAGTGTGAGTGACACCGGTAGCTCAGTTCGTGAGGTGTCTATTGCGTGGGATTGGATTTACACTTTATTTTAAGGCAACAATAGTACCTAGGAATAACCATTATTGCTAGACTTACGAACCAGAAAATATTCACATGTTATGCAACATGAACAACAAATAAAAAACTATGAAATATTTACAAAATTTTTAAAGGAAATTAAAAATAACAAAAAAATCCAGCAAAAACAAAAAATATAATAAAAAAAAATCAGTATTTACAAAATTCTTATTTAAATCCCCGTCTCTGGAATATCCAACACAATACTGGTCCTGTTGAATTCTTGAATGCTATTATCTGCCAAAACTGCTTCGTAATATTCCCAAAATCAATTATCCAAAAGAACAAAATTCTCGCACCATAATCGTTTCTCAAATAAAATTTTTGATTTAAACGCTTCACCAATGTTTATAACATAGTTGTTTTATTTACAATTTTAATATTGCACCATTTAACATACTTATAATTTACAATATTTAAGAGGTTCTTTTAATATAATTTGGTGAATATCATTATATTATATACATATTTTTTTATTTTTTTATAGACGCAACATAACACATATTTACTACACATATACATATAGTTTACGTACTTTACTTTATTAATGTCCTATATTTATTCACTATTAATATTAGTTTCTTAAATTAAGGTTGAAAATGTTCTTCATTACCAAATATTTATTAACCTTTTCTATTTTTTTTGCACATTCCGCTCTATTCAAACTTTTTTTTCAACTCCCGAAAAAAAAACCAAAAATCCCAAAAAAAAACAAAAAACGAAAAAAGCTTTGCTTACTAAATTTCAAAGAAAAAAATTGAAACTGAAACCGTGATTTTAAAAATTTTGAGCTATAAACAAGTGGAACCTAAGTGGCAATATCAAATTGCAACATTCGTGGGGACGTACCACACACCCTGATTCTCATCAAGCCGGGCAAATAAACAAAAAAAAATAATAGACGTTATATACATATACCGTTCATGTTCGAATGTCTTTAATATGGTAAACTCCGAGATTCTTACCATCATCATTCGCCAGTTCATACGCTGTATTTCCTAATTTCCTAACAACTACACATTTAACGTATTTAGGAGCAAGTTTAGCCGAAAACTTATTCACTGCACTACTTTGTACATAATTTCTTACGAAAACATCTTGACCTACTTCTAGAATTCGTTTCTTACTCCTTAGGTTGTAATTATGACAGGATCTTTTATACGCATCTTCTAAATGTTTTAGAACTAGCCGTTGATTTACACTCAGACAATTTGCTTTAGATTCGGGAGAAATAATACCCTCATTCTCAAGATTTAACAATTTTAACAAGGCATATTCTTTCCCGTTAGTGATCATATGCTGTCCGAACATTAAAAAATGAGGTGAGTATTTCGTAGAATCATGGACAACATTTCTGAGTGCGCAAGTAATTTCCGGTATGTGTTGGTCCCATGTTGCGTGGTTTTCCCCAACATATGCTCGTATAGCTACAAGTATTGAACGATTCACACGCTCCGACGCATTCGCCTGAGGACAATAGCGGGGAACAAAAGAATGCTTAACATTAAATTTTGATAGGAAATTTTGAAATAATTTGGAAGTAAATTGGGCTCCGTTGTCAGAAACAATATATTCAGGAACCGAAAATGTAAGAAAGATGTCCTTTTCTAAAAATTTCACGATATCTGTGGAAAGAGCCTTTCGAAAAGGTTTTAAGAAAATAAATTTTGAATAATGATCTAAAACAATGAACAAGTATGTATTACCATTTTTGGATCTAGGATATGGGCCTAAAAAAAACAAAAAATAAGCGTTGCATTGGACGAACAACCAACCTCTGCTCGCCCATGTCAGTTCTGGTGGAATAATTAACTGGCTTAATTTCTTTACATTTATTACAATTACTGACATAGTTCTTCACATCATTTGCCATTTTCGGCCAGTAAAAATATCTCTGAATACGATCAAGCATTTTCAAAGAACCAACATGTGCTGACGTCGGAGGGTTATGTGCTTGAGCAATAACGTAATTGATTAGATCATTCGGTATGTATAATTTCCAATTACTCAAATCAGTCAAAGTCAAAGAACAATTCTTATTAGCAGAAGTATTTACAAGAATTTTGCCATCAGATATCGTAAAATTAGAGAAAGATTCAGAAGAAGAAACAATTTTGGCAATTAAATCTAAATATTCTTTAGATCTAAAAGAAACAGAATCAAGGTTAACATTAAAGCCACTTTCATGTAGAAAAATCTCATCCATAAAGACCCTCGATAAAGCATCCGGCACTACGTTTTGTGATCCACTACGATGCTGTATGGTAAAATCAAAAACCTGTAGTTTCAGGCTCCAACGCGCTAGTCTGTCTGTGAGCTCTTTTTGGCCCATAAGCCATTTAAGACTTGCGTGGTCAGTAATAATGGTGAAAGAATATCCCTCGATATATGCTCGAAACTTCTTTACGCTCAACACAGCAGCTAAACACTCTAACTCGGTAATCGAGTAGTTGCGCTGTGCTGCGTTCAGCTTCTGAGACATATATGCGATGGGATGTTCCTCACCATCGTCACTTTCCTGCAACAACACGCTTCCGACACCAGTTGTACTAGCATCGCATTGAATCACGAACGGTTTGGAAAAGTTAGGGTGTACCAACACTGGAGTATTTGTCAATGCCAATTTGACATTATCAAACGCTTGTTGGGCTTTTTCAGACCAAATAAATTTCGAGTTCTTTTTGGTGAGATCCGTTAGAGGTGCTACCAAAGAAGCAAAACACGAGATAAAGCGCCTATACCATCCAGCCATTCCCAAGAAACGACGAAGTTTCTTGTGAGTGGTAGGTATTGGGAAATCGGTTATGGCTTGTACCTTATCTGGATTTGTTGAAAGGGTTCCGTCCCCAACTACATAACCAAGATAATTAATGCGTTTGAGGAGGAAGTGGCTTTTCTCCAAGTTTACCATTAGACCAGCATCGCACAGTTTCTTAGCTACAAGTGACAATAGCTCGAGATGTTCTTCAAATGTTCTGGAAGTAATCAGAAGATCATCCAGATATACAAAAATTCGATCATGGAGTTCATGGGGTATCACCTGATCCATTAACCGGCACATAGTTTGTGGCGCGTTACAGAGACCAAATGGCATAACCGTAAATTGATACAGAGGTCGACCAGGAATGGTAAACGCTGTTTTATCTCGGGACTCAATAGCCAATGGAATCTGCCAAAATGCATCCTTCAAGTCAAGACTTGAAATACATTTTGTATCTCCCAATCGGCTTAGCAGTCCGTCGATTATAGGCAGTGGATACGCATCCCTGACCGTTACCTCGTTCACACGTCTTGCATCTAAACAAAGACGAACTTTACCATTTGGTTTCCGAACCAATGTCACAGGTGAACTCCATGAACTATGTGATTCTTCGATTACTCCCAAAGACAGCATCCGATCAATCTCGAGGTACATGTCCGCTTGTACTATAGGAGACACAGAATAGTGTCGTTGTTTGATGGGCGTGGCATCTTGGACATTAATTTGATGAAAGATTAGAGAAGTTTTGCCTAGACCATGTTTATTGAACGAAGGAAATCGTTCAATAACTTTTTCTAAACGAGAATTTTGTTCAGTAGAAAGAGAATGAAAATCAGAATCGACTCCATTTATTTCTGAGATACATTTAGGAACTATATCAAATAGTTTCCAAAAGTCTATCCCGAGGTATAACTGTTGTGTAAGACCAGGTATTAAATAAATATTCATCGATTTCTGTTTTCCATTATAAACAACTGACGTAGTGAAATAACCGTGAATACGTTGAGGTTGTCCATCTGCTGTTTTAACATTGGATGAAACATTAAAAATTTTGAGATTGGAATTTGTTAAATACTTCTCACAACCAGAACCAAGTGCAGTTATGGAAGCACCACTATCCAGTAGACCTCTATAAATTGCTCCATTTATTTCTACTAAGGCATATGGTCGATCATCAGTATCATTTGTAAAGGACGTTTCGGAAATCAAATGTGTTGTTTCTTTTCGTTTGTCCCAATACCTACGAACACGTGATTTAGCTGATTTAGAAGTTTTAGTTTTGAATTTTGAAAAATTAGGATTAATTGCATTAATTTTATTTGAAATTACTAAATTTGATTTTGTTGAGAATTGCTCCTGAGAATTGTAGTCGATTGTGTGGTTCGTTGCTGCTGGGCGGTTCGAGGAGTGTCCAATGCAGCTGTTTGAGTCCTCGAATTTACGTTTCCCGTATGACTACACTTTGGACAATTAATTTTGGAAAATCCATCTGTACCACACCCATGGCAAAATAATTTCCGTGGCGCTGGGCAATTCATGAATGTGTGACCCACGTCACGACAATTCCAACATACAAAATAGTTTGGTTGGTTTAAATTATAATTTTGATTAAAAGCGTCAATTTGATTAGATGAAATTAAATTATTAAATGGATGCAAATTAGGGCTTATATAATTGTTAAAATTTTGATTTGTTGAATTTGGAATAGTAAAATTTGAATTAATATCCGGTAATAAATTTGATTTTAACGAAACAGGTGTAACAGATGGCATAGTGGATTGACCCTCAACAGAACGAGAAACTTCACTGACATTTTGGATTCTGCAGAATTTCTCCGGTACAAAATTATGTCGTTTCCACATATCCTCAAGCGCAACACATCTTCTAACCAAAATATTGATTGAATCAATCTCCTGATCAGCAAGATGGTTTTGAAGACCAACATTCATGTTGCACCGTAGAATCCGCAAAATGTCCGAATCAGGAATAGGATTGCGAAATCGAAGAGTTAGCGCAAGCATTTCGTTGTAAAATTCGATAAATGATTCACATGTCTTTTGTTTCCGAGAATCAATCAACCGACGAATGTCGTCATCAGTGCGACGATCTTGGAATCGTTCAATAATTGCAGCTTTAAGTTGGAACCAAGTTGCACTAGGATTCCGTTCAAGATAACACCAGTACCAATTAGAAGCAACTCCCTTTAGGAGAACACCAAATTGATCTTTCACGATACTATCAGGAACCCGATAAGTACGTGCTAAATGTTCTACTCTAAAAAGGAATCGTTCAATTGCAACTCCATCGGTAGTGCCGTCAAAATCAATTTTCCACTTTGATAATTGATGTTTCCCGTCAGTAACAAACGAATTGGTAGGTTGTGTTGAAAATACAGGAAGTGATTGAGATGGGTCTAATTGTTGATGTTGATTGGAATTTGGAAAAGAACCGGATACAATGTTATTTCTGGACTGTTGCTCAGTATAATGAATTTGTTGTAAATTTGGTGCTGGGTTATCGACGTTTAAATTTGAAAATTTGTCTAACAACCCATTATTTATTAAATTATCATTACTATTACTAGATGTCATATTATTATTTACAAATTGTTGATTGGTTTTTCGAGGTGTAGAACGTATGGTTTGTTGAGAAGAAATAGATTCTACATCAGAAAAATCATCTTCCGAAGATGATAAATCTTCCACTTTAATATTTATGTTTTCCTCAACAAAGTTGATCGAATCGTCAAGAGAGCCAACATTGTTAATACAATTGTCAATATGTGTCTGTAATAACTTGGCTTCTTTAAGGGCGCTAAGACAATTAGATTTGTAACGCTTAGTTGATTTAAATAATCTTTCTAACCTCATAATTACATGATTAATTCTTAACTTAACCGGAACAAAATTATTATCATCCTGGTCTCCATTCTTTAGCTCTACAAACCAATCTCGGAAATCTGATATTTTTAAAAGGCATTTTCGAATTTCCCTGTCTGGATTTTTAGAAGCTGCTTTGTGTGGTTTGAAAGGTTTAAGAACCGGATTATAAGTTTCTTCAGTCACCAAATTCTTAAGAATGTCAAATTTAGCTAACGGATTACCATCTATTTTCCTAACTAAACATTCAACTATAAATTCGTCAGGCATTAAATATTTTAAATTAATTGAGTCCATTGTAACACAATAACACAAGTATGTAAATATAAAATCAAGAAAAAAATTAAAAAAAAAATAAAATAATATGTACAATCTATAATAACCTAATATTTACAAGATGAAAGCTATATTTGCAGGCTTAAGCGAAACTTGAACGTGTTTATGATTGTAAAATCGTAAAACTAATCTCGTCTAAGGTCAATATGCAAAAACAAAACAAATGAATTATTTTCCAAACGAAACACGATAAAATTCTCAACTCCAAAAATTATACGATATTATTCTTTGAAGTCGAACAAACGGCAAAAAAAATGAATCAATATTCAATAATGACAAACATTACAACAACCATTAAAAAAACTATTATCAAACACAGATTTTAAAAAAAAAATAATTATAATAATTAGATAATTATGCCGCGCATAAATATATGTAATACGCTAACAATTATATATGTAATGTAATATGTATAAGTAAATTGAAAAATACTATTCAATTATCGCAAAATCATCGAATAATGGCTATTCCCAGGCACTAAAACAGAAACTACATAAATGGAATATAAAAGTTTTTAGACGGATGAAACTATTTTAAATATTTATTAAATTTGTGTTGCAACTTAGTAGCATATGTATCATAGCAATTCGCTAGCAAAGAGGCTTAATGTTACTACACATGAATTTGAGATCGAATCAAACAAAAAAAAATTTCAAAGTACTCAAAATATTTATAAATTATTCCGTTCAAATTCGATAACAAAAAAACAAAGTTCTATTTTGTTTCATCCTAATTCAGTTTTCAATAATCAAAAACGTATATACTAAAATCTATTATCAATATAAGAGTTAGTAACAAATTTAAAAATCAGAAACTGGTTCATTTTAAAAGAAAACAAAAAAAAATTTAGTAAAATGATAATGAAATATGAAAATTCCGGTACTTAAATAAATTCAGTTGTGTTTGAATTGTTTTGAAGTATGAAAATTATCCGCATTTGGTTATATTAAATAAAATTCAAATCCGTTAGGAGAAATATAAATTTCCAAACCCGGAAAACATTGACACTATCGAAACAAATCAAAACTAAATTAAATTTTCATATAAAAAAAAACCGCTGTTTGGGCGCCATATTGTTACCTTCAAGTGTGAGTGACACCGGTAGCTCAGTTCGTGAGGTGTCTATTGCGTGGGATTGGATTTACACTTTATTTTAAGGCAACAATAGTACCTAGGAATAACCATTATTGCTAGACTTACGAACCAGAAAATATTCACATGTTATGCAACATGAACAACAAATAAAAAACTATGAAATATTTACAAAATTTTTAAAGGAAATTAAAAATAACAAAAAAATCCAGCAAAAACAAAAAATATAATAAAAAAAAATCAGTATTTACAAAATTCTTATTTAAATCCCCGTCTCTGGAATATCCAACACAATACTGGTCCTGTTGAATTCTTGAATGCTATTATCTGCCAAAACTGCTTCGTAATATTCCCAAAATCAATTATCCAAAAGAACAAAATTCTCGCACCATAATCGTTTCTCAAATAAAATTTTTGATTTAAACGCTTCACCAATGTTTATAACATAGTTGTTTTATTTACAATTTTAATATTGCACCATTTAACATACTTATAATTTACAATATTTAAGAGGTTCTTTTAATATAATTTGGTGAATATCATTATATTATATACATATTTTTTTATTTTTTTATAGACGCAACATAACACATATTTACTACACATATACATATAGTTTACGTACTTTACTTTATTAATGTCCTATATTTATTCACTATTAATATTAGTTTCTTAAATTATGGTTGAAAATGTTCTTCATTACCAAATATTTATTAACCTTTTCTATTTTTTTTTTGCACATTCCGCTCTATTCAAACTTTTTTTTCAACTCCCGAAAAAAAAACCAAAAATCCCAAAAAAAAACAAAAAACGAAAAAAGCTTTGCTTACTAAATTTCAAAGAAAAAAATTGAAACTGAAACCGTGATTTTAAAAATTTTGAGCTATAAACAAGTGGAACCTAAGTGGCAATATCAAATTGCAACATACTTCCCGGTCCAATTTTCGAAGCTTTAACCACTGCGCCACTTGTACGGTAAGTTGGTTTATTGTTTTTATATAAAAAATATAAAATTATTCAAATATATATCAGAAACGGAAACATAAATCTAAACTTCTACCACGCCATAAATAAGCGAGAATGGAATTTGCTGAGAAATTAAAATTTTGAGATGAAAAGTGGCGATCAATAATTTTTACGGCTGAAAAAAAAATTAATTTTGATAGACCAAAGGGTCACTTATGGGGTGGTTTCTGCCTTGGAGGCATGACCCCAATTTGTTTTGTTTTCCATAAAATGAACGCGGAGAAGTATGTGCAGTTATTAGACAACGTTTTAGTAAATTTTGGGGAGGAAATGTACGGTCAAAGTTAGACATTTCAATAAGATGCGCCTATACACGCTGCTAAGTACACCAAGGATTTTTTATGTCATGGAATATACCATAGTATTGCAGAGACTTGCTATTAGTCTGGACTTAAATCAAATGAAAAATCTGTGGAGCCTTCTTTGTCAGGGAGTCAACAAAAATGAACATCAATTTACTACGTTAGCGGCGCTTAACAGTCATTCAAGAGGAATGGCGAAAATTGATCTTTCTGTTCTCCAAACGTTAAAAATTCAATACGACGATTGTTGGATGTTACTAACAACAATGGACGTCATATAAACTATAAAAATGCACTTTTTCTTAGTATTTTTGTTAATGAATAAAATCAATGAATTCTAAGTTTTGTCCTATATACCTATTTCCTTCGACCAATCAGAACATTACAATGTGGGTACAATGAAAACTTACCGAATTGAATTTTATATGCAATCTGCATTGGCAATTAATGTTCTGACGCAAATGAAAATAAAATAAGTTTGTTCGTAAAAAAAAAAAAAATTGTCCCCTATCGCTATTTCCCGCAGTGTATTCTCATGACTTAAGGAAAGAAGAAAAATTTCTGGATAAACATCACAGTAGAGAGGGCGGCATAATGATCTGAAGGGAGGGTGAGAGTCTCATATCATAGAACTATAGATTTTAGTTTTGAGAAATGCATTCCTGGAGTCATATAAAAACATTCCGGAAAGGGCTTTCCCAAAATGCCATAATTTTTTTTGTCCGATTTGATGAGTTTATCAGCACGATGGCGACTAACTGTGATGCAAATGGTCAAAAATGTGTGCAAGCTCTTACGAATTAATTTGTTCAGCCTTTCATTCTTTTTTTCTTTCGTTCAAACGAATTTGTAAGGATGTCCGTAACAACAAAACTATCCGGTAAAACTGTTTGGTGGCGCCCACCATATATTTTTATATTTTTAGACCCTAAATTGGCACATAACACGCATACTAAACGTGAGCACCACATAAAGCAGTACAATGGCAAAATACTATAAACTCTATATTCTGCCGTTTGCGGATAAATAGGTTAAGATTTAACAAAATTGCAAGTTCATATTTTTTTTTTAAATTATGATTTAATATTTCCAGAAATATGTTCTATCATTTATATGAATATTTAGCAACTTACTAACACTTTCGCAATAAATTTAAAACTACTCAAATTACTTCAATAAAACTTTGAGTGCTTTTGGATTAATCAAAGTGGCTAATTTCTTGATATTTTTACTATTCAAACTTTCCGTTCTCAATAATTCGTTTTGAACACATTCAGCAAAAAAAAAATGGTAATAATTGCCCCTTTTATTAATCACTCAATTCGCGAAAGAAATTATCACTTTAAGATATTGGAAACTATCCTAAGAAAATTTGCAAAATATCAAAGAATTATAAAAATTAAGATCCGATTGAAGATGTAGGAATAGAAAAAAAAATATTAAACGCCATTTTTACACTCAATTTTGAGTGATATTTTCAAATTTCTCTACTGAAAAATTACAAATTTTGAGTTGTGCCACTGCTGCACCAAATCGACGATATTTATTTAACGGTTTTCTAATATTTTTGCTAGAAACTGGAAATTGTTGATAGATTTGTATACAAAACACACAGGCGTTTTACAGGCGCTCATGTAAATATATGTAAATATAATATTTTGAGTGCAATTTAGAAAACAAGAATTTGTACTTCGAGCGAGAAAAATTACTTGCAACTCTCATATCAAGTGAGAGAAAAAAAAATAGGTAATATTGTCACTTGAACCAAGGAGCGCAATATATAGTATACAACCTTCAACCTTCATTTTCATAATTCTGTTCAAGTAAAAGTCGGTGCCAGCGAAATATGGTTCATCAAGTTAAACTGAGTAATCATTGCTTTTGAATGTCTGCTCAGGTGATTGATAACTTTTACGAAAAAAAATGTCAGTCGCATTTTGTCCTCGCCTACTCATTGCGAAACGTAAGGCCACCTTGGAATGGTACGTATCGGTTCTGTTCCTAAAGAAGTCAAATATTAACATAGGAGGAAGGTTCAATGATATAAAGAGCAGAACTGATATAGGAGGTTGACCGAAGAGGCGGCAAGCTAATGGAAAATGCGTATGCTTACTGTGTCCTCTAATTAAGATGGAATTAAAGGACACAAACCTTCATTTTGAAGCCCAATATCCAAAACCACGGAGAAATTCCTTGACGCTCTTGCAGAGCACCTGAAATAGAGAATTAGGAAAAATATTTTCATGGTATTTTTATGTGAATTGTATTTTTCTATACTTCTGATGGAATCAGTTTGGTGTAAAACTTTCAGAAACAAAGTTGCATGAGAAACTTTTTCTTCCATAAAAAATTTTACAGAACTAAACTTTCCCATTTAACGTTATTTCTAAAATATTTAACCTAAACTGATTCCATCAGTAGCCCAGAAAAATGCAATTCAGATAAAAATGATACATGCAAATATTTTTCGTTGCCAGCGGCACTATTCTGGCTTTCCCTGGGAATAGGGAAATGGGAAAAATATTTTCATAGCATTTTTATCCAAATTGTATTTTTCTGGCCTTCTGAGGGAATAAGTTTGTTGTAAATATTTTCGAAACAAAGTTAAATGGGAAAATATTTTATCCCTATACAAATATTGCGGAATAAAAGTTTCTCAATTAATTTTATTTTGAAAATGTTTACACTATACTTATTAACTCAGAAAATTACAATCTGGACAAAAATGCTATGAAAATATTTTTCCCTATTCGAACGGAAAACCAGAATAGGGCCACAGGGGAAGTTAAAATAGTATCACCGTGGACCTATTTTGTTAATTCCGTGGTAATAGCGAATTTGGGAAGAATTTGTTTAGGTTTTATCTACAAATCAGTTTTTCCTGACCTACTGAGGAAGAAAGTTTGATGTAAATTTTTAAAATTTGGAAAAAAAAATTTCCGTAACGAAATTTAAATGGAATTTCCAATTTAATTTTATCTAAAAAATTCACCACTAACTTTTTACCTTAGTATGCCAAAAAATATAATATACACGGAAACTGTATGCAAATTCATTACTCAATTGGGCCGAGAAATTTAATGATTCACCCTCGTATAAATTTTTCTAAATACGATTTTAGTAAACTTTCTACCACCTCTCTACTTGACCAGATTAATGCAGAGTATTTTAGTATTATATGATATATAATGGCTGGTTCACGAATGCGATCAAAAAATGATTCGCGAATCAAAGGAAAATTAAATCATTGAAAACATATACCAATTTCCCCGCCCGAGATGAAATAATTTTAACTTCTGGAAAATTTTGATCGCAAGCATCCAACATAATAAAAAAAAACAAGTTATGAGCAATAATGCGAAATAATGACGCTCATTGATTGGCTTGATTCGTGAATCATTTTTTGATCGCATACGTGAACCAACCATAAGTGAGCCTAACGAGCCATATACTTCTTGGACCCCGTATAATGTAGTAGATATGGAGCTCTTATTGGGGCCAGCAACCTGTTGGTATGTGGAAACAAATAACTTGATTTATGGGTGAGAATGGCACCAGTTTTGTGTGTACGAGGCACAAAGGTGTTATTCTACCCAATACCATAATTTTCATAACATTCGTAAAAATTTCTCAAATCTCAAATATTTATCGTAAATTTACCACTCACTCTATACCGCCAAAACCGGAAATAGTGGTTTTCAAGCGGTATACATTACCCTATTGTTTCAAGTTTCATTCATTGTTTTGCTTACATAGTGGATAAAGGAAAGATGAAAGACTGCACAATACAGAGGGTATTCCGGTAAAAAAATCGGGATGTATATACAATAAGATAACATTTCAAATACATCAAAAACCACTTAAAATTTATGTTGTTGCGAAATTTCGGATACCATCCATTATCGTTTACTTCCACCACTATATACATCCTCCAAAAACTAGATACAATTTTGTAAACTATAATATATAGTTTATCTTATTAATAAAACATTTTTAATTTTCACTAAAATTAAATATTCGACTAATGCTTAAATAATATAATAAATAACAGATAATTTGTTGTTAAAAATTTACATATAAAACGATAAAAATATTATTCGAAAATTGAAAATTGATTGAAAATCGGAAGTAGTACTATAAATTGATTACGGCTAATTTTATATTGTTTAGTTCGCGGATTATTTTTTGTTTTGGTGCTGGTGGTGGAAGGAAATGAAATAATACTCGTAAACAACTCGATGCAATTTTATTGCCGACCATAAATCATATTTTTAATTTTGATATATTGACCGTTGTTGGCATGCGAATTTAGATTGTAATCTACCCAGTCAATGGGGACCACCGCTTTGATCTGCACTTTGATGTGCTCGCGTTTCATTAATTTGATTTATATGAAACACACATTTCGCTGAACCGCTTTTTTGTTGTTTTTGTTTTGTTTGATGTACAAGCGGCGGGGATTTTACTACATATACACAAACAGACACATTGAAGTTCCGTTAGTCATCCTGAGTGTGAACGCAATGACATATAGTGGTGTGTAGAGACTAATCGTGAAACACTCCTAAATTATATGTATATACGCGACAGTAAATTATGTATTTTCATATGATCGTAAACATTTTTTTTTTCCGATTCTATTGAGATTAAACGTTTTTCTGCAACCGAAATGAATAGAAATTGTCGTAATAATTAAACAAAAAATTAAATTTTGTAGCCACTATATATTGGCCAATTACACATAATAAATCATAATCACAGCGGGATGAGTTCATAGACGAAATTTATTATGTTAAATATTTGAGTCATCATACTACTTAACCGAGATTTTCGAACAATGACGGATTAGATTGACATTCAAAGAGGTAGCAGACATATAAATTTTCCTTTCAATGACGAAAAGCATATTTAAAATTTCCTACTGTCCAGTAAACATGTCAGCACAAACATACGTCATTTTGTATAGCGCTCGTTCAAACAAAACAAAAATATGACGTAAAATCGCAAACACAACTCTATCAGCATCATCATCATCAGGGTTTCGAAAGAAATGTTTGCGTCAAAAATATATTTTTGAGGGACTTGATTTATATTAAAACTGACACTTTAGAAACATTTCACACCTGCCTTAGAAAAACTGTAATGAGGAAAATCAAACTGGAAATTATTCAAATTGAAATATGATAAGTCTGTAAATATTTTTTTAATTTGCATTGAAGTAATGGGAATGAAAATTTATTTTACAATGCATGCAAGTATGAGAACAATTATACACAAACAGAACTTTGAGTCTGGTCCACCAAAAAAATTAACAACATTACACGCTAAATCAGTGAAATCGGTAATAAAAAATATTTTTTATAAATTTCAATTTTTGATTTTTGTTAGATTGAATTAATTTCTTCAACTTTCGAGGTCGAAAACTCTTAAAGCCATGAAAACGACAGAAAGCGACGGCAATAAATCGAAGCGCTACCTACGATCATGGGAATAAGAAACATTTCCTCCCACGAGACTGACGAGCAATACCGGTTGAAACCACAGGAAGTCGCTGCCAACATAACGATAAGTTATACTATGAGGTACAAAAGATGGCGGTTTTGCTCTTTTTCTCAGACCGGCAACATCGTTAACCTCTTCTTTAAGGGCATAATATATGAAAATTCATATTTGATCTCGATTTTCTTCCATTTACAATTACTTGTATTACTTGTATGCTATTCCCATCCAGCCACTTAAATTAATACTAACCCAAGCAATGTTTACCTTTTTTTATTAACATGTAACTTGCGATCGCATATACCGAAAATACAATAATGGCTATATTTATGATCTGCCACGGCCTTGAAGGTTTTAATTTTGGTTTACTGATTCAAATAGGCTGAAAATATACACCAACAAAACCAACTTTATCGTTTTGGACAAACAAAATTTGTCAACAACAATATCGGAATAGAACTAGGAATAGATTCAAAAATTAAATGCCATTCACATATTTGAGCCGCTAAAACCACAAACTTACCATATCTATTTGCCATTAAAAGATGGGTCATTCGAAATAGAAAATGTTTGGAATCGAAACCCTTTTTTCTGACAGCCTTAAGAACACATTTATAAAATAACCGTCCTAGTTTGCTCGGAAAATAGATGTAATCCCTATAACAATATAAAGGTTATCTGGCTACCTAAATGACTCAAGACCTATAACTCGTTAAGAAAAAGGAATTAGGGAGGCTTTTTTCCTCGAGGTGGACTACCATGTAAGAAGGTTGATCAATCATATTATGCTGGTAAGCATGATTGTTAACGCTGAGTTAGAGGTAATAAACTTAGCGATGGGCAGTCGATGTTTATCGCGCGGATGCTTCCGCCAACATTACAAAATGGGCTTTCAAATGTGGATTAGGCGTCAGACCGCCCACGACAGAGCTGGCCATTTTAAAAAGGAGCATTGTGGAATATTTCCGAAAACAATAAGTGAACGTAGTCCAGGAAAACGAGTAAAATCCTGAAGTATACTATAGACCGCTTACTGAACTACCCAACCTTACCTAATGTTTCAGTTTCCAATTTAGAAAATCTATAAAATTTTCAAGGAATGCCATTTTTGTAGCGCATCTCGAATAGCAAAAAAATTATTTCGAAGCAGATCCAATTTTCAAGAATAGATGTAGGAATTTTTGTTTTGTGATAGCGTGAAAGCGAATAAAGGCAGTTTGGATTTTTAATAAAGTGATTTAATAAATAACTTGTAATTTATGCAAAAAAGTGTAACTGGAGTATTAGTTTGGAAAAGTTCGGTACAGAAACAATAATAATCAAAATAAGGATTTTTATAAAAACAACACAAGATTTGCCAAGCATTGTCGAAATTTCGCGCCTTATCTAAGATCTGGCATTCACATCTTCAGAAATTTTTTAAATTTAGGGCTCCTGGGTAATTAATGTCACTCGGTCCATCTCGGATATTTTATAGGAATGTGAGCTTCTAAGGTCACACGGTTTACCGAATAGAGCTTTTAGTACATAGAAATACTGACGCGTTGGAAAATGGAAGACAACGTCTTGCGGCAGCTGCCAGAGAAAAATTGCGAAAGCACAGATCAAAAAAAATTTGCCTGTGTGAAAACAATTCGAAAACTCGCCTGGATGAGGACCGGTGTGAAGTTTCTAACGTTAAAAAAGTGTAGGTACACTAAAAACTGGCAACATAAAAGTGTAAATGTTTATAAAACTCTGACGTTAAAAAGTGTAGGTTTGTAAAAATATATATCAAACAACAATTTACAATAAATTATACAAAAATAATAGAACAAAAGAGAAAATAGTTTCCAAATTAAAATTTAATCACTTTACATAAGTATAATTTATGTCAACATATAAAGTTCGGCAGAAATCGGCGGAAGCAATGCTACACTTGTGGGCAAGTGGGCTATCATAATATGTGTGTGCCATTTCCTGAAATAGGTTATGGCTCTGGACATAAATTTTCAAAAATATAATATTTTCCTCTAAATTCAGAGCCATAACCTATTTAAGGAAATGGCACACACATATTAAGATAGCCCACTTCATCCATTTGATTACCATAAAGTCACCATGCGAGCACATCTCCAGATTTCGTAATAATTTCCATAGTGTAGCATTGCTTCCGCCGATTTCTGCCGAACTTTATATGTTGACATAAATTATACTTATGTAAAGTGATTAAATTTTAATTTGGAAACTATTTTCTCTTTTGTTCTATTATTTTTGTATAATTTATTGTAAATTGTTGTTTGATATATATTTTTACAAACCTACACTTTTTAACGTCGGAGTTTTATAAACATTTACACTTTTATGTTGCCACTTTTTAGTGTACTTACACTTTTTTTAACGTTAGAAACTTCACACCGGTTGGATGAGGATCACTTTGAAATTTTCGAAGGAAATAGGTTTCATTCAGCAGACATCAAGTTGCTACCAAGCCGACAGTGTCTTACTAAGGCAATAATGATGAAATATGTATGTATTTTGTATTACAGGAAATCAACAAAATTATAAAAAATTGAGGTGACCAGCTCAGTGTTGACGTCCCTTAAGCTAGCAGAACCCATACAGCAGAACATTACAAGATAGTATGGATAATTATAGGCTAATTATAGGCTAATTAAATGCCGCATTAAAAAATTTTGGGCTCCACCCCTTCCAACTAAAACGCGGGTTTTGCTAGCTTTAGAAAAAGTTAGCAGAACCCATATCAAAAATTGATTTAAATACAATTGGAAAATTAGAGGTTAATTTTAGGCTCTATTTAAATTTTTTTATTCTGCTCGATCCAAGAAATGCAAAAGGCTTTATCATTTCGACGCTAGCAGAACCCAAATCGAAAATCGGACCAAAATCGAAATTAGAACACAAAACAAGATCTATTGATAAGCAAATAATTTTAGGCTCACTATGGGCTAATCAAATGCCCCATTAAAAATTTTTGGGCTCCACCCGTTTTTGACCAGACTTCAGGTCATTTAATCTAAAGTCAGCAGAACCGAAATCGAAAATCGACTAAAACCGAAATTAGAACGAAAAAAAAGATCTATTGATAAGCAAATAATTTTAAGCTCACTATGGGCTAATCAAATGCCCCATTAAAAATTTTTGGGCTCCACCCGTTTTTGACCAGACTTCAGGTCATTTAATCTAAAGTCAGCAGAACTGAAATCGAAAATCGACTAAAACCGAAATTAGAACAAAAAAAAAGATCTATTGATAAGCCAATAATTTTAGGCTCACTATAGGCTAATCAAATGTTTCATTAAAAATTTTTGGGCTCCACCCGTTTTGAACCAGACTTCAGGTCATTTAATCTAAAGCCAGCAGAACCCAAATCGAAAATCGGACCAAAACCGACATTAGAACCCAAAACAAAATCTATTGATAAGCAAATAATTTTAGGCTCACTATGGGCTATTCAAATGCCCCATTAATTTTTTGTTTATTAATTTTTTGGCTCCACCCGTTTTTGACCAGACTTCAGGTTATTTAATCTAAAGCCAGCAGAACCCAAATCGAAAATCGGACCAAAACCGAAATTAGAACGCAAAGCAAGATCTATTGATAAGCAAATAATTTTAGGCTCACTATGGTCTATTCAAATGCCCCATTAAATAATTTTGGGTTCCACCCATTTTTGACCAGACTTCAGGTCATTTAATCTAAAGCCAGCAGAACCCAAATCGAAAATCGGACCAAAACCGACATTAGAACCCAAAACAAAATCTATTGATAAGCAAATAATTTTAGGCTCACTATGGTCTATTCAAATGCCCCATTAAAAAATTTTGGGTTCACCCATTTTTGACCAGACTTCAGGTCATTTAATCTAAAGCCAGCAGAACCCAAATCGAAAATCGGACCAAAACCGACATTAGAACCCAAAACAAAATCTATTGATAAGCAAATAATTTTAGGCTCACTATGGGCTATTCAAATGCCCCATTAAAAAATTTTGGGTTCCACCCATTTTTGACCAGACTTCAGGTCATTTAATCTAAAGCCACCAGAACCCAAATCGAAAATCGGACCAAAACCGACATTAGAATAATCTAAAGCCAGCAGAACCCAAATCGAAAATCGACTAAAACCGAAATTAGAACGAAAAAAAAGATCTATTGATAAGCAAATAATTTTAGGCTCACTATGGGCTAATCAAATGCCTCATTAAGTTCTAATTTCGATTTTGGTCCGATTTTCAATTTGGGTTCTGCTAGCTTCGAAATGATAAAGCCTTTTGCATTTCCTAGATCGAGGACAATAAAAAAATTTAAATAGGGCATTTAATTAGCCTAAAATTAACCTTTAATTTTCCAATTGTTTTTAAATCAATTTTTGATATGGGTTCTGCTAACTTTTTCTAAAGCTAGTAGAACCCGCGTTTTAGTTGGAAGGGGTGGAACCCAAAATTTTTTACTGCGGCATTTAATTAGCCTATAATTAGCCTATAATTATCCATACTATCTTGTAATATTCTGCTGTATGGGTTCTGCTGGCTTAAGGGACGTCAGTGTTGGTGATTCTCTTCTATTTTCTTTCTATTTTCAAACACGATGATATGGAAGCGAAGTCATTCATACCATATCGGATTTATCACCTCAACAAAAAACAATGCGAAATTTTTCCAGAAACGTGGAGCATGATAGTTTTTACTTTCAAACTACATATTAAACACAAATTAAATATATCATAAGACGCTTTTGCAGAGATGGGTAATGGAAAACATTTGAATAATTAAGAAATAGCGCAAATTGAAATATTAACGAATTTAGGCTACTCAAATCGCCTCGTTGCCAAAGAGTTAAAAATATGTAAGGGATTGATCAGAAATTATTTAAAAAATCCAAAAACTTAGGGTATCAAAAAGCCTACACGAGGAAATTCAAAACTCACTAGATGCCAGAGTGACAAATTAAACAAAAAGTGACCAAAAACAAACTATTTTGTAGCCAAATAATTGCAAAACTTGATTTGCCGGTAGTCAAATCAACTGTAGCTCGGGTTCTGAGGACAACAAATACATTAAATGGATCAAACCTAAATCGAAGCCCCATCCTACAACCACACATATGGAACGCCATTTGAAGTTTGCCCAGCAGTACATGCATTGGACAAAAGAATGGGGGGCCAAGTGATTTTTTCTGATGATAAAAAAAAGTTTAATTTAAACGAACCAAACTGCTACTGTTGTTATTGGGGTGATCTACGCAATCACACTGTCGTTCGGTCAAAGAAAAATAAAGTAATAATTTGGGGAGCATTCTCAGAAAACTTTAAGATACCCATTTGTTGGATAAAATTGCCAGAATGAACTCAACAGTATATTGTGAGCTGCTGGAAGATGTTTTTATTCCATTTATTGATCATCATATTGATAATGAGCTCGTATTTCAGCAGGACAACGCTGCGATCTACGTTTCACAGGCATCTAAGGGTTGGTTTGAGTGCAGAAATATGCCAATACTAAAGTGGCCAGCATGTAGCCCGCAGACTGCATTCATATTGTGAATCTTTGGGGCATACTGCTGCAAAGGTGTATGCAAATGGACGTCAATTTTCGTCAGTAAATGATCTGAAGCAGTGTATCAAGCAATACTGGAATGAAATCAGTCCCAATGTGCTCCAATATCTCTGGCAGTCAAAACGAATTGTTGAAGTTATTATGAATAAGGGAGGTGGGACGAAGTATTAATATTTCATTCCTTGATACGCTTTACAATTTGTGAAAATATGTGTGAAAATATGCAATTGCGCATAAACGAATGGATCAGATTTCTTTGCAATTTTGTAAAACATTTGATTTAATGAATAAAAATTTAAGAAATTCACAGCAAATCATTTATATTTTTTTTTTATTTTTTTAAATTATACAAAAATAGTTTAGTAGTTTTTAGTAGTTTGGTTTAATTTTCAGATATATTGAAAAAATATGGTGCGTATAAGCGAATGCCAACCACTGTATATTCAATATTTTTGTTACAAAAGGAGTATTTCCATCCAATTTACAAATAGGTGTTGTTAAACCTCTCGTCAAAAAGGAATCTCGCGATGACCCCAATAATTATCGTCGAATTACTTTACTTAATACCTTCTCGAAAAAATTATAAAATTTAGATTATTGAAGTTTTTGGATAAAATTAGTTTTTTGGACAAGAGGCTATTAACGCCCGTGCATCGGGTGTGTAACGAAATCCCGGTTTGTGAAAATCCCGGTTTTCAACATTACAGTTTTCAAAATTTCTGTTTTCTAGATCCAGGTTTTTAAAATCCTGGTTTTCAACAACCCGGTTTTAGAAATCCCGGTTTTGTATAAAAAAAATCCCGATTTTTAGGAAATCCCGGTTTAAATTTTTAAAATTTGACATGTGGGAAAATGGGAATCTTAAAGATTTTTTGACAAAATTCAAAAATGAGTTTGAGATAAAGTTGTAGCAAATGGCTAACAGCGATAGAATTTGGCCATTTCTTAACAGATTTTGTTGAAATTCTATAAAGATGGAACTAGGAAATTTCTAAACCAATTTTGTTGAACGTTGTTTTGTCTACATGTGCGATGGAAATGGATTTCTAAAATGATGCAATTACAAAATCTTCCATAACAAAATGGTGCAATTATTTTCTAATGCACTTCTATATTCCAAACTAGATATGGATTCGTTGGAAAAGGCTATCAAGGATGATATGAGATTGTTAAAGACAAGGTGTTACGTGCATGACATGATCCTCAACCCTAAGTCTAAAATGATGCATTTCAATATTGGTGGTGGAATCCAGGATCTTATAGCCCGCTAACCTAACACTCGTTGGCTTGCAATGAGTCCACATGAACGAATTTTGTGTTGCTATTGAAACCGTAAGCACGTTCAAATATTTAGAGATTCATTTAGACTACCAACTAAACTTTAAAGATCATGTAGGTCATTTTTTTTATTTACGAAACATTTGCAGCTCCGACTTTTTAAAATTTTTATATTATACCTTGATTGATTCGCATCTTCAATATCGTATAACATGTTGGGGTGGCATGGAGGTGGTATTGATCGCTGGTTCTGAATATAGAACTATTTGGAAACGTCATGAGTAATAGAAATATAAAGATACAGAATAAGCCGAATCAGTGGGGAGTTTTTTTTTATTCGTGGTAAGAGTGTTATACAGTATAACTTGTTTCGTATGAGAGTATAACTACAGGTTTATCACAGATGGTTCCATACGCGATAATTAAAAAAAACATCGAAGCTTTCAAGATTCGGTCACAAGTCGTGCTGGAATAATTACTGTTATAAAATGGAACGACGATAAGCCAATAAACATTTGATCAAACTTTGTAGGTGTTGGGTGTACTGATACGGGACAGAGGTGGGAAAAAGAATTATATAAATATGTAGAAGTTCATAGACCAGAAGTAGCGCGATTATACAATTCGAGTAGGGGCGGCGTCAATTTGTTGGACCATCCAATAAGTTACTACCGAATTTTCATTCATTCTAAAAAATAGACTTCATACGAGTAACCTCACATTTCGTTGATTTCGCAGTTTGATCTAGCTGGCTAGAATATAAACGAGATTATGATTTACAATATAATTTAAAGGAACGTTATTTATCTACTCCAATTTCAGATGAATTGTTTAGCGATTGTAGGCCATACAAGCAATGTGTAAGATTGCGTCGACGCCCCAGTTCCACAAATCAAAAAGCTATATACTTCATCAACCAAATCTTGATGTGAAAATAGACCATTCAAGGATATCCAATATGACCATATGCCAGCACAATACCAAAAATCGGACCCAATTATATGTAAACGAATAAAATGCACGGGTAGTGTCTTTTCTAAATACAAGACGTGTAAGGTGCATCTTTAAACTACTTTGAAAACTTTTATTTAAAAAATTGAAGTACTAATTTATAAAAAGATTATGTGATACGACTATTTTTATGAATTAAGAATTAAGAAAGTAATTTATGTGATGAAAATGTGTGATATAAAGGGTCTTTCAACAGGGACGTTCGAAATTTATTAGGTTATAGCAGCCATGTTGTTAAAGCAACATCTGCCAAATTTGTTGTCAATTGTTCGATAAATAATCAGCCAACACCTGTACGTCGCCGAAACGCAAAGTCTACTGAAAACATCACTACTATGCGTGAGAGTGTACGGGAACTCGATGAAGTCAATTCCTCATCGCCCACGAGAACTTGGTATTTCTGCAACTTCAACTTGGCGTCGTGACCCATTTTATTTAACGACATTTGCCAATCCACAAGAGAAACACCATCAATGAATCCCGAGTAAGTCACTGTTTGGCGGAATCATCGGTCAATACTTGTTCCAAAACGAAACTGGTATTGCCATAAACGCCAAAGGCGAGCGCTACAGATCGATTATAAACAACTATTTTTTACCTAGACGGATGATATGGATACCGACGAGAAGTGGTTCTAACAGGACGGCACTACGTGCAACACAGCGTATACCACGATGGATATTCTACACGAGCGATTTGAGGGCATTGTTTTTCGCGCGGCATCAACGTGAACTAGCTACCGAGATCGTGCGATTTAACGCCTTTATACATTTTTTTTGGGGGCGCGATCTTAAATCGCAGGTACATTGATATTTTTTTAATTAATTTTATTTTATTTAACAAAACTGAGTTAAAATTTGTATTAACGACTGAAAGTTAGAATAAATCGCCATTTTCTGCAAGAGTGACACAACCCAAAAATTTAAATTTTTCAGGAGAGCGATTTGAAAATATAATACCAGAATCAAAATTTTCGTATTTCAACATCTTTAATCGGATCTTCAATTTTATAATCCTTTAATATTTTGAAAAACTTCTTAGAGCAGTTTCTAATATCTTAAATTGTTCAACCCTATCTCGAATTGAATAATTTTTTATAAGAAATTTTTCGACATTTGAGAATATGTTTTGATTCAAAATAATAAAAATATGAATTATTGGGAATCCTTTAGATTCGAATATCTTAAAAATGAGTGAATTTTGTGTTGTATCACTAACAAATTTTAGTGATTTTCCTTTAAAAGGTGTTTCAAACTAATATGAATTTGGTTCGTATACTGATGATTAATTTTCACTCAAAAATACTGCAAAATCACTCTTTTTTATCCAATAAATAAAATTCATTTCTATTGCAGAAATTACTATGACTATTGAAAAGTTGAACATTATAAGATCATTTATTCGAAAAGAAAGTGACTTTTGTGGTTTTTCTAATATAACTTTTCCCACAAAATTTGGATAAAACATCAAAAATAACGCTCATATTCAATTTCAGTAGCACCTCGTATAACTTTGAAGCAGCACGAATCCACATATAAACTTTACGATCATTACCTTTTGACATTACACAAAACATTATACATAAAAAATTTAAAAACCTCTTTTATATAATTCGTCAATCAACAAAAATTAGGGTAATTAAAAAATTAGATTCAGATCCCACATAAATATTATGTATTATGTTTACGGTCCATTTCGATCGCGTAATGCAGATGACGACCATAAAATTATTATTCATATATAATTTATGAACCATTTCATAAATAAAAACATAAGTTAAATAATGACAAAGTGTCTCTTCAGAAATAGATCACTTTATTTTTAATGTAGCGCACGATGAATGATCTGGGACGAATAGACGCGCAGGTCGCGACACGTTTCCATTTGATACATGCATTAAAACGTCCAATAAAATTTATGATCCGTGTTTTTTGTGGTTGTTTTTATGTATGCTATAAAACTTACGATCATGCGGCCATTTGAAAAGTGCAAAACAAAACATCTTAAAAATAGCAGAACATTTTTAAAAGATTTAATATCTATGACACACAATAAAATGTAACAGCATCATAAATATTTGACAATAGGGTATTTGTATTACATATTTATATTTATATTTATAATAATTTTATATATATATAAATTTAGATTTCTAAAAATAATTATGGATTAAAAAGTACTAATGAGCATTTGTAGTTCAAGCATGTCTAACTGACGGGACAACTGTTCGGAATGGTGTTATAAAATAAAAATTCCAAAATAGTTGAACAAAATATTTACAAAAATAAAATAACAAAAAATTCTTACACGAGGATTTTTAACACGATTCATATTCCATTTTCTTTGATTAACATAAGTCATCCACACAGACATGATGTATTTTATATTTTTGTACAAATCTTTAACCAAAATTTTATATTATATACACCATAAAATCACTTCTTAACTATTTCATTAGGTTGCACACTCTCACTAATATTATATTTCGGGTTAATAAAATAATAAAAACCACTCAAAAAAATATTTCCACTCAATTATTTATGGTTACAAAAAACACTCAGCATACCGTGAAATACTTTAATCATATACCGCACGACCAGAAATACGTTAATCTGATCTTAAATTAAACACAAGACTAAAGAAGAAATATAAACACGAAGTGAAAAAAAAAAAATTAAAAATTCCCAAGGAAGAAAAACAAAATTAATTGACGGAATGAAAAGTATTTTTTTTTTTGCTCTTCTTAGTGCGCGCCCCCCACTACACATTTTAAATGTGACGCAATTTGAATAGAATTTTATTTTGTTTTATCAAAACTTTTTTTGATTCAAATCTTCTTTTTTTTTGAAAATTTAATTTTCATCGATGATCAAGATCGTCACTTTTTCTTCTTGAACTTCTTAAGTTTATTTTTTTTTTGTTTATAATTTACTTTATCTGTGTGTTAAAGCGGAAGAATCAGATAATTGATATTTAAATGGTTTAATGTATTTATTTGATTTGGCATAATATTTAGCATGCAGCATAAAAAACATGTTGATCAGTAAATAACTCGAAGTTGAGCTTTTATTTAAAAATGTATTTCTAGTCAGCGAGTCAGTAATAAAATATTTAATTCAAACCATGTATGTACAAAATCAATGTTTATGGAATTTTTTTTTCACTCAGAAATTTGAGTTAAATTCAAATTTGAGTTAAATTTAAATTTGAGTTAAATTCAAATTTCTATTATTCTTAATTATCGTTTTACCGAAAAGTTTTATTTTGTAGCATATTTTTGTTTCAAATATCGAATTTTAAATGTAACTCAAAATTTGAGTTAAATTTATAACTAATTCTCAAAACTCTGATGAGCTAAATTATTGTTATTATTGAGTTTCAAAAACATTCCATTCTGTTTGAGCGCCATAGCATATTTTAAACCGAACGAGTATGATAAACATTTGAGTACTAAGAAATATTGGCTATGCTATGAGTCATAACTTCGATAAAATTCATTTTAGCGGAGAGTCAAGGTTTTTTACATATTGTTGGTGAATGGTGTTGTATTCTTTTATGGTTCTTTATTGTTTTGTAAGTTTGGTAAAAATCCATGACTTTATTTAACTCGCTGTGTCCCAATGGGTCAATTCTTCTAATTGATTTGGCGCCCACTTACCGTTGTCCAATTGAGTGAAATTTTGCATAGTCTATCTATCTTTGATGCCACATGAATCAACTATTTGGCAAGTGACAGATTCCATAGAAGCTTTATGGTGTACTTTTACAAATACACCAAATATTTTGAAAAGTAACTACAGTCAAACCTGTTAAGTTGGACACCCTTTTAAGTTGGTCACTGGCTAAGTTAGACGATTTTGTCATGCATTTTTAATTATTCTTCAACAAAAATTTTATTGCGTGGACGCCGTAAAGCTGTTAATTTTTATTTTTGTTTAAAACCTTTTCAAGTTGGACACCTTTATAAGTTGGTCATTTTTTACGGTACCGTGAGTGTCCAACTTACACAGTTTCCACACTATTAGCATTTATGAAAAACCCGATTAAAAGAAAAGATGGTAAACAATATTTAAAACGTTGATTTTAAGTTGCAAATAACCCACTATACATGGATGTAATCAGCGATCCAGATTAACAGATCAGCCACCAAGGCTTCATAAGAGTTACAGATCACCAAGAACAACAACAAGACCTTGGAATAAAATCCAAGAAGTACATTTCGATATAATAAGCCCCCCGGAACCTGCCGGCCTCATGGAATCAACCAAATGTTGTTCAGTGCTATGGAAAGGTGCTAGCTAACATCGTCTAGACGGTTAGGGTTCTCTTGAAAGAATATGGATCATCCCACTCGATTGGAGGTGATCGATACCTGACTGTACACTATTTCGATGTAATCAAGAGAGACATCATTCAACGTTTCATTTGAGAACATGGTCATTATCGTGGACCATGTTCTCTACGGAAGTCTCTTGTATGTGATCGATTGCGACAACATACAAGAATTACATCAAATCTGAAGACGTTCAACAAAATCACATAACACACAATATGCATTAGTTAAAGGTTAAGGAAATCGCATGGTAGTAGTATCTCTTCCCCCACGGAGTCAACCGATTGAAGGAAGATCGACCCGCAAGGGTCAAACCATTCGATTACTTTCAATAGCAAATTCTCAGCAGCGACACACGATTTCGAAGCACTGTCACTGTGCATAACAAGATAAAGACAACAATTACAGTTTGTGAATAAACAACCGAGGGCGGATCGAATGGCTGAGGAAGCGCGCCTCTACATAGAGAGCTGTAGAAAGGCACTCAACGAACTGATGGCACAAATCATATACCTGGGTCCACCAACCTACTTCGTGGCCTTCAGTTTCCACGATCTCCATTCACTGCACATGAGAAACTGCTAATAGCCGAAAGAAGACTTAATGAAACATCAAATGAACTTGACATGCACGCCACACTACGTTTTATAGAGAAATTTCTGGCCTTCGGAAGCCGACACTTTAAGATTAGAGTTGATGCTCTAATGAAGTTCATCATGAGCGAAATCTTTGAAGGCCGAATGAAAAACCACTGATGGTGAAAAGAATTCCAGAGTAGAGGAAGCGGACTCATTCAAATGGTGGTGTGGATTATGGATCATTCATCATTCGATACAGATGAAGGCGTTCAGCAGCTCGAGAGAGAGAGAGAGAGAAGAGATGTTAAGTTCACTACCTTACCGCAATATGCAAGAATCACGTCACCACACAGATTCAGTTTAACAAGATAAGTGAAAAATTTGACATGGAGCAAGCAGAGGAAGAAGAATTACGGATCAGAGAACAGTGGAAACCATGCTTTAGGATCAGCGTGAGATGGTCATAACAAATGCAAGTGTATCAAAGAACAGCTACGAGATTACAGCAAAGAGCGGCAGCTACTGTTCATGACAGGTGCTGAAACTGGGCGGAACTTCTCTACATATGTTGCTAAAGTTACCAGCACAGGAGGATGGAAGAATCGTTAAATCGTTAACATGCCACTACTGACTAGTAAGTATCTAAAAATCATGAGTTTATTTTAACAGTGTAAATACTAATACTGTTCTGCAATAAAAATTTTTAATTGGATTTGTATATGTACACGGGATTTTTTTGGGACAAACTTCACAACCGTTTTGGAACGCATTTTCTATATACAAACAGAGTTCCATCGTAATCGGTCGAAAAATGACTTTGTTCCATTCAAGGACTTATTCAAGAACAACATATTTGGAACTCATTTTGGAATCCAACTTTTCTTTATTAAGAACTAGAGGACTACCTAAGGAATTGGAGATATTCGTAGCAGCAAAAGTGAAGCTACGCCCGAACATTGGTGTATCGAAGAGACTGATCAATTGCGCGGTTGGAGTATTCACGGGAGTCAAATGACTATACTTCCGTAGAACTCAGATGTATGACACATATATACCTTCGGTTTGAGTGGACTGTGGTAGAGAAGGCATACACCAAATAAAACTAAATTATATCCAATACAAAGCTAACTTCAGCTATGGTACTGTTGAACGAGGACTGCCATCATTAACCCTAGCATGGGCAAATTCAGTCCACAAAATGCATCGAAGCACTGTTTACTATGCTGTGTTGTCTAAAGCGCAGCTCTTCGCAAATTTCCAAGCATATGTTACACTAACATAGAGTTAAATCACGAGATGGACTTAAGATAGAAAAACTCGATTATCAAATCTCACTGGCAAGGAGCCGTGCAACGGTTATGATAATATACAAGCTGCCGGCAGGTAAAAAACGGGTGATGAAAAAAAAACAAAATATTGTTGCCTAATTATTTTTACATTCATCATAAAATCCCATTCTCAATATACAAACCATAAGTTTCACTCCGATCCGTTGAGAAGTGGTTTAGTTTGACTGGCAATTTTTCAACACCGCTTCTTTCATCACAATTCATTAAACATGCAAAATTCTACCGCTAATGGCCATTTTCTATAACCCATTACTTAAAACACCCTAACTATAGCTGTTTTACAGAAATATGCACAGCGAACTCCTAATTAGCTACTTGTACATATTTTGGATTAACGTTGATTTCAGCTAAGACCACTTTTGTGTTCAGAGACCCCGCCTTATTTGGGATTAAATTCTCTGAAAGCTTGAATATAAACAAAGCAATATAGGCTGAAATGAGACATGCAAGAATAAAAAAAACAAAATTGCCCCACCTTCAACCTTCAAACCAATTCTGGCGGCATAAAAACGAGATCTTAAAACATGTCGAAAATAAAACAAACATATTGGTGCACCAAATTAAATTAAGGAAATAATTTTTAATGACCAGTGGCTTGTGAAATCTTTAGTAAATTTCACTAAAGATATATCGTGCTTTCGCCCTAAATGACAACTTACGTCATTCGTGTTATGACAGAAAATTAGTATAATGTTTGACATTTACGAAATGGGTCGCTTTAGGCTTGAACAAAATTGGGAAATATTGAAAATTTTCTTTCAAAGTGGTGGCCTTCTAGCCATATTATAAGAAATCATCAACTTAAGAATTGAACATTTCACGCAGTTCTGTAATGATAATTTCGCTTAAACACCCAGGAATAAAGGTGCACAAAGCTCAATTAGTGCAGAAGCTGAAGCAAAATGTCCAACCGCAACGTTTTTGCGCAAACAAGCAAAACTATTGCATTTGTGGCTCGGAAAATCCACACGAAGCCATAAAGAAGCCGATGCATCAACAACGAGTGACTGTTTGGTGCGAATTTTGGTCAGGCGGCATTATTGCTTCATTTACAGCCCTAACAGTTAATGGGGAACGTTACCGAGAAGTAGAGCCAAATCAAACTGCAAACGTTAGATGGACCACCCTGTACTACCTTGAGCTTCATATTTTGAGGCAAATGTAAAATTTTGTAAGAGCCGCATGCAAAATTCAACTCTGTCAAATGGATCCCTGAGCAAAGCATTCTCTGGTCTGTTATTGATTTAAAAAGTTTCAAGTGTAAAATCTAAAATTGAAATTTAAATACTTGTAATGCTTGAGAGTAGGAATGACATTTGCCAAAATGTACCAATAAAATTGGTGTTAAATGAACTGTTAAATTAAACCCAGACCCCCGGTACCTTGGTACGATCACCAAATATAGTGATTAAGATTATTCTTGTTGCGACACAGAACTTCCATTCTAGGCCTGCTCTAACCTAATTTTCACAATTAAGCGTTTAATTATTTTGGTACCTAGCGTGGCGAAATTACATAAAAATATCAACAATTTTCAACTTTTTTAAGTCGAATTTATGTTACATGTGTCAGAATTCTCCGAAAAAGATTGTCACACTTTGAAGTGAAGTTGGCTGAAATTTGTCCTAATAACCACAAAGGATTTCCAATTTTTGTTTTGTAAATTGTCATCTCTGCATCAAAATATTTTAATTCAAAGAAGAACATGTTCCGTTCGAAGAGGAAGTTTGATTCCTCCATTTGTCGAGAAAATATACACACACTTAGAAATGAAGTAAGCTGATAATCGTTATGTTTTTTATTACTAAAAAGAACACACAAAACAAAATTTGAATTTTTGAAAAAAATAGTAAATATCAAAATAATAATAAGCAAAATTTTCCTTATTGGACCTACCTTATCACCTATCTGTACTACTATCAGCACCAGCGTTATAAAGCTCATCCAAGACTCTACATTTTATACACATAATACGTATTTCTTATCCCACGATTTCCCCTCAACCCATACTCCCTTGGCTTTCACATCCCACGTGGATGGCCATTGGAATCTAGTCGTTATAAAAATCAACAAATTTGCGGATCATTTAATTCCTTTGGCACATTTGAATTAGAGTTCCACGGCCAACGGAGCCCATTACTTAAGCTTAAGACGGCCATAGAGGTTCAGAACTCAATGCTGCTGAAAAATTAGTCGACTCTCTTTAGATTTTACAGTACAATATGTTTCTTCCAAAGAAGTTCATTTATAAAAAAACTACTTTCAAACAAAATATTGCTACGAATAAAAACAAAAAGTATGGGATGAGAAAATCGAAAAAATATTCGGATGAAAGAAAAATCGTAAATTGAGAAAAATTTATTATAATTATAAAAGTGAAAAATCTGGGATGAGCTTTTTATCACTTACGCTGCTAGTGGTATTATTTTTCAAATCGCGGGCTGAAAGCCTGTGATAACTTCAAGGTGGAGGATATTGAAGGAGAGTGGAGTTCCATTCGAAAACCGCATCGTTATATTTTTTGTGCCTATTTTTCATCTTTGACTGAAAGCTTCTTGTGTCCAAAATAATCAAATAGTTACGAGGAACTTAATGCACCTCTTTCCACTCCGAAGTTCCAGGCTTTGGAATATTAACTATGCTAATGGTAGAGGTCCTTGGCGTGAAGTAACCAGTTTAATTTTAAGCGCGTTAGGATGCAGTTTTAATACTTTTGTTGAAACTAATTAAGTCGATGAGGAGCACTCAGTCATTAATATCCCACTATATACTGGTTAATTACCACTTTTTAAAATTTACTCGTAGTTACTCGTAATAAATATTTAGTCTTCTTTCAAAACGAACCATTTTAAACTTTCTGTATATAAAAACCTGATGAGCCTATCTTTATATTGAAATAAACCAGTAGAAATCAAATTACCCACAAATATGAAAGAGTTGCATGAATATTTTGTTTCAGCTTCATGCCATTTTGATGTGCGTCAAAACAGACAGAATTTAATTTGTCCTGAAATTTGTTTGTTTAGTTAGTTAATTATCAGTGAAGTAGGTAAATGTGTTAAAAATACTTTCAAATTAGATTCAGTACTCTGTTCCTTAAAAATTCAGTACTTTTGATATCATAGCAATATCATCCCTGATCCACTTTAGTCTTAAAATACTTTTGACAAAAAAACACCATTGTTTCCATTATCATAAAATCAATTATGTATTGACAAAATCCATTTATGTCAAAATCCATTTTAGTTTAAATCCATTTTTTCAAAAGCCATAAAAAATCCAACGAATCCATCGTTTTTATTACTTTTGCAAGACCGGCGCCGGGCTTGCAAAACTAATAAAAACGATGGATTCGTTGGATTTTTATGGATTTTGGAAACTAACCAACTTGTGAATATCGAAAAATAATTGTGAAATTGATTGCTCCTATTATTTTACTTCTAATCATGTACATGTGTCTGCATTGCGTCTGTGTCTGTGTCTGATGTCTGATGCCTGATGTCTGAAGCTGATGTTGGATGTCTGACGTCTGATGTCTAATTTCTGATGTTTGATGTCTGATATCTGATAGCTGGTTTCTGATTTCTGATGTCTAGTGTCTGAAGCCGATGTCTGATGTTTGTTGTCTGATGTCCGATGTCTGATGGATAAACTCTAATGTCTGATGTTAGTGTCTGCGTCTATGTCCGTGTCCGTGTCCGTGTCGGGAATGGCGGATTTCGTAAATAATTGATCAATAGTGGGTTTTGACAAAATTGGGTACAGATTTTAGGAAAGATGAATTTTGGCAATGATGGATTTGCTAAAAAGTGGTTTTCTTCTAAAAAGATGGATGGAAAAGATTTAGCAACAGTGGATTTTGAAATGAAGGATAAAGTGGGGCTCCCGTGAAATATATAGCTGATTATTGGGACTAAAGAAATTGATGGATCGACTAAATTGATAATCATTAAGCATAACTGAATTAATTAAATCGACATTTAAATATATAATAGCTTCCACCAAAATTTTAAAATTCCCATATGTTATCTATGTATGAGTCCATAAGCTACTGCATCTGCAACTGTAGTTGCATCAAGCTTATAAATATAATGCTCCTCCTAGTAAAAAGAGTGGCAGATATAAGTACCAGGCCTCTGGCCAATTGTATTTTAGTTTTCAACATGGTCTACTTTTACCACTTCGATACTAGTTAGTGAAATAGATACAAAGATGTCACTAAACGAAATTCTTGCTTTATGTTCTACACTTGCTTAATTATACACCAACATTTTTTATCATTTTCAAATTCCAATTTGAATATTTTATTCCGTATAAGTCAGTAGCTGGTTCGCCCATTATCGAAAACACATACATCTCACGACCCAGTCCCATCTGTAAAATATTGGGTACACCAATGGAGCTGAAGACGGCAAATCTATACCTATGATTTTAATGTAAAAAATGTTCGCGTCGAAAATTAGGTAGGGGATGTCTAGGCCTTTTCGCAAAATTAAATATTTTGGAAGTTATTCAGGGTTTTTCATTTTAAATTGAAAATTCTGTATAATCAAGTAGTAACGGTAGAATCAAGTTGCGTGTCACTTTTTTTGTAACTGTTAGTTTTAATGTGGAACCTAAAAATAAATATTTTCGGCATATTTTATTTTTTTATTTTGTATGGGAAAGAAAGCTGCTGATGCCACAAAGAAAATTGTGAAGCTTTGTTTATGTTGGTGATTGTCAGAACTGATTTAAAAAATTCGCGTTCTAAAGATTTTTTCCTTCCATCATAAAACTGTTTTAAACAACTCGATATTTGGGTTCCACATAATTTTGAAGATTGTTTTTTACGATTCGCATTTCAAGCGCAATGAAGTCGACCTTTATTTGAAACGAATCCTTACTGGTGATGAGGAAATGGGTTGTTGACAGCAATCTCGTTCGAAAACAATTGTGGATGAACCGACACACAAATCACATCAAAGCCTGATGTGCATCATTATCAATGTCACTGTCAGTTTGATGGGATTAAAGGTGTTGGGTATTTTGCCCTGGTTCCAAGGAACCAGACATTCAGCAATTTACTGTTTACTTCTGATCAAACTGGATAAAGCAATCAAAGAAAACAAATGTGGAAGAAAGACGTATCTAAACCCATGAAATTATGATCGGGAAACGATACAGACGTTTTTATTCAAAATGTCAATGAAACTGTTTGATAAATGGAAACTTTTAAAAATTTTAAACTTTATCAGCCGCCAATGGCAATCAGATAAATTTTGGACATAAGCGCTAATAAATTCGCACTTTTATGCGATCTCAAACAAAAAGGTGTAGTAGATTCAGCGATTAAGTTACCAATCAACCAATGGTTCGGCTTGTATCTGAACGTTGTGCACTCCGACAGGGAGAGATGGGTAATCTGGTAACATTTGATTATTTAAGTTTGTAAACTTCTCTTCTCGCTGAAATTTTATGTCAGTCGACAAGATTTTATATTTATAAATTTATAAAAAATTAATGACAGCTACGATTTTTAGCATATCGCAGCATTTGACAAATTGCGAATTTAAACGATACTGACCATCAGAATTTACGACAAACCACTAATTTAGCATATTAAAAAAGTCTAAGATAATGATGAGAACAGAATTGTTATTTACGTCTTTATTAAAGTTAATTTTAAAGGGAAAAGGTGACCTTCAAACGTAATTACGATTATATTTCATAAATTTGCAACATGTTACTCAAAGTCGTCTGTCAATGTACTTTGCCTCTTGGCTGTCGGCACGGCTGAAGGCCAATTACTAATTTAAGACTAAGAAATGAGAAATTTAAGTAGAAAAAATATTTTTTACGATAAAATGTGCGTATATGAATGAGCAAACAAAACGGTTATTTTAAAGAAATCAAAAAATACGATCTTATTGTTTTGAGTGTGAAATAGTAAATATTATGTATAGATAATCTTACATGTTTAAGAAATGTTATCGTATTTCTGTGAAGTGCAGTGATTTTTACTTATGTACTCCATAAAATTTAGTCTAATCAATCAACGGTGTTATCGTTATAGATAGTAAAATTTAAAAAAAATACACAATATTTTTGTTATCGTGGCTACTGAATTTAAATTATCTACTTACTCATCTATCTCAACTTTAAGGAAATATTTGCAGAGTTGTACATACCTATAAAACAAAAGAAATAAAAGATTTTATTAGAAAGCAATCAAATTATAGATTAAGTTGTTTGAGAGGAAGACAAAAAATATAAAATTACGATTGTTGCCGTAAATATAATAAATCAAATGGAAAATTCACTACCTCGTTGATCGGAAAATACATTTACATGTTCAAGAGTCAGATTAAAAAAAAATAAAATCGCTACGTAAAGTTTAGATTTAACGCCTGGCACGGGTCCAATCTAATCGATTAGATGTAACCACTTCCTGCTTCCAAAAAAAAAATCCCAAGGGATTAGAAAATAGCTCTAATATTTCCGCTACGCGAGCTACAAGATTTTGCAGTTTTCAAATAAACTTTTTATTCAAGGATTATGCTCAGAAAATGCCACGAAATATACGACCCCTTAAGTTTTAACAAAAAATAACACGTATACGTATACGGTTCCAATTAGAAAACATGGCGGAAACAGAATTCTTATTGGATTCAAATAGATTTGGTGATTTACACTGTTAATATTTTATAAATGCAAATTAGTGAAAATTTTATTAAAAATTATTATTATATTATTAAATAAAATCATAATTTGCATAATAAAATTTAAAAAAGATAATAAATACAAAAGATATTAGAGAATAATATAAACAACATAATATAAATAACTAAGAAAGCAAAAGTTAACAAATAAATAAAATTAAAACTTCAACAAAAAAAAAAATATCAAATATGTTTATTGCAATTTTTCACTCAAAATATTGAGTTTTTTTTATCAATCTGGGCCAATAGAGAACATTTTCCGGTATAAGGTTTTTTCTAGCGGAGGAAATGTAGCCTTGTTAATAGCAATTTTTAACAAATACACTCCCTTAATAAAGACATTTTTATTAATCACTTGTTTTTTGTTTCGCAGTTATTTTGAATAATTTTCAAAAAGTTTAAAAAATCACTCGATCGATTTCGACTTGTTAGGTCATCATCAGGAGTATCTACTGATTTGTGTTAGTAAAAAATTTTGTTATATAGTAGAAAAAAGCAAAATATAAATAAAAGAAGGAGGGCAAAAAAAAAAATAAAAAATAAGCAATAAAAGCAAAATATAAATAAAAGAAGGAGGGCAAAAAAATAAAAAATAAGCAATAAAAATTAATCTACGGATCGCGCAGGTGTGCGATGAGTCATAGGCTGAGTAACAAAATTCAAGGTATATTATTGCGTACGTGAGTATAGAAAAGGGCGGGATCTGTAATTGGTGAGAACCGGATTTCTCTCTGTTCGTTAAGGATATTTTGGTTAAGAAATAATGATTTTCTAATTTCGTAAGATTCTAAGGTATCTAAACGTCTGCCTTTGGGTTGTATATGTAATATATCTAAATTGTTCAAGCTAGCTGTATGATTTTCTGACGTTAAATGATTATGGAAAGTTGATTGGTTGCAACCAGATAAATGTTCCTTAGCTCTAACTCCAAAATTGCGCCCAGTCTGACCAATATAGGAGAAACTACAATCATTGCAATTGATCCTATAGACACCAGATTTGGAAAGGCGATCAACTCTAGGTTTATTGTTAAAAATCATTTTCTTTATTGTGTTATTATTATAAAAAGCAAAACTAATATTGGTATAATTGGACACGATGTTGCTAATCCGTTGGCTCGTTTTTCCTATATACTCTAAGCGACGCCAATTTTCCCGCGGTGGACTATCCGGTGGATAAATACCCGTTAGAGTTTTACGCTTTAGCTTTTTATTCAATAACTTTAATATAGTCCTAGTTGCATATCCGTTATTCGTTGCTATTTGAAGAATTATGTTAAGCTCAGTGTTATAATTTGAATTTGACAGAGGGATGTTTATTAGTCTATCTATGAGTGAGTGGAAAGCTGACATTTTAATATTATGGGGATGGTTTGAAGAACTAGGGATAACAGCGTCTGTATACGTGGGTTTCCGATAAATTTTGAAGTCTAAAGTAGAATTAATCCTGGTTATTGTTATATCTAGAAAATTAATACATTTATTTTCTTCTTTTTCTAACGTAAAATCAATGGTGGGATATTGAGAATTTAACCAAGTTAGGAAAGAGTCTAAAAGTCTATCAGTTCCATTCCATAGACATAATATGTCATCAACATATCTATACCAAAAGATTATATGACGAAAATAAGGATTGTTGTTTGATATGATCATTTGTTCGAAGAAATTCATGAAAATTTCAGCCAACAAAGGTGACAGAGGGGAGCCCATGGGTAGACCATCAGCAAATTTGAAATATGTATTATCAAAACAGAAATAATTTTGTTTAATACAAGTCTCAAAAACTAACTTCAGTTCACGACGTAAGCTCTCATCTACAACATCCCTATCTAAGTAATTACAAACTATTTGGGACAAAGTATTAATCGGAATAGAAGTGAAAAGACTGGCAACGTCAAATGAAACTAGTTTTGAATGTAAAGGAATGTCGACGTCTTGAATTTTGTTAATCAATTCTACCGAGTTCTTAACCGAGTAAGCTGAAAAGAAATTAGTATGACAATTGAAAAAATTTATGAAACCCTTACATAGCTTGTAGGCGGGAGCATTACAATACGCTACTATTGGTCTAATCGGAATGCCTTCCTTATGGATTTTTGGTAAACCATAAAGGATCGGGGCAGACGGATTCATGACAGAGTACTTCCAACCAGTTCCATCAAATAACTTCTGGCATTGGTTGATACACTTACTAACCGCAGTCTTAAAAGACTTAGTTGGATCTCTGCCAAGCTCTATTGCTTTGCTTTCTGTAATAAAATCAGAGATTTTATTGCAGTAATCGACTTTTGTGAGCACGGTAATTGTATTGCCTTTATCCGCTTTACACGCTATCAGGTCATGGTCACGTAGTTTTTTCTTTATCGCACCAATCACTTTGAGGTTAGTATTAGAAGCAGCAGAAGAAGAAGAGTTTGTCGGAGAAGAAGAGTTATCAATACCTTTCTTTATTTGTAACGCACACACTGATTTTATTTGGGTTATCTCGCCAGATAAGGCTGTTTCGGCATCTACAGCAAGATTCTCGAATGATCGAAGGTCGATTTTGTTTGGCGTAGGGGCAAAATTCACTCCGTTGCTAAGCATTTGCACCTCTGTATCAGCCTGAAACAGCCTTATCTGGCGAGATAACCCAAATAAAATCAGTGTGTGCGTTACAAATAAAGAAAGGTATTGATAACTCTTCTTCTCCGACAAACTCTTCTTCTTCTGCTGCTTCTAATACTAACCTCAAAGTGATTGGTGCGATAAAGAAAAAACTACGTGACCATGACCTGATAGCGTGTAAAGCGGATAAAGGCAATACAATTACCGTGCTCACAAAAGTCGATTACTGCAATAAAATCTCTGATTTTATTACAGAAAGCAAAGCAATAGAGCTTGGCAGAGATCCAACTAAGTCTTTTAAGACTGCGGTTAGTAAGTGTATCAACCAATGCCAGAAGTTATTTGATGGAACTGGTTGGAAGTACTCTGTCATGAATCCGTCTGCCCCGATCCTTTATGGTTTACCAAAAATCCATAAGGAAGGCATTCCGATTAGACCAATAGTAGCGTATTGTAATGCTCCCGCCTACAAGCTATGTAAGGGTTTCATAAATTTTTTCAATTGTCATACTAATTTCTTTTCAGCTTACTCGGTTAAGAACTCGGTAGAATTGATTAACAAAATTCAAGACGTCGACATTCCTTTACATTCAAAACTAGTTTCATTTGACGTTGCCAGTCTTTTCACTTCTATTCCGATTAATACTTTGTCCCAAATAGTTTGTAATTACTTAGATAGGGATGTTGTAGATGAGAGCTTACGTCGTGAACTGAAGTTAGTTTTTGAGACTTGTATTAAACAAAATTATTTCTGTTTTGATAATACATATTTCAAATTTGCTGATGGTCTACCCATGGGCTCCCCTCTGTCACCTTTGTTGGCTGAAATTTTCATGAATTTCTTCGAACAAATGATCATATCAAACAACAATCCTTATTTTCGTCATATAATCTTTTGGTATAGATATGTTGATGACATATTATGTCTATGGAATGGAACTGATAGACTTTTAGACTCTTTCCTAACTTGGTTAAATTCTCAATATCCCACCATTGATTTTACGTTAGAAAAAGAAGAAAATAAATGTATTAATTTTCTAGATATAACAATAACCAGGATTAATTCTACTTTAGACTTCAAAATTTATCGGAAACCCACGTATACAGACGCTGTTATCCCTAGTTCTTCAAACCATCCCCATAATATTAAAATGTCAGCTTTCCACTCACTCATAGATAGACTAATAAACATCCCTCTGTCAAATTCAAATTATAACACTGAGCTTAACATAATTCTTCAAATAGCAACGAATAACGGATATGCAACTAGGACTATATTAAAGTTATTGAATAAAAAGCTAAAGCGTAAAACTCTAACGGGTATTTATCCACCGGATAGTCCACCGCGGGAAAATTGGCGTCGCTTAGAGTATATAGGAAAAACGAGCCAACGGATTAGCAACATCGTGTCCAATTATACCAATATTAGTTTTGCTTTTTATAATAATAACACAATAAAGAAAATGATTTTTAACAATAAACCTAGAGTTGATCGCCTTTCCAAATCTGGTGTCTATAGGATCAATTGCAATGATTGTAGTTTCTCCTATATTGGTCAGACTGGGCGCAATTTTGGAGTTAGAGCTAAGGAACATTTATCTGGTTGCAACCAATCAACTTTCCATAATCATTTAACGTCAGAAAATCATACAGCTAGCTTGAACAATTTAGATATATTACATATACAACCCAAAGGCAGACGTTTAGATACCTTAGAATCTTACGAAATTAGAAAATCATTATTTCTTAACCAAAATATCCTTAACGAACAGAGAGAAATCCGGTTCTCACCAATTACAGATCCCGCCCTTTTCTATACTCACGTACGCAATAATATACCTTGAATTTTGTTACTCAGCCTATGACTCATCGCACACCTGCGCGATCCGTAGATTAATTTTTATTGCTTATTTTTTATTTTTTTGCCCTCCTTCTTTTATTTATATTTTGCTTTTTTCTACTATATAACAAAATTTTTTACTAACACAAATCAGTAGATACTCCTGATGATGACCTAACAAGTCGAAATCGATCGAGTGATTTTTTAAACTTTTTGAAAATTATTCAAAATAACTGCGAAACAAAAAACAAGTGATTAATAAAAATGTCTTTATTAAGTATTAGTGTGTTTCGCCAAGTGCCTACGGCCAATAGCGTAAAAAGAAATACACTCCCCGTCAAAAGTTTTTGACCACCACTCAAATCTGCAATTTCATTAGTATACAAATCAATATTAAAATTGTTTTATGCGAATTTGTATTAAATGCAATGGTTAATGTAGTAACACATCCTTTTCTTGGATTTTATTTCCATACTTCGGGGAATCACCGAAAGTAAAAAATATAAAAATTTTATTTAATGTGGTCAAGTGAGTTATTGGTGTTTCTCAGCGTTCTACACTACTCTTCAGTTGCTTATTATTCATTTTCTGTTCATTTTTAAATGGATTGTGTTTTACGCTAATTTCTTTTCGTTCATGAATAGTAAAACGAAATTTCAAAAATACGAATGAGATCTACTACTCTCTTGTTTTACCTTTCTATTCTATTTGAATAACAAAGCGAATATTTTTTGTTGTAGTAGAGAACAGATAAAATATATTTTTTTCTTTATTGAACGATCGAATAGAGAATATACATAGCTATTCTTTCTATACTATTACACTATTCTATTTGCTAATATTTATTTTGTTAAATGAAGTGTTTTATTTGAGTCCACTAATTGATGTTTTAATAAGTCCACTTTTCAAAAAAATTGAGTTAACGGTAATTTTAGGAAGATATAGACACCTTCTCTCCATATTTATAATCATACATTCAATAGAGTACGGTTTTCTTATAAAGTAAGCAAAAGAATTTTGGCTATAAAATGTTATCGCAAAAACTTTTTTTTTGAAAGTGGAATAAGTCCATTCCTAATAATTATAATGGGCAAAAATTCGCTCGTTAAAATGAATTATTCATTTTTTAGTGACCGAACAGTGTTATTTGTAATACTGATCAGTAAGAATAATGAAAAGCAACAAAAAATATTTTGTTTTACCATTCACTTATGAAGAATAATGTAGAAAGAAGTTATATTCACTATTCGATCGATCAATGACGAAAATAATATAAATATTTTATCTATTCACTACTACAATGAATGTTCGCTTTATTGATTGCTAAAGCAAAAGAGTACAGTAAACTCTCGATTTAACGGACTTCGATTTAACGGACGCTCGAGTTAACAGACCTCGATTTAACGGACAATTTTTTTATTTTCCATTTTTTGGTTATCGATTATGATGGGATTGTTGAATGGAAATGAGATTCGTAAATGATTTTCGGAAGAAATTCTGGAATATGGCCATCTGGGACGGAACTTGATCAATTCTTAACCGATTATGATGGGATTGGGTATTGGTCGAATGGAAAAAGAACTCTTAAATGATTTGTTTAAGAAATTCTGGAATATCGCCATGAAACTCGGTAATTTAAACTAGGGCGGAACTCGATAATAAGCAGCCGTTTTTCTTGTAGCAAGCGGCTAATGATGCTAACATGTTTCCGATAAGGCTGGAGGCTTTAACATCTATCGCCAGTACGTAACCCACCCATGAGCGGCAGATCAACTACTTGTGCTCCCCAAAAATCATGTTATGAACCCTACACAAAGGGCTCGGATAAATTTATATTATTCTTATCAACAACCACCTCGAAAACTGTTCACGGGAACATGGAATATATTGTCTTCTAAGATCATAAGATCTTCAGAACCAACCAAGCGAAAATTTACACTTTTGAGGTGCTTGTAATACAAGAGTGCATAATCCATATGGCCATATTCCAGAACTTCTTCCAAAAATCGTTTAAAAATTCCATTTCAATCCAACATACCCAATCCCATCATAATCGGGTAGAATTGAACGGGTTCCGTCCCAGGTAATCATATTCCAGAACTTTTTCCAAAAATCATTTAAGAATCCCATTTCCAACCAGCAAACCCAATCAGATTATGATCTAAGATCAGATTATGATCTATCAGATTATGATCTATCGGCTAAGAAATGTATGAGTTCCGTCCCAGATGGCCATATTCTAGAACTTCTTCCAAAAATTGTTTGTGCACCTCATTTCCGTCCAACAAACAAGATTCCTTGATAATCGGTTGAGATAAACGAGTTCTGCCCTAGGTTGCCATATTCCAGAACAAGTGTAAAATCTATAGTCGATTAAATTTAAAAACATTCGGATTTTATGAACTCCCCAATTAGTACGTTAACCTTTTCGGGTTAAAAAAAAAATTTTTTTGCTTTAATATAAGTTCACCATACACAAATATGTATGCAAATAATGACAGGCTGTAATGTCTTCCGTATTTTAACGGATCTTAATTAAATCGGAATTTTTTTTTGAAAAAAGCATAATAATTTGATAAAAAATTAATTATATAACATATTAATAATTTGTTTTTGATAACATATTAATTATTTTATCATTATTATAGTTACTGTTATTTTTCGGACGAAAACAAAATTAAATGGGATGCACAAATGTGTATGTTGGTCTTCAATTACCACTTAATTCTATATTTGACATAATAGGTTGTCGCTTACATACACAATTGTGTATGCGGGTCAGGGAAGGGTTAAATCGACGTTTTTCTGTAGTAAATCCCGTTCGCTTATACAAACAAAAAATCATCAATCCTTTTATTTTTTTTTATTCGTTCATTATTCGTTTATTACTGATTTACTATTTACGTTTAATACTACTTCTCATTTTAATTATTTAAGATAATTTTGCACATAAATTTCTTCTTGTTTTTATTTCTTATAATATGTTATTTTTGAAAGTGGTATAAGTCCATTTGGACCTAAAAAACACGTTTATTTTTTAAATATTTTCAATAATTATTATTTCATAATAAAATTTAAGAAAATGTAAAAGTGTTAAAAACATTACGAATTGATTAACGTTTGCCAATATTTTTAAATTAATTCAAATGCAAACCCTTAAATATCTCGATACATGAAAAAATGGACTTATACCACTTTCAAAAATAACAGTTCAAATATTTAATAAAATATTCGAAGTACTCGTACTTTGTATTATTACAAATAGTAAGTACTAAAAAATAACTTTACTGTTCCTAAATATTATTTATATTTCTTCTATTTTTTTAACTAAAATTAGAATAAAATGGCAAAAAAAAGAAATCATTCAGTTTTGGACCGTCAATCAATTATAACTTTATACAATGATGGTAATTCCTTACACCAGATTGCGAGTAAACTCAAGATTCCGTACTCTACAGTGCAGTATACTGTTACGGGTGATCTATTTGAAAGAAGTTTGCGTATCACTGATTTAATTTTATTTAGAAATGTATGGGTGATTCTGCTAACGTGCTGTTATTTATCATTGTTACTACACAATGAGCTTCATCCTCATACTTGTATTATGCTTCTCCATCAGTTGTTTACTATATAAACATGCTATGTGTATGAGAATGTAACATTTCTGGTGATTGACTGAGATCGTAAACTCCTATACAAGTAAATATGTATTGATACACTAATTGTTTTTATCAATATAAGGGTAGTCATGATTAAGTGAGAGGCAATATTATGCTCAGCTCGCATCAATCTTTCTCTTACCCGACAGCTTGTCATTTTGTTATAACTTTAGTATTTTAGAGACGTTGGTTCACTTGGTTTTAGATACATACTGTCCAGTTTGGTATACAGTATATTTTGTGCAGTACATTTTGTACTTGGAATTAAAAATAATTCTGGTTAAATACCAAACATAGTTCGAATTATTTTTCGTGTCTCTTATAATTGTGTAGACGTAACTGCTATAATCTCAGAGCGTTGTATAGTGGATTTTGTGCAGTACATTTTGTACTTGGACTTAAAAGTCATTCTGTTCATATACCAAACATAAGTCGTTTTTTGGGTAATGATCATAATTGGTTAGAACATGTTTTGTATGTTGCCCAATTTTTTTTTTGTGTTAAATGAGTACTTTTCATATTATAGTTCATACATAGCTGCTACAGTGATCTCAGTGGAGGTTAAAACATCCCGTCCTACAATTGTATAACGGAGGGTTCTGCGTGGGCAAATCGGAATTCGCAACCGGATCTCGCATGTCTTTTTTTTGTGCTTTTTTTGTTTTTGTAAAAAAATAAAACACCATAGATTGCGCAGTTGGGATTAAAAGGCTATGCCCGATCAGCTACGTGATAAAATTGTAAAAAGGAGGATACAACGTTTCCACGTGTAAACAGTGCGGGTGGACTTGTGCCGTGCGACCGTACGAATTTTTGTTCACGGCCTTGACTGGTCGACCTCAACTGTGCAAAACCCGTTATTGTTGTGGGTGCTACTTAGTGATTAGTCAAACAGAAAAAATTCCAAAAGTTGGGTGATGCTACTTTACTTAGTGATTAGTTGAATAGAAAAAAAAACCAAACAAAGAAATATATAGTATTAATTAGTATCTATATTTTCTTATTTGAATATATAAATATAATTTTATATAAATTTATTGGAAATTACAATTAGTGAAACTGTGGTTCAAATAAGAAACTTCAGATTCTTATTTAAATGGTTAGATTTAAGCCTAGTGATTAAGTTTTTTTTTGGTTTCTTCGCAAGTTATGGTGTAGGGAAATTGAAATTTTGTTAGTGCGAATCATTCCGGAAAGAGCTAAAAGAACGCGGGTTGTGATTTACGTATAACTAATTTCAGCTAAATCGAAAACCACCCTGGGAGCGCTCTTCGGATCCAAGTGCAAGTGGTAAGCGATATTAATCTTGTTTTTTTTGTCGTTGCTACTACATAATTTTTTTTGCAAGATTACAAACCAGATTGCTCTTAAAGAAAAACTTGCCCAGTATATACGAATTCATTAAAATTCCTTTTTTTAGAACTTTCATTATTTGATTTTTTTTTTGGTATAATGTTTTTCTTTTTTTTTAATATTTAATACGAAGGTAATACAACGTCAAAATGGAATAAAGGTTTTTTTTTTTTGATGACATAAGACTAAACTGGCGCTATAACTATTTACTCCCTAATCCCTTCAATTTAGGTAATGTGCGCACGTGTGGTTTGTTGGACCGAAATGAGCTCCGAGACAGAATACCCTGCCAGCCGCTTAAGCTACCCTAGAACTAAAACGTGCGCTTCTCGTGAGTGGTCCGTAACAATACCATCACTAAATTTAAAACCACAGGGAAAATTAAGGATAAAGAAAGGTCTGGTCGCCCTAGATGCACAATAAACAGAGAAGATACCGATATAGTAATAGCATCAAAACGGAATAGAAGATTAACAGCTTCAAAAATCGCAGCCATTAGAAATCAAAATCGAGACTTGCCGGTTTCTATATCGACTGTCACACGTCGTCTTCTCAACGCTGGACTGCAAAGTAAAAAAGCTGTCAAAAAACCGTTGTTAAGAAAGCAAAATAAGAAAAAGAGATTTGAGTGGGCAAAACAGCATAAGGACCCAATCCTTAGAACTTAGAGATTGGAAAAAGTACTATGGACTGATGAATCATCATTTCAAATTTTTTGGTAAAAAACGTAACATCCATGTTAGCCGTCGCGCCAACGAAAAGTATCTGGACGACTGTATAATCTCATCCGTAAAACATGGAGGAGGTTCTGTCATCATATGGGGTTGTTTTGGTAACAACAAAGTGAGAGACCTTAATCGAATAGATGGAATTTTAAACAAGGAAGGTTATCTATCCATACTATGAGAGCACGCTATCCCCTCTGGACTTCGAATTATAGGAAAAGGATTCATTTTTCAACAGGATAATGATCCTAAACACAAATCAAAGTTATGTACAGATCATTTGAATACCGAATTCCAAAGACATCAATTGAATATAATGGTGTGGCCACCTCAAAGTCTCGACCAACATTATCGAGCTTTTGTGGGACGAACTGGATCGAGCAGTACGAAAAACATGCCCTACTTAAAGAAAACCTTTGGAATAAATTGGTAGTTGCATGGAATGGAATTCAGTCATCCACCCTCGAAAAACTGTTGTTAAGAATGCCAAGATTATGTGCAGCGGTTATAAAGGCGCGCGGAGGACATTTCAATGAAGCCAATATATAAATTTATGAAAAAAAATTATGTTTAAATTCAATAAATATAGATTTGAAAAACTGAATTTATTAAAAAGAAATTGATATAAACGTTGAATTTTATTTAAAAACTCTTAAACTAACTTTTTTTTTGGGTGGTCAAAAACTTTTGGCGGGGAGTGTATGTATTTGATTCGGAGAATAAGCTAACAGTGTAATAAATCACACTCAATTTATTCTAATAAGAATTTAATATTGAGTGGTACTAACACATATATAATTTGGATTTTTTGTTAGAAACTTCACATCGGTAAATATACTGTATTGTACATATATTATTCATAAAATTTCAGCGATGTGTTCGATTTAGGAGAACACATTGCGAAATGTTTTGTTATAGTTGTGAGTTGTTAAAATGACCGACTTTCAAACGAAAGTGAAACGACCCAAAGTACACCAAGGAGCCCCAATATGAATTGTTTTAACCTATCGTTAAGTAGCCAACATAATACCGGACAGCCTTGCTTACTTACAATTGCACTTACCTTCCAGCCTTACATTTCACATCAACGGAGCGAACAATAAATATATGGCTATCGAGAGGCACAAACACGTGGAGTATTATAATGCATGGCCCTTCAGAGCAAACAATTATCCTACTTGCGTCATCCTTTTTATAATTTCCACAAAGCTTTACGAATAAGTTGAAGACCCCACTTTTGGTCAATATAAAGTTGCTCAAAATCTCCCATGTTACGATTGTTGAACTAAATATTTATTCTTTTAACCGATGAATGATATAATCTCGTTGCGTGAGATGAAATAAGCCAATAAAAAGATGAAAATCCAGACCAAGAATATTGGAGTAAAACCGCAACCGTCAAAAAAGGACGTCATTTACCTTAACACAGATATCCAGACACAATTAAAATATCTGGAAAATATCCTGAAGGGCTAAGTAAATTGAACGCGATGACGAAATTCCAAGAAGACTTGGGGCGTAAAATTGCTAGTTCTACAAAAGTACATCAAACCAGCGTTGAACACTTCCACTTTGAAGAGGTACAAAAAATACAAGCAAGGATTCATACTTTATGGCTGAAGTTTCAAGTCAGGCACTCCGAACTAATCGAAGAAAAGGAGCATTTGTAGCACTCATATACTAAAAAAAGAGTGTTCAATGCGATAATGAAACGACACAAAAAGTTCGAAAAATAAATCCGTAACCGAATTGACGATACAAAATCAAAACAAAACAGCGATTCCACAGAGCATAATAGGAAGCCATCAGGAAATGACAAAACAAAACCATTCACCACTCCAACGATTAACGAAGGTGAGCAAACGATACACACGAGATACAAGGGGCAACGCATCTGGGTGCAGGATTTAATGGAAATGTGTGATGACATATATATGAAAAAGGTTTCCCGACCAAATATAATATCAACGTCATCCAGCAGGTAACTCCCAAAAAGTTACAACTTGATGAGCTACATGAGCGTTTAACGGAAAATATTATGAATGGACAACATTCCACGACAAATATGAACGTTTCACTGAGTGATATTGAAAAAATGCTCAAATATTGCGTCATTTAGAAATTTCGGAGGGTTATTACCGCACAGCCTGGAATCTAATTAAAAAAATATACAACAACAAAAGAAAATTAGTGAATAGGTACGCAGTTACAAACTCTGATATCTCGACTGCGGCTCGATATAACTGCGGCTTATATGCCATAGAAAATCTGGTCACTAATATTGACAACTGGGTGCGCCATGTGTAATTTTCATCACTCTTTAAAACTTGGATACATAAAGCTAGACGTTATTTGAACGGGCACTATCCAATCCAAAAGAGATCCAGTCTTTAAAATTGTACAGTCATTTTTAGAAGCCCAGTTCCACCATTAGAAGCAATTAGCGTTGGAATTGGACGAGAAACGTCATTCAACCACTACACTGCAAAAACAAGGAAAGATGCAATTTAGATCATAACATACATCGAAGAAGGAAGACAAACCCGAAGTCGGCTGGTATTGTTCAGGCTATCATGCAATTTCAGAAGATGCAAATTTTCAAGAGATGGCCGCATAAACACAGTAACAAGCAGCAGCATACAAAGAATGACTCGCAAGTACAACCGTCCTTGGGAGACACTAAGAGAATGAACGTGATTCTTTCTACTGCATTGATAGTTATCACGAACAGCCTGAGAAGAGATGCTTAGGGTTCTCATCGATTCACGTTCGTAGGCATCATTTATCACCGAAGATGCTGTGCAATAGCTAAAATTGAAACGAGAGAGAATTCAGGCCAATATAGCAGGATTAGGATTAGACGAGGAAGGAAGTTAAATAAAGGTTGTGGTGGAAGCGGCTGAGAAATACGAAGAAATCATAAAAGATGGTTTAGCAAAAGGCCCATGATCGGGGTAAAATCGATGTATGTGAAGTTGGCCCAAATGTGAGCCCAAAAAAACGCAGTGGCAACACGAAAACTATAATTTCTGTCACGTATGAACTGTCAGCTCAAAAAAATCGAATCACGACATTTTAATGATGTCAGCCCAAAAAATAAAATTATTTTTCGTTATAGATTTTTGAATTCAGCCCAAATTTTTTTTTATCACGACAGTAGCAACTGTCGTGACACTTATATCGGATACACTCAACCCAAAATTCAAATTTTTATAGTTAAAGGAACTATTGTAATCGTGTATAATAAATGTTCGGACAGATCTGGTTCTATCCTTTACGGGTAAGAAGTTTCAGGCGGTTGTGATGGGGTCCTCATACCGAGAATGGACTAATTTTCGGCCGCTTTAGGAATAACCATAATATTTAATGGAAGTTGAGATTTTCGATATTAGTCATAGGTCTCACTATGATTTTCGGGCAGATCTGGTTTTTCACTTTACAAATAAGAAGTTTCAGGAGGCTGTGATAGGGTCCTCTTACCAAAAATGGCCCTATTTCGGCCGCTTTACGAATAACCATATTATTTAATGGAAATTGAGATTTTCGGTGTTGGTCATCGGTCTCACTATGATTTTCGGACAGCGGCAAAAAATATAATTTTCTGGGCCAGAATTTTGGGCCAACTTCACAAACGTGTTAAATGGTCGGGGAGTAATGACGGAAGGGGTAATGACTAGGAAGTCATAGACCTAGGAGGCCTAATTGGCACTCGAGGTATTAACCAGAAGGTAACGAAGGTAATGTTGCGAGTACATCACTCACGATCTTTACAAGGATATGTATAGCGACATGAAAAGAGTGAAATTTTTAAAAGGTTTAATAATATTTGTTTATAAAAATTTGAAAACTTAAAAATAATGCTTTCAATGGAAGCCTTTTTGGTGATAATGAACTAATATATGAAATATTTACATCAGTAATATTAAAATATCCAAAACATACAATAAATAAATGGCACCACATCCCATAAAAAATCCAAAACGAACAGAAAGGAAATAAAAATAAAAATTATTGTAATAGGAATGCATTTCTTTCAACAAAGTCAATAAAATTAAAATTGTATTTTATTTTAAGTATCTATGTACAATCAAATTAACAATTTGAAAATATAAATAAAATTAATTTCATTTTCATAAACATTAATTGATTAATAAAAAAAACTGAAAATTGAAATAGCGCAGAAAAGTAAACGCGAACCAGATGTTTCCCCCCATCAACATAGTAGGAAAACGATTTCTCGAACGGAGAAAAATTTTCACGATCACCTGTCAAACATTAAGAATTTGCTATTTTAATTTTATTTGTTGTGAGAGCATCGTGTTAACAGTCACCTAGTAACAATAAATGTTGTCAATTAAATTTTTAATTACGATAACTTTATTACAACAAGTCGCACTGTGTATATTTTCGTGAACAATGGAAATTTGGTGGTGTGTTGTTATAACAGTAAGCGATAATATTTTACAATTTTTTTTTATAAACAAACCATTTGGCCCGTGTCAAAATTAATTATTAAAATAAAAAAAAAATCGCAACGTGATGATGGACCCACTCATTTTTGCGCGCGAATTGCGAACATTCGTTTTTAACAAATTATCTGGGCATCTGGGCGACAAAAATACTCACATATATTGTACAGAATTTTTACGCATACACGTGGCTAATTATCGATAAACCACTTATCCGGTAATCCATATCACGCTTACATTATACAAATGTGTTAACATTATCGGGATTATTCATACACATGCCTTTGAGTAACGAACGCGTATAAATATACCAACGGGACAATAAAAATATTTTTGTTAATCGCACCGTTTATATTGTGACTAATATAAAAAAATTCTGACATCTTAACAACAAAACAAACAACATTCGGAAAATTATGTATGTTATAAACACTGAATGTGCGGTAGTACAGAAATAGAAAATTTTAGAAAGTAGATTTATATAAAATTAGAATTACTAATCAACCTTCAATATAAGCGCGCAAGAATAAAATTTACGTTTTTTGTGGCCTGCGCGCGCGAATAATTTTTTTTTTCATACGAGTCACCCCATATGTGATCTGTGGACTCAAACAATGAAATTTATTGGTTTAAGGTCGAAATATAGACGAAAAGTGTTCAACATTGATTTTATTGTAACCTTAAACTCTAAAACATTTACAGCTTCTTTTTAATGATCGATTGGTATGTTTCCAGATGTTTGACATTCTGCTGATACAGTGAACTTTTACTTTCGATTTGGCTGTTACTCGTTTACAAATGCGAACAATTTTAATAGTAAAGTTGCATAATTTCGACGAGTCTAGCATATTACATAGAATACATAGTTCAAACGCTAAGTGGTGATTTATATAATTTGCCTTTATTTTTGTAGCTGTTATGACATTCAAATATGTAGAATACATTATTTGAACATGAGATAATTTACATCAGTCGTCAATTAATAATGATTACATTGAATATTTTACCATGTAGTTTACACAACAGTACCGTATAGCTTGTTTGAAGTAAGTAGCTGGTTTTTATAAAGAATGTTGTTGAATATAAATATACTTCAGGAATCCGTACAGCGTTGTCCAAGTTTACTAACTATTTTGTAAGATCTAATCTGCCCTCAGCCATGAGTGGTTGAAACTTTGATTTTAATGAATTTGATTAAATTTTCTGTTGTATACTAAAAAAAAAAAGTATCCCACAAGAAATACCGCAAATCATGGTAAAGAACAACTGCCGCTTGGCCTGGAGATTTCTTCATAAAAGTAATAGATAGAACAACCAGCATATTAACGGTTATGTTCTATGTGTGCTAATTTTTTCACCTTTAGTTTTACGATTGTGTCAGCACTCTTACAATAACGGAAAAGTCCGTAAATGGAAATTACTATGATAAAAAGAAAGAATCAAAGTAAGGCTATCTGACGATCCGAAGAGACTAGTGACCTATTGTCTCAAAATTGGAAACATTGACATTTCGAACTTTGTTGATGGTTATGTGCCAAAATCTCCAGAACTCGCTCCACAGAAGTTTAAGGCCCCTCTTCACGATAACACGTGGTCGATTTTCAAAGCTAAGACACAAAAACATGTGTTTTTTTTATCTAGTAGATGGAGTGTACAGTACCATTTTGAAATCTTCATCAAAATTGTAATATTCAAAAATTTTTCATTTTTTTATGTTTTGGAGACATGTGCATCGAAAATAAACATAAAACGAAAGAATGAAAAATGTTTTACAAATCCAAAATTCCAAATACCTAATGGTTTGGTTACAACAACAAACATAGGTATATATTGATTTTTGTTAATTTTCGGTTCTTTGATATATGTATTATGTATTTGATATATGTTCGGGTATTTGTTGTTTGATTTTACAATATTACAATCATAATGAAATAATATCAATTTTTTATAAATAAATCTCGTAGTACGGAGTAGCAAAGTAAATGCAATGGTCACCTCAACTCAGGAACTGACCTCATTGAGCTGGATTTAACGTAATGATTTAAATTATTAATATTTCGGGTGAAAATGCACATACATAATTTTAGTCACACAAATATTTACAGACAGGTCTAAAGAGAGTGTTCGTATCCCTTAGGGTGATAATAAAATGTTTTGCTCATTTGATGATTCCGCGAATGATTCAATTATTTGTATATATGTAATAAATAATATCTACTGGCCGCGTTAAATTTTTAACCCAAACATCTCTTTTGTTGCTGGTTTTACACTTTTGTGTAGACTGGAAGTTTGGTAAATTTCATAAATTATTAAGTCCGGAAGTAGCAAATTTTAAAAACAATTCAAATTGATATCAAGAGTCTAAATGTCTTTCCAAAAATTGATATTGTTTGACTGTTGGTGGTACATTCCATGAAGGTATTTGGCATCCCCAACGATCTTATTTCAAATTTTATTGTTTATAACAAGGAGATGAGAGAAACCATAATCGAGTGAGTTTAGATCCCGCTCAACGTGATACAGCCATCGTGTATCAGTTATTCCGTCAGTTCTACTTTTCATTGAATGAGTTTTAACTTGCTGGCTCCTGAATTTAGTGAATTTTCAATGACTCCAATTCAACATATCTACTTTTTCGAGATGGTTTCTTATCTCGTAATTCCGAATTACGAATGAATCGTAATTTTCCATTAGCTCAAGTACAACAAGCCTCTGGATGTCTCTTAACCGTATACGGTTAGCGGCAATTAATAGCGACCACCGATGTAACCAGCGCAAAGTGCAGATGTTAATTTTAGAATGCCTTCACAAATGTGTAAAAGACAAACCCGATTATTAAAAATCATGAGTTACACATCAAGAGAATGACACGTTATAATAAAAATAACTTTACTCATTAGGAAGATTTGCGGTAATTGTTTGCAAATTACGAATCAACAAAACGCACCGGATCATTTAACAGTTTGTAAATGGCTTTTGGTTCATTTCTAGGTCGATCTGATGAGCTGGGAATTATAATGGCAAGTTGATTTGTTTCAGGAGAACAACGTTGCGAATTAAAACCCAGATGCCATTAACATTATGCTAGTATCAGCTGCACTGGTCTATATTGAGCTCACATATGACGTATTATAAGAATAAATTAAAAAGTATTTGGCCGATAGTCGTCATGCAATTTTAAAGGTTGCCGAAACTTTATCTTTGTTGTATACCTTGAATTAAAAGTCCTTAGTAATTTGCACATATACATCAGAACTTTTAAATAAACTATAAATATGAAGATTTGATCGGGTGCCTATACGTATGAATGAATTCCACATAAATTGGTACTCGTGGCTAAGATGCGTTCGCTATAAATAACTTTGCTACCACTACGGTTTTTAAGCCAACCTGTGTTAAATAAAGCTATTCCACGATAGATATTACAATTTAATCGATCTTTTTAATAAACAAATATGAATGCAACAAATTCAAAACGTCGAATGGAATTTGAAAATGCCTGGACCAATCTTGATCAAATTTAGTTTTATGGTGGGATTATAAGCCAATCATAAATTAAACATTAGGTACTTAAATGAATGGATTAGACTGGTTAGGCTGAACGAAACCCGACAATTTGTATTCATTAATAAACGTTTAGTGAATCCCACACCCCATTTTAAATGAAGATGACCATTCTTCGTAAGGAGCGAAATTCCAATCCATCCAAACTATCTCCATTGATCATCTCTTTGGGTAGTAAATGATAGCTAATATGGTTGCTCCAATTAAATTTGTCATTAATTTTTTAATAGCAAGTCGGCATTACAAAGTTTTGGTTGGTTAATATTTCGTATTAAAATGATTGGTACACCAATTTTTAATTGAAGAATATGTAGTGGTACTCCAGGCAAATCTAATGAATTTAAAAATTATGTAGGATAATTTACCACTTAGTCTTGATCTATAACACAATCAATTGGTTTGTATGCAAATGTTTCACCAAAAGTTTTACTTTGAATGGCAGTATGTATTTCTATCACTAACGTCCTTGTTTTATGCTGTCAATATTGGTCGATCACTTAACCAATTATGATTTGAATTGTTATACAATATTTGGGTACACACTTTCAATTAATTTTACTTTTGAGTGTTTTAAAAAACAAAACTTTTGTGGAAATGTAATTGCATCAGTTGCACTATCAATTTGAATTTCCAATGTCTAATAATTGTTTTGGAAATGTTACAGCACATTCATTGTTTTGCAATTGAAAACGCATATTTATATTTTTAAATGTTTCTCCAGAAATTATATGGTTTTAAACACGCGTTTAATTCACCAGCTGGAGGTTGATCGGGTTATAACAGGTAGTGCCTGTCTAAAGTTAACTGATATTTATATTGTTGTACCATCAGATATCTTTTGGTAATTGCATAAATTTTGTAATGTTTTATCTAATGTTTCTAATAATTTATGATGTGCCATTGTGCATTATTGCAATACCTTTCCTGATGTTTTTGGAATGTTACATGTTGGACAAGTGTTGGACATATGACATCGGACAAGTGGTGCAGTGGTTAAAGCTTCGGCACTTGGACCGAAAGGTACTGGGTTCGAATCCCACCAGAGGCTGGATGCAAAGCGAATTTTCGTCATCGATTACGATCGGTGATGTCAATAAACACAACTAAGGCCCTCTGATGGAGTGCAGAATTCAGCGCCGACCCACCGTCCATATCAATGTACAGGTTGACAAGGAGCTTGCAATGTGCAAGTGGTAAACTGAAGTTGAGTGAGTAGGTGAATAGGTGAATGGGTTAATGATGTGGCGTGAATGCGTGGTATCACAATAGACCAAAAATGGCCTAAGTGTCAACCAGTGAAACCTAACCTACATGTTGGTGTTTAAATTATTTGCATATTTAATGAGAGTTTTAGTACTGAATGGGGTCCGCCATCTAATAATGTTCCTGCTATTCTTGAAGAAGCAATTGCTAATGCTATATGTTGATTTGCGATCTTATCAATGTAGTTAAAAATTCGAAAAAGCTCCCATATAAGCTGCCACTTCCATTGGCTCACGACCCGTAGAATATATATATATATATATATATATATATATATATATATATATATATATATATATATATATATATATATATATATATATATATCCCTTTAGTGATTTACTAACACAATTGTGCGGGTAGGATATATATATATATATACATTTTTATTGAAATCGATGCTGTAGTTTTTGAGTTTGTCTACGGAAGCTGTAACTTCCGGTGGACCATTTTCAGTTAAAAACCATTATCATGACTCATACATTTCTCTACCAATTTTTATCAAAATTGGTACAGCAGTTCTTAATGTCACAAACACATACGTCATTTTTATACATATATAGAGATTCTGGATATAAAATTTGATCGTTTTTTGAACGGCACAATGACCGGTAACTTAATCAAGAATTACAAATCCTAATTTTTTTTGATTTTTCTGATAGTTTGCTAGACTTTTTGGATCTGGCATCCCCGCCGTCAAATTCAATAGCTTTATGAAATCTGAGGTTGATTACGCAAACATTATGTCATTAAATTATTTAAAGCATTTTGGATTGTCGGTTATAAATGTGAGACATAAATTGTAATGATTGATCTTTTTGTTTTCATTAAAAATTGTCAAAACTAGTTTGAGTCGATAATCGTAAATCGTACTGAAGGCTGCCGCTGTGGATTCAAAAACATTTTTAGCTTTGTTATGTTGCACCTAGCTCGTAGAGAACTTTCATGCGGCAGTGCCACATAAAAATTGTTTACGAGCTAGGTGCAACATAACAAAGTTAAAAATGTGTGATATATAATGTAATTGTTCTTGTAAATTATTGTTGTAATGCAATTGTTGTTGTACCACCGTTTTGAGATCACACACTTTTAACTTTGTTATTTTGCACCTAGCTCGTAGTTCGTAGACAATTTTCATTCGGCAGCCTTCAGTCTGCTTACGTAATTAACCCCCTAGTATACATCTTGAATATACAGAAAAAAAATATGAGCTTGAGGTGTAATTTTAAACAACAAATGATCAGATCTGCTTGTATAAAATTATGTATCGCGATTTACGAGATGTAATCAAGGTAAACAAAATAAAATCAATTCTGCGTGAAAATTTCTATAAATGAATTTATTATCCTAAACCACTAAATCAACAACAACAACAACACATAGTTTATTTTTCAATCTCATTCTTTTTGTGTTTATCATTATAATCTATAGTTATAAGACATTCATACTACTCCAAATTTACACACATCTATACAGAATTGTTACGTACATAATATAGTTATGATGCATTCATATTTCAGTAAAATACTTATCTTTTCATTCTCTAGTAAATAAAATACAAATACATTATTGTATTTATAAAGATTGAAAGAAAATCATCTCAATTTCATACACACCACTACGAAATATTGTTAGTTTCACAGCTGTACATCGATAACGTCCTTTTGTTTTATCTTCCATATACATACACATGTACGTAAATAGATATACATACATCGAAACATTTGAAAACAATACCATAAAGCAAAATATACATAAGAGGACTCATGTAGAGTTTCCGAGGTTAATCTGTCTTACTTTACACAACCTGTATAAGCCTAACAAGAACAATAAACTATAAAATAACTATGCCGATATGTTTATAAGATACGTATGTATGGATTAAATATAGAAAAAAATTAAATTTGTATATATAAATATATTAAAACTATAAAATAAGATTAACCTCGGAAAAACCTGCTTATAAAATTTGCACTACTTGATTTCTCTTATATATTTATTGCTCGATGACAATACTGAGTTTTATTACTGTGCGTGGAAACTAGCGACATCTGTTGTATTCTGGTAAAACTAATTAGGAATAAAATCAATAAATTTTACAGATTGGTTCTTTACTTTGCTTTCTTTTTTTTACCAAAGGAAAATCGTTTTTTGCTAATTTTTCGGTTAATACTTCAAATTTAGCAAAACGCCACCGTCAATCGTCTCAGATTTCTGCGTCTTTTGATATATCACAATCTAAGTTTTGTTGACTAATAACGTCGCAATGGTACCAAAACTTTTGCGATTTTTTCGAATATTGTTCGCTTTGTAATGCCATAGCGGAAAATCTAGAGGGAAAAATGAAAAAAGCCACCGTCTATTTTCCTAAAAAACTTCAATTAAAATTTTAAGATATAAATGTTGGCGATCGGTTGGTTAGTTTTTACGCAATGGTACCACGAAAAGTCGTGTTTTTGCAAAATACATGAAGAGGGGCCTTAATATACTAAATTTACAGTTATATCTATGATAAAATGTACGGACCAAAATGGGGCACCCTGATGATCTGCATAGACATGAGGCGTATTTTTGAGAAATTGGCAGCTTTCACCTATTGCACTTTGTACGTGGCTATGCGCGAAAATCTCCAGGTTTCGTTACACCATTTCCATTCACGTTAGAATTATGAAAATACAACGGACCCAAATGGGGAACATCTTCGATCTTTTGGTCTATGTAGGTGGCTGTGTGCTAAATCACCGGAATTCTCTTCATAAAATTTCATTTTTCGATTTTTTATATTATGATAAAATAAATGGACCAAGTTGTGGTACCCTCGCGCTCTTCATAGATATGAGGTGTATTTTTTGCCAAACTGGACCGCTTTCATCTATTGCACTATGTAAGTGGCTGAATTTCCATTTACGGACATTTTCGTTAATTATTAAAATTGAACGGGCCCAAATATGAATGGCTGACGACCTCTGTACAGAAATATCCACAAATATCCAAAGAATGTCCATTTTCGACATAATTATAAAAAATGGACGAGTAAGGCACCCTGATATTCCGCATTGAGACATGTGCGAAGTATTTTCTCGAAATTGGACAGCTTCGATCTAAATCTCCAGAATTTACTCCAAAAAATTCCTATTTTTGGTTTATTTCATTATAATTATGATAGAATGAACGGACCACACGGAACGCATCCTAACGATCCACCTAGACATGAGACGTATTTTTCTATTTTTTTATGTTCAATAATCTCCAGGATTCGATTCACAAAATTCCCATTTACTGTCTTTTTCGTTATAATTATATGAATAATGAACGGGGCGAAATCGGGCACACTCACGATCAGCATAGACATTAGGCGTATTTTCTCGAAATTGTACTGCTTTCATCTATTGCGCTATGTAGGCGGCTATGTGCCAAAATTTCCAGGATTCGTTGCAGTGAATTTTAAAGTACAAAATTTCACGATAAATGAACGAACCAAAATAAGATACTTTAACGATCCGATATTTACTCCTTTTCGATGGCGAATACTTTGTTTACTGTATTTTGTCAGTTCATCTCAAGTGTGTTTCCCGATTTTTATAATGAATAAAAATATCGAACAAAGAAAAGTGAAAGAGAAAGAGAAAAAAGACAAAAAAGTCAGCCGGAGCCATATGTGTTGAGTTTTAGACCAGAAATTCGTTTACAATGATAGTGAGATGGTGCGCTATCGTGGTGCAAAATCTATGAATTTTCTTTTCACAAACCTGGCCTTTTCCGATGAATTTACTGTCTCAAACGCCGCATAACGCCCAGATAATATTCTTTATTTACCATCTGACCTTCTGTCAAGAATTCCGAGTGCACAACACCGCGATAATCAAAGAAAACAGTCAACATTACTTTGACTTTTGATCGACTTTGTCGTGGTTTTCGCGATTTTGGCACAGTTGAAGGCGCCATTCTGAAGCTTGTTGACTGACTTGCATGTCAAAGTCGTAAACCCATGTCTCATCATTATAGTTATAATGTGTTTTATGAGTGTGAGGTCGGAATTGACTCGTTCTAGCGAGTATACAGCCACCTTTACGCGATTGAGCTTTTGAAGAAAATTCAGCTTTTTCAGAACTAGTCGAGCGGTAACGCGTTACATGCCCAAACAATCATGTACTATCTCTCTCAAACATAAATGATGATTTTCCGATGTATAAGAAGTTGGCCCGAAATATCCATCCCGAAAAGGTTTTTTTCTTCATAAAGTGCGTGTCTTTGCTAAATCAGATAAAAATAAATTCATAGCGAAAATTTTATTGTTAAATTAAAGAAAAATAATAAACAGAGGCATATGGAGTTAGGTGTGCATAGAACTGTGTTTTTCGAACGGGCGCCTGAATATAAGTTCTATGCTCATTGGCATACTTAACTCACCACTAGGAAATTTGGTAATATTTTCAACTGAAGAATGGATAAAAACTGGGTTTCGAGATTGTGCTTCTTTACTGCAAACAGTAATAAAATTTTACAATTTTCTTGTGCTGTTTATTATTTTTCTTTAATTTAACAATAAAATTTTCGGGATGGAATTATTTTTATGTGATTTAGCAAAGACACGCACTTTATGAAGAAAAAAACCTTTTCGGGATGGAAATTTCGGGCCAACTTCTTATACATGATTTGCCGTCACCATGTTAACATCAGTTGAGGCCAACCAGAGCGAGGCAAATCTTCCAACACATCTCGACCGCTCTTGAATGGCACTGTACGTACCACTAATATGCACGTGTTATTGATAAATTTGATTCATCATAAGCCTTCTGTAACGTTTTCAGCGATTCGGCACACGAAATTCTATTTGCAATACAAACTCTTTGTTCGATATTTTTGTTCATTATAAAAATCGGGAAACACGTGTAGCGGCTCAAAATCCTTTTCACTTCGTGGCACTCCTCGTAGCAAAACTATTTATACACCGCGCCGCTTAATTACGAGACATTACTCGTTCTGGTGAAACAATGCCACCTAAACAACAAACAGGCGGTACTTCGTCAGAAGACGAGAACGACAACAATGCTGGCACACCAACATCGCGGACAACCACGTTATATAAGGTGCCTCCAAAGATACCCTCATTCTGGAATGAGCGACCGGCAGCTTGGTTCATCCTCGTTGAACACCACTTCGGCATCCACCGCATTGTCAACGACGATGAAAAATTCGCTTATACTCTCGGCGCGATACCACAAGAGACGGTACAGTTCATAACGGACATTTTGAGGAACCCGCAGCCAGGCACAAAATACAAACGACTAAGATCTGCGTTAACCAACCGATACTCTGTCAGCGAGGAGCTACGACTTGACGAGTTGCTCTCAGGCTTCCAACAAATGGGAGACTGTAAACCGTCCCACTTTTATCGCCTGCTTGAATAAAAAGCAAGTGATTCTAAATTAGTAAACAACGATTTACTCAAAAATCTCTGGCTAAAACGTTTGCCAAACGACTAACGAGCGATAATGGCGCGGGATATCAAAACGACATCGAGGAAATTCTACCAGTCACCGACAATATCTGGATTTACGCTCAATCCAGGCCATCCAAACCAATTGCTGCTATCAATCAGCCATCCAAAAGCAAGGCAACTACTGACGATGAATCACCCCTTGCTTCAATGAAACGACAACTGGACAAGACGCAACAACAATTGGCAGATCTACAGCAAACACTGGCCAATATGAAGATTGGTTCACGTGGAAGATCACCAAACAATAGACGGAATTTCAATTACCGATACAGGTCAAGGTCGAGATCGTCATCTCGATCTGGACTCTGCTAGTTCCACCGTCGTTTCGGCTCACGCGCACGCAACTGTAATATGCCGTGCAGTTTCCGACCGGTAGCTCATGGAGAAGCTACTTCAAAACATTTCACGTCTTCGGAAAACCGCTAAATCCTGCTGTTTCTACGGTAACAGTGGGATTGATTAGTCTCGCCGTCTTTTCATCAAAGATCACGAAAACATCTTGCTACTTCTGATCGATTCGGGGGCTGAAGTATCTGTGATACCCGTAAACAAGTTTCCCCGACATGCATAACACACCGTTTGCAGTCTTACCGCAGCAAACGGATCCCCAATTTCCACTTATGGCACAAAACTTTTGAAGGTTAATCTCGGTCTCAGGCGTTCGTTCGCACATCCCTTCATCATCGCGGCAGTAGACAGGCCTGTTACAGGTGTCGACTTTCTGTCCAAATATGGTCTCGCGGTCGATTTAAATAACAGACGACTCTCTGATTCATTTACTACGCTCACTGTGAACGCAATCATAGCTCAAATTGATACCTCGCTCACTGAGGCTCCGAATTACAATCTCCCAGTGAAGCATAACGTAGTCCACTACGTCGTCACGCAAGGTAGGTTACCTTGTGCTAACAGATATCGGAATCTGCCGCCCCTCATCATCACCAGTCTCCTCACCACTAAATATGGTGCAAAAGAAAGACAAGGACTGGCGCCCTTGTGGAGACTATTTACAGCTAAACACTGTCACTGTCCCAGATAGATATCCTATCCCTTACACACACAGTTTCTCGTTGAAACTCGCCGGTGCCACAATTATCTTCAAAATAGATGTGATTAGGGCTTACCATCAAATTCCCATGGCTCTCGAGGATATAAACAGCGATAACTACTCCTTTCGGGCTTTTTGAGTTTACCCGAATGCCATACGGCCTTCGTAACTCAGCCCAGACATTCCAGCAATTCCTTAACGAAGTGTTAAAAGGGCTGGACTTCGATTAACTCTTATATCGACGATATCCTCGTTGCAAGCCGGTCATATTAAAGCTTATATTAAAGCTTCGAAATGTATTTTCAGCGTGAAGTCACTCGACTTCTTGAGCCACACAATTTCGGAAGACGGCATCCTCCCGTCGAAAGACAGAGTTGATGTCATTTCAAATTTTCCAGAGCCAACATAAATCCGCCAAATACAGCAGTTTGTCGGTATGGTGAACTATTACAACCGCTTTATACCACGATTAGCCGAACTGTTATGGCCCATTCACAGGCATTTGGCCACTTTAATCAAGAAAGGCAAAAACAGAAGAAACTTCTCTTGGCCCGAAAATTGTAGAGAATCTTTCGATAAGGTCAAGCGTTCTCTTGCCGCTGTCACTCTATTGGCACATCCGTTGAACGACACGCAGTTCAACATAACTACCGACGCTTACAATGTAGCAGTTGGAGCTGTCTTACAACAACGCAACAAAGGATATTGGCAACCATTAGCGTTCTTGTCAAAGAAGCTCTCCCCTGCAGAAATTAAATACTCGAATAAACTTTTGATAGAGAACTTCTTGCTATATATTTAGCAATCAAACATTTTCGCCATTTCGTCAAAGGTCGAAATTTCTTTATATTTACTGACCATAAACCACTTACAACAGCTATTGCGTCAAAGTCAGAACGTAGTCCCCGGCAATTACGACAACTCGACTACATTGCCCAGTTCACTACCGACATTCATCGCATCAAAGGTAAACACAACGTGGTAAGCGACTCTTGTCTCGTTCTGTTGAAACACTTTTCACAGAACTCAGCCTCTTCTGCTTCGACACGAAGGAATTACTTGTACAGCAACAACACGACGACGAATTGCAGAAATTGATTTCAGCACGCACACCGAAATCAAGCGTAAACCTGCAACGGTTCAAATTACGAGACAAGCAGCAAATTTGGTGTGAGACTTCTACAGGTAAAAATCGACCCTATGTTCCTTTCAACATGCGACGAACAATCTTCGATAGTTTACATGGCTTATTACACCCCGGCATACGTGCTACGCGAAAGTTTATTGCTTCAATACACTTCTGGCCAAGAATGAATACTGATACAAGAAATTGTGCGAAATCTTGTATCCCATGCCAAAAGTCCAAAGTTCACCGCCACACAAAATCAGAACTTGGTAAATTCGAGCTACCAAGTGTCAGGTTTGAACACATTCACATGGACCTGGTTGGTCCACTGCCCCAATCGAAGGGCTATCATTATATTTTAACGATAGAAGACCGATTTACCTGCTGGCCAGAAGCTTATCCAATCCGAGAAATGACCACAAAAACTGTAAGTAAGATCTTCTACAGTGAGTATATCTGTAGATGTGGTATCCCACTCTTCATCACGACAGACCAAGGAACACAATTCGAATCGACGTTGTTCACCAAGCTCACGAAGCTCCGAGGTTCTCATCGCATTCGGACAACTGCATACAACCCGAAAGCTCGATATAATACATCCCATTGGAGTTCAGAACTTCCAACAATCCAATTGGGCATTCGAACCTCCGTCAAGAAAGACCTCAACTGCACACCAGCAGAGCTAGTACATCGTCAAAATATCAAAGTTCCCGGTGAATTTTTCATCAATTATCAAAATTCGAACAAAACACAGATACTTCGGATTACGTGAATCAGCTTCGTACCACCATGAGAGCCTTAGTTCCTACGGGCACAAGACATCCAACCGAACAGGCAACGTATACCCCCAAAAATCTGGAAACCTGTTCACACATATTCGTACGTGGTGATAAAGTCAGAGAGGTCCATTGAGTACACCCTACTATGGACCGTATCCAGTGAACCGCAAATTGGGCAAATTCTTTGTTGTGGATGTAGATGGAAAATCCACAACAATTGTCATCGACAGGCTTAAGCCAGCGTACGGAATACTTGTGGTAAACCCAGCCGAAAAACGTAGTGTTTCAAAAACAGTTATTTAAAACACAACGGTATTCGATCCAGGAGGGGGAGTGATGTAGCAGCTCAAAATCCTTGATATTCTTTTCACTTCGTGGCACTCCTCGTAGCAAAACTATTTATATACCGCGCCGCTTAATTACGAGGCATTGCTCGTTTTGCTGAATATACCTATTTCGCCACCTACAAATAAAATTCACGAATCTCGATATTTATCGATAGTCGATAGATATCGAGAATTACTAAAAAGAAATTGAAATAAAAAACGAAAAAGAATAGTCGCGTTTTAGAAGTTGAAGAGACACGGTCTCAGAATAATAATAAAGTGAAAGTGCCGCGAACAATCGTTCACACCAACCATCTTGTGAACCAGAATTATAAATAATAATTATAGTGATAATATATAAATAATAAATAAATAAATAATTATAAAAAAACCCGGTAACACCACTATACACGCTTGAGATGAACTGACAAAATGGGGCACTGTAAACAGACAAAATGACAGGTCGCGCTCAAATTTCCGTGAAAATAGAGGACAGTTGTGCCAACTTAGCTTTTAGATAAAATTTATTAGTTTAAGATTGACCACTTTTCTTATATACGCCTAAATGTCGATGATTCAATACATTCACGTACAGTCGAAACAAATAGGCTTTCTTCGATGTACACAGAAAAAATATTGTTCTTACGGTATACAAATGAATGACGCCAACTGTACTAATATGTTGCTTGACAGCTATTCGACATGACAACTATTTGACTACCGACCAAATGACACAGTGGTTAAAGCTTTGGCGTTTGGATCGGGAGTTACCGGGTTTGAATCCCGATAGGGTGCAAAGTGAAATTTCATCAACAAATTACGATCTGTCGGTGTGCAAAACCCATGGGCCGAGAGGCCTAAAGTAAGAACGTGAAAAGCATAACCGCGGAAGAGCAGGGTGAGGCTTGAGCCCCAAAACAGATCACATAGTTAACAATAAAAAAAAAATAAAAAACTGTTTGATTATTCAATAAGCGCCGCCATCGAATTTGATAGAATATTTTAGAAAAAAATATGATTTGGTTACAGCGGTGACTGTATCTTTTCCCTGTAAGCAATTTCTATAAAGTTAAGGAATTTTTACATTTTCGGAATCGGGCGATCAAATTGGTTTATAGAAGTTGCATGAAGAAATTAGTAAAATTTTTTAGGACATGATTAGATTAGATTAGTAATTCCTGAACATCGTTCCAATTTTCAGCCGCTCTACTCCAATTCAATACATCGATCGCGCGAATTAACATTTTATTTGTTTTTTCGATGAAATTGTTTTGGTTGGTATAGTATAGTTGAAGAGAATACGGACCAAAGTAATTTTAAAGCTTCTACCCTCTTCTTTTTTGACACCAAGAAATTTGATAATAGTTCTGCACTTTCAGACTTGGTACTTGAGTGTAGTTTAGTTGATTTTTATTGATTTTGTCTTATTTGTAACTTTTTACAACTAATAGGCTATTGTTTAGAAGCTCTTCAAATTTTCAGTTATACAGATCATTCTTTTAGGTACAATTTTCTTTGGAGTTGTATTATCAGAAGAGATCTTAATAGAACTAAATACCTAAATTAATTAGGGCCCCCTAACGTCAGCTTAAAAGAATCACAACCAAAAATCAACAAAAATACTTTCCCGCACTCAACGTGACAAGCAAGTGACAAATTGACTAAATTTTATCCCAAAATAAATATTTAATAGTATTTCATGTTCATATTATTGTTTATTTATACACACCGAACAAAAAAAAATCGAAAAACTGATGAAAGCTTATCGCCTTAAATTTTTTATTTTATTTATTTTTTTTGTTGCTTGTATAAACAGAAACATAAAAATTCTGTCATCAAATTAAAAGACAAACATAATAATACAAAAAAATAAAATATTCTAATTTAGAACTCTCTCACTCAATTGCAATTAATCAAAAAGTTCGTTTTTAATCCGAGAGTGGTTCATCAAGGTCGTGCGATATGGACGACGTTGAAGTGTTATTGAAGTCAAGTTGAATTAATTATTTCCGTTGGCGAGCACATCAAAATTCAAGACACGAGGAGTAGATAAACCGTGTGACCAATTCTAATATTTTGACTGTGCATTCGAGTGGAAATCTCATTAAAACATTGTTTACAAACTTTCATTAAATTTTTCCAAATATTTTAATCTTCAAGACGATGAGCCAATTTTTATTGTTTATTTCTAATTTACTAAAAAAAATTCTTAACACTAAATAGTGACATTCATTAATCGGCGTCTACATCAAAATGTAAGATAACAAATCACGCCCAAGCTAATAACCTAATTTTCGACATAGTATCGCGCTATAAAAATGTACGCGAGTATATGTTTGCCGGTCGTCGTGCGACGTCAAACAGTCTTTACTTCTATCTATAAAGCGACTCTCTCTACATCGACGAGAGGGATATAAATAAAATTACAAAAATTTATTAATAAAAAAAAAAAAATTACGTATAAATAAAAAACAAGCGAAATTATTTTTAAATTTTAAAATTTTTTAATTTAATCTTTATTTTTATTTATTTATTTAAGAATACAGACAACACGAAAAATAATGGGGCACTTGTAGTGTCAACCAATTAAATCGCTCGAATATTTTCACATCTTCGCGTACACAGATTATCAGATTCCTAATGCCAACTTTATTTAATTCGCGATCGCACAATTTAACGGGTATTTTAGAGGCTGTTAAACGATTAACGTTTATCGGTTTGCGGACAACATATGTAAAACGACTACTATACCCGGTGTTATTTAAAGTTCACACCTAATCAAGGATAGTCCGGTATGATTTATGGGGTTTTGAGTTTTAACGATTAAATTTTATACGATTAACGTACCACTTGAAATATCGTAATTTTCGCGTAACAGAATGTGATTAGCGTATAGATAAATGAAATCGCGAAAAAGTGCAACACTAATTGACATTTTCTTATCACCCCAGGAATAAAACAAAACCGATAAAAATGTATGCGAGTTTCGAGTGCTAATAAAAAATATACCGAGAGGGTAAGCGTACGCACATATTTTTCAACGGCGTTCAAATTTATTATGCGCGCCCTGAAAATTTATGAATAAACCCGTTAACACTTATTAGAAAATAACAAAAAAAACAACAACAAACATCAAATAACATAAATAATTTTTCACAATTTTTCTTGCTTCTTGATTACGTGCCAAATATAAATTAAATTAAAACTTTAATCAGTCCGATTGCTTTTAAATTTCTTAAAGCAAAAAAAAAATTAAAAATTCGATCGGGTTATAATGTTTCTTTTGAGAAGGCAATTTGTAATAATTTCAATTCGATTGATTTATGAATGAGAATTATATTTAAATCACATTTAAGAATTTGTGTGTTTTTGATTGGGGCGCGGCGCGGGCCATGTGAACATTTTTAAATATTTTGACGCATGGCGTGAATTACAAAGTGGGAAATTATTTCGTTTATGGCATGACTGCAGTGTAAATCACTCTAATAAAAACAAAATTTTTAGGGCTGTATGTTAAAGGGAGCCATTCCAGAAACACTCTGTTCAGCCTATTAAGAAATATAAACTGGCCTAGAACTGCAAGACAATAATACAAAAGTTCTTTAAGCAGTGATGTCTGTGAAATCAGCACGTAAAGTAACCTCGAATCATCTGTTGTAACATTTTGGCGCAGGAGCACAGTCGTATTTATATCCAACGCCGGTAAAGCTGAATTTACATGTCCGACGATTTGTATGCGCCGAACATCACATGAGAAATTCAACCAATGAGAGAGGACTTCTTCGCTGATTTTTCGATATGGTGAAGACATGAACAAAACTTATCTTATCGGCGCAACGACACAACATACCGTTACGGTGACACCTAGATTAGAATAGAATAAGTATTTCAATAATTGTTCAATTGTATTTGTGATTTGGGTCAACATTTAGGCGTCATTTGTATTCTAACATATTTGCTCGATTCTTGGAGAGCATTCAGGATTATTCTAGAAACAAATATTTTAGTATACAAAGGCGTACATTGGTGTGGAATGATGAATATTCTTATTTTAAACGTGATATAATACGCATAAGCGTATCAGCAACTGATTGTAAACAAGATATCCGCTCTGGGACAAACATTTACGAGACTCTTGTTCTAAGTAAACCAACAACAATCCGGTATTAGTACCGAACTAGGAACTTTCCAGAATTTCGCAGAGCACCTACTTCGAGGTCTCCATAGAGTTATACCATACTTCTCTCCCCCGATGGAACAGAAAGTCGAGCCTATTCAAAGTAATCAGCCGCCAATGGACAAGAGTCTGCTACAGGCGTGCCAAGCCTTAATAAACTTTTATCGTTCTTTTATTAAAGGTAAGGCGACACTTGGAGAACCTTGGCACCAGCTACTTACCCAAAAATGTTTTCTGGCAATAGAAAACATTTTTGGGTAGTAGCTGGTGCCAAGGTTCTAAAATAATGGCAGTTAACGCCATCAAAGGATGTGGATGTTATTCTGGATATTATTCCAAGATATCATCGCACCAAAATTATGTACGATCTCCCGGGAATTTTGAGGATGTAATAAATCACTAAGGTCAAGAATCTACATTGATTTTCCAAGACCTCACCACGGTAAGTCATATTGTTACGGTGACCCCTAGAATAGAATAGAATAAGTTAATTTCATTAATTGTTCAATTACATTTATAATTTATACTCAACACTTAGGCGTATTTCTATACTAACATATTTGCTGCGCATTTAGGATTATTCTAGAAACAAATATTTTGGTATATAAGGGCGCGCGTTGACGTGGAATGCTGAGTATTATTTTAAACGTGATACAGTGAAGGTTAAATAGAAAGATTATTAAAGTGATTATTAAAGCGATTATTAAAGTGATAATTAAAAAGTGTGTTATAAGTGTAATAATTAATTGTGAATTTCGTGTTGTATAATAAATTGTGTTGTGTAAATAAATTGTGTGAGTTAAAATTTGAAGCAGTGTATTTATTCACAATCCAGTGATTCGAACCTTGATTGACAAGGCAAAATCGTAACAATTGGTGACAGCGGTGGGATTGTGAATAATAAGGAAAATGATTCTCTACGGATTAAAGCTTGCGCAATTAAAGGAGCAACTGACACGGCGAGGTTTGGCCAGTGAAGGCACAAAAGCTAGTTTGGTGGAGCGACTACGTGAGGCCATGGAGAAGGAAGGTTTAGATCCAGACGTGTATGATTTCGAGGAGGAAAAAACGGATGAGATCAGTATGGATAAGAAACAAAAGGACGTACAAACGGTGGTCGAAACAACGCAAAACCCATCTGGAAGTTTCGATTTTTCGCAGTTGATGGCTGCTATGAATCAAATGATGGGACAACAGTTGGAGGGAATAAAACAATCGAACGAGGGAATGAAACAACAGATGGAACAACAACGGGCGGACATTAAACAATCGAACCAGGACATGAAACAACAGATGTTACAAGTGGAGCAACAAGGGGCGGACATTAAACATCAAATGAAACAACAGATGGAACAACAAGGAGCGGACATTAAACATCAAATGAAATTGTCGAACCAGGACATGAAACAGCAGATGGAGCAACAAGGGGCGGACATTAAAAGCCAAATAGAAGATGGCCAAAAGAAAATAGACGAGAGGTTTTTGGAATTATCTTCTACACTACACGGTAAAGTGGAAAAACTGCAAACAGAAGTACACGCAGAAATTCAAAATGTTAAAGGGACGGTTCAACAAAAATTTGAATCGGTTGAACAAGATTTTAAACGTCTCGAGAAGGAGCTCAAAAATGTCAAGGCGATTGGAACGACACAGCAAGTGATCCAGACGGTTAATGCAGTTAAGATAAAACCACCAACATTTGATGGAACAACATTCTTCAGTATTTTGAAGTTCCAGTTCGAAACGGCGATTAAGCAAAATCAGTGGACTGAAGAACAATGTGTTGCAGCGTTAATTGTGGCTCTTAAAGGCGAAGCGGCAGAAACATTACAAATCATTCCCGAGCAGGAACGGAACGTTTACATGGGAATTATGAAGGCGTTGGATCGAAAATACGGAAGTGACCACAAACGAGAAATCTATCGCATGGAATTGAAGGGTCGATACCAAAGAGCAGGAGAATCGCTACAGGAATTTTCATCGGCAATTGAGCGGCTCGCGCATTTAGTACATTCAAATATGTCGGCCGATTACATGGAGCGAATTAAAATGGATGCATTCATTGACGGTATTCGAGATCCTGAGACGCGCAGAGCGGTGATGTTGTCACCTAAGGCAACTTTTACGGAAACCATCGCTTGTGCGTTAACAAACGAAACTGCGCAAACCATCATCAAACCAGCAATGAAAATTCGTCGAGTGGAGATTGATTCCAGAATAGACACCGCACGGGCTACGCCAAGGTTCAGAGATGGAAGTGGCAGGATTAAATGTTGGGTATGTAATAGAATGGGTCACATCTCACGAGATTGTTGGGAAATTAAGAAGAAACGAGGAAGATCGCCATCTCCTATGAAGCGTAGACCAAACGAGGAGCAGAGAGAGACCAGAAAGGCGGGTCAGTCGACATTGGAGTCGTTAAAAAGAGTCAGTTTGAAGGAGCAGAAGCTGACTCCCATAACCGATTGCCCCACAACCTCCACCCATGTTTCGAGAATAGCAAGGAACGGTGACAGCTTAACAATTGAAGCCGATATTGATGGGAAGAAATGCATGATCACGCTGGATACGGGAGCAACACATACGATTGTTCGTGAGGATATTATCGATGGAATTATGGAACCAGCTAATGGCATTAAATTACGAACGGCGACTGGAGAAAATTCAGCAATAAAAGGGAAAAAGGTCGTAAAAATAAGGATTGGACGAAATCACTTTCAACACGAGGTGCTGGTTGCAGATATTGTAGACGAAGTCATCTTGGGGATGGACTTCATGAGAACGAATGGCTTCGTGGTGGATGTTGGACGGGGTGTATTAACCTATACGATAATATCGAGTTGCCACTTCACGTTAGCGCCGCTATAGGAGAAACGAGCAGGCAAATTATAATGGATCATCGGGAGAAGTTGCCACCGAACTCGGAAACAATAGTATGGGCAAGATTGGATGGAGATTCTGGGTCACCCAGGTTGTGGGTTGTGGAAGCCAATGAAACGGAGAGCGGAGCCAGAGAAATTATGATCGGGAAAGTTCTGGTGAAACCAGACAGCGATAATAGAGTACCAGTTAGGACTCTAAATCTCTCGGATAAGACGAAAACCATCAAGAAAGGGACAATAATCGGAAAATGTGAAGAAATATCTGCGATAGTGAAGTGCGAGCAGAAAAATCCGATTAATACGACTAACTCGCAAGGGCAGAAAGAGGTTGTAGAACAACTCATGGAGAAATGGACCGAAGATCTTACCATGGAACAGAAAAATTTTGCAAAACAATTGCTCGAGCGGTACATGCCAATATTCTGCAGTACACCGGACAATAATGGGAGAACTACAATGGTAAAACATCGAATAGATACAGGAGCAGAAATGCCGATTCGCCAACCACCCAGGAGATTACCATTGGCAAAGCAAGGAGAAGTGGATCGAATGGTAAAAGATATGCAAGCAGCAGGGGTAATCGAAACATCAAGCAGTCTATGGAGTTCACCAGTGGTGTTAGTCGAGAAAAAGGATGGTAGCATGAGATTCTGCGTGGATTACCGAAAATTAAATGCTGTGACGAAAAAGGATAGTTACCCATTGCCAAGGATCGATGACACGTTAGACACATTATCGGGTGCTCGAATATTTTCAACATTAGATCTGCAAAGCGGCTATTGGCAAGTGGAAGTCCAGGAAGAAGATCGCGAGAAAACGGCATTCAGTGTGGGTAACGGATTATGGCAATTTAACGTTATGCCATTCGGATTATGTAACGCTCCTGCGACTTTTGAACGGCTAATGGAGCGCGTGCTAAAGGGATTACATTGGAGGACGTGCCTCGTATATTTGGACGACATCATCGTTATGGGCAAGGATTTCGACGAGCATTTAAGGAATTTGGCGGAGGTTTTGGATCGGATACAAGCGGCCGGATTGAAGCTAAGCCCAAAGAAATGCAAACTATTTAGAACGGAAGTAAAATATTTGGGTCATAAGGTAACAACCAATGGAATCCATACCGATGAAGACAAGATCGCAGCGGTGAAGAAATGGCCACGACCTAAAAACTTACATGAATTACGGAGCTTCCTTGGATTGTGCACCTATTATAGACGATTCGTGCCAGGATTCGCCAATATTGCAAAGAGTTTACACGAGTTAACCAGGAAGAACAAGGCATTCGAATGGAAGGATGAACAGGAAGAAGCATTTGTGGAACTAAGACGTCGATTATGCGAAGCACCAATCCTCGCATACCCTATACCCAACGTTAAATTTATTTTGGACACCGATGCAAGTAATGACGGTATAGGAGGAGTATTATCACAGGCAACAAATGGTGAGGAGCGAGTTATTGCATATTACTCCAAGATGTTATCAAAACCGGAACGGAATTATTGTGTAACACGGAAAGAGTTGTTGGCTATAGTGGAATGTGTTAAGCACTTCCATAAGTACCTCTATGGCCAAAAATTTCTTCTACGGACGGATCATGGAGCTTTGCGCTGGTTGTTACAATTCAAAAATCCAGAGGGACAAGTAGCACGTTGGATCGAACGTTTGCAAAGCTACGATTTCCAAATTGAACATCGGAAGGGAAGCGCACATGGAAATGCCGACGCATTATCAAGAAGGCCATGTCCCGTGGAATGCAAGCATTGTGGGCGTGTGGAGGGTAAGGAAAACATCATCGATATTCGGCTTATGCAAGTGCTACCTGATGAGGAATGGACTGATGAAATGATCAAGAAGGAGCAATTACGGGATGCTGACCTGTCATTCATCATGAAACATAAGGAAAAGGAACACCGGCCCACATGGAGTGAGATAGCTGACAAAGCTCCCATTGTAAAAGCATATTGGGCTCAATGGGATAGCCTCCACATAGAAAATGGATGTTTAAAACGAAAGTGGGAAAGCACGGATGGTAAAGTAAAACAATTGTTGGTAGTGGTGCCAAAAGATCGGATAGCGGAAATCCTCAAAGAGTATCACGGAGGAGCAAGTGGAGGTCACCTAGGGATTAATAAAACATTAGCCAAAATTCGCCAACGTTTCTACTGGTCCGGATGTAGACAGTCAGTAGTAGAATGGTGTCGAAGATGTGACCAATGTGCGGCAGTGAAGGGACCAGCACGAAAAAGCCGTGGAACCATGAAACAATATAATGTTGGGGCACCATTTGAGAGAATTGCAATGGACGTGGCGGGGCCATTTCCAACCACCGAGAGCGGAAATAAATATGTGCTAGTAATAATGGATTATTTTAGCAAATGGCCGGAAGTGTACCCCATACCCAATCAGGAGACAACTACAATAGCTGATGCCGTGGTCAACAATTGGATTAGCAGATTTGGTGTACCGGTGGAAATTCACACGGATCAAGGAAGGAATTTCGAATCGGTGGTATTTCAGGAGATATGTCAGATGCTGGGAATCAATAAAACGAGAACGACGCCTTTACACCCACAGTCGGACGGTATGGTGGAAAGATTCAATGGCACATTGGAGGAATATCTAGCAAAGGTTGTGGAAAGGAACCAACGTAACTGGGATCGACATATACCGATGTTCCTGATGGCCTACCGATCAGCGGTACATGACACAACAGGAGTGACACCAGCTAAAACCATATTTGGGAACAATCTGCGATTACCAGGAGATTTAAAGTTTGGGGCTGTTCCATCAGCAGCTCTATGCGGACAGGATTACGTCGACCGGATGAAAGAAGAACTCAATGAAATACATCAATTTGTACGGGAGAAAATTCGGATAACAAGTGATCGAATGAAAGCTCGATATGACCTACGAGCAAACAATCAAGGCTTCGAGGAACGGCAATTGGTATGGCTTCACAACCCGCAACGGCAGAAGGGATTATCACCGAAGTTGCAACCCACATGGGAAGGCCCTTACACTGTCATTAAAAGGTTGAACGACGTGGTTTATCGCATACAGAAAGGACGGAAAGGTAAACCAAAGGTGGTGCATTTGGAGCGTTTGGCGCTCTACAGAGGAGGTGATCTGGATCCTGTTCGGGACGAACAGGCTTAGGTGGGGGGTAGTGTTACGGTGACACCTAGAGTGGAATAGAATAAGTTAATTTCATTAATTGTTCAATTACATTTATAATTTATAAACAACATTTAGGCGTCATTTCTATACTAACATATTTGCTGCGCATTTAGGATTATTCTGGAAACAAATATTTTGGTATATAAAGGCGCGCGTTGACGTGGAATGCTGAGTATTATTTTAAACGTGATACAGTGAAGGTTAAATAGAAAGATTATTAAAGTGATTATTAAAGCGATTATTAAAGTGATAATTAAAAAGTGTGTTATAATTATAATAATTAATTGTGAAAATTGTGTTGTATAATAAATTGTGTTGTGTAAATAAAATTGTGTGAGTTAAAATTTGAAGCAGTGTATTTATTCACAATCCAGTGATTCGAACCTTGATTGACAAGGCAAAATCGTAACAATACTATACTGATCGAATGTCATTCAAAATGGTAAGAGATCAAGCTTTCGTAAAATGTTCACCATTCATGGAATTCCTGAGACCTTTACAAAGGACAACGGCACAGCATTCGATTCTATCGAATTCAGGCGGTTCTTCAGAACAATCATCCAGTGTAAGTGGCATCATATCATCCGCGCTCGAATGGACAGGTGAAAATAATGAAAAAAATACGACAAAGAACTTCCTTAAGAAAGAGATCGGGAAATATTCAAAAACTATTAAACAAGTTCTTTCATCGTAATCATGGTAATCAATATTAAATCATCGTATTCACACATATTTTGGGTACAGCATCCTAATAACATTCAAGTCCATTAAACAAAATCTTTAATCGATCAACAGCCAACACTGTTTGTTGGTTGACGAGTTTAGGCACGTATTCATTTTTCTGTACCAAAATGGATTCCTGCTTGTATTACCAGAATAACCGGCCCTGTGTCATATACGGTACCAACAGAACATGATCAAACAATGCGGCATCACTTTAGCCAGTTACGTAGTTGTGAGGTCGACGAAGAGACCCGGTCACTCAAAGAGTCGAACCACAAGTTACTCTGCCAAAGTGTTATCGAGCTGCACTATATTCAAACACGTACTTTTCACTTTCTTTTATGCTGGGAGCAGCGCCCAGGTTTTATTATCTTTAGCAATTGTTGCTTCATGCTAGGTGTTACAGTTGTTTAGTGGAGATCTTAGTTTACGTACATCCGCATTAACATTTCGTTGCAAATAGCAAACGCAGTCTCCCCTTCTTTTAAGGTGCTACCAAATTTTAGTCTACCAACTTATAACTTTGCTGGTTTTTGTTGTTGTTCTAAGATAATTATATAATTATTTCGGTTGACTTTAATAATTTGCATTTTTACGTTCCCTATTGTATTTACATACATTCGAATGTGGTTGTTACGACCCATTTATTAACTTGGTATTTAGTACTGTAGCTAAATGAGAAATTTGGTGGTATGTAATGCAATTAGATATTTGTATATACAATTTATTAGTACATATATAACAGGGTAATAAATGATCGATCTGTTAGTCAAAATTTTATAGAATTTTATGTAACATATTTTACTAAGAGGCCACCAAGGCTAGGTGATCGTTTAGATAAAAAAAAAAATAATAAAAAATATATTTAAGTAAAGTAAAATAAAATAAATTTAGTGAATACCACCGTGTTTATCATAAGCTGAAATTCCGGATAATAGTTTAGTCAAATGGTAAGCAAAATTTTGATATTGAGTTTAGTACAGTGCGTTAACTGTGCTTTTCTTTGCTTAGCTAGTGTTTTTGCAAAGTGTGCAATATTTAGTGGAAAGACGATGCGACATAACTTTAAATCCAGCAACGGAAAATATTCTGTCCAGTTCCCACTAAATCATAGTACGGAGGTGCAGTATATTAACTGTATAGATGTATGGTCACTAGGAGTGGGTAAGGACTTACATTTGACCTCTGAATTGTGCAAATCACAAACTAAGTTTCAATTTATTTAATAGGGCCTCATTTTTTATTGAACTAATTCATCGGCTATGTGCAAAAAGGAACAACGTTATACCCTTGACAGACTAGCGATTAGCTAAACGCGTTTAATCATTTTTTCGAGTTTATCTCTTAATGCGCCAACTTCGAGATTAGCTAAACGGGTTTTGCTTTAGGTTTAGTAACTAAACCGGTTTAGTGCACTAATCTCTCAATATTTTGAAGTTTACCCCATAAAATTGGTTTAGCGAGAGCGCCATCTAACAATGAAGGTTAAAATTTATAAATAGGACAATGTCATTTAGTGCTGTGATACAATGATAGATGTCGCTTACTTTTTGAGTTACTCCTGTCGAGTTCATTTTTTTTTGCTTCAATTTAAGTTCAACATACACAAAGGTGTATGTAAATAATGACAGCTTGTAATGTCTTCCGTATTTTAACGGATCTTAGTTAAATGGGAATTCTTAAGAAAGAGCATAATAATTTGATAATATATAAATTATATAACATATTCATTATTTGTTTTTGATAACATTAATTATTTTATTATTATTATAGTTAGTGTTATTTTTCTGAACAAAACAAAATTAACTGGTATGCACAAATGTGTATATTGGTCTTCAATTTAAACATAATTCTATTCTGACACATTCGTTTCTCGTAATCAAAATTTACACAATTGTGTATACTGGCTGGGCAAGGTTATATCCCTTTTCCTGCTGGCCATCACAATTGTGTGGGTAATGAAAACGAATCATGTCAAAAATTGATTTGTGTATGTAATATGGACCAACATACACATTTGTGCATTCCTGTTACCGTAGAGTGCGTATTATAATACCAAGACAAATAAAAGCTGCGTTTTTTTTTAAACAATCGAGTAGGGTTCGCGATAGCTACTTTCAAATTGGTCCAATTTAAAATTAAAAATTTAATTTTTTTTTAAGTAAATAATTTTGATTTAATATAAATCTACGTACATACATATAACCAAAAAAATCCATCATAAAAGTTGTATGGTTTTCTTGTAATATCGTTGTTCCGTATAGTTCTGTCAATGACATTTGTTTAATACCGATTCCGGACAAACATAGCGCTACCGTATTTTATTATTGAAACAGGGTTTGCTAAGTGTGTCAACCTAATTGGTTTTGTAGTAGATTAACTAAACTAGTTTAGCTAAACGCGTTTAGCTAAACCCCAGTCTGTCAAGGGTATTAGACATAAGGCGTTCAAATCGAGTAACAGTTTCAAGGAGTTTTTTTACTAATATTTATTTGGATACGCGTATAGTGAAGCCGTTATACGTATTATTTCTATCATAAAAAACCGAAAAATACTTACTCTGTGATAAACATAGAATTATTGTAAAGCATTATTAATTTATTATTTTTGTTACAATTTGCTTAGTGATTTGTTAGTGTAAAGTAAATTGTTGGGCGTATAGTGGCTTGTTAGAAGCAATAAATTTATTTCCAGCATATTCCAGTCCGTAGGGTACCAACGAGCGCTCTTGGAAACCTACAGGTGAGTTTTTACGATTTCTTTAATACAAAAAAAAATTGCTTCTTGCATCCAAACGTAAAGTTCTCTTTTTATCTGAACAACAATTTATTTTTACTTTTTTTGTTTTAATTGATGTAATGATTTTCGAATAGTAATAAAAATGTTTAAAATAATGAAGTGATTCCGTTTTCTAAGTTGTTGGTGATGAAGTTATTTGCGAGGATCATGTGTGAATTTTGTTAAGATACAACACGTTAGGTTTTTTGTGGTGCCTAATAATGTATGTCAGCAAAGAACCCCCACATGCCGTTGAAGTCTACCCGATTTAAAAACGTGTTGGCTGACATAGGCACGTAACATAGGTGAAATTGTTATCGCACTATCGCTCTCTGGGTAACGAAGATGCTCCTCATAGGTGAGTATGAAGGTTAAGTAAGTAGTCTATAACTGGTTCTTATGTTACTATTACGGTCAGTAAAGATTCCACTAAGTTCTAGACTCCCCACCCTATCTGCTCCTGAGTCCTAGCCGGCGTAATTGATCGTATTTAACGAGTGATGGACCTCGGTAACTATTTTAATGCTTCACACCCACCAGTGCTGTGTAAACAGCACAATCTCGTTACAGTGGCGCCCAACGTGGATTTTACCGATGTCGACACATTGTTGCAATGAAAACCACTGGTGTGTGACGAGCTCGATCGAACGATTGCAAATGATGTAATTGAAGAGTCACAGTGCGTGGAGTTCACCAATGGCGATCGTCAAAAAGAAAAATGGTAATGTTCGACTTTATTTAGATGCGCGCAAACAAAAAAAGATGCGTTTCTGTTACCGGTGATCGACGGGCTGTTGAGTTCCTCGGATCGTACTCGTTTCTTTCGTGCCTGGATCTAAATTATGCCTTCTGGCAAATCCTCTTGAACCCAGGCTCCAAGGAAGTGGCGGCGTTTACTGTCCCGGGACGCCCTTTGTATCATTTTAAGGTAATGCCTTTCGGGCTTTGTAATTCGCCTCAGACCTTGTGTCGATTCAAGTCTCGAGTCATTCCTCATCACTTACAAAAAAAAGTATTCGTGTATCTTGCTGATTTGTTAATAACGCTGGGCTAACAATAAATATCCAAAAAAGCAAATTTATACTGAAAGAAATAGAATAGCTAGAATATGTGATTGGTGAGGAGGGCTTGAGACCTATAATCCTGACAAGGTCGGGGCGATTATGAAGTTCCTTGGCGTTGTGGGGTGGTACCATCGTTTCATTAACGGGTACTCCTCTTTATCATTACCGTTAACTTTCGTCCTGAAAAAGAATCAAAATGTCCCCTCGTCCGACTTAAGCAGGCTTTAGTGTCCGCTCCAGTACTGGTCACGCCGAACTTTAATGAACGATTCTTCATACAATGTGATGCCAGTTCAACGGGTATAGGAGCAGTACTGTTCCAGCGAGATGGGGATGGACCCGACAGGCCTATAGCATATATGCCCAAAAAGCTGAACTCTGCTCAGCGTAATTATTCGGTCATGGAGCAATAGTGATTGGCCGCTACTGAAGCAATTAAGAAGTTCCGTTCTTACGTAGGGGGCCTATCTTTTACGGTGATAACAGATAGCGCAAGCTTAAAGTGGCTCATGTCTCTGACGGATGCATTAGGAACATTGGATCGCTGGAGCTTCAAACTGCAAGGTTTTAATTTTGAAATTGAATATGGAAAAGGTTCCCAAAAAGCAGTCCCGGATGCGCTTTCAAGACTTGGGATGAAATCTCTGAATATATACCACCTTCCAAACATCGATTCTCAGTTATATTGACCCAAATTTTCAAGCTTTCCGTGGACCCTCGTACTCTCAATTAGCCCAGCCCAATGATCAAATAAGCCAATTAACTTATTCACCCTAGAAAACCTTATTTACCTTAACCCTTATCCTAACAAAAATAACCTACCGGATATTCCCTCCTATAAACTCCTGATTCCCGAATGCCTTCGTCCTGCAGTCCTTACCTCAAAAGTTGTTCTCACAAGAATAGTTCGACAGGCCACTGCCGTGGAGGTGTGCACATTCCTGGAGGTTGACGTTTTATTAATGTTTGGGGTTCCCAAGGTCATCCTAACAAATAACGCGGTCGGCAAATTAAACGCACCCACTCCGGCGTTTACGCGAGATATATGGGGTTCTACATATGTTTACTGCTTCAGAACGAGTTAATCGTACCTTGCTGGCTTCTTCACGGGCGTATATTAAACAAGACCATCGTGTTTGGGACACCAACCCTCCTGCAACAACTCACGCTCTTCGCAATTCCGTTCATGCATCCTACAAATATTCTCCCCACTTTCTTGTGTTTGACCAGCTATCTTGCATGGTTCAGTATATCCAGTATTAGGGAAGGCCACTCAATTTGGTGGGAATCAATTACACAGCATTGAAAACCCGGACCACCAACACCAAGTATACGCTGATGTCAGAATAATTTAACGCAATCCGCAGATAATGCTAGAAAGTGTTATAACTTAAGAACGCGGCAACCTAAAATTCAAGTAGAGCAATGGGTGTACGTCTGGAGTTTTAAGCAAAGTGATTGATAAATATGCGGCAAAACTAGCACCTAAATACATATAGTGTGTCGTTTCGAAATTGGTTACGAAAACTCCAAATTAGTTTTGTTACCGTGATTAATTGAATTCTTTGCCTGGCTTGTGAGACCCATCAACAGGATGTGAGTCGTCCCCACGATTGTTACGATCACGGGTCGCCCCAAGTAATTTGGTTGAAAACGCGATATTGGAGAAAATTGGTTGGAGTTTTTTTTATAGTAAATCTGCTGAATGATTTGCATTGAGACCTGGCAACTTTTTTTTTTTAAATTTTGGCAGGAATGGAAAAAAATATCGATGACGAAAAACTAAAAAAATTGCCAGGTCTCAATGCAAATCATTCAGCAGTTTTACTATAAAAAAAAACTCAGCGTAACGCTATGACAGCCAATTTTTGCAATATCGCATTTTGAACAAAATTACATAGGCCGCCCCGCGATCGTAACATCTGCCTGGCACTCCCGTATTTTACGGTGTACACTTTTTGGTACACTATAGAGCTCTACTACTTGGTTTTCTTTATGTTTAAAATTTCACCTTGTTCAAACGCTTAGAATGAAATCCGCATTAGCATCAACGATTATTTCCTATAACAGAAAAATAACTAGTGCCGTGCAAGACGGAGTTACTTAGTCATATACAGGGTGAGCCAACGAGTAACTACTAACTTCAGATTATTTGTCCTCCCTGTTGATTTGACGTGCCACAAAATAAGTTTTTTTTAACGTCTTTTTCAAGATCTGGTGTTTGCTAGCCAACAAACCAATTCCGTTATGCTGTTTTTGTTGGCCCACTATGCTTATTAAGGTTTAATAAACTAACATTTTTAATAAGCTGTGCGGGAAACACAACATATCTTCTAACCTAATTTTTCTTCCTTTAATTTTACTATCACTTTAAATATTAAAATAATTTATTCACCTTGTTTAATATTGCCTCATGCGGACGAACTCACCAAAGTTCTGACATATAAAAATTAATTAGTAACCGAAACTATAACCGTCGCTAACCTAACACTTTGACTGGTCTGATGTAAACCTAACATTAAGCATCGTTAATTTATCGAAACATGCCCGGACAAAATGTACTACACCAATTACTTTAATAATTTATCGTTAGATCGTGATCATTTCACAAGTTCTCTTTATGTCGATTTGTTATGATTTTGTACTATGATTTAAGATTGGTATTTTATAAAATATGTTGCATAACATCGACGCAATATAAATTTAATTTAATTAATTCAAAACAATTCAATTCATTGTTTAGTAGACTCGGCAATTACAAATCCAGATATACGTTCATACATTAAATTATTTAAATATATAAAATATGATCACTCACCTGATTAGAATTACTAGGACTCTTTTGTTCCTTCAACGATATCCTTTCATTTCGTTCTGCCTCCTTCAGCTCGCGTGCCTCCAATCCCGAATCCTTATTCCGATAGCTACGTAGAGAGACAAACACAAACAATCAAGAAAAATAGAAAACCACATTAATTACACAGCACTATTCGGCCACTAGAAATTTTAAAAAATCTACCAACAAATTAAATTATAAATTCGCATGTAATCCATCATAATATCGAAAAAAAAATTTGAAATCTCGTAATAAACCTCGCGCCCCTTTTATCAGATTAGCGACACCCAAACTGATAAGAACTTTATTTTAAACAAAAAAAAATTGTCGTTCGTTGTTTAGCACAGAACTAACCAAGTATACTACACTACATTAATTTCATTTAACGATTGTGTTAAGACTAAACTCCAGTGTATTACATTTCAAATCTACTGTACAGAAAAAACTTTTCTTATCGCAATTAACGTATCGTGTTACGATTCGATGAAATATTTATGTGTACAAGTGTGTTGTGTATATATGCACAACACATACATAACAATGTAATGAAATTTTATAAATAATTACATTTTTAATTATATTTAATTAAAATAAATGTTTTTTGATTTCTATTTTCTTAACCGGCTGCTGGACAACAAAATTTACAAGTTGAACTGGTAAACAAATTCTTTTTGTTTATGGTACGAGGCATCTATGAAACGATAGCAAAATCTACTAATTTGTGTCTAGAATAATTAAATTTAATTTGTACGTGTAATTAAATTATACAATTGTATTCCTAAAATTATTTAAGTAAATACATTTCTATTTGCATAAACGTATAGATAAAATAATTAAAGATTAGAAAATACTCTGATAAAAACAAAAAAATCGCTCATGATTTAACCAGACATTTGTTAAGTTTTATGTATGGTTTGAATATTGGATTCGAGCTTATATACAGGCCATAGAACAATCAATAAAATAAGAGGGTTCAAAACAAAGAGAATTTTACAATTATATGATTGATGCTTACAGTGATTTTATTATTTTGTGAAGTGTTTCATAATTTGTATACGATGTAAACGCTTTCAAGTAGTAACCGAAAAAAATGAAACAACAAACTATATCATCTAACCTCTACACTGTTTAATGCTGAACGGCGTAGAAATGAATTTATTAATCTCGAAAATAAATAGTCGAATTAAAAACAGCAACGTGGAATTAGATACAGACTTTGAAGATGATTACTAACAGCGAGAAGTGAGGATATAAATCTTCTAAAAATCACCATAACGAATTGTCGGACGATTCGTAATCATGAAGGATTAACACCATGGTAATAATTACAATACTTGAGGAGAGCATGGCAAAAATAAAAGTTCAACTTATTACAGGCTAACTACTTTGAAGCAATTGCGAAGAGAACATTAAGAAAACTACATTAATACATCTTTTTATTCGCTGCCATAATAACGCTGTAAAATAGAAACATCGTGGAATCGAGCCTCTGGAAAAGAATATGAAATCGAGAGACTATTGGTCTAGGTACAAGTACCAGCGAAATATAACCTTCCAACCCTTAAATAATATTCAGTTTCCTCAACAGACAAATAGACTATGTTGGCAATAGCGAAAACTCCAAAAATAAACTGAGAAATTGTGTTGAATGCGACAACGAAAAGGAAGAGAGAAAGAGATATATAAGTTAAGGAAGATAGAGAGCAAAGTCAGGTTGTTTAAGTTGCTGCTGTCGAACACAAGTGATTAGTAAATCAATAAAAAGTATTTGTTATCCAGACTAATCGTGCAAAGTGGCGACGAGGACAAAAGGAAAAAATGTCGGACGAGCTGGTCAAAACATTTTTGGCACAGCTTAATCTCCAAAAGGAAGAGTCGCAACTAAGGGAAACGGTGTTCCAAGAACAAATAAAGCAGCAGCAGAAGCAGGAATTAATTATAAAGTTTAGTCAGTTTAATTATAAAGAGTTCGTCTACGTAAATTAGACACAACAGCATATGCAAAATTTAAGGATATGCTTCTATCGAAGGATCCGAAAAACTTCACATTCGACGAAATTATACAAAAGCTAAAAGGTACGTTCGGAAGAACGGAATCCATTTTCAACACGTGGTGGTTCAAATGTCTACAAACAACCATGAACGACAACACCGATTTATCGTCTGACAAAGCCGAAATCAACCACAGGTGTGAGGATTTTGAAGTAAAAAAACTCACCATAAACCAATTCAAGAGTTTCATTTTCGTATGCGGGCTAAATTCATCTCGCTTTGCTCAAATTCGCACACGTCTACTATCAAAGCTGGACGGCGACGCAGCAGAAGAATTCCCCCTCGACCAACTCGAAGCAGAAAAACAACGTATGCTCAGTCTAAAAAGAGATAAGGCAATGATTGGGGAACTACACAAACATCATCATTAGCTACACATGCAAAAAAAAATTGGCAGCCTCCGGTGAAACCAAACACACAGTACCAGGGAAAGCAAATTCACACTTCGTCTGCGCCAATTAGGAAAGATCAGCAGCCACACACACGGACTCCATCGACGCCATGTTGGCTCTGTGGTGGCATGCACTATTCGTACCATTGTCAATTCCGCACGAACACGTATTTACAATGTCAAGCAATAGGGCACAAAGTCGAAACGAAAACGAAAACAATTCAGGATAAATGTGATCCGAAATATCTCACGGAGGCGAGGAAAACAACACAAACAGCGAACGGAAATTCATCACTGTGAAACACGGCTGGAGATTTCACAGTGATATCTGAACAGATGTGGCAAGCCATCGGGTCCGATCAAACCAGCCCGAGTAGCAATAAAGCCAACTCAGCGTCGCTGGATTATGTCCCCATTGTCACAGAATTTGACTGCGAAATGCGGATACCAACTATCAGGCAAGTATTATTTGGCAAATGTTATGTGGCCAATATTAAGGGGCTCAATATTTTAGGTATTGATTGGATCAAACCATTTGGAATTTAGGATCAGTCCATTAGTTCTATCTGCAACGCTATACGTGACGAACGAAGCAGTCGTGACAAGTTTGTAATGGAACTACAGTAAAAATTCCGTGATTTCAGCGACATGCCATCATTTGCCGCACTTGAAAGCGTCGAACGCAAACTGAATCATCTACAGGAATGCAATATAATAATGCTGGTCGAATTCTCCAATTGGGCAGCACTCATAGTAGCTGTTAAGCGACCAAACGGACGCTTACGAATATGTGCCGACTATTCCACGGGTCTCAACGCCAGTATTGAAACAAACGCACACCCACTACCAACTCCAGAAGAAATGTTTTCCCAACTCGCAGGCAGAACAATTTTCAGCAAGATCGATCTATCAGATGCGTATTTGCAAATTGAAGTCGACGACGAATCAAAGCAGATACCCACAATAAATACGCACAAGGGTTTGTTCACATTCAATCGGCTCGCACCAGGTATCAAATCAGCGCCTGATAGTTTCCAAAAGATAATGAATACCATGACTTCGAGACTCAAAGTTACAGTGGCCCACTTCGATAGCATCCTCGTGGGCGCAAAGAACCAGGAAACGCATAAAGGATTCGTTAACCGCCTATTCCAACGTTTGGAGGAATATGGGTTTCGAGTAAAACTTGAAAAGTGCGACCTGTTAACAAACCAAGTTAAATATCTGGGTATGATTGTTAATGCCAATGGTATCACAACAGACCCATTGAAATTTATTGAAGATGCCGGTCCCTCAGAACATAACTAAACTCCGCTCATTTCTCAGAGCCATATATTTCTATGGGAAATGTGTCAAGCAGATGCACAGCCTACGTGATCAACTCTTAAGAGTAGATGTTGTGTGGGAATGGTCTCCAGAATGCGGAAACGGAACGGAAACGGAAAAGGCTATCGCACACACATCGAGATAACTCACAAAAGCCGAGCAGAACTACAGTCAAATTGAGAAGGAAGGGTTAATTCTTATTAATGCGGTAAAGAAATTCCACCGCTACGTGTATGGCCCCTTCTAAGAATCTTCAGCAATATGAGCGGTATTCTCGTGTACACCGCCAATCGGCTCCAGCGCTCGGTTCCAACATTACTATCTTACTACTTTAGACTACAGTACAAGTCAACAACCGAGTTTGGCAAAGAAAATATTCTATAGTGCCTCATTGCCGCAACAGATATCTAAGACGAAGACGTGGTTATCGCGTATATCCACAGTAGAAGAGATCGATCACGGATTTGAAGAAACCATAAAGGCCATGCCGATCAACCGCCATAAGGTCTCAAGCACAACACAAAGCGACAAAATTCTTCAAATAGTCGTTTCATACATCAAGAATGGTCAGAAGTGAAGAAAACTTGTCTGACAACTACTACAATTTTGCAACCGTCGAAAGTCATTGTCATGAGCACGGGTGTATCATTTTTGGTAGTCGAATCGTGGTACCGTACAGATTCTACAAACTCATGTTGCGCCAACTGCATGTTGCGCACACAAGAACCAACGAAATGAAAATGCTAGCGAGATCAAATGTAAATTGGCCGAAAATAAACGAAACAATCACGACTCTGGCGCGATCATGTGAACGTTGCTCAGAAAATGCAAAATCTCCAATTAAAACATTACTACAGTCGTGGCCACGATTGATGGTAAATGATTCCTCGTTAGTGTCGATTCGCATTCAATGTACCCCCCGAAGTACATGGGTGTGATAATGACATCGTCAAAGTGCGCGGAAGCTCAGTGAATTTTTCCCACTATTCGGAAATTCAAAAAATCTAGTTACGGAGAAGTCAAAGAATTCTGAGAATCACGTAAAAATAAATCATATCAGAATTCCGCCGTATCATCCAATGCCGAACAGCCGAGCAGAAAGATTCGCCGATACATTAAAAAGGACACACAATAAATCTAAAGGGAAAGGAACAAATAAGGAAAATTTAACCAAATTCCTCCATATCTACCGTTCAACTACTAATCGACGAGCTCTAGAAGTCTATGTCAGCACACCTGTTTTTAGGACCGAAACAAACTGGATTTGCTAAAACCAGTTTCAGAACGCAGCACAGATAGAAACACACAGCAGGAACATCAATTTAACAAACACCATGGGGCATAATTACGGCAGTTTAAGGTTGGAGAAAAAGTATTTGCGAAAGTGTTCCATCGTAACGATGGAACAAGACAACTACCGGTAAATCATTGAATGATGGTATGTTAAATGATTCGACATTACATCTGAACCAAATAGCCATCAAAGTGTAATGAAGGAAACATCAAGTTGTATTAGATTGATAATGAAAAAATGTTGCACCAGATCTCTAGTTAACGAATGTAATGGATAAAATCACCAAAAAACGAAATTAAAACATTTCAACTAACACCAGTGGTCCTGTTTACACGAGTGTTGAATTCAACACAAATTTCTTCATTCCTTTCCCCCTTGCCTATTTTCTAAAAAAATTTTTTGCGTACTTTTTCAACTCGAATTTTAGGTGTTGAACGAATTGTAATTTACTAACACAAACAAAAAAGCTATAAAAAAAATTTCGGTCCAATTTTTTTTTTTCTGAAAACAGATTTTATTTCCAATTTGTCTTTCGTTCGCAAAACATGAAAGCATCTACCGTACATAAAAAATAAATATTTAGTTGAGTTGGGTTTTCAACAAAAAAATTATTTTTATTTTTTTTGTATAACATAATTATATAATTCCTAAATATCAATTTATTTTTTATAAAAAATATAATAACAAATTTTATAAACTATAATTATAAATTATTGTAATGATGAAAACAGACGTACGAAAAGACGCTTGCATTTAAATTAGAAAACGCTACTTTAAATAAAATGAAATATGTACATGTAATCCGCATAGGATGCGTTTTTCTGCAAGTTGTCTTTATTTTTAAAAAAACGCACCGCGGCAGCGTTGACTACACAACAAAAAAAACATAACATGAATTAATATTAACATCACGATGGCTTTTCAATGTTTTGACAGAAATTCAAAAACAAATTGTATATTGTTTATCAAAAACTCTACTGAAAAATAATAACGCAATGTCTGAAAAATACGCCCATGTAGTTAACTTGCATTTCCGCATATATTAATAATATAAATATATTTTAAAATAATTTAAATAATTTAAAAAATATATTTTATAGCATAACTAAAAAAATATACGCATAAATTGACAACCGCTTTGACGATGCTTCTCCGAAGAAATTCAATATGAAATGAAAATAATTTTACACATACATAAGTAAATAACATCAACTACGTTTTATCGTGTAAACGCAAATGTTGAATTATGATTGTTGAAATACTCATCGTCTAAACAGACCCAGTGACATATAAAATCAGAGCAGCAACTGACTTAGCGTCATAAAATAAAAAATTCGTTTCCGTCCAAAATTGCCGAATAATATTTTGATGTAACGAACTTGTGTCGAAGTACAGATACGCTAATTGAATTATTAAAAGTTCAATCATATTTCTTAGGCAATTAATTTTTTAAATGTCTAAAAGGACAAAGCAGAAGCTTGCTGAAGGCAAGCAACAAATTGTTTTTTTTTGCTGTCATTAAATGATTGCGTTTATGACGCTAAATGGGTACGTTTATAAATGAGTGCGTTTATAATATTTTCGATAAAGGAATTCACGATAGGAAAATTAAAGCGGATCGAAAAGTACATATCGGAAATTTTTAAGGCTCGCCGCGAAAATCATGATAGAGCCCCAGGTACAACAAAATATTTTTATGTCGATTTTTTTACTCAAAAGTTGAATGAAAAATATTAGTTTAGAGTTAAATAAATTAATTACACTAAGGCCTCGAGTTGCGTCGATTCGACTTGCGTCACCTCAACTTGCGTCACTAAAATTTTTAATACCATAAATTTGAGTTGCGTCGTTTTTCGACGCAACTTTAATTTTTCTTCCATTTTAAATTGAGTACATAGACGAGATAATGAAAGAGACAAAATATTTTTTTTATAAATAAATACAATATTTGTGAACTGAAATAACAAATGAACTTTCGAGTTGCGTCATTTTCGAGTTGCATCGCGTTCTCATGGAACGCATTAATGACACAACTCGAGGGTTTACCCCCCCGATTCTAACGTACAGCCACAGACGTATTTTCAGTCTTAACAAAAACTTTTGTCTTACCGAAGACTATAAACTTTCAATTCTTATTCTGCACTTAGTCTTATCTGTCAGTAGTGTTAAAAAATTGTCTTCGTTAATATCAGCGAAATAGGTGGTCTTAGGAGTCATAATTTTGACATTAAACAGAAACAATAATTATATGTATTTCGAATTGAACTGTCGCTTTTCGTTCATAAATTTGGTTTGGCAGCTCTACAAAAGTGTTTGGAGAGTTTATAATATATTATTTAACCCCCCGATTCCGACGATAAGACTACTAAGACCATCTTAGCTACAACTTTATTGTAAAGACTTTTTTTTAAGACTAAAGTCTTCATTGAAATTCTGAAGGCAGTAGTCTTACTCTCCAAACACTTTTGTAGAGCTGCCAAACCAAATTTATGAACGAAAAGCGACAGTTCAATTCGAAATAAATATAATTATTGTTTCTTTTTAATGTCAAAATTATGACTCCTAAGACCTATTTCCCTGATATTAACGAAGACAATTTTTTAAGACAACTGACAGATAAGACTAAGTTCAGAATAAGAATTGAAAGTTTATAGTCTTCGCTAAGACAAAAGTATTTGCTAAGACTGAAAATACGTCTGTGACTGTACGTTAGAATCGGGGGGTTGGACTACTGCCTTCAGAATTTCAAGGCGGATTCATTGTTGTAGCTTGTTGTGTTCATTTCGTTCGTTATGCTTTTTTGTAAACCAATAGGATTTGTCGCAAATAACGTTTTATTTCTTCGGTATTTTTTTCATCAAGTTGACCTATCTTCAACTATTTTACCGAAGGAACATGGCAAGAAAGAGACGACATGATATATAGTATAATAGTAGAAACAAACAGACAGATTTTCGATATTTTTATTTTGTAGTCAAGTACGTTGTTCATTTTGTGTTTTGATGTTTTGTTTTTTCATCAACAATGAACTCATTAAAATAATACTCCAGTAAAAATACCGAACACAACGAACGGAACGAACACAACGAACTACAACAATGAATCCGCCTTCAATGAAGACTTTAGTCTTTAAAAAAAGTCTTTACAATAAAGTTTTAGCTAAGATGGTCTTAGTAGTCTTCTCGTCAGAATCGGGCGGTTAGTGTAGTTATATGCAAAAATAGCGCGCTAAATATAAGTTTTGGTATAGATAATTGGTTGCTTCTAATACATCTATCAGGCGCTAATAAAAAAACACGGCGTATATTTACCAACTGAATTCAACTATTATCCGCATAATTAATTGGAGCGCGAGTCAGAATTTGAATTACTTTAGTTTTCTGATTGTTTATTTACTTTATGGCCTAATTAAATTCTGCACGTTCAATTAAACTATATACGTACATATTTTAATTCCTATAAATTGATATCTTAAAAGCAACTGATAAGAACGAGAAAACCAATAAATATTTACAAAGATGATTAATACTGGCGCATTTGTTAGGTTTTTAAATATGGTTTGAATAATGGATACGCGCGTCTTGGGTTTATATACAGTGCATGAAATTACCTTTCTTCCCCGTTGTCGAAACACTGTTTCTGCATGTATTGGGCGCGTGCCTCATCGTGACTCTTCTTTTTAAGCTCGTTCATTTTCTGTCGCTCATGTTCAATAACGTGCGTCCCCTGTTGTGCTAAAAGTAACTGACGATTGCGTTCAATCTCTTTAATCGATTCTTTTACTTTATAGCTAGCACCCTGTGTGGTCGTAATCGGTGCATCAAGCTGTATTTTACTTATGCGATCGATATCATCTTGTGACGCCATACGCTTATCGAGTGGATTCACCTCGAAATCATCGCTTTCGAGTGATAAATTTAGCGAATTCAAATTGTACTTTAGCTTCAGTAGTGGATCCGGTTCGGCCGAATTTTCACGCTGGAATAGGATGGGCGCCCGACCTGATGACGACGATGATGATGTGGTCGATTTTGAATTTAATGAATCGTTCGATAGGCTTTTCTTGAACGGTGTACTCGTTTGCACCATTTCGATATTGCTATTCGAAAATATTAAATTCTCGTTAACACTTTTCGACATTATGTTGGAGATGGCGGTATTCTTTTGATTATTCATGGTGAGGATCTCATTCGATCCGTAGATAATTTTATTCGTTATTTTGGTGAATTCGTATTGGGGGTCGTTCGAAAGCAACTCATCATCCATATCGCCGGTTAGATTAAATATTTTCTTATCGATTTTTCGTAAATTTTCGCGACATTTTTCGAGCTCCTTAAGAAGGATGAATAGATTGTCTTCGAGCAGCTTTGTATCGTTCGTTGCACACTTGTGATTAAGCAGCTCTGATTTTTCGAGCGATTTAATCTCATTCGTTTTTACCTCGATACTCGAGAGCAGGATTTTTAGCTCTTTATTTAGTTCCTCGCGCTGTGCTAACCATTCGGTTTCCTCTTCGAGATACTGGAACTCCAGATCCTCGAAATGCTTTCTATCATTTTCGAGTAACTCGATCGTCGAATGCAGTTCATCGCGGATCGACGCTGTCGAGTCATTATTCGTTTTCATCAATTCCTCCAATCCGACTATTTGATTTTCGTATATACTAATATTCTGTTTAAGCCTCGCTTGTTGTGTTTCTTGCATAACGCGATTTGCGTTCCGCTGTGCTTCCAAGCTCTGCATTTTTGTTTTCAAAATTTTCAAAGTTGCCTCCATCTCATTCAGCTGCTTAATCTCGATTTGCAACTCGGCCGATACAAGTACTTTTTCGAGGTCGAATTCACGGAAAACCTCATCCTCCTGGCACTGTAGCTCGCTAATCTGCTTCTTAAGTTCACGGATATGATTCAGTGTAATATCTCGATTCCGTTTCAACTTCGTTAGATCACAATCTTCAACGTGCGGTTCAAGCGCCTCGTAATTAATTTTATTCTCTCTTAAATTTTTTATTTCTTGCCTTAGTCGATCCTCGAACGAACCGTTTGTGCTTTGTGGTGGCGATTGTGCTATAGTTTTAATTTTGTTGCGTGGACTTTGAGGAATTATTTCGACACGACCTTTATCTCGATTGTAATCTTGAATAAACGCCACGTTTTCATATCCTGAGGTGACCCGGTTAGGGGTGGTTTGTGTGATACGGGCCTCATCGAACGTAAACACGTTTTGGGTGCTGCTATTCGACGATGATACGGACGAGCTTGGTGAATTCAAATCAATAAAATTCTTTTTGCCATTTTCTCGGGGTAACGATCCATTCGTTTTGATACGATTTTGAACGAGCGGCGAATGCAGCACTTTAGAAGAATTTTGTTTTTCGTACTCAGAACACATTTTAATAATTTCCTCCAGCCGTTCCTGTTCCAAACGTTGCAATTCCTCTTCCTTCATTCGTTCGAACTGTGCCTTTTTGTGTTGTTCTTCAATCAGCTTCATACTCTCTGTATCACTGTCCGAGCACCCGTTCAAATTAATTCCATTTAGTGGAAATACCTGTAGTGTACCGTAACTTCCCGGCTTGGGATACCGATCATAGCATGCACTGAACGGTTGCAATTTACCATTGCAGTTACTATTACCATTACAGTTAATATTATGCAAATTATTAGCACTACCGTTATGATGATGGTGACTGTTCGTACTCAAATTGTTATTGATTTTAGTTAACACATTTAAACTTGAGTTGGATGGCGAGTTAGATGGTGGTGGTGATTTAGCATTATTAATACTGTTGTGCGTGAAATTAACATGACTTTGTGATAAATGCTTTGCAAAATTATTATACTTGGTTCCGAGTACGTCCTTGGCCGGTGTATTCACCGTTACCAAATCGGCAGTAAACACTTTGGGCGAATGATTATTTAAATTTGACGGTGAATGATAGCCGCCACCACCACCGCCGTTCATCATCATCATCTGAGGAAATTTATTATTACTAATCGTTGGTGACTGGTTTGTCGTATAGTTTTGAGATTCAAATTGTAGATAATCGTTGAGATTTTGGAATACTTCTTCGGGCGAACCTGTTAATAAAAAAAATAGTTAACATTATACACCACACGAGAGATTTAAGATTATTAAGATTACTCACCACTATCATTCGAGCTACACGAATTTTGTGTAAAATCAATTTGAGGCATTGAGATTCGTTCATTACTACCCATTGTCGATTTAATAAGCTGTGCCTCAGCCGGATTATTAAATCGCAGATAATTTGATTTGCCTATCGTAAGCATAGCACCCTGTGACAAAATCGTTTCATCGATGATTTTCGTACCATCAACGAGCGTGCGACCTTCAGGCTCTGGCACCAATGTAACTTCGTTCATTTCACTACGATACAATGTGCAATGGTGCGGAAGAACACCCGAGCCATTTAAAACAACACCACAAGACGGCGATGTACCAATTAAAAGTTCACCTGAAATTAAAAAGAAACAAATTGCTTAGTAAGTATTTTATATTTAGTCACACATGGTAATTGAAGAACGAGAGATTGTTTGAAAGAAAACATCTTTGTAATTTTGAACATTCAATTTATTTACTAAATACTATCCAATATTGAGCAACCGTGCATTGTATAGCGAGATGCATCAAACGTATCACGACAAATGAAATTTAATTTCCACGAGCAAACACCATCATTCCATCCATACTCCCAGGGGGCTGCTAAAGCAATACAATTTTCAACATTTCCCTCTTTGTCTATTGAATTATCGGGATTGCCATGTTTCCAATTTTGAAAAACAATCGATTGACCCGTGGTCATCCAGTAGAACTGGCCTTCACTACCCAAATCAGTACCACTAGTCCAGTACGATGGTTGACCGGATGGATTGGTGAAATTGTTATTGTTGTTAAATATTTCAATGGCCCGTAGTAAACGTTCATTTTCTGCCTCTGTTCGAATATCAATAAGAAACATTCCGATTGCAGCACAATAACGATACGATTGATACCAATCGTGCAACTGTGGATGGCTTACATAATATGTACTGCCATCGACTTGAATATATTGCCCACAGCTAGACAATTTTACGTAGGTAATTAGCACAATTAATAAATTAATCTTCATTTTGAGTCAACTGATTGATCTAAACTGAATTATACCCGAGAACGTGCAGCGCATTTTATACATCGTCCAAAAACGATCATCACTAAGAGATAAGAAAATGGGGAAGTACGATTATCGTTTCTATGTAGTAGATCAGACAAACAAAATATAAGACATGATGCCTTCTTATCATCAATTCTGTAAGTAAATTTGACGTCATTTCAAAGTAAAAAAAATCGTTCGTCTTTTATCTGTACCGTGTAGAAACAAAATAAATGAATCCCCGCCTTCCCAGCGACCTTCTTACACATAGTAAATTTTAACCCAAAATGTCTGCTAAGATAATCAAAAATTACGTTCAAAACGTTTCTATATGAATTCACCGTATTCAATGTAAATAATCTAACTTTGATTCGGATTCAAACATCCCCATAAACATGGTTTAAAAAATTTTTTCATACAAAAATTATTCGTAGAAAAATAAAATTCATCCAAAACAAATTCTTACAAAAACTAATTTAATTTACTAGACCGATTCCTATCAGTTGAACATCCCCAAAACATTTTAAACTATTCGTGATGGGTTACTCACGGAGACGTGATAACAAATTTTGAATGACCATTATTTGATTATATGAATATTAACGACTTGTGGTTTCAACAGAATGGCGCTAGATGTCATACAGCCAATGAAACATTCGGTTTATTGAGAAACAAATTTGATGGACGATTAATTTTGCGAAGGGAGGAATGTTAATTGAAAACAGAAAATATCCCACAATCAATCGAAGGTCTCAAAACCAATATCGAACGCGTCATTGGTGAGATAGAACCCCAATTATGTAGGATTGTATCGAAAATTTCGAGCAACGGATCAACTTTTGTAAACGTACTCGTGGTGAACGTTGGTCAGATATTATATTTGATCCAGAAATGGTAAAGTGTACACTAAATTTCAATAAAGAACGGCATTTTTTATTACTTGGTTGGTTGATTTTTCATTGCTCTCGACAACCACAACATCCATTTTCTTTATTTTTTCCAAGTTTGTTCTTTTCTAAACCAAATAAAAAAAAAAAAAAAAAATCATTTTTTCATTTTTATGTTTTGATTTTTTGAAAAATCCGTTCTTACAATTTATTTTAAGATAAACCCGGGATTTCGATAACTTAATTAGTCATGTCTTGAAAGCGAACTCGAATGTACGAATTATTTCAGCTCTACAAAACCTGGGTTACTCCGGCTTGTTTTGTCAGGGGTTACAATAAAAAAAAACCTAGTTCAATGTTTTGTCACTAGATAGCACAGCTACCAAAATTTTCGAAACAATCGAACCATTTAACCATTTTCGTCTTCGGTCTACTTACGGCGGCAGAGAATTTAATGTATATCTTAAAAATGTTTATACATTAACTTTTACAAATTTTGTAATATTGAAGCCCTCTAGGCTACAATAACTTTCTACACTTAAAGCTGCACTTGATCCAATTTTATCAACTTGTCACTGCAAAAACGCGAAAATCTAATCCTTTTTCAAGTTTCAAGCCTTCACTGGCTTAAATAGCAGGCCAAAATATGAACTAAACTGTCCTTGCAAGGCTGAACTGTTACATGTTTAACAATATTTCAGGTATATTAAGATTTTTACAGTTGCACTCCCTAGTGGAAAAATTTTGAACTCCGATATATTTGATTATACGAGTAACCCCTAGCCATATTATTTCTTCTAGTAACTGTATGTTTTAGAAACGAACGTGGTAACCCATGATTTGTAGAGTTTCAAAAATGTATTACTATTTTTATGACCAAAAATGTATTGTTTGCTTTAAAAAAAGAAGAGAACAGAAGAATAATAACGTTCCTTTTTATTTTTTCATTGTATTCTAAGCCAGATTTCAGGGCTATGGAAGAAGCATACTAGCATGCTGTTGGGGAGCGGGAGTAGCGATCTCGGTTCTTTCTATTTTACAATTTCTTTTTATTCTGTTCCCATGCATGTATTCATATTTGCGCTAACAAAACAAACGATGCTTGACCTTGAGAATAAAATTGTTTAGCATTATCTTTCTCTCTGAATAAAGAGAACATGGTGTGTAATTCCTGCAACCCTCAAGAAACTGGTGTTAAATGTTACATAATAGAAGTACATACACTAAAATCTGTGTCCTTGTAGTAGAATTGTTCCCTGTTTCTGAGTATGTCATCACATCGATATGAGTTTAATAGATAAAAGGAAGTGGCCATCATATTAAGGTAATCCTCAGTAAACGGATTTTACAAATCAGACTTCATTAAACTCTATGTGGGGGAGGGATGTTAGGCAAAGTTAATTAAAGCCCTCATAGATGTTGAGGCACAAAATGTACACCACTTTCAACCCATAGTATTTAATGGCCTAAGGTGGTAAGTGGTGGTAATTTTTAGATTCTATTACAGCGCCCTAGTGTGGTTAGTTATCTTTACTTAACTTAAGTTCGTCTTTGCATGGGCAACAGTACAGAAAATAATTTCAAGTTCAATTATTTTTCTGTGCTGAACAGATTTAATTAACTTCGGTCCGAAAGATCAAGTTATTGAAATCCTGACAAAAATGATGAAACATAATCCGGGTCTAAAATCACTTTTCTCGACGTTTTGATGAAACCAAAAAATGCGAAAAATTAACCGTCTGTCTAGTTGTCTGTCTGTACCAGTGACAGTTTGAGAATGGATTTGAATTTTGTTTGGCCCATCTTCCTCTATTTTCGAAGAACTGAAATGCGTTAAGGAGGTGGGTATCTGTCAGCGGGTGCTAAGCGTCTGTCTCCAAGTTCGGGCGGCTGAAGCGGACGCCTGTGTTGTATAGCAAGCGGCTCGCTATATAAACGTGTATCAGGTATGATCGAATGCCTTAAGATGTATCATCAATATGGGAGATAGCCACACACGCAAATGTGGGTGAGTGGCAGGCCAACTAGCTGCTCTGACAAAAACCTTCGAGTTAATAACCCTGTCTAAATGCCTCGGATTAATTTATCTATAAAAATGTGAACAACTAGCATGCTAAGAATTTGAAGACCTGTAGATCTTCAGAACCTTTAAAAACAGATGGAAATTTACACTATGGACGTACTAGCACTACAAAAGCTTAGATGGTCTGGGAGTGGAATCCATAATACCACCAACGACTACACTCTTCACTATAGCGGTCAAAAGAACGGAAGAGAATTTCAAGTCGGCTTCATCGTTCACTGCAAATACAACAGCCTATGATCGACTTCCACCCAATGGTTGTTGACAGATATGCACAAAATGATTTATGATTTTTCATCATCCGATTACAAGCTGTGATAGAAATGAATACAACTATGACCTCCAGTCGCAGTGCACAACTCATGAGCCGACTCATCTTATATGTCCATTATAGGCTGGCATGGAGCTATGCAATGTGCAGGTGTTCTACGTATATCGGACCTATAGCCGTAAGACGTGAAAAGCGAACCACGAAAGAGTTGAGAGGGCTTCCGCCCCATAACAGATTGCATAGATCAAAACATAAAAAAAATCCGCAACATGATAAAAAATCATCATGGGCAACTTTAATGTAAAAATCGGCATGAGCGAAGAAACTACACCACATAGTGGTCCCAATCCAAACCTGCGAGAAAAGTAAGGTTGACTCGTAACACTAAGAGCTCTCAAACAGAATAGCTTCACGCCGAAAAAGCTACAACCATATTCCTTTGGCAGAAGAAACGCGAATATATGAGGATCTGCATCGAAAACATTAGCTTCCAATCGGAAAACGGAAACTCTAGACTGTTTCCACAGCCGTCAAAAACACGAATGAAGAACTGGGAACAAACGTGGTTGATGTTTTCTCATTATGGAAACCTACTTTCAAAATCTACTAAATAAGACTAACGTAGTGCCATTAAAACACGGAAAACACTCCTGCATCTAATCGTTATGATCTCGCCGTGATGCGAGAAAAAATGATCATCTCAAATGTAAAAATTACCGTGGCACACTTCTGTTAAACACCACCTACAAAGTGCTAGCTAATGTTTCACATGCCAGAATCTTCGCCGAAAATATCAAGGACTGATCAGCGTTTCATAATCATATGTTAACACAAACCGCGAAAATCTTTGGGCCGTGCTTATATCTCTAGAAATTCCACAGAAACTTGTCTCACACTGTAGGCCAACAACATCTTACTAGCTATGCAGAATCGTAGTGGACAGAAATCAACCCGTTCGAAATAATATCTGGTATGCAATAAGGAGATGCACTCGTGCCTGTCCTGTTTAATCTGACGCTCGAGTACATATTAAGGAAAAGTGTTATTGAAACTTCGCATTGCAATTCAACAAATCAGGCGAAATTCTTTGATATACAGATGATAACGTGCTTATTGGCCGAAGACTAAATGATATCCATAGGGCTGTTTAAAACCGTTTGGCCGGCACGCGAAATGATTTGGTTTGAAAATCAACAAACAAAACGAAAAATTATTATCAAAATCTAAGAGCATTGATACGAAAATCTCGTAGAAAACGACTGCAACTTAGGCAACAAGGAAAACTTTAAATATGTATACATTAGAGAAAGGTTATCCTATCCATTTATGGTTCAATTAAAGTTGTGAACAACGAATATTAGTTCGAATGTATCACGAGATTAACAGAGAGAGGGAAAGAGAAAGAGAGAGCGGAGAGGAGAGGAGATGAAAGAGATGGAGAGAGCTAGAAGAGGAGGGGGAGAAGGAGAGAGAAGGGGAGATGAGGGGAGAAGAGGGGGAGAGGAAGGTGAGAGAAAGGGGAAAGGAGCGGAGAGGAGAGGAGAGGAGGGGAAGAGGACGAGAGGAGGGGGAGAGAAAGGGGAAAGGAGCGGAGAGGAGAGGAGAGGAGGGGAAGAGGACGAGAGGAGGGGGAGAAGGGGAGAGGAGAGGAGGGAGGAGAGAGGAAAGGGAGGGGAGAGACAGGAGAGCAGAGAGAAGAGGAGAGAAATGAGAGAGAGGAGAGGATAGAGGGGGAGAGAGACGAGAGAAAGGAGAGATAGCAACTGAGACAGAGACAGAGAGAGAAGCGACAGCCACATATCACTGAAAAGATGTTGAAGAATACCATAATTTTAGCTGAACACCTTAATACTAAAAACTATCATTGTGGTACTGGCGGCAGCTACATTTTTGCTAATTTGCATATACTCAATCATATGACATACCTTTTGAAAGGTTTCGGGAAATACAAATCCCCCGTATTAACGCTTGTAGTTAATTATTAATTATAGAATATAAGTGTCATACAGTCGTGTGCGAAATAATAGTAGTGATCGAATAATTTCGCTATATTATGAAATTTTTAATTCATATATGAGATATTTTGGAACGTAGATATGTTTTAAAATTATTTGTAGTTTAGAGAATCTAATAGTTGTTGTGTATAGCTCATACATGTCAGATTAAGCAAAAATTTTGCACCGCTTATATTTTAATGGGATTTTGTGGTGTGCGAAATAATAGTAAAAATTTATAAAATTCATTTTATTTGTTATGTATACAAGTTAAAATTAGTATTTAGTAGTATAGCCTTTGGCTTTTATTACAGCACTCATTCGTCGAGGCATTGAGTTTATTAAACTTTGACACATTTCAACGGGAATGGACAACCATGCAGATTTGGTTATTTCCCATAACTGCTTCGAGTTGCTTGGGTTAGAGTTGGAAATCTTTTTTTTTATATCGGCTCACAAATTCTCAATTGGATTGAGATCAGGTGATTGAGCAGGCCACTCCATAACATTAATTTTATTTCGCAAGAACCATTCCTTCGCAAGAGGTATGTTTCGGATCATTGTCTTGTTGCATGACCCATTTAAGCGGCATTTCGTATTCTGCATAAGGTAGCATAACGGTTTCCAGTATTTCAACATATTTATCCGCATTCATAATTTCCTTAATCCAATATATCGGACCAACGCCGACCCACGAAAAACAACCCCAAACCATTATATTTCCCCCTCCATGTTTAATGGTTTTTGACGTGTATTGCGGTCGGAATTCAGTCATCGGTGGTCTTCGGACATACTGAAGGCTACTACCGCCAAAGAGAATCATTTTGGACTCGTCCGTAAATAAAATATTACGCCATTTTTCAAGGGGCCAATTTTGATGATTTTTGGCATAAATTATACGCCCCTTCACTTGTCGCTTATTTAAAAAGGGCACCTTCCTAGGCCTCAACCCTTTTAAATTTGCTGCTAAAAGACGTTTTCTAATTGTTGAGGTGTCTATATCTAAATTAAGATCTTGTTTGATCTTCGTTGAGGTATAAAAAGGATTCCTTTTCGCACAAATCACGATGTCGCGATCAGTTGTATTCGAAGTTTTTCGTTTTCTTCCTCGTGTTTCTGGTTTTTCTTTGTGCTTAACAGCATTGGAAATAACGGTAGGTGAACATCCCAAAATTTGCTGGAAAAATTTATATGTTTTTCCTTCTTTGATTAATTTTTTAATTAAATCTCTTCGCTCTTCAGAACAATGCTTTCCCCGGCCCATTATTATTTAAATATTTTTTTTTTTTATCAAATTTTTATAATTTTATTTATCTTATTATTTCCGAACCGCTATTCTTGATCACCTCTATTTTAAACAATAATCAATAAGAGACTACTATTATTTCGAACATAAAAATTTAGACTGACAATCGAACATAAGGGGAATCCCGAACTTGTTTGAGAAAAAAATTACAAATAGCGTTTGGTTTATGTTCAGTGGACATTAAAAAATTCATTTTGATAATAGATGTCAGTTAAATCATGAAAGGATATTTTTGTAAACACAAAACCTATAATACAGGTACACACTACTATTATTTCGCACACGACGTATATCATTGAATAGGTCTTGAAAACACAAATTCAGGTAAAGTATTTTTAATACTTTTACCGTTTGCTGCTGCCAGATAAATTTTTTTTGTGATATAATAATCTGCAGTATCGATTGAAAGGTATTGGAAAAAGTATCAGTTTTTCCAACAGAAGTTTAGTTGTTTGTATCGTTTTAGCGCTGGCTCTCAAAATTCGTAGAAACCAGATGCCGAATTTCAAAGGTTGTTTCGGTTAAGTATACCTATATGCAGAATGTTAATAAACTTTATAAAACTGCATATCCCTTTTTCGGCCAGAAAAATTCACACAAATGTGTATGTAAATAACCATAGTTTGTAAATGTTTTGTTGATGATTCTCTTTCGTATACGATCTTGACATACACAGTTGTGATCGTGGGCCGGAAACGGAATATGCAATCTCGGGTTCGACGAATACACGGTTTAAATTCTACGTTGCGAATTGTATGTGCTTTACGGTTCCTCTGTGTTAGTTGCCACCAACGACCTCTATAGGACAAGACTTTTTCATAGCGATGTCGCAAACATTTGTGGCTCCATGTGTTGTAGAAATATGTCATGTGGTCGAAGATAATTTGGTCAGAGATCTTGTTCAGTTCCAGCTAAACCCATCAGAATAAACGGAACGTAAGCTGCAATTTTATAATATGTACCAATTTCCTGGAGTCATCGGCTTAACTGAGAGAACGCACATTTTAATTAAAAAGCCTAGCAAAGACGTTGAACACGTGTATTACTCCACAAGAAAATCTGCACATGGAAAAACGTCCAAATTATATTTGTGGGTAACGCTCGATACGATGAGTCATCCCATGATAGTTTTGTCCGGAGTACTTCACTTGTCAAGCGAAAAGCAAGCACTGAACATGACACCGGAATCAGAAATTCTCACACATTGAATTAAGTTTGAATATTTAAACTATGTAGGCAGTCATCAAATCGGAATCGGTTTTATAGTTTTTTATACCATTTAAAATATTTATACTATTTAAAGACATGTATGATGTTTGTAATAAAACCGGAATTTTGCTGAAATTTGAGCATATAAATGACGAAATACTAAAATACTTTCCTATTATACCATACCTGAAAAACCTTACAAAAATGCGAAAAACCGCACGTGGTAAGAATCAAATGATTACCAAATTAATATTTTCCATTTTATGGTTTAAGTAGAAATTATCGATTTTCCCGCATTTCTCATATATTTTCGAGCTGAATGGGTCGTACCAAATTTTTCATTCCCTCATGAGATTTCAGAACCGTACACATCGTCGACAATTAAAGCTTTACAAGTTTGAAGTGAATATTCGGTTGCTCTGTATATATCTTACACTATATAGAATATGTACACATGCAAAACATGTCTGATTCCCAAATATAGCCCTGGGGTATTTTAATCCCAAAATATTATGTAGCCTGATACTTTTTCGTTTTTTTTTTATATTTTAATTAAAACACGCTCCAAGGAAACGAATCCAATCTCAAAGATATTTCACATATAGTTAAATATTTCAGATTGTACATATATATTTGGTATAAAAAAAATCTAGGGTATGTGGGTGTTTAGCAAAAAAATGTACAATGCGTTGTTTATATTTTTTTATGCTTTCCGAGAATAGAAATTGGTTACGGTTCCCAAAAATGTTCTACTGCTCAACTGGAGGTCAAGCGTCAAAGGTATATTTTTGCCAGATAGTTGACAAGCGTCCAGATATGTTTCACCAGAATATATATCGTATCGTCTGATAACATCATTCGATTACATATATAATTACCGAGTGTAAGGAGCACATATTTTATTTATTTAGCTTATCCAATATTTGCACAACTGTGACCACATACGGTGTTAATATGTGTATATGTTGCTTCATTATCAGCACGTAATTAATGGTTTCCATTAAACTAAAATGAAATAAAATCTAATCAAATAGTGTAATGATCGATCGATTGAAAAAATAAACCTCGCTCTCCATATACACAAGTATGTAGGTTGATATGTACCACCACCACCAAGTCGATTGTAATCTAAGTACTTGAACCATTAACATAATTTTTTTAATTAATTAAGATAAAATCTTGGCACATATACTGCATTCAATTATAGTTTGGTGTGTTAAGTAATTTTGGACACTTAAAGTCATTTTCGTAATGTACACATGAAAACCCCGAATGGTAATAATTGAATTCAATTGAACGATGAATTCAATCAATCAATTTACATGAATAAAAGAAAAATTTATATCTATTCGAGCGCTTGAACACAAAATCAAAATTCTTATTGTAGAGAATGTGATGCTATTTAGAATCTCGCATTGAATTAAAGCATTCACACACAAAGTCGTCTGATTTTGATACAAAAATAAAATATTATGCTTTTCACTCGAATGGGAAAATATACTTTTTCAATTTGCTTTTCTATTTCGTGTACAACTCTAACTCTGACTGATAGAATTATATTACATTAAATTCTAATAAATTTCATTTTATATTCTTTCTTTTTTTTTCAATTTAGCTACAACAAAGGCCAGTACAAATTTATGGAAAACTCTAATATTTGTTGTTGTACAGGCGAACGGAAAAATTGATTGCAATTAGATGAGTAATTTACTTCGCAATTATCTTAATGTTTGCCCTTTTGAGTAAATTTATTTCGATTTAATGTCTTCTTTGAAATACGAATATATTTCCGCAAATTATCCAAACAAATGTTTGTGTAGGGCTGCCAAATGGCACAGAAAATATGATTGAACTGTTCTGTCAAAAAGTATATTTTGGGCTGGTTGAACACAAATGATGATGAGTTTAAAAAAATCGCAATTTCTTAAATTATGCAAACTATGAGTTTGTTTCAGCGGTGATCTCTTAATTCGATGTCAATCATTTTCCATAAGTTGCTACCGGCCAAATTTTTGTAATAATGTGTGAACTGGTGTACTGGTTTGGTTCTCAATTTGGTGCACAGTAACGACCAGTTTTCCAATATTATCTTCACGAAATGGAAGGAATTGTTGTATAATTGTACATCATACCCCACCTGAGTTGTATCAGATTATTTTGATCTCAGATTCTGTAGAAATCCTATAGTGATCTATATGGTCATGTTCGATTAAAAATTTAAAAATTTGCTATTTACAAAAAACATTAAAGGTGACTTTTCTTAAAATTAACGGTTGCATCAATAATTTAATTAAATATTAATGAAACCTTTAAAGCCAGTGCAAGGTTAATGGTCTGTCTTAAAATGCTAGCGCCTAAATACCGTACTTCTTGTAAATCTGAACCGAACAAGAATGTTAATTAAATATTCCGCGTATTAATGCGATTTGTTGATATATAGTATGAACTACACATCTCAATTTCTCAATTTAGTTGAGATACTTTCATCTTAGAAAGGAATTCGACCATTTTGAATGGAATTAGTTTCTCCGTTGGCTTAAAAAATTAAAAAATTTTGAATAGTACGCAGGTCTCTATTTGGATTATGACAAAATTTTCGTTATAATTTGTGCTTTTTGAATATATTAGAAATTTCATAAATTCGTTCAATGTAATATTACAATCCAGCTTTTAAGATCAAATTTCACAATAATCGGTTACTTTATGGGGTAATTCCAATCACCTTGCTCGAATTCCAAAACTTCATCCAAAATTGATGTTAGAAATCTAAACCAGGTTTACATACCAAATTTGGAAAATGGTAAACTTCCGTTCAGCGTCATGACCAAATTCCGAAACTTCATGTTAGAATTTCAATCGGCCTCTAGAAACAAAATGACATTAAATTTTTAGAAAATGGTCTAGATATACGTTCAGAATGGCCAAATTCTAGAACATCTAGAATATCAAAATTATTACCGAAATCCAATTCTACATAACTTATGTGACAACAACTGCTTAAGAAATGGAGAAGTGTCATTTAGCATGAAAAAGAAAAGCATGGAAAAATTCTAGATATTCATACAAAATTAATGCTAGAATTTAAAACCAAATCGACAAACAAATACGACCATAATTGGTTAAGAATTTGACCAAGTTCCATTCAACATGGCCAAGATTCAGAATTTGCAAAATTGATATATGATATGCAATATAATTGGTTAAGGTATATGACCAAAATGCATTGCGCCAGGCCAATTTTTACAATTTGATTTAAAATTAAAATAAGGATACGTTTCGATTACGTTTTTTGTCGAGGCTCGTTACTCTAAAAACGAGATTTTGGAAAAAATATGTTCGTTCATAATCGGTGAAAAATTGACGAAATTCTGAAGGTCAATTTGCAAAGTTAAAAATAACCAGGAGTGCATTTCTGTCTACAAAACAATTTTGATCATAACGGTTTAAGTTATGACCGAGCTCACAATAAAATTTGAGCATAATCGGTTAAGTTCCGTTCAATAAATCTTAACATTCCAGAAATGCATTGAAATAGCTTGTGTTGGACTTCCAATGTTACCCCATAAAAAAGGTATTCCAAAATTTACGCAAAATTTGAATTAAATAGAAAATGCAGTTTTTTTCAATTCTGTTTTTTTTATTAACATAAAGGACATAGGATAGGGTTATGTATGGAAAGCCACATCGGCCAAATGACGAAATTTTCGGGTGGATGTAGGCTTGTTGACATAGACCTTTGACTTCAAATAACCCCATAGAAAGAATTCCAATGGTGTTAAATTCTGATCACCGAAATGATGATTCTGATCACGGGCTGGTATGTCATGTCGCATCGTCGCATCAATGTCATCCAATTTAGGCAGAAAGAACTTCTGTAACTGTTTGAACAGTCTCCAGCCCAAAATTCGCACCAAACAGTGACACGTGGACGCATTTTATTTTCGACAGTCACATGTGGATTCTTTGAACCCCAAATACGGCAACTTTGAAGATTAACGCAGCCATCAAGGTGAAAATGAGCTTCATCGCTAAGAATGATTTTGCTCGAAAGATCAACATTCAACATTTAGTGCCGCATGTTTAATAATCCTAAACTGTCAGCTGTCAAACTGTTTTCTTTCTTGGTTGCAAACTAATTAATTAATTTTCTATTGAATTCAAATGTTGCGTAAATTTTGGGACACCTTTTATATTTGATCATGATCTGCGAAAATATCACCAGATCTCAGTTTCTGGCCGGTTAAGAATCGATCGTGTGAGAATCTTGGTTAATTTTAAGAAGTTCGTCCAAACTATCGGTTAGAACGCTGATCCTATCCCAGGTTAAGGCATAACCCGGGAATTAAGCCACAAATACCAAAACCTGAACGAGTTATGGCTAGGACTTTGACAAAAAATATACATTTTTGAGTTGAGAATCAGTTGAGTCGGCAAGGCCAAATTCCAACAAAAAAAATGTAAATTAAGTAAGGAAGATTCCTCATCCCTTACGATCAACCAAAGTGAAGCATAATGAGTTTGAAATCCGTAATTTTAAATTCGAGATTATGAAGGCTCTAAGGAAAAAAAACGTGTTCCCTCGAACCGAAAAGCGATTAAAGATGTGGTAAAATGTCTCACATGAATCCACGAATGCAAATTAGCAGCAAATAGTAAGACCACGTTTTTAAATACAATAAAAACTAGCACAAAATTGATGTTACATTCAAATCCATTGCCAAAATGGAATTGGACCAACACATAAACTAGTATTAGCATAAGCAATTTAAAAAAAATCCGAATCTCCAAGGCCACACTCGAAATTAAATTTGAACAAATTTGGTCAAAAATTTCCGAGTAACATTCAACTGGGTCGAATAGAACCGTGTTCTATGATGTGCGCCAAACTCCACAGCTTGACCAAGAATTGAGTTTAGATTTAGAATCAACTTTTTCTAAATTTGAGTATAATCGGTTAAGCACCGGTTACATTTCTGTTGGCTTACTAAATTCCCAAAATCCGTAAGATTGTTGTTAGAATCCAAATTCCTTCCAAAGTTCAGCATAATCGATAAAAAACTGAACTGTTATAATTTGAAATCCGTGGTTTTTCGAGGCGACATTTCAATCACATTTTACAAACCGAATTTTATAGTAATTGGTTAAGACATGTCCGAGCTCCATTCAATATAAGCAAATTTAAAAAATTATCCTACTTGTTCTATCTTACAAATCAAATCAAAACCATATTTTTCCCTTGATCGAGTTTCACTCAATAGGGCCAGGATTTGAAAACATAACAGAATCCCCAATTCCACCATACAAAATTAAATTTGCAGAAAGTTGGTCCAAAAAATGGCAGACTAGCGTTCGACTTAATCAAATTTCTAAAGTTGTTCAAATTTCATGTTAGCTTACAATCCCGATTCCAATTTCATCAAAATCTGTGAAAATATCGTCGGGTTCTAATGGCCAAATTTCAAAAATTCACCTTGAAGATCGACATAAATGGTAAATAAGTTATTAAGTGTAAAATCGCGAATTTTATTTTACATTGGGATTTCGATTTTCGCGTTTTTAATTCTACAAGATCCAAGGTTATCTCTAAGATCATATAACTGCTCGGTCCACCGACGTCTTAAAAATATATTCACTTAAGAACTTTGCGTACTCTTCAACATCTTTCTACGTTCTTTTACATACCGTAAGTATTGAGATGATTAACACGAATGCAGATTTAGAGAATAAAATCGTAAAAAGGTCGTTATCTGACAAGCCTGCAACCTTAACATGAAGACGACAGCACTCGTCAACAAAAGTGGAGGAGTGTGTTTGGTGTGTTATCAAAGGACCGAATGTCGAAAAGCCGAATGTCAAAGGACCGAATTCCAAAGAGCCGAATGTGTTGAAGGGCCGAATATCGAAAGGCCAGATGTGTCGAAGGGCGGAATGTGTCGAAGGGCGGAATGTGTCGAAGGGCCAAATGGGTCAAAGGGCCGAATGGGTCGAAGGGCCGAAAGTCGAAGAGCCGAATGTGTCGAAGGGACGAATTTTTTTGTTTTGTTGGTTTATGGAATATTTTGTAATTTTTGACTGAAATTGGTCCTTGACTAAATGTAATCATTATGCAGTTCTTTTTTTTTCAAATCTAGTGGCAACGACCAACATGTCAAGGAAATTTTTTCTTCCATATAACAGAAATTGCATTTTGTTTTTTTTTTATATTACGTCATAAATAACTCGGTCTAATGAATTGGAACGACTTGACTGACTTATTCAAAATGGCGTCAAATAAGCAAATAAGTCTACAATAAGTCGGTGTTTGGGACACAGCCTTAGACCATTTTACTGCAATGTATGCAAAAATCATATATAAAAAGAAAATTTTTCAAATAAAATTGATCAGTAGTAAAAAATTAATACTTCCAACATTAACTATTAATTCGGACCTCACCAGTGGTAATCCGAATAAAAAAAAATAACTTCACCAAATCAAAGCAGAGGCTTGATTTGTATATGGTCCTTCGAGCCGGATCTCATCGTCAACGAGATCATTATACCAGTTAACAACGCACAGTAGCAGCTCTAGCGTAACGTCATATATTGAAAGCAGTTCGTGCGCACAGAAACAACAAAGATTGAATAAGTAAATCATAACTAAGCGCACGTTTTCAACCATAACTCATCATGACACTCGAAATAGAGGAACTCATCAAACAACAAAATGTCACCGCCGACAAAATAGCCGCCATGCGGCGGCATTATGCAAAAGACGCCGACCATAGCAAAAATCGGAGTTATTTACAAGAACGTATGGAAAAACTGAAGGAGCTGTATATGAAATCCAACTCAGCCGACGACAAAATCATCGAAACCTCGTCAGTAAGCGATAACCACCCTTATCCTTAAGATAGGAAGCACGTAGCCGAAAATTACGAAGTTCTGCTGGCTGAATTAAAACAACGATTAAAGTCGCTATCTGATCAATCAAAATTGTCATCTTCTAATGACAACAACAACGAGAAAAATGAGTCAGAGCCACCTTGTACTGAATCGATCGAGCAGCATGACAACCCGCTGTTCAAAAAACAAGATGTACTCATGCGCCAATTATACCAACATTTACAACCAATCGAGTACAAATTAGATAACGAAGTTCGTCCACCCGAATACTTACAGCTAAGCATCAACAAGCTGCAAAAACGGATGGACGAGATCGACCAGTTACATACGACGATCTTAATAGAAACAGACGAAAAAGATCGAAATACTAACTATTTCCCCAAGGATTACTACGGTACCTTAACGGATAAGGTGGACGACACCATAGTGCGGCTTCAAAGGGGTCACAAGCAAAATACGGTCCCGCAAGAGGTACACAGCATCAAACTACCAAAAGTGGATATTCCAACATTCACCGGAGATTATGAAGCCTGGAGCTCATTCATACAAACAACGAAATCTCCGATACAGTTAAAATGACTTATTTAAAATCACACGTCCAGAAAAATGCGGCTGAACTTATCAGCCATCTCACGAATGTAGGAGAAAATTACGACAAGGCGTGGGATCTACTACAAGCCAGGTACAACAATCCTCGACTACTGGCGAACAAATACTTCGACTCGCTTTTATCTGCACCAATCATTCAAGTGGCTTCTGCGGGCGCAATTCGGAACATGCATGATAATGCAAAAGAAATGCTCCACAGCATCGGACGATTAAAATTAAGTTCTAAAGGGTGATTTTTTTGTGGTTAGGATTTTCATGCATTAGTATTTGACAGATCACGCGGGATTTCAGACAAGGTGTCAAAGAGAAAGATGCTCAGTATGCTTTGACATTTCATAATGAATAGACTTACTAACGAGCAACGCTTGCAAATAATTGAATTATATTACAAAAATCAGTGTTCGGTTCGAAAAGTGTTTCGCGATTTACGTCCGATTTATGGTCTACATAATCGACCAAGTGAGCAAACAATTAATGCGACTGTGACCAAGTTTCGCACTCAGTTTACTTTATTGGACATTAAACCAACCACACGAATGCGTACAGTGCGTACAGAAGAGAATATTGCGTCTGTTTCTGAGAGTGTTGCTGAAGACCGTGAAATGTCGATTCGTCGCCGTTCGCAGCAATTGGGTTTGTGTTATTCGACGACATGGAAGATTTTACGCAAAGATCTTGGTGTAAAACCGTATAAAATACAGCTCCTGCAAGAACTGAAGCCGAACGATCTGCCACAACGTCGAATTTTCAGTGAATGGGCCCTAGAAAAGTTGGCAGAAAATCCGCTTTTTTATCGACAAATTTTGTTCAGCGATGAGGCTCATTTCTGGTTGAATGGCTACGTAAATAAGCAAAATTGCCGCATTTGGAGTGAAGAGCAACCAGAAGCCGTTCAAGAACTGCCCATGCATCCCGAAAAATGCACTGTTTGGTGTGGTTTGTACGCTGGTGGAATCATTGGACCGTATTTTTTCAAAGATGCTGTTGGACGCAACGTTACGGTGAATGGCGATCGCTATCGTTCGATGCTAACAAACTTTTTGTTGCCAAAAATGGAAGAACTGAACTTAGTTGACATGTGGTTTCAACAAGATGGCGCTACATGCCACACAGCTCGCGATTCTATGGCCATTTTGAGGGAAAACTTCGGAGAACAATTCATCTCAAGAAATGGCCCGGTAAGTTGGCCACCAAGATCATGCGATTTGACGCCTTTAGACTATTTTTTGTGGGGCTACGTCAAGTCTAAAGTCTACAGAAATAAGCCAGCAACTATTCCAGTTTTGGAAGACAACATTTCCGAAGAAATTCGGGCTATTCCGGCCGAAATGCTCGAAAAAGTTGCCCAAAATTGGACTTTCCGAATGGACCACCTAAGACGCAGCCGCGGTCAACATTTAAATGAAATTATCTTCAAAAAGTAAATGTCATGGACCAATCTAACGTTTCAAATAAAGAACCGATGAGATTTTGCAAATTTTATGCGTTTTTTTTTAAAAAAAAGTTCTCAAGCTCTTAAAAAATCACCCGTTACATTCGAATCGTTCGTAACATTCATTCTGTCCAGAAAACTAGATGCAGAATCCATTCGCCTATATGAATCAACCTTAGCCAACCCAAGGAGCTACCAACAATAACAGAATACTTCAATTTCTTGGAAAGGAGATTCCAGTCTTTAGAAGCAATGGGTAGTGTTAAATCAACAGCATGGAAAACGCATGGAAAGTGAGTCAACGCTGCTACTGTTAATCCTGCTTGTTGGGTTAAATCTTGCTCCAAACGACACCCGCTCGACCAATGCAGCCAATTCGAAAAAATTACGACATTGGAGAGATCTAGCTTGGTGAACGCCTCGAACCTCTGTGTAAAATGCCTCGAACAACACAGTGGCTCATGCAAGGCAAACGTATGCATCGTATGTAAGGAACATCATCACACATTCCTGCATTGCAACAATGTGGCTTCTTCTTCGGTGAACCAACCTCTGCTGGTTAACCAACCGGCCCCAGTATTGTTGCCTACTGCAATAATTAAGACGGTTTCGAGTAACGGTCGGCCTGTCATCTTAAGGACTCTGATAGACGTGGGATCACAAGCCACATTAATCACCTCCAAAGCGGCTAACAAGCTTAACCTCAAAAGAAGAAAGATCAATGTCAACATTTCGGATATTGGAGGAAACGTAGCCGGCACTTGCAGTCACATTATGAGTCTAAAATTAGCACCGAGATTCGAAGGTGAATTTCTTCTAAACGTTGATGCGTTGATTTTTGAGAAACTAACTCAAAGGCTTCCCGAAATCAGCGTCGACACAAACAGCTGGAAACACTTGGAAAATCTTCAACTCGCCGACCCACATTACAATCAATCGCAATCAATTGACATAGTGTTATGCGCCGATTATTATCCTTTCATCGCCACCAATGGTTTAATAAAGGGCGAGCACAATCAACCAATAGCTCAAAACACTGAGCTCGGTTGGATTATCATCGGTAGCCCCGGGTCATCGAGAATCAAACAACAACAACTATGGTGACAACAAAGGACATCTAAGAACAACTACAATTGTTCATTGAAAATGAAAATATCCACGAAGAAAGAAATCCCACAGAAGAAGAGGTACAAATCGAAGAATTTTTTAAAGAGAACCTGGGGCGCAATTTAGATGGAAGGTACACGGTGAGGATTCCTTTTAAAACAAGTCAGCACAACTTAGGCGACTCCAGAAAAATGGCCGTAGCCAGATTGCTACAGCCCGAGAGGAAATTTACAAAGGATGCCTCATTGCAGGATGCAGTGCATGCTGGAATACCTGGACCTAAAGCACATGGAGTTAGTTCGAGAGGAGTCTAAAGAAATCAAAGTGAATCAGAACTATTATATACCACATCACGGTTTTCGTAAGGAGAGAAGAACAACAATCAAACTACTAGTTGTCTTCGATGCTTCAGCGAAGACCACCACGGGAGTATCATTAAATGATTTAATGATGACCGGCCCAAAATTGTAGCAGGATCTTGCGGACATTTTGCTCCGATGGCGACGGTATAAATTCGTACTGACTGCAGATATCGAGAAAATGTACAGACAGGTATGGATTCATGAGGCAGATCGAAATTACCAGAGAATATTATGGAGAGACGACCCCGCTAAGCCTATGGCTAAATACAGGTTGATGATAGCAGCACTTAGCCAACAACATCCAAGGTCCTGTCGTCGGATTTTTACGTTGATGACATGCTAACTGGAATTGATACTCTAGAGGAAGTATTTTTAACTATAAAGGAATTAAAGGAAGTCACGGAGGCAGGTGGTTTGAACCTAAGAAAATGGATTTCCAACTCCAAGGAAATATTGGAACATATCCTAGGCGAATTACATCATAAAGGCAACGTACAAATCAAACTATCCGATAGCATAAAGACCTTAGGGATTGTGTATCATCCCTCTACAGATGCGTTTGAGTTCGATGTCTCAAGGTTGCAACTATCACATGGTCAACCAACCAAGCGATCATTGTTGTCGGATTCATCAAAATTATTCGACCCCATAGAGTGGCTGTCACCAATAACTATCACGGCCAAACTAATGATGCAAGAAGCATGGCCCTTGGAATAGGATGGGATGATTCGCTACCAGCGACACTAAACGCTAGATGGACGAAGTACAAGGAAGAAATGTCCATAATGAAGCAGATAATGATTTCTCGGTGGATTGACACAACAGAATCATCAATTGAGCTGCATGGATTTCCATACGCATCCGAGTCTGCGTATGCTGCAGTAGTATACTGTCGAGCAACTGACAATATGGACCACATTACAACACACTTACTAATGGCAAAAACACGTGTCGCACAAAATTGATGAAACACTTTCAAGGCGCCATGAACCTAGCGGACATTAGAACTTACTGTTGGTCAGATTCAACCATCACCTTGGTGGCTTCGATTCTTAGGGATCCCCGGAAATTCGAAACATTTGTAGCCAACCAAATATCTACAATAAGAAGCATTTTGCCCGAAACCACATGGGGACATGTGGAATCTTCTAAAAACCCAGCAGATTTGGCTACTAGGGGTATTAATTACACCATTAACCCTGGCCAATAATAATTTGTGGTGGAGCGGACCAGAATTCTTGCAACTCGAAACAACGTACGATAGTTTTGATGCAGCTAACGCTGAAAGCATTGGAGGAGAATTACAACTAATTCGCTCACATGTGGCCGCCTCCGTAACGATTCCAGGACATAACATTCACGATCTTTAGCATCTATACCAAAGCATGGCTATACGGGGGCGGGTCACTCATAACAACATAATAATAGAGGTCACCCTTCCATTGTCGTTTGCATGGGACTACACGTTGTTGGCCGTTATCCCCGTCCCGGACATTAATCAGAGCAGTTCACAATCTCAGAAAGTCACATCAACCGACTATATTGCAATGGACCATCATCGTGAACATTTCACGTTATTATCCGAAGAGGATGTCAGGAGGTGCCAAATTTTCCAGCCTATGCAATTTCTATGCGAAGTTTCACCAATCATTCCCACCACTAACAATCAGAGCCAATGTGAGATAGCCATTTTACAACGCCAAAATGAGCTGGATAAGGCATGCGAAATACGAACCTAGTTACGAACCAGTTAATCATTGGATCAAGCTCCACTCTCCGAACAAGTTGGTTCTTCGACATTTGGCCCTTCGACACATTCGGCCCTTCGACATTCGGCCCTTTGTACTTATTCCTAAAAAATTAATACTTCCAACATTAACTATTAATTCGGACCTCACCAGTAGTAATCCGAATAAAAAAAACTACTTCACCAAATCAAAGCAGAGGCTTGATTTGTATACCTACAGTACTTATAAAGGCATTCATTGGGCCAATATAGAAAATTTCACCTATAAGTCGATGCGACGATTGTGATTATTATAACTGATGCAAGTAAAATGGTAATTTTTCAACCATCTGTTCACGGTGTCATATATCTGTCATAAAAAAATATTACTTTCCATGTGCTATATAAACGACATTCAAATTTATTTTGTGTTATCGCATAAGCGTAACAAAATATTTCTACAACACAATTCGTGGAATGTGATAAGTTCAATTTTCCATGTTATTTAGTCGAATTTGTATTGCTTTTCGCCGTCAGTTTGTTATTGTTGTTTTCGGCTTTTCAACTTGAATTTTCAATTCGTATGTTACTATCTATCCTATTTACTCGTAAATATTCAATACATGTGTTACGTACGTACATTCATGAGATAATAATTTCGTTGTTGTTGTTGTGTATGTAAGTGTTTGCAACTGGTTGATTTTTCAGTATAGCATAACAACAACAGCTACAAAAAATTGTATTTTCCATTTCGTGTGAAAATTGAATTAATATTATTTATTTGCTTGATTTTTGTATTACTGGTGTTTTGCGCGGTTCGGTAAGTTGTCTGCACACATATTTTTATTATCATTTCTTGATTTTTTGACACTTTTTCACTTTCTTTTTATAAAAAATGGTTTTAGCGCGAATTCTTAGCCAACAAAAATAAAATCAACTTGGATGAATGATTATTAAGTTGTTTGTGCACTACCTAATGGTGTTGCTATTCAATTAAAATTCAATTTCAAGTAAAACCAACTACCAAATAAAAAAAAAATGGGATTGGAATTTTTAACACAAACAGAAATGAAAAGAGCAATAACAACATGTTAGGTAATTGGTGGAAATTGATTTTTTCTGCTGTTGTTATTTTTGGGTTGAATCAACATGTGTTCGATTTTGAATTTGTTCCTTATAAAATATGGTGGAAACGGCTTTGAATTCCGTGTTTAATTGCGGAATTACTTTTGGTTTGATGTATATGTGAGTAATTTATAAATTAAGCGCTTTTTAGCATATATGATGTGTGTAATGTAGAAGTGTATAAGTATAACCAATTTGATTGAAGTATTAATGTAGGTCAGTCCAAAATTAAAATTGCAGATTTTTATCTCATTAACACATATATGTATAGCCTTGTATCTTGCGTTACAAAAATGTTTATGGTTAATTTTAATTGCATAAATTTTGTATGTACAATTTACGTCTCTGTGATTAGAGGCAAGCTTAATTATGTACGTAGGGAATACAAAAGCTACATAAATGAAGGAATAAGGCGTTTTTTGAAAACTCACTCATCTGTTAAACATCATCTTTAGACAATGTCAGCAGTGAATGTATATAAATTTGGATATTGAGAAATTCTGGGCGGAAATTTTTAATTTAAAAAATGCAACAACGGATTTTACAGGAGCAATAAACAAAATTTTGAGCTTTAATTTAAAATAAGCAAAGGAATTCATTGACCACCTGTATGGTGAATTTAATTTTTAAGGCAAAAGAAATGCTACAACATCAGTTTGTTGCTAGCAATTGGGTTTCATCCAAAATGTTACGAAAAAATGAAGACCGCTGTTTTAAAGACAACTTTCATCGGAATGGGTATTTTAACAAACACACAAACACCATCACTTCGTCTAGAAGTTCTGTCATTACAGAAAAAATTATAACTCTGAAGGTTGATTAAAGCATTAGTTACGCTTCGAGCCACGTTTCCGATATACAAATAGCATGTACATTGACGGGGCATTCTCATTATTGTTCGACTTTGATAATTCAGATGACTTTCGCGTTTCCGGAGTAAAGCATAAGTGAGTGTAAATTTCCTAAACTGTAAGAAAACACCTTTACAGTTTATAAACAACGACCAGTACTAATTTCTTTGCGACACCCACTTGATACGAAGGTATAGTGTTATGAATTCTCCTCTACAGGCGTATAACACTCGGTACCCGGTAACAACCTATAATCAACCATGCACAAAATTTATGACGTGGACTGTTAGCGAATACAACTACATCAAACTGATTTAGAATTGCAATACACATACATCGCCAGGCTTTCAACCAAAGGCAATAACAAAGAGCTGTTTTTGAGATGGCAGAGCGCTATGGAAAAGAATGCTGAAACAGGAGGGCAAGAGAACCGGATTGATTGTTCAAACCGAAACAACAATTTCAGTAAAACCGCCTACTCCTGAAGAACAGAAACTATATTTGAATATGAGAGATATCCCTTGTCCTACCAGGCAAAAATTGTTTTGCTTCATTTTAAGTCCAACTCACACAAATGTGTGTGTCAAAAATGACAGGTTATAATGTATTCCGTATTTTAACGGATCTCAGTGAAATCGGAATTATTTTTGAAAATAATTAACGAGTTTAAACGTAAAATTCGGGTTCATAGGCGTAATTCAAATAATTACGATTGATGATGATTTTAGGTGTCTATGTTTATGACTAGTTTGTTGATTGTACGAGTTTTGTTATTTCACGCGAAGAACTAGTTTTTGTACATGAACAGAAAATTTTGGAGTCCAAAGAAGGGGAACATATTTACCTCCGATAACCTTCAAGTTTTTTTTGCTAACGTCAGTGACGCCCGAGCTGTCAGCTAAATAAAACGGTTTCGACCGAATCAGTTGCTGAAAATTCAAAAGGAGTTTTAAAGCCTCCGACATTCAAAGGTGAGAACCATTTGAGAATTTTAGAGTCCAGTTTTAAGCTACAGTAAAGCACAATCGTTGGACCGCAGATGATCTGCTGAACGCACTCATTTTGGCTCTCCGGCGAAAAGCTACAGATGTCTTGCACACTGTATTCCCAACGAGATGGGATTATGACTGAGTTGAAACTAAGATATGGGTAGTCATACGTAAGAGAACTCTGCATGATTCAAGAAAATAAAAGAGAAAGCCTGGAATATCTAGAAAGGGAGGTAACGAAATTTACGAATCATACTTACGAATCATAGCTTAATCCAGCTACAAATGTGTTGTGGGCGCCTTTATCAGTGCATTTGGATTACATCATTTTACTACGCCGTACATTAGTTGAACACGTCAACAATCTTAAACAAGTACTACAAGGGGCAGAATTGAAGTTAAATAGAACGAAATGCAAACTTTTCAGGAAAGAAATTATCATATTGGATCATATTGTTGCAAGCAATCGTCTGCGAAGGGATCCGAAGTAATTATACTATCAGTAATGGATCGGCCTACATCAAAGGATATTAAAACAATGATTTGTGCCAAACTACGCAGACGTTGCACGAAGTCTCCATTGCCTTACCGAAAAAGTCGACCATTGGAGTAGAACACAGAGCATCAACGCATTTGAAGAATTAAAGAAGAAATTATGCAGCGCTCCTATTTCAGCGAATTCGCAAGCCGGTGAGACAACACGGGGATAGGTGCAGTGATATCGCAGAAGAAAAAGGGCAAACAGCGAGCAGTCGCTGGGGGGGGGGGGGGGGGCGAGTTGCTTAACTCAACCGATTGATGCGGTTTAAGGAACCCGAGGGACAAGTAGTTGGTTAACTCGAACGGCTCCAAGCCTGTGCAGTTCAGATTAAGCATTGTGTTAGACAGTAAATAAATAACTGTTCCGCAGATATTGCAGGATCCAGTTTGAATCAGAACATAGTTGGGATAAACAACATTTGAAAAAAAGCGTCGAGAAATTGCCTCTCGAAGCGCCACTCATAAAAGTTCTGGGCGCTGTGGCACTCGCTGAGAATATAGACGACTAGTAAGAATCTGGGAATCGGCTAACGGCGACAATAACAAACAACAAATTGTGTTATAGTCCAATCGGATCCATGAAGTTCTACAAGAAACACACGATGGAAGATTCAGAACGCATTTGGGAATAAATATATCTAGACACCGGTTTTATTGGGTCAATTGCCGCACATGGAAGCCTATCCCATTGTGAATCAGGAAATATGGACAGTAGCCTGACACATTTGTGAACAATTGGATATGCAGATTCGGAGTACCGCAAGAACTACAGTAGGATCAAGGTAGAAATTTCGAGTCGTCCTTGTTTCAAAAATTATGCAAAATTCTTTACATAAAGAAGCCTCATACCATACCATTACATACATAGTCAGACGGAATGGTAGAGAGTTATATAGGAATGGCTTAAGGTATACAGCACTACCTATCCAAAGGTTACGGGTTTCAATCAAGTCAGAGCGGCAATAATTTTATTGAAGAGATTATTATTCTTAACACGCATCGATGTTGACGTATCAAGTATTAATCCAATACTGATTGGAAATTGAAGTTTAGAATGGCATTCCATGTGGGAGAATATGAAAGTAACGAAAGCAATTGAAAACGGCGGCGACATTCATCACAGAAAATACGAGAATTAAAAATGACGTTAATCATCAAGACAGAGAATTGATGATGTGGAATTTCGCAATACAACTACTTGAAAGTGATTTACAATTGCAATACAGAACAGTGATGTAGAAGTATATAAACGCGAACAATTTGGTACGGAGAAACAGTGAACAGTATAAAGAGCGAAATTAGTGATTGGGAAATAAAGTTTGTAACTTAAAACGCTGAGTGTTTTATTTACCAAATCCAGTCTGAATCCGTATCGAACGTTTGTTACTCTCCAGGAGAAAACCATCAGCATTTACACAGTCACAGATAGTTTGAAGGTTTTTTAATTATTTGGGTAAAATCTAAACTTTTCTAAAATTTACACTTATTTATTTTACATTTATTTCTATTTTGCCTGCCTGCTTTCCACTCATGATAAATTTGAACACTAAATTGGAAGTATTTTAATACACATTTCGCAATATTAGCTGCACCACTGATGGCAATCTCTTATATAAATTGGTTCGATTCATTTTTCTCTACGAGTGGTTTAAACTTAATCACGTGGAACTCAATATTAATAAACGTCGAGATATGATAAATATATCGTACCAATTGTAACGGATGGCTCGAAGCCAAGCCGCAGTTTTCAACTAATCACGCAGAGGTCTCTCTCACGGTGATATTTTTCTGGCTAGATCCCAGGGTAATTGCATGAGTCGTGAGGCAAATAGAGGCTTGCTGGTTCCTGGCCTACACTGTGGAACGGAAATAAAATTAAAAAGCAAATTTGCAAAAGAAAAAAAAAACTGAAATTAAATTAGGAACCCCAGAATTTGTCGAACGAAACTTGAGGAACAGGAAAAATTTAATGATAACCAGGTATGTCCATCCGGTGCCGACCGGATCCCCCCAAATGATAACTACCCAATCTGCTGCAGAGACCCCGAAAGACCGATGCCTAGACACAACAAAGCAGCATAAGAGGGTAAGGATGTCTCTTCAATAGACAAGGCCTCTCTACACCCGGAGAGACCTCCAGCGAATCTCTCACAACACACATCCCAACAGCTTGAAACTACCGGAGTGTCACGGAGAGACCGAGTGCATTTTACGGTCGTCCCCGAATGGACGACACATATGCTGGACATACCACGTTGGGCGCCTCCGAGGCTCTTTTCACAACGTGCAGGTGGCCAGCCGGCCATTTGTATTATTTTTGGTATCGGTGAAAGGCACCGCAACAAACGGGTGGCCAGTTGAAGTGACTTCATAATTGTATGGTTAAGGCAAGCCAACGCCCAATCACAGTATGTTCGAGTAAAGATGAGAAGACGCCCAAAGTTTTGGCGGTCTATCAAGGCCGAATTCTCGAGTTAAGGCGGGAACATCTTCAACGTTTTGGCTGGCAAGGACGCCGCATCATGGCAGAGTGACCTATATAACGGTTAAAGGTGCGATTTATTTTGATTGTTTTGTTTTTAATTTAAAAAACTGTTTATTGGTCAATTTATTTTCTCATTTAAATTCATATTTTTCTAATTTTAAATTTTTTACTTTTCAAATTTTCAATACTTAATTTTTATTTAAATTTTTTTTTTTTTTTTGTAATCGAGCCATTACGGTTGTTCGACAGGGCAGGGGGAACGCACGTTGCTTTCGCTCTCAAAATCATTGACTTTCGGCGGACATATTTTCTTGTTATTATTTTATTTCATTTTTTTTTTTCTCTGCGCTTCGAAATTCTTCCCATTTGACATTTGGTCAGAATTTTTTTTTGTTGGTTGTATTTTTTTTATTTTCTTTATTTATTACAATTGCCTAAATAGTCTAATAGACTGTGGCAGGCAATCCATAGCAATACTTAAAAACATACACACAATGTACAATTTCATATTTAAAAGAAAATAAAAAAAAATAAACATTATCATAATTAGAACTAAGTAGAATTTAACATTAACCTTCACTGAAAACGTATTATAAGATCTTGTCACTTCAAATCTGTTCCTTTGATTAATTCGATATTTTTGTAGTTCATGTAGCCAGGTCAGTGGTTGCTGCTAATTGAATATTAAATTTGAGCCTACTAGATCTCTCTATAATACATTCAACCATTTTCTGATTAAGTGCTCCTTCAAGAGCCGTTTATATTTTATAATATTAGATTCTATTCTAATAGCTTGAGGAAGCTCATTAAATAGAGCAGGGCCCATATAAAATGGATGACTTTGGGCGCGGCTTGTACTTACAGTATTTAAATAATATAATGAACTTGTATTGTTTTTTGTATAATGTGAGTGTACTTCAGATACGGTTATAGGCGTCAGATTACATTTCATCAGAGCCTCTGAGCTTTTTTAATAAATATCAATAATTGAAATTTCCCTAGAATCTCTAAAGGAAGTGTTTTGGGAGAGTACAGTCGGCATTAGTACTGGCAGACATTTGATTGTCTTTATGATCCTGTTTTGCAGAACCCAGAGACTTTTGATAGAATTTTTTTAACTTTCAGTGCTTGTTCCTTCCATTTCAGGTTTTGGTCAATGATAAGCCCCAAGTAAGTAGTAAGTAGCTGCAACTTGCAGTATTTTATTATTATTTACTTCCAAATAGCGGGTAAAATGCGCAGGAAATTTTTTGTTTTGGAAAATTATGTAGTTTGTCTTTAACATGTTCATGCGCATTTTATTAGCAGTCAGCCAGTATTCTACTTTAACAATATCTTGCGCCATTTGATCAAGAAGGTTCAGAGCGTCTGTAGATTTATACACTAGGACAGAATCATCAGCGTACATAAAAAGTATTCCAAACAAGTGTATATTGAACATGTCATTAACGAAGAAGTTAAAGAGAATTGAACCAAGAATAGATGCGGCACCCAAGATACCATAGTCAGTGGCTCGCTCTTTATGCCATTTACAACCGTGTATTGGACACGGCTAGTGAAATATGATGTTAAAATGGAGACCGTGGCTACGGAGGGATTTAACTTTGCAATTTTTGAAAGTAGAATTTTATGTGGCACAGTGTCGAAAGCTTTTTTAAGGTCAATAGAGAGCATTGACACATATTCCTTGCGCTCTAATCCTAAATAGATTTCATTGAGAACAGACACTGCTGCAGACTGCGTGCTAGATGCTTCGACAAATCCAAATTGGTTAACATGTATAATTTTATTGTACTTAAAATATTCATTTAATCTAGCTACAATTATTTTCTCAAATATTTTTGAGAAAACATTCAGGATTGAGATTGGCCGATAGTTAGATGGACGCATTTTATTTCCCGCTTTAAAAACAGGGTGAACTATTGAAGTCTTGAGACAATCCGAAAAGTGGCCAATATGTATGGATTCATTGATTAATTTAACGGTTAAGGGGATGAGAAGTCTTACATTTTCCTATAAATATCGCTGAAATTGAATCATATCCTGATGCAGCAGTTCGATTAAGATTATTTATTATTGTAGTAACTTCCAAATAATCAGTAACTGAGAAATTGAGTTCCGGGAGCCCATCATATTTTAAGTAACTGGAAAAATGGGGTATTGTAGTGTGGTTGGTTGTTCCGTCAATTACGTTTCCAATGTTTATAAAGTATTCGTTAAAAATATTAGCAACACTCAGCACTTGTCACTCTCCGTCATCCCCTTGGCAGGACATCCACAGGGTCGGAGTAACAAGTCCAGCATATGTGTCGTCCATTCGGGGACAACGTAAAATTCCCTAGGTCTCCCCATGGCACTCCGGTAGTTTCAAGATGTCGGTGTTTGTATTGTGGAAGATTCGCAGGTCTCTCCGGGTGAAGAGAGGCCTGATCTGTTGAAGAGAGGTCCTTACCCGCTTATGCTGCTTCGTTGAGGCTGGGCATCGGCCTTTCGGAGTCGGTGGGTCATAAGGGGGGTATTGTAAGGGTCTCTTCAGTAGACTAGGTACTTGTCAGTCGGAGAGATCCGGTCGTCGCTGGATGGGCATACCCGGTTATCATTAAATGTTTCCTGTTCCTTAAGTTTCATTTGACAAATTATGGTGTCCCTACTTCAATTTCATTTTAATTTGCTTTTGATTTTAATTTTATTTCTGTTTCACGGTGTAGGCCAGGAGCACGCAACACTCAACTTCCCTACGGCCCCAAACCCTGAGATCTAGCCGGCAAAATCAACATAAAAGAGGCTTCTGTCATCCGTAACAAATAAAGGAGCGATAATATTTATTTTACTGGCACTACATCGTACAGAGGAATTTGGGAGACGAGAGGATGAGCTCATGGTATTTTACAATTTCTTGTAAGGTGTTCCCATGCAGTAACCCAAATGGTGAACGACGGTTATTATCCTATCAGTTCTCTCTGCTAAGCACGCTCTGTCCCTACCTCAAAGAAGAATAATGCCGAAATAATTAAATTTCATAATTGTTGCTAAATGAACTCCCCTCGAAGATTAATGAGTCACCCATATGATTAATTTACAACCTTCACATGCTGGTGTTGGCCAGCACCACACGTTGGTGTAGTTTACACTAGATCCAAAAATCAATAAACAGTATTTCAATTTATACATCAAACACGTATTCAAACCAATTTTTTGTAATTTAACTCACGTTTATTGTTCTGTTCATATAGAAAAAAAAAATATAGTTACCCTGAACTAAAATTAAAATTTTGATAATGCAAACATTTCTACAGCCCACAAAAACAGTCATATTACAATATAAATAAGCAAATTATTATTATTTTTAAACGGTAAATACACATATGCGATGGAACAATAAGTAAATACGTGTAGTCGTGTACATAAAAGCCTCTCTGAATAGTGCGTACACGACGCTACACTTACAAAATTTCGTTATATACGTGATCTCAATAAACTTATTTTGGTTCATGTTATCGAGTAAAAACCACTTTGCATTTCTTTTTTTTCAGTAATTCGCAAACATTTATAAATTCATAACAAAGTCATTCATACGAATCCGTCATATTTTCGAGAGTTTTTAAAGTGATGTGAGTGTTTTGTGGTTTATATATCATGCATGACTCACTGTATCTAGAATAGCGAAAAAAAAAATGCAAATCGCCCCCATATGTAAAACGTTATCTACATATACCTAATTTATATATTTGAATATCAACAATTTTATTGTTTGTAAACACAACACATCGTGGTATCCGTGGTTATTGTTACGCGAAATGTTATATATAAATTTATGCACTGCAATACTTACTCGAATAATAAATTAAAAACATTTTTTTTTCTAATAAGTGTCATCATTTTGGCCCGCATTTTACCACGCACATGGAAATTTGCCAAACAAACAAGATTAGCCGGAAAAATCAGTATCTGTATGTAATCTTGTGCTATATAACACGTGATATAAGAAATGTATTTTTAAAAAAATTTAATTCGTCAAGAGAATTTCGCAAAAAAATTTAAATGTAGATCCAAATTATGGCCTCATAAATTTTACGACACTCCCAAAAAACAAACATGAGAAAAGGCCGAAGAAAATATTTTATTATGTCATTTGGGCTAATTAAATAAATTTTATTAATGGACCCAGCGTTCCATCGGTTTAAATAATTGTTAGCACGTTTGATGTCAAAATTAGATTTTTTTTTTAAAATAGCATTTGCTTGATTAATTTATTATTTGGTGCTGTTAAATTGTTTATTTTTATTTTTTGAAAATTTACTAATTAGTCATATAATACATGAAAATTTTTATGACACGGAAGGAAATAAATTGATTGAGTCACGTATATGTAAGAGTATAGTTAAAATAAAATTGAATTACATATCATCTAGGCAAACTAACCGATAGAATTTTCCTACTCCAATTGGGATTGTGACCACAGCTGAAAATTACAGATCCGTAATTCTGTAGAGCAACAATACCAACTACATTATTTCATTTATATTTAATAACCGCTAGTAGCAGTCAAAGCTACAGCACCCAAAAATGGGGACTAATATAACATCACAAAGAGTGGATTCGAGCACGTCCATCGTTATGAATATCTTGAACTCCACAAAATTTAGAAATCAAATTGGCGATGATTTTACTAATCAAGATTCCAAATGTTGGCTATACGCGAAAGCGCCGAATGAGCCGCCCACACAGTACGCACCGTGTTCGTTTTCAAATTTTAAAGTACATATTTTTTGCACCACGTTTGCTGCTGTAATTTTATGTGCGGCTTGTATTGTATACTCACTGACACAACCAAAAAAAAAAAAAATTAGGGCCAGAATTTGTTTTTGGTTTTTACGTCAGAATTTTTTTTTTGGTTCTAATTTTATTTTTTGTTTTTTCAGGATTCAATTTACACATACATCCAATTTACATTTACACTTGAGTTTTGCGTGGAGGCAAGGTGCTGCTTGTGTTTTGTTTGAAAAATACAGTGTCTTCCAAAACATTGAAATTTTGCAATGAGAGCGCTCCAAGCTATAATAAAATTATACACAATAAGTCAAAAATTTAAATTATAACCATGGGCTAATAATGGCTAGCATTCGGAACCTGTATGGATTCCAGATTATTACATAAATAAACGATACTGTGGAACATTTTTTACTTTCAAAAGGATCGCTCGAAACTTGTTGGGTTATATGAGCCATGTCCGTCAAATTTGTTGTGAATTGTTCAGTAGTGTATGGCAAAATCACCATGGAATGTTTTAGCGTCAAATAACGTGTGCAAATGATTAAATTTTATTTTAAAATTAAAGGCTCCGTTCGAGAAATGTTCCGAGCATTACGTGATCTTTATCCTCGCCACAACCGCCCTGACCAGTCCATTCGACGTTTGGTGGCCAAATTCGAGTCAACCGGTTCAAATTGTCGGCCTCGATAGCAAATTTAATACAACACTTGCTCTGTAATTCAAGGGTCCCGAATTCGACTCCTTGTAAAAAAATAAAATTCGACTGGGCTTTTTCTCCATTAATATTTTTAAAAGTTAAATGACCAACCAACATCCGTACGTAACCGAAACGCAAGCCTGCTAAAGGCATCGCTACTTTGCGTGAGAATGTAGGGAAAAATCCGTGGCAGTAAATTTCTCGTCGGCAAGCGCTACAGATCGATGATAAGCAACTTATTGTGGCCTTAACTGGATGATATGGATATCGATTGCATGTGGTTCCAACAGGACGACGCTTCGTTCCACACATAGCGCATGCCACAAAGGATATTCTGCACGGGCGACTTGAGGGCATGGTCATCTCGCGCGGCGGCGACGTATACTGTCCACTGAGATCCTACGATTTAACAACACCTTTAGACTTCTTCCTTCCGATCTATCTTAAATCCCTCAAAGTCAACATAACGAACGCCATTCAGCAAATTCAGCCAGATGGGGACGACTCATAGCTGGGCTAAGGCTTCTTGAACAACTATTAACGTTGTACCACTAGCCTTTCCGATTGCAAAATGGACGAACGATATGCTTCCAAACAGGTATGTCAGCCGTTACATAAGAATCAGAATGGGGAGTAACCTAAGTAATGTATATAACATGTCCTAGATGAAATTTTTAAGTTGGTTTTTAGAAGCCCGCTTTTCCAAGTCTTGAATGCAACTAAAATATTAATTCAGATTGAAATCCGGGGAATCGAGACCAACATATTAGTCACAAATTTATAAAATCCAAATTTATTCACCATATAACCTAATTCCAACCTGAAATCGGAGGCCTCATCAAAAAAAGCGGCGTATAAGTTTTTTCAATGTCACTGGCCCAATTTAACTGGCGTAACGGCTATGAAAGAGGATAGTTTAATTGCCTGAAAAACAAAGAGTTGATAGGGGGCGAATACGTCAAGTAACGACATCTGTAATTAATACAAAGTTTGGTTACCGCATTAGAACTTGCTTCGATTCTGATGACTGATCAATCACTAATCCAATTTCATGAGCACCGAAACGTTATGAAGGCGGCAAAATTTCTTAATGGAATGAACCATCAGTGAAATTTTAATCAAAATGAATGTAAAATCTTTTACTAACCTCAAAAGTTATGAAACCGCCTCACTTAAGTTTCCCTTACCATCCTTTTTTGAATTTTGAATTTTTGTAATGTCCGTCAGTCACTTGCTCGGATTAAGTTATGGTCGTTCCTCGTTAACTAAATAATCGAGATACAAGATTTCCTCTAGTAAAAAGCTAAAACTTTTCCATATTACCATTAATTCAGCAAAATCGTTCAGAAACTCTTTTAGAAGAATATTTCGCAAATGCGACAGTAATGATCAAGATCCCCGAAGACTCGGTCATGTAAATGAATGTTAGTCACCTTATGCATTATTCCGCGCAATTAGTTGCGCCACAATGCAGATTTCTAATGACGTATTTTGAAGTTGGGTGAAATTTGTTAAAAGGCTTCCTTTAAATCTAGACACAAAATATACTTTTTTTAAACCATGCCATCTGGCACTCGCTGCTCTTTCGCGGTTCATTTTTCCCGCCCTACTTTACGCAATTACTGCCAAATCGAAAACGTGCGACTCTAGGACCGATTTAAGTTACCATCTGCGCATTGCATAGCTCCATGCCAGCATATAGTACGGCACATGGAAGATGAGTCGGCCCATGAGTTTTGCACGCCGATAGGAGGTCGTAGTTGTGTTTCTTTTAATCACAGATCGTGATCTGTTGATGAAAGTTTCTTTTTGCAACCTGCTCCTATCGGGAATCGAACCCGGTACCTCCCGATCAAAACGCCAAAGCTGTAACCACTGCGCCATTTAGTCGGTAAAATCTGGATAGAGAAAATGAGAAGTCCGAAAATAAACTTGGTTAGACCCAACCTTCTTAACAACCCCTTCAAATAGTGGCAGCGGCATTTCTAGCCATGTTATTTAGTTTTCTAGCATACAGGCACTTTTAACCATTTTAATTTTTAACAATAATCGGCGAGCTCCATGAACTATGGGTTTGCTGGGGGACTCAAAAGAAAGGCTTTGATAACTGTATCTCTTTTATTTAGGAACAAACGTCTATTAAATTATGTTGATTTAATTGGTTTGCTGATCAGTTTTAATTGGAAATAATAGTTATTTCAAAAATATATGGTTTAATACCAAAAGCTTACCATACATCATAACCCAACAGGTCGATTCTGGCTTTCCTATAGGGGAAAGGAATTAGGAAAAATATGTTCATAGTATTTTTGCTGCAATTTTTTTTTCTGGCATACTAAGGTAAACAGTTGGTGTAAATTTCACAGTTGGTGATTTCTTTCCTATATACCCTTACTAAAAAGGCGATCAAACTTTAAAACGTTAACGGGTCCACATCCAGTTTGGTGTTTACAATTACAACAACAAGCTAAAAGTCGAACATATGGATTATTGAAGTCCAGAACGAGTGACGTATTTCAATCGAAGGCTTTGATGCAATCGAAATTGGAAAACCCTAGATGTATGACTGATCTGATACTGAGATAATATTTTTCGTCCAGCTAAATGAATTTGTAACCCGGCCACATATTCATTTTAATATTTTAATTAATTTTCAGAGACGAGTGCTTGTAATGGAAGTGCCAGGCTTAAAATGCCATAAAGGATTATTTCGAGTTTTGCAATGCCATGAGTTTATTCGCAAAAAATCGATTCAAGAATTTTGACCTGCTTTCTAATTTGGGTTGGGGTCTTTCGGATCAGAAGCCAATAATTTTCATTGGCTTGCTTTCCTAAGATCAAATAGATGTCATTGACTAGTTGTTCCAATGTAATGTAAGGTACAGATCAATCCAAATATTCAAAAACTGTGTAATGAAAATAAATTAGAATATAAATACTAGAAGTGTTGTATCACAAAATTTTACGAAAAACCACAATCGATGTTAACATCGCTGCACTCGTAACAAGAAGATATTGTAATTGGTGGATGATAGCAAGCGATCGAGATTAGAGAGTAGTAAATTGGATTTTACAACCGTAGTGTTGACAAAACCGGATAAAAAAGCTATAGGTCCAGTTGTCCATTCTGTAAAAGTTTTTTTCCTTGCTTGTCATGAATTTGGGCCGTATTTGAGAAAAAATCTACAGAATCAATAAAAATCTGGTAACTCTCAAATTGCTGTCATAACGAGAGACATTTTTTGTTTTTATTTTTGATACACAAATTATCAGCATTATCAGTATTCGAGATCAATATCTGAAAAACTTCTCTGCAGACAAATCGGATTCCGATCGTTCTGATCGTAAATGGTTCTTCAAACTCCTTTCATGCCCATCCTTTGAGTTAGTTTTCACTAGCCGTACCTCAATCCATAGCTCTGGCCGGTTCATCGGACGAACCGTGTGAAAATTTTATTTGTGGACATTTCAAATATGTGTGCTGATCACGCAAGGAAACACGTTTGACGTTTCTATATCCAGTCCATCTCTGAACCGCTAAAAACTTCGTTATAGACATCTCAAGAAACTTTTACCATGTGGTAAGATTTTTTTTTAATTTTGTCACGGGAACGAGTTTAGGAAAGGGGTTATAAGAAATTAGTGACATTCTCGAACCTGAGAAATGCGGTCCTGGATCAAGGGGACGCTCCTTATAAGTTTCACCCCCATTCATTCAATCGGATTCAGCCGCTTAACCGATTGAAATGAATTTTTGCCACGTATAAGTTGCATGTCCAGAACCAACCTTACAATATTTTTGAAGGGGTGGTACCCTGGTCTAGAGGCTGCGGTACAAATATTTTCGAAAATTAAATTTTGTTAAATTTTCACGGGAACGAATACAAGTTAAGTGAAATTAGTGACATATACTCGAAACTTTGTGTAGGGATTATATATTAAAATGAGCAGGTTTTCGTAGTATTTTTGAAGAAGTCGGGGTCTAGTTGCCGCCCGGTGGCAAAGTGGTCAGCATGCTTGCTCCAGCGACCGGAGGTCCCGTGTTCGATTCCCGGTGATGATTGATATCGTAGATGAGAAATAGGTGCATAGAGAGCACAAAACAAAATTGGCGCACCAGCGTGTTTTGGTTCTCTACTATTTAATTAATTTATTTTTTTTTCGTTGCATATTCTTGGGACAAAATTTGATTTTTCTATATAATGCGAACCCAAAAAAATCTTCGATATTAAAAAAATGCGAAATTATTGGTTAGAATGATTGTACCATGGCACATAAAAAGCTCTTGAAGTGCTTAATTGTACTTTGCGCGATTTGCGAAAAAATAACCCACCAGTTATCCCGCAATTAATACCCGCTGACAAACTCAATGTCTGCATGAAAGCGTCTGTAGGGCAACGGGAAATTTTAACATTTCACATAAATTCAAAAATTATGATTGGCTTTGCGAAAGTGCCATCTTAGCTCCCAAGAATGACGGCGCCAATAAAATAAATAGTGAGGTTCAATCGCAACTCGCCGGTCCGCCAATGAAATACAAATCTATTGACACTGTTATTGATGGAGATCAAGTCGCAACTATCCAGAAGTTTCTTAATTTTTTGAATCCATCTGGAATTCCACCACACATACTATTTTTGAAACAGGGTTCACCAATAATACTTCTCCGTAGTTTGGATCCACCGAAATTGTGCAGTGAGACACAGAGTGAAGAAACTAATGCCGAATATGATTGAAGCACAATCATTACTGGTACAAATGCTAATGTAGTCAGTAAAGCTCAGGAGCAATCGCTGAAAACGGCTGGTGTGAATTTGGAAAATCCATGCTATATACATGGTCAAATATATGATGCTTGCTCCAGAGTGTAAACGCCAAACATTTTTTTCATTTTCTCGCCAAATGTAATAAACAAAACTATTGTTTATTCAAATGATTTACAATAAAAATTAAGACTAAAACATTTTATTTGATCATAAAACGAATTGTTTTCATACGAGTATGTATACGTAGATCACTGTAAGTATTAAAAATGTGAAAAATTATTCTAAAAGAACGTAAAGTATAGAGAAAGGATTGTAAGAAAAATTAATAATGAAGGTTTATAAAAAGGGAGCATAAATATTTGAAAACAATTAAGAAGTGTCAAAAGTAATGAACCTATCCCCATAAATAGGATGTCAAATAATATCAGTACAGAATGTTATAGAATATTTCCATATGCTCGCCTTTACCATAAAGATAAATAAATACCTTCCAAAAAATATCAATATGTGGTCACTTCTCTGCAATAATGAAACGATGATGCTTCCGTAACAGAATTCAGAAATATTTCCTGCAAAATATCCAATATTCAAAAAAAAATATAATTTATAACGTGCAACGCCAGAATAACTCAAGTAGTATATGTATAGATCCACAAGACTATAGTTATTTACATAAAATCTCACACCAGTATACAAATGAAGCAGGAAAATTCCACAATGACAAATAAATTCTATAATAAAACTCATTTTATCAAAGCTGTAACAAAAATGGTTTCTATAATTAGATTTTGTCTACGTAACATAATAAAATAATATTTTCGCAAGATAAAAATGTTGATCTCGATCTTTTCTTATCGCAACACGTAGGTAAAATAAATTTTAACGTTGTATGCAGGAATTTAAATTTTAAACAAAAAAAAAAAAACTAAAACCGCAGCTGCACAGTAGCTATTGGAATTTGATCGTTTCTCGATTCATTGACTTGCATGAGAATCGGGTCAAAAAAGTATCAATAATGAATGAAATGTGAGATGATTATAGACTCTCGTCGCATCAATATAGTGTAGTGAAACTAAAAGCACAATTTAACGTATAGAAAGTTTAATGTCAAAATGACATTACTGGCCAATATATCACTGCGATGGTATATCAATTTACATATGTATATTGTTTGTGGTAAAATATCGTGTAACATCTACTATATATATTGTCGGTTAAATACCGACATAAAGGTAAATATAATAAAAATTTATCATACCTTCCATAATTGGCGATGTTATCAATCAATTTCTAATTATGTATATACATTTCTCTCGTTCGGTATATATATTGCATGTTCCTGATTAAACTATACACTCGTATATACATTTCGAGTAGCCAGTGTTTACCATAATTAACATAAACAACATTTTCTTGTTGAATGGATAGTTTTTTTTACCATAATTCCAAAATTGAATTTTATTTTTATATTTTTAACGAATTTAAACGAAATCATATAAGCATTACAAACAGCATTCCATTCGCATATTTGATGATTACGTGAAAGAAGAAAACGAACACAGAAATTATGTATTCGTAATGGTTTTCTTCTTTCTTATCCGCAACACTCAACCTCTTCATCACAAGAAGAGTAATGAAAATTATTTTTATTTGAGATGAAAATTTTTTATTTTTCTTGTATGGTTTCATTTTCTATACAATGTATGTATACTTGATTGCCTTTTCCAAGTTTATTGTAATTATTTTTTTTTGTGAATAAATTACTCTCGAACATCGAATACATTACACGACATTGAAATGAGGCAAAAAGTGCTTGCATTAAAATTGGAATAAATTTATGATGAACATATGATGTATACATTACATGTTTTACGGAGGAGGTATATGCGTTTCATGATGTATTCGTGACTTCCTCCGCCTTCATTTTTTTTTGTGGTATATAAACTTAATTATCTCGATGTAAATGTAATTTAGTTACGAATTAATTTAATTAATTTGACATATAAGTTTTTTTTATGGAACTTAGATAGGTCTGGGTATTATCAGAGCCAACTAGATAAATAGAGCCTCCCTATTCGAGCTTTTTTCACTAAACTTAAAATATGGGATATAATAAATGTTAGTTTCCTATAGGAATGTATGAAAAACGACTAATTTTCGTTTTCTTTTTAAGTATACTTAAACCATAAGCTTTTATAATATTTTTGTACGGGTAAATGCAGAAAAGTTCAAACTTTAATCAGTTCAAAAATAAATTCAAGAAAACCCTTTAAAATGTGTGAAAATTGACTTGGAAAATAAATAAATAATGAGCTTTTATTAATGTTGTTGTTGTATGGCGTCATCATTTCAAATCATAATATGGTCTCTTTCCAGTCTCTTTCTAAAAACACGATTGCCATGGAAACAAAAACACTGATTTTTGTACAGGATTTTTTTATTAACGGCATTCAGTCAGTCACCACTACAATGTGGTTGTGAAAGCATGCGAGTGACAATGTTTTTGAATCACAGATATGTATAAATACGTGATTAAAAAATTAAAAAAACATTGTTCTATAGATATTCATGTTCTTTTCGTTTACAGTTTATACTTGATTTTGTAACTTCATGCGAACACCATAGCGGCCACCGAAAAGACATAATAATTGTATGCAATTTAAAAATATTTTATTCTTAAGAAAAATTACAGAGTAAAGATTTTCTTATTGATTTACCAAAATAATTTTTTCTTTGCGGTGATTATTGCGCGCGGTGATATTTTCAGCAGTGATAAATGATGAAAAACACAGATATTGGCCGTTTCGATAGCAGCTCTTCGATAAGTTATGGATTATGTACTACCAAACGGGTTGATTTGGTATCTCATTCAGTTGAGGAATTATAACTTGTTTAAAGTATAGCAACAATGTTATCAAAAGTATACAAGCAATGAACGTTAAATGTTTGCGTATTTGTCCCACGTATGTGTGATAAGCCAAGACGTCTCTTAATGTTGTAAGCCATTCTTTCACCAAAAGTGCCAAACATTGATTTTCTTCGGTTCACGTGTGTTATGTACGCGTCGAATACAAAAGCTCGAAGCAATCGCTTCCCATTGGACACTCCGTTATTTTCGAATCACTGTAGATGATTATTTATCATTCCTCCTCGAGCATCATTCATTGCAATGCATTTTTAAATGATTTCAATTGAATTTTCTATTTATCTGTGTACTGCCATTCAACAAATTTCGTAACTATTCGGCGTTATATATACGCTACGTTGCGTATCCGATTCCAACGTTCAATTAGTGTGAACGAATATGTAAGCAATATACATGCATAAGCAAAGAACCATATAGTGATAATGTGCTAATAATCAGTATTAACGTTTTTTTGTACATTAAAATAATTATGATCTTCAAAATATAACCGTGATCTGGTAAGCTAGTCGTCTTTGCCACCTAATTCCTGCCAGATTTAACAATTTGTACCAATAGTTTTGAACAACATTTTGGTGGTACAGTGGTACAGTACAGCTCGTATATTCTCATTGGACTTGTTTCAGAGCATATAATAAATTATTGTCGATTTAAACATCGAAGATATTCTGGCTCAGTAGTTCGGATCGGCAAATAATCGTAGACATACGTCGTTCCTCTTATATTACTTCCAGCGCTGTTAAATTTGACGATAAGCTCTTATAAATTTATAATTTAAATTTTTATAACCGCTTTTTCCGATGATTTTGTTCAGTATTTTTAACGGAAAAATCTAACAAATAACAAGAAAATGTATGTGGGTGTATACAAAATGATATACATTGTGGCGAAAACTGTTGCATGAAACAAACGATACACGAAAAAACAACTACTTTATAAAATAACATTGAATCCTATAAATATAACTAAACCAAACCAAAAATATTAATAATTATAAATTATTTTATGTGGGGAAATATATCGGTCCAATTTTGTGGTGGGATAACCCGTTCATCTAAGGGAAATTTTTTGAATGCGCATAGAGCAAGAAAAATAAAATTATGGAGTCTCGTGTATGCTACGCAGTTCGTTATGAATTTTTTTTAGTCGTAGTCATTTTCGACTTTTTTTCTTGTGCTGAAGTAACAAAATAACTGTCATATTACATAATTAAGATTAGTGTGAATATCTTCTATTAGTAATTAGTTTATCTAAATCTAAGGAGTAATTTATGATTGAACTGTTCTATTTCAATTCTTAGTTTAGTATGATGTCATTATTTTATTATATTGTTTCGATTTCTAGTAATGATTCATTTATAAATTTCGATTCATTTATAAATGGAATATTTACCATTCAATTTTAATAAATTTAGTATTTACTTTAAAAAATGAATTTTTCAAACATTTTAAGTCTTCATTTTTTTGATCTTCGAATGAATTTCATAGCTGCTTGTATTGTATTATTTTCACTTCGTTTTTTTCAGCATGAAAAAATAAAAGGTTATAATATATGAGGATGAAGGGGTAAGTTAGATCAACATCTGAGATGGTAAGTGATCCGTTTTCGGTATCTTTCTATTTCGTATTTTGGATCCATCATGAGTTATTGCTTGGGCTGAATTGTACATAAAAAAAAATATATTTTTGTAATATTTACATAAATATATAAAAGAACTGCTACTTACGCATGTGTGAATTTGTACATATTTGTGTAATATCATTTAATATAATTTGATGTAGTAATTTAACATTCAGATTTTTTAACTTCGATCTCCTGAAAATGGTTTTCGATTTGGCATCAAATTAAAGTTGAAAAGATTCTGCCAGGCATTTATGGATTTGATGAAACATGGGGTGTTTGATTGTTAGCTCTAGTTTGCATATCAATTGAAATGTATTGATCGTGGTAGGATTTATAAATTAATATACCTACTGAATTTGGTTTGTGATTTAAAACTACATTTCATTTGTATTAAAGTTGGTGATATTTGTGGCTTCCCTCAATAAACAGCCTAGTTGGTCTGGTATTAAGGTAATGCTATTAAAACAGCTATATACTGACAAGCTTCTATAATATTTAAATATATTTTTACCGTTGTAGCCATGATGAATTCAAAATTCACCTGTTACCACATTCGCTATCAGTATTGGGAAAAAAAAATGTTTTTAACCGTCCAGGATATTACGTTTACGTCTTTTAGAAAGGTTGTTAGATTGCAGAGCATTATTTTGATTTTTGCAATAATTATTAAGAAAAATGTTACACCAAATAGTGGAACATTTTTTTAATATTTCAAAGTAGTTCCGTAAGACCACATGACTCACAAATTTCATTTACGAATAAATGTTCGGAATATTCCAGGATTACAGCAATTAAATATGCTCGATGATATGACGAACCTAAAAAAATGTCCACGAACTCCTCAGAAGTCAAAGATTTGAATATTTGATAAACTGAAATTTCAACTGATATAGAGAATTCTGTTGGATATTTCAAGCCTCCACGATCTAAATCTTTTAAGTATTGCGTTTCCACAGTAAATTCGAAGCACAAATCGTCCTGTGTAATTAATTTATCTGCACATCCACTACAACTCAATTTATCGGTTACTTTTCTTCCATAACGTATCCTGATATATACAACATAGCCGAGGAAACCTCTTTTTCTGGATGAATATTTTCTGCGTACGAGAGTATCTTTTCCAAATCTAAGTTATCTATTAGATCCATATTCTCCGTATTAGAAAAATTAAATTCCGATTTTAAATTTAAAATGTCGTTTTTTGATTTCATCAATTTCAATAAACTCAAAATTTTCAATTTTTTTTCTGCTTGCAATATTTCTTGAACCGAAACGTTATAACAACAGCCACTCATTTGCCGATATTGTCCGAAACGACCTTCTAGTTTGTCAGTTTGAAATTTACCAAACAAAACATATTTGAACTGAAGCTTCGTTAGTAAATAGTCAGCGATAAGGCAAAGTGTACCTGTAGTGTGCAATAACGCAGAATGAGCTTCGTTCGTTAAATGGTTTGGGCTTTTTACATCCTCCCAATATTGCAACCAGTGACAAAATTTAATTAAAAATTGCAAACCATATCGATTGTTTAGAGTAATTGGTAAGGCTAATTTCTCTCTTAAATTGAAACCCTTTGAAGGAGTTTTAACATTTATCGCAGTCCACCAATTCCTCACAATTTTTCGAAATTCAGCTGTACCAATAGAATCTTCTCCTAATAGTGGTTTGTAATAATTTACGGCACAGATTGTCTTATCGTCAAATACGCGGGTAGCTAATACAACATTTTGTCTCTCAAAGCTGTTCGGTTGAAGTACTTTTGGTGAAAGGGCCGGTGCTAATTTAACTTCAAAATTTTTTTCTTTCAAATAAATTGTTTCTAAATGATTAAATTTGGCAGTAAGAATTAATTTGGAATTGTTTAAATCTGGGAATCTAAATGATCGTTGTGTATTGTTTAGCCAATTATTTCTAATTGATTTCAATAGGTGAACCGTATCAAATAAAAAAAAAATTGTTTACCATCCAAATAGGGGGACTTGATAAAAGCTGGAAGTTCGCCAGTAACTGAAAATTTTATGAAACTTTTACGATTAACTTGATTATTATCAGAAATAATTGCAACTACTTCATAACCAACTTCATGTAAAATATCTAAGATTACGTTAATTTTTGAAAACAAATACTCTCCATTCATTTTTTAAACAAGATATAGTCCAACAATATCTTTATTTTTAGATAGTAAAGACGATATCATAAAAGCCTGCACCGATTTAGCTACGATCAAAAAATTTTGGGAAATAGGATGATTACTAGCTAAACCTTCTATACGATTTCCTTTATAAGTCATGGCCGATTTTACTTGAACTTCGTCAATCAAAAAGTTCACATATTTTTCGTGGGGTTCCAGTCTCGAAAGTTTTTGAATTAAGTATTGTTTAGCTGCCCCTGATTGCAAATTTCCCTTCGAAAACGTTTTTAAATATTTGGCATTTGGAAGCGTTAAGTATTCACTATTCCTAAGGTAGTTATATAATCGAGTTAGATGGATCGGCCACGTTACAAGGTCCCTACAACAACGGATGACCAATAAAGTGTTCCATCAACAACCAGCCGGTGTGCGTCGTAGAGGAAGACCCCGACTGCGCTGGCGTGACGACGTCGAACAAGATCTACATGCACTAAGATGTCGAAATTGGAGGACAAGAGCGATGAACCGAGACGACTGGAGGACCATAGTGCGGGCGGCAAAATCCCTTCATGGGATGTGAAGCTAGAGAGAGAGATACAAATGCAAAATTACGAAAACAAATTGTTACAACAGACACCAAAACCGGGAGCAAAATTCATGCGTTTTGGAATCTGGGAGATATTGATACATGTATTGAAACAGAAGGACAAAACTACTCAGAACCGAAAATCGAACATACATACTTTTCAACAACCGTTCCACATAGACAAAAGTATATGTAACATATATTTTTTTAATACTTTAATTGTTTCTAGTAGGATACGGAAACCTAATTGAAAATTTAAGGATGGTTTCATAAAATTTAATAAACCACTTAAACATTATAAAAACGTTAATCAATCCATAACGAATAAGATTACGATTCAAATATTTACGATTTTTATTCATTTCTGAAATCAGGACAAAAACGGCGTGCATCCATAACGAATTACAAACGGCTACTATTTTATATTAAAGTAAACAAATAGCAAATGGCCCATGCCACACGTAAAAAAAAAATCCCGGATTTTTCTTCGTTTCTTTCCCCGTTTACCTATGATACAAGTTTTAATTGCGACTTAAACAAATTTTCTGTGCAATCACACAACTCAAACATAAATGAAATAAAAAATATTTCAAGGACATTTTTGACTCATTTTAGTTAAAATTTTATTTAAGAGAGAGCAAAACAGACTTTTGCCATTTTGTCATGTTGTTGCTTCTGAACTTCTATCTGCCAATAGTTGCTTTGCACATTCAATGTGGAGAATATGCTAAAGCCCGTTAATGGATCTAATGTTTCTTCGATTCTGGGTAATAGATCGTTAAATTCTCGATAATCAATGCAGAATTTCATGCTATCGTCCTTTTCGATCAAGTAATTGGATCTCTATCGTCTTTATTTGGCATAACTAATCCTTTTCCAGTCATTACTTCTCTTGTATCTTGTTCTAGTCATTGACTCCCACAACTCACAACGTGGGTGACTCAGAACCTCCTTCGTATCTTCCCCAAATAATTGTTTCTGCATTTGGTGGCTTTTCTCGTTGATCAATTATCACTCGCCTGCTGGTCGTGATATTTGTGGCGCGAAGTCGAGGTATAGCTTCTACAAATTACTATTGAGTAGTCAAGATGCCGTGCTTCACCAACACCCAACACGAAGTTAAATGTTCTCGAAGTTCATACACAAAATGAATAGCCCGGATTTTAGTTTCACTACTTTCTACCTGAATAAGTGCCATGCCCCCATGTTATACATGTCAGTGTTTGCAACTTCAGCCCGTTCGCTCATTGTATGTGTTCACTGATTAGATCTTTCCGAATAATCGTGTCGGTTGCTCCTGTGTCTCAAGTAATCACGCAACTTTTTTCATCAACATCAACTATTTTCGCTGAATCAGAGATGGGAAACTATCCTGTTTTTATCAGTTTCACACGAGATGTGACCCACCTAGCCAGAAGTCGTATTACATCCTCCGATTTCACTGCAATATAATTTTCGCGTGTATAGTAATTTCCATATTTCTCATCCAGCGCTTATAATCTCACTACAACTATACCGGTCATCTTCGGTAATTGGTTTCAATTTCTTAAACATTTTACCTGTAATTACTACTATCAACTCTGCGACAAGAGTCCATTCGTCTGATGCATTTTTTGGCCGCCATTAATCGTGATCCACTATTCATTGTTTATAAATAAAATAAGATTGGGTTTAAATTTAACTTTATGTACGAGGGCAAATCAAAAAGTCTTGCAATATCATATGAAAAAAAAGAGTGAGTGAGACAGCAATATTTTTATTTTTCGACATAATCTCCTTTAAGGTTTATACATTTGTCACATCGATCAATTAACTTGCCTAAACCCTCCAAAAACAAAGATTTCTTTTGCTCCATAAAATATCCATTTACAACAGACTGTACTTCATAGTCACTGGAAAATTTCCGGCCCCTAATTTTTTTTTTTCAAATTGGGTAACAGAAATTAGTCACTGGGTGCCAAGTCTGAACTGTACGGTGGATGCGGAATTTCCACGAAGCCGCAGTCCTTTAATGCAGCTTGAGCAACATTAGCCTTGTGCACTGGTGCATTGTCGTGAAGAAGCAAGATTTTTTTTCTAACTTTCCTTGGCCGTTTTTCTCGGATCGCTTTTTTCAATTTTCGCAAAACCGCTGCGTAATATATGCCTGTGATTGTGGTTTTCGGTGGCATATAATCGATTATCAAAATTTCTTCAGCATCCCAAAAAATTGTTGCCAAAACCTTACCAGCAGACAGTTGAGTTTTGAATTTCTTTGGTGGTGGTTCGCTACGTTTAATCCATTGCATCGATTCTTGTTTGGATTCCGGACCCCAGTGATGAAGCCATGTTTCATCGCCTGTTATTATGTTATCCAAGAAATTTTCTGGATCTTCTTTGTACATATCTAAAATCGCCTTTGAAGTTTGAACACGCATTTTTTTTGTTCTGCATTCAACAAACGGGGAACCCATCGTGCACTTACTTTCGACATGTGAAGGTGGTCATGTAATATAGTATATGTGGTACCGTTTGAAAGAGAAAGTCTCCACGCTAACCGCGGAATAGAAATACGCCGGTCTTCCAATACAATAGATTCGGCCAAAATTACGTTTTCATGGCTAATAGCATCAGCTGGCCGACCCGAGCAGTTGTCGTCTTCTAATGATGCCCGACCACTTTTGAATAATTTTACCCACCTTGTTACTGTGGCATATGATGGTGCAGATTCGCAGTAAACTTTTGATATATAGTTGAATATATAAATTGCATTTCGGTCATCTTTACAGAAAAATTTAATAACGGCGCGATATTCAATTTCATTCATTTTAAGAAAAATTCAAAACACGTGTTACTAAATTGACAAAAACAAACGAACTGTAAAATTTACATCGAAATGTTCTTCTAGAAGTTTCATCGCGACAAAAAATGGTTTTGAAAAATATATTGTTGTCTCACTCACTCTTTTTTTTCATATGATATTGCAAGACTTTTTGATATACCCTCGTATATTGACAATTGAATCCATTCGGGTATAAAGATTCAAATTACTATGTTTTTTATTTTAGTCAGTTTAAAAAATATTTTAAAAACTCGACATATTTTAAAATTATGTAGTCTTGACATGATTTACGTAACCAACGAATACCAACAATGCATTCAACCGTATCGCGCACAGTATTATCATATCAACAATAGAAAGTCAATTAAACAACCACAAAACATGATCGACACTTGCTTGAAAGATTAAGTGGGAGTGACCACCGACCCATAAATATATCTGAACAACCTTCACATTAGCGCCTGATTACATGCTCGATGTTCATACGCGTATAAATCGCGAGTACGTCATTTTCCGACTAATTAAGCGTGCATAAATCGCTGGCATTTGCATATTATACTGACTCATTAAAAATTCTATAATTAAAATATATAATACTTATTTATAAACGAAACGCGATAACTAAATGATTACGGGTATATCAATATAATTAATAAACCAGAGGCGCGCAGCACGGGACTGCACTGCACTTTAACACGTTTTTACTGATCTAGCTAGACGAGGATGATTAATGATTTGTTGTTTCAAGTAAACATCTTATGTACAATTTAAAATAAACTCAATTATAATATTTAAATTCGCTTCGACTTGTTATTCGCCGTCTTTATAAACGTATTCATTCCATATGTATATAAGATGAGCGATGATGCTTATTTGCTCGCAAGTAACAGATGGAACTTTCAATTAAAATAAACACTGTAACAATTACAAATAAATGGTAATAAAACTATCACATCATCACGTACATAATATAATCATCATGACAAACAACTCAGACATACTTGAATATAATATACAATTATATTTGCAATGATTAGAATCGCGATGATCGTCATCATTATCAGCATAGTAATCATGTTGATCGCGTTGTGTATAGTTACGAGTAGTTAAATATTTTAATGTTATTTCTTGCATGACTGACTGTATATTCGACTCGCTCACGTACCACAAATTTATATTATCATAATCATCCGGGATTTTTATTTTATTTTAAATGGATTTTATTGTTGATCATATAGTGTAGGTGGCTAGTCTAAGTGTATTATGAAATATGTATTACCAGGGCCGGATTTAAATAATAAAATTCAATGTTCTTGTTTAAGGTATAAGCGCGCACCTCATGGTGGGGAAAACAAGAAACTTTCTCTACTTCACTTATTTATGACTATTATAGTTTGAATCTCCAATTGTTCAAACAACTCGATAATGGAACTTAAATTTTATTATGACATCTTCAATTATACCGGAAGTATCGAACGTCATTAAGTTGTAGCAAAGCTAGATAAAAGTACCTTGAATTTCGGATACATTCGATAATGGTAAACGGAGGAAGCATTTGGCCGTTAGAATACATGATTAAATCTTTTGCCTACTTTTCGTCAGTTTGCTGAAATCTGTGATTATTTTGATTTCTAATTTACATTGTTCTATTATATACAGACTTCCATTATCTTAGTGATACTCTCAATTGTCAAAATTTAATATTCTTAGTTTTATCGTAGAGAGCTTTGCCGCTACTTTAGAGGAAGTTGATGTGTAAAGGTCGTGATTACAGTCCACCCATCTCTGTTAAAAAATGCGACGATGGTCTAGCTCAGCGGTTCTCAAACTTTCTGTGTTGCGGAGCCCTTCAAAGGCATAATAATTTACATAAAACCCCAGTGGTTCAGTAATGACTGTATTTTCAAATTCATAAATAACAAAACTTATTTATTTACTGCAAAATATAATAAATTATAAAAAAAAGAACATTGTTAGTGGGCCGAGTGGACTTATGTCCTATGTTTACATAATTCTTGTACGTCTGGCTTTATAGTTGTAAGTTGAATCCTCATGTTACCTTATGCATCGAGTCTGTTGCGGTATTTTGTTTTTGTTGCAACATACGAAAAAATCAGGACTCGCACAGATAAGTCGTACAGCGAAAGAGGGACGTATTTTAACAGCTTTCATTGATAATTCTGCATATTCGTCTCTCAAAGTGCACCAAAGATACTGTTTCAAATATGGACAGTGGTGAGTAATCTGAAATCATGTCAATGAAGACTTCATACTCTGTTCGTCAAAATGTTGTTAATAACGCCAGAAGTTATGACTCGACTCAATAATTCTATTTATTCAACTCGGCTTGATCTCTCCAATAAGCAACCGCAATAAACTTAATTGCAGGTAGCAATTAAACAATATTCAAATTTTTACAATTTATTTTATAATATTTTTATTATTTGGTTTATGATGTTATTCGTTCGCCAGGTAGAAAAAGAAGAATTTGTTTTACAAAATTTCTTGAAATTATTGATTCAATTTTGTCATCTCATGTATACTAATTAGTTTTCGGAATTAAATCATTATACACTACTAGATACTAATTAGGAAACTGCATTAAACATACTCGCTAATCTAGTACATTAGGTGACAAAATTGATTGACATTATTTTGACATATTAAAGTAAACAAACATTTTTAATAGTAATTTGTGTTAACAGTTTTGCAGTGAAAAATTCTAATATGCTATTTGCTAAGTGTTATAAATTAATTGGCAAGATAAGTATTTAATTGTATATGACCCATTTATATAATACTAAAGTATAATTAATTCCATTTTAGGTAATATTGGATAAAACTGGACTAGTGAGTGTGAATTTATATAGTCGGACTGAATCTTACTGGAGAGATACATGGAAAAGCTGAAGCGTTAATTGTTTAAAACATGTAGCACAAATAAATAAATATTGTTAATAAATTAACTATTTGTGTTTTGCTTCAGTTTCTCAAACATACTCCTTAACTGTAAATCATTCTGGTCTTTTCTTAACTATGAATGAGTTTCGAATGCATGTATAATTCTGCTCATCTTGAAAATACTATTTAACTGAGCTTAGAATATCTTCCAAACGTTGACGAATTTCATCACACAATATAAAATAGTCACTTTCTTCAATGGCACGAGCGCGAATGCATATGATCCAAACTCATATTTTTGGTAAAAGCTTGAACCTTATCATTGTTGTCATCATTGTTACTTGTTTTCCTTGCAGTGACATATTCACTTTGTTTAGCTTTGAGAAAATGTTGGCAAGGTATCTAAGTCGAAACAAGAACAGTTTATCTATTATGGGCTAGTTATATAGCCGAAAACGAAACGGACCGAAACGAAACGAACGAATTGAATACATGAAAACATACTAAACCAATTATATTGACAGAACGAAACGAAAACGGACGGAGAAATTGATTCAATTCAATTTGCTTTCGTTTCGTCTTCGCGGTTATACACTATCGGTTATGTTTTTTTTTGTTATCCTTAGTAGCACTTATGTCAAATTGTCAAAATATTTTATATTTTGTATGAATTTATATATTTTGTATATTTCTATTTAGTTCGCCAAATATAAAATGGATTTTCTAAGTTAGTTTTCATACATACGATTGAGTAAACTTCAAATAATATAAAACTAAAAACAAATATGAAAATGTCAAAACCGTTTCACCAATTCGTCTATATAACCATGCCTCCTTCGTCTTTCCGTTTCATTTCGTTTCAGTCCGTTTCGTTTTCGTCTATATAACTAGGCCTTTAGTCTTTCTTGTAAATCCATTCGGTTTACCATGAAAATAGTGCCCAATTCAAAACTGAGCTCGAATAGTCGAATAAGAACTTTCCCTCGTGATAACCATCGTACTTCAGAGGGAATCCAATACCGGTTTTCGGTAAACCGGTAAACCGGGTTTACCGTAAAATTTTAATTACCGAAAAACCGGTAAATTTTCAAAATTTTACCGAAAATTAAAAAAATCATTTTTATATTATATATGAACATGAAGGAAATTTCGAAACAATTCAACAATTATATCCGATAATAGCAAAAATCAGAAAAACTGTGAAAATATTTCGTTATTCGACAAAAAATAATGATTTGTTATGTAAGTTTTTCCGATAATGAGCTCAAAGCTGTTGATGAAATTATAACTTCTTTACTCCCAATAACAATGTCGTTGGAATCAATGTGTTCCAGTAATAGTACGCTACTCAGTGCTGATGCATCATTAAAATTCATGTTGGATGAATTATCAATTCAAAATAGCTTTTATAGCAATGAATTGAAAAATGCATTAATATTTCAAATTAATTAATCGTAGATGATAATATTTCTGATCATGAATACTTTGTTTTCAATCGTACAAACAAGTCTACGATAGCAAAACTGATTATAAATTTAATTGAACGTTTGAATATGATAACTTCACCGACATCAGATGATGGTCTGGTTGTAGCTTCTTCATCGGAAGATGAAGAACAAAGTGAAAAAGAGTTAACTATGAAAAAACGTTTAATTTCTGCTATTAAAAAAAAACTAAGCCACATGAATTGAAATTAAAACCTATAGAGCTAAACAACAATAACGCGAAGAGAAATTGCATTGTATGAACAAACTAAAGAACGTGGTGTCTGGCTTAATCGAGTCTATCAATATCTCTTGACAATAAAACCAACATCAGTAGATGCAGAGCGAGCATTTTCTTCGGCGGGACAAATTTGAAATAAAATAAGATCTCGTCTGATTGATGATACATTGGATATGTTATGTTTTCAACGAGTTTATTTTAACCAACAAAACGATATTTATAAATTAAATTTATAAAATAGATTGTTTTTATTTATTCTATTATTGTTATTTTTTTCTATAAGAAAATCAATGAGACTGAACTCTATAAATTTGAATTTGAATTAACTGTATTGTTGCTAAGTACTTTTATATAATATTATGTATATTTTTTAATATAACAAAAATGAAATTTTAACTTAAAAATGTCTTTTCTCAAAACACAAAAATAATAAGTAAATAATTAAGATATATTAGATGTTTCAATGATGTTTTTGTAGATTAAACAATTACCGAAATTTACCGGGAAACCGGTAAATTAAGAAAAAAAAATACCGAAACCGGTAATGAAATTTTCGGTAAATTTGGATTCCCTACTTCAGTATGGAGAAATAAAGCTTAATGAATGCTGCCCATACCTTCGCAAACAATCTTAAAAAGCCTTGTTTGCAACCCTTGTTATCGCCAGAGGTTTTTCCTATACCCATTGCCTTTGCACCATCCGTACAGCACAGTTGTTCCAATCTAAACCATTAGTCTTAAAAAAATCATTCGCGACATTAAATATTTCGGCACCAGTTGTATTATTTGGCAATGATTCACACAAAATAAGATCCTCTTGAAACAAATTTATATGCTGATATCAGACAAAAACAAGCAAGTTTGCAAGTCCAGCACATCTGTGCTTTCGTTCATTTCCAGAGAAAAATTAAAATTTTTCAGGCGAAATATCAATTGAGACTAACGAAATATACGAAATATCAATTGAGAGTATTTATTCTTTAATTCGACGAGCTACCGTGTCATCAACTCATCAGTGATTTCTCTTGCCGCCTTTTCGTCGAATATACATTTAGCTATATCAACTGAACAGGGCCTGATTAAGTCTACGCTATTGTATGAGCTTCTCCTGCCAGTACAATACGATAACTAAGGATATAGGATGCTTCAGTGGCCTTCTCATTTCTAGTTTTGAAAGTTGAAACAATTAGGCCTCGGCTGTCATATGTCATAGTATGATAATTTGCTTCCAGAAGCAGTCATGATCTGTGATGTTTCAAAGCAACAAATTAATTTCATACATTAATTATTAGCGGATTTAAATTTATAATTGTTTTCAAATTTGATTACGAGATTCGTGGACCCCTTTGAGTTAACTCGCGAAGCCCCAGAGCTCCGCGGAGCACACTTTGAGAAACGCTGCTCTAGCTCTTCCGCACACATTCATCTTTAATGAAAATTTTCATAAAGGATCAAACTTAGCAAACGTTGTTTAATTAGTAACTTTCTTGGAATTTTTCTATTTTAAGTTACTTTGAAACTTTTTGAGGTTTGGCACTCTAATTTCTACTGTTTCACTTGGAAACATTAATTTCTCTGGAAGATAAACAATACTATTGTAGTTTTGTGATATTGTTACACGGATTAAATTTGAACCGTCGATTGATTTCAACTGGGTTCTTTCTTATCTCTCAGGCCGAGTGCAATAGGTTATTTATGTTTCAACTTCAGTTTTATTTTACGTTATTTTAGGAGTGGACTGCTCTTTTCAATATTTGTTAATGATTTAGTTCATTGATTTGAGTGTGCGTATATTGCTGTGAACGACCAATATTATATTACAAGTCGTAAGTCCTCTTAATTATAAATCGAATTAAGCTGGTTAATAAAGCTAGTTGCATATTTAATAAATACTGATAAAATACAACACACATTTTTAAAATATGTCAGTCATTTTGTTATCGCCATTACAAAAATATTTAATAAAATTCGCTTTTCTGCTAAGCGGCTTTAAGAATTTTTTGAAAAACAAAACTAATTTCTATGCTATTTTGAGTTTTCGGTTTTGCTAAGCGAATCCCAAACAAATTACTTGATTGATTGATTGATTGATTCTGAATGCACGACCAAGTTCTTACACAGGAGCTCCCGGGTGACGCCGGGCCCACCGTACACTCTTTTTTACATATAACAAAACCGAAGGATTGGATAGGTTAGTTAAGTGGGACAGAATCGGCCCGGTTACAGACACCTAGGTATAGCCGATAGTTAGTAACACAAAGACAGCACAATACTAATCTACTAAGGAAGGATAAAGGTTTAATAGGTTTAATGGATAACGATGGTATTGGTCTTCAACAATTGCTTCTCTAAATCAGCAACCTGAGAAAAAATTTGTATTATTTCACGTACATCTGGAAATTTCCTGAAATGTAATTGTAAATTAATGCAAAATTTAATTGATTAAATCGACCCAGTTGCAGACCCTTAAATAAAGTCGATAGTTATTAATGCAATGACAACACCATTCTAATCTACACAATCAACAATTAATATTTCAAAGAAATATTATTTCACGTCTGTAGATTTCCTGAAATTTAATTCTAAATTAATATTTTCCGGCTTCCTAAATAATATAAACATTTATTAATTTAATCCTCCTGCAATTCCACGACTTACAATAGGATTTCCTGTATCCATAATTATTTAAATTATATCAAACTTAGTCTAAAATTCATTAGTATTTAACCCTTAAATCGAAAAAAAAAACAACAAATTTTATATGTAAGGCATCCCAAAGGCAATGGTTCCCGGAAAAATATCAATGTTATTCAATACCAGTTTAACTACCTGATAGGATATTTCAAACAATTTTAATTTAATTCAAAAATTTCAAATATTTTATTAGTTTTGTTCACCAAAGAAGAGAATATTCCATTAATTGCAAAGTATAATTATAGTGCACAGGATATTTATATCATGCTCAATGGAACTTTACTATTCCTCAACCAATAACTGTTAAATATGGTACGCAGAATTGGATTGGCACTGTAGCATGTTCAATGGAACTAAGCAAACTCAAAACAAATGATGATCAAATTCGGGTGCAAAGCCGAATTTGACGAAATTTTCGGATTCAGCTATAATGAATGAAATATGCCGTTTCCAACCGAAATTTTCCAGTTCAGATTGTAGAGCTGGGCTAGAATTCTAATAAATTAGGATCAACTTGTATTGGGATTTTAATGTGTCTTTTTGATAAAGTTCTAAAATTCGATAATTCTGAATGGAACTTGGCCATACCCCGACCAATTATTGTCAAATCAGGTAAGCAGAATTAAATGTGAATGTAAAAATGGATTTTAGAGAAGTTCTGGAGTTCGGCCGTGCTAAGCAATGTCTTAACTAATCATGTTCGAATCTGATATGTTGAGCTGAACCGGGATTTCAACATAAATCCCGGGTGAAGTACTGGATTTTTCAACAAAATAAATCCGAAAATAATCGGCCAAGGAATTTTCCTATTTCTCCATTTACACGTCAAAACAGCCAGTTGACAGATGACCCAGCCGAACTAAGCCTCTCCCAAATTAATGCTAATTGCTAGAATTCCAATTAAGCCCAAAAATGATTTTATGCATCTTCCGCAGTATATTGTCTCAATCAAACAAAACGATCATGATTTATGTGAGGTGATGACACGAAAGGAAGATAGAACCACGCGGAAGGCTTTTTACACAATTGGTACATGAGCAGGTCGTTGATTAGGATTTAGAATTCAAATCAATCGATATTCGTATATATCATTCCCATGCAAAGACGAACCTGTTTCGAGAAATATTATTGAGCCAGAAATTCTTTTAGACAAAATAGTGCCAGCAGTAAGCAATTTAAAAAAAACAGTCAACATTAAAAGGCCGAAGGATATCACATCAAAGATTTAATTGTCATTACAAATGGAAATAAAAAATTAAAAACCATTTTCCCTTTGCCATGCCGTAACACATATGAGGTCTCATCCCTTTAAATCAATCTACAAAAAAGTCATGAATATTTATATATATTTACTTTGTTTAGTTTATATTTTGTTTAATTTTTATTTTTTTGTAAAAAATTTATATAAATTTTAATTTTATTAATGTACGAGGGCAAATCAAAAAGTCTTGCAATATCATATGAAAAAAAAGAGTGAGTGAGACAGCAATATTTTTATTTTTCGACATAATCTCCTTTAAGGTTTATACATTTGTCACATCGATCAATTAACTTGCCTAAACCCTCTAAAAAAAAAGATTTCTTTTGCTCCATAAAATATTCATTTACAACAGACTGTACTTCATAGTCACTGGAAAATTTCCGGCCCCTTAGTGTTTTTTTCAAATTGGGAAACAGAAAGTAGTCACTGGGTGCCAAGTCTGGACTGTACGGTGGATACGGAATTTCCACGAAGCCGCAGTCCTTTAATGCAGCTTGAGCAATATTAGGCTTGTGCACTGGTGCATTGTCGTGAAAAAGCAAGATTTTTTTCCTAACTTTCCTTGGCCGTTTTTCCCGGATCGCTTTTTTAAATTTTCGCAAAACCGCTGCGTAATATATGCCTGTGATTGTGGTTTTCGGTGGCATATAATAGATTATCAAAATTACTTCAGCACCCCAAAAAATTGTTGCCAAAACCTTACCAGCAGACGGTTGAGTTTTGAATTTCTTTGGTGGTGGTTCACTACGTTTAATCCATTGCATCGATTCTTGTTTGGATTCCGGATCCCAGTGATGAAGCCATGTTTCATCGCCTGTTATTATGTTATCAAAGAAATTTTCTGAATCTTCTTTGTATATATCTAAAATCGCCTTTGAAGTTTGAACACGCATTTTTTTTTATTCTGCATTCAACAAACGGGGAACCCATCGCGCACTTACTTTCGACATGTGAAGGTGGTCATGTAATATAGTATATGTGGTACCGTATGAAAGAGAAAGTCTCCACGCTAACTGCGGAACAGAAATACGCCGGTCCTCCAATACAATAGATTCGGCCAAAATTACGTTTTCATGGCTAATAGCATCTGCTGGCCGACCCGAGCGGTTGACGTCTTCTAATGACTCCCGATCACTTTTGAATAATTTTACCCACCTTGTTACTGTGGCATATGATGGTGCAGATTCGCCGTAAACTTTTGACATAAAGTTGAATATATAAATTGCATTTCGTCCATCTTTACAGAAAAATTTAATAACGGTGCGATATTCAATTTCATTCGTTTTAAGAAAAATTCAAAACACGTGTTACTAAATTGACAAAAACGAACGAACTGTAAAATTTACATCGAAATGTTCTTCTAGAAGTTTCATCGCGACAAAAAATGGTTTTGAAAAATATATTGTTGTCTCACTCACCCTTTTTTTTCATATGATATTGCAAGACTTTTTGATATACCCTCGTAAATATTTTTTAATATACGCATTTGTGATATGTCGTATGGTTTACGATTGTGTGTGTGTATGGATATATGTACGTACATTCACGTAGTTTAGTTTAGTCAAATAAGACAAAAAGGATGAAAATAAAAATACTCTTCTGTTGCTTGTCATTCATTTTCCGTTCATTTTTAAATGAATTTTTTATGCTAATTTCTCTTCGCTCTTGAATAGTAAAATGAATTTTCAGAAATGTTATGCAGTAGAAAACGAATAGTGTCTAATGAGTGAATAATGAGAAACTAAAAAGGTTGATCTTATCTTTTGTGTTAGCGAACGGGATCTACTGCTCTTTTGGTTTTACTTTTCTATTCTAATAAGAAAGTGAAAATTCATTGTAGTACTGATTGGATAAAATGTATTGTTGCCTGTATTGAACGATCGAATAGAGAATACATATCATTTCTTTGTACTTTATTCTTGATAAGTGAATAGTAAAACAAAATATTTTTTGTTCTTTTACATATTTCTTGTTTATTATTTGTTTTACAAATAATGCATTAATTCCGTGGAAAGATTTGCTGACAGCAATTTTTTTACTGATAATACGCAAAAGAAAAACTTTAAAATTTCATAAGAGTGACAAAGAACAGAAATATTTTTTATTTCATTTTATAGTTATAAATAAAAATATGAAACACAAAAGCACTTAGCTTGTGATGCGTTCAACATTGCTGCGTCAGTGCGTCACACAAATAACAAAACAACCCGTCATAACAACCTAGACACTTTCACGTTAATTCACGTTTCAATTTACTAACACCAATTTATTAACACTTTATATTATATATTTAATATTTAATTTTAATAACTTTTATATATAAAATATTATTTATTTATTTATTTAAAACAGAAAAAAAAATTTAAGCTTCAATTTTCTATACAGAGAAAGACAAAAACGCGTCTTTCTCGTACGACGATCGATCGCCGACCAAGCGAATCCCAAACAAATTACTATTTAAAAATTTCAGAAATTGTTCAGAATTTTGCGGTTATTTATACGTAAGAAGGCCAAATTTAACGAATTCTGATTTTAGTAAATATTCTGCTCCAATTTACAAACGGCATATTACTGGTATCAAAACAATTTTGGAATTAAATTCCGAAAACATACTAGGTAATTTTTTTTTGAAAAGGCCAAACAGTCGATGCACCTCAAAAATACGTCACGAAACTTATAAATCATACGAACGACGGGTCTGACCACGTTTTTTTTTGTTATTGTTAACTATACGATCTGTTTTGGGGCTCAAGGCTCACCCTGCTTTTCTGCGGTTGTACATTTTACGTCCTTAGTTTACGCCTCCCGGCCAATTCGAGGACGTACGGCTATATAACCGATTTAAGACATGGAAGATGGGTTGGTCTATGGGTTTAGCACACCGACAGGGGATCATATAGATGTGTTACATTTCACCACAGATCTTAATCTGTTGATGAAATTTCACTTTGCACCAAGCCTCTATCGGGATTCGAACTGGGTACCTCCCGACCCAAACACGAAAGCTTTAATCACTGTACCATTTGCTCAGTCTGACCACGTTGATTCGCTTCAATTCCTTAACCTTAGGCACGTATACACGCATGTAGATTACCGAAGCTAAATAAACCGACATTTTCCGCTGCGACCTGCGCTGCTCAGTGATTTCGTAAAATGATGACCATTCAGTTTTCTCTCCGAAAAATATAAATAAATTTATTTTCGGCAATCTAACTTCACCCTGGCCACACCCGTATTAGTTATATTTATTGAAGAATCCAGGCCTTTACACGGGCTAATCATGGAGGAGTTGGAGCGATTCAATGTGTTCACACTCGGAATTGGTTTGTAGTAGCTCTCTTCGTAGTCCGATTCTTCATTTGATTTTGATTTGGGAAATTATCACGTTTAATTAATCCTCGTATTATGGCTATTTATCGTATCTGATGACGCCGCCAATAGATTCCCTGGAAATCCAAGAAAACGATGAACTTTAATGACGATGAACATAATGTATGATTTGCTGGTACCAATGATGTTGATTCTGCTCAATTGTGGAACGTGAAGTTCAAAACGCGAATTATAGATAAATTGACAGCACTGCTGAATATAATTTCCACACGTATTTTCTGCTTAAAATAGCAAGCACAACAATGCTTTGTTATATTTCGGTGACCCGTCTTGATGGACTCTCGATTGTTGAGAGTAATGTTTTATTTCTGGTTCTTTTTCTTTTTTCAAAACATTGCAATGTGACGAACTAATAGGATTATGGACATGCAGTGATGAGACCAATCTCAATTGAATAACGTTGCTATTGCTATACTTAAAGATATAAACTAACATGTAGAAATTGTCGATATTTTGAATTTGTTATTAGAAATAGACCAGGTATCGGTTAAATCAGGTATCTCGGATAACTCTTATCAGCCGCCAATGGCACAGTTATCAAGTATGCCTTAATCGAATTTTCATGTATGCTTTTGTTTTAGCAGCTGTATTGATTCAATTCTCAACAAATTAGGTCCCCCAGTCGATATTAAACTCAGCCGTTACCTAATGCGAAAACTGAGCGCATGTGAACGACTCGGTATAAGTCTCTTGATTATCTTAGATATTTAGTTCTTTCTGGTATCTGAAGGTCGAATTAATGTCACGAAGAAATTCCCACAGCTATATTTTCAATCATAGAATTGAGCTGGTAAATATGCAACGCCAACAGAATTCCGTTTAAATTCGCTTACAAAAACCACACTCTCTATGGAAAGAACCATACAAAGTACACGAAAATTCATACTACTCGCCAAAGAAAAGTGTCACAAAAAATGCAGTGTGATGTGAATCCCGACTAAAAAGTGAAAAAAACAAATGGAAAAGTACATGGAATTTCGTGGGAAATGGCGTTTTTTTCCACAATCTTTTCCATACTGATTTCAGACACTTTTATGCACGAAACAAAAAAAACCAATTTAAATATATATTTTTCAATTGGAATGAATAATAATTTTTATTTTATTACCATTTGTTACATCCAAATTTGTTGATCAAAAACACGTAATATAATTAATATATATTAATTAATTTAAAGATTATTAACTAATTTAAATACACACAAAGCACAAGTTATCATAATAAAAAATAAAAATCGCGGAAACACAAGAATGTACATGTTATCCTCTCAAATGCTATATTAAACTGAAGGAAAATAAAAATCAATAAACAAAACTAACAAAAAAAAAATTAAAAACTTCGCGAATGAAACAGAAAGAATTTTTTTTTTGTGTCTTTGATATTTTATAGTACGGAATTTAGTAAGGAATTAAGACAATTTTTTCACACAGTGGAAAAATTGCATACTGTATACTATCATTGCGCCATTTCAAAACTTGTAGAAACGCTTTTACTATTCATTCAGACTGGACCGCCAAGAAATACTACCCGATGAAGGCCATAACGCATTAAATCAGCTCAAGAGTTATTAAACAAACGCATCTAACGAAAGATATCGCATCAAACACTGCTGAAGTTTTCATAATTCATAGGAATCATCCTTAGGTTGCCGCTAAGCAATATTTTTTAATTATATGTTCGGTTGACTCAAACTTCGATAACGTGTACGTCTATGGTGTTTAAATTCGAAAATAAAATTTTTGGTATTCCGTTCCCAGTAATAGATCTGAGCAATCGCGTCTGCAATTTAGAATAAAATTTATTTATATTAGCAAACTCGATAAAAATTTTCTGACTGTTTCTGACTGACAACAATTTACCGTATAAATTTACCGGTTTCTGGTAATTTACAAAAAGTTAAATTTACTGACGGAGAAACGCCGGTGCACCCAAACACATTTACGAGTACATATTGCGGATGTATGGGGCCTTTTGCCATTTTTCTATTGTCAGGTTCAAAATTTGTATTCAAATAAAATTACATAAAATTTTTATCTTTAATCTTATTTGCATATTACTTTTAATAGCCGAGTTCTAAAACCAATGAAGGTTTTAAACTTCTCGGGGTTAAAATCTAATCTCTCTCTTTAAAACACACGAGAATGTGAATATTTTACATTGCAAATGAAAGAGATGCTTGGAGCTGTACCGAAACCAAATGATTTTAGAATTAGGAGTATATATTCAGAATTTAATAAGTTAATTAACCAATGAATTTAATGTGGTTCTATTTGAGATTTTTTCGACTTTTCAGACAAAACATTATTTTTAATGGCACCCATACATTGTTTATGCCTTTTATAGTCATAGAAAACAAAAAGACCATTTTCTCACAATATTTCTAGAAAAAGTAAAAGTAGTAGGTACAAAACTAAGCTGCCAAGAAGAGACCTATTAAAGTGCTCATTTTTGTAATGGTTTTTATATTTTTAAACCAGAATCATGGGGTTACTAATGGGAAGGGGGGGGGGGGGAGCGGGGTGCAATTTTATACTTTTTATAGAAATATTGTGAGTAAATGGCCACTTTGTTTTCTACAACTAGAAAAGACGAAAACATTGAATGGGTGCCATTAAAAATAATATTTTATCCGAAAAGCCGAAAAAATCTTAAAGAAGAAGTATAGAGCGAACATGTGACTAGCCCTACCATGGTTGCAACGAGTATCGGTATCAGGATTCGATTCCGCACACGAAGCCTGAAAAATGGCTACCTTATCTAATTGACATAATTGGCACAGAAATCAAAAACGGATTTGCCCGTTTTTTTCTTAAAATGTTTTAAGTTTCAAAATAGATTTCAAAACGCACTATGTCATAATACAGAATGAGCTATTTCTTATCCGATGTTATGATAAAATTTGATATGTGAAATTGAAAAGGATTTTAAGGAATTTTTGTGTATGGGATCAGACTAAACATTTAAATTAATTTCTTTGGCCATATTTCAGAACTATTTCAAGTCTAGTAATAGGGCCAACAATGCTGATTTTGGTAAAATTCGGTATGTGGGTCACAAAATAAGATTCTTAAATGATTTTTGAGCCAAGTTTTGGAACACAACTACCTGGTCAAGATTAGCTTGAAGTTTATGACGAATTGGCAAAAACGCAATGGCTTAAGTTTACAGTTTAGCAATATCTACTTAATTCGTATAGTCTGGAACTAAAGTACCTTTGAATGTTGGCACGAGCCATCGAACATAAATTACTGATTCTAAAAATGTGCTCAAGTTGAAACGATGCTTGTGACATGTGGTTGCCAATAAAAATCCAAGACGGATGTATTTTATTTTAGAAAATTGGTCCGTTTCGCTGAGAAGAATACGTAACTTGTCACATGCTGGAACTATGTTTCTTCGGGAAATGATTAGGCTATTAAGGCGTAGCCTACACATTTCGGAGGAGACACATATTTCGAGACATGAAATACTTTTTAACTATTAAAAATGGCTCTATGTTGAGGCGGTTATATTTTAGAACTTCATTCAAGAAATAAGTTCTGCCTTCTGCTGTAAGACAATAAACATATAAATATTTAAATGTCCCTTTATTTTTTAACCTTATGCCATTTTCGAAAATTTCCGATAATGTGAGCTACTCGGTTGCAGTAAATGCCTTTCCAAACTATTTCCATATTTGCGATTTCATGGTCGAAAAGTCGCTAGTTTGGTACCAATTTATGGTAAACAAAATTTCTAAATGTTGAAATTTGCATTCTTTTATCGTGTCAATCTTTCTACATTTGAAATCTAGCGGATAAGATTTATATTCTCTTCTTAGGAATATTTCAATTAAGAGTTTTTGCAGCAAATTAAAAATTCAGTGAATAATTTATTATGGGTTATTAATTTTCATTTAGTCCATCGTAAAAACAACAATTAAATTGTTAAACGCGAATTTAAAGATTTCTTGATTATTATAAATTTATACGAAACTAAGAAAGTTAATAAACTATTTTTCTTTGTAATAAAAATCGAAATTGAATAAGGTATTAAATAATCATAAAACAAAAAACTTTTACTTACGACTATTAATTTATTAGGTAATTTGAGAATGTGTAGTACATTATAATTTAACCTCACCGTAAATTTGTTTAGTAGCCAGATATTCTGTTTAATTTGTGAAAGTTTAGAATCGAGTGGCTATAAATATATATATAATTGTATGTACACCGCGTATTACACTCTCGGTACACATTACGTATATGACTGATGAAAAAAGATAATGATCTACATACCAGCACACAATTTATATTATTTATGAAACGTGATGATAGTGAAAGTTAATCGATTAATCTTAAATATTTGTACAAAATGAAATTACGATCAATTCAAGTTCATTTAAGACAGACGAGGTACACAAATTTGTTATATTTTAACCTTCTTAAGTAGTTTGATTTATTATGTTTATGAAATTTGACGAAGTGATTGGTTTTTATTGGAATGTGTTACTTGAGTTGATGCCAAATTGGTGTCATTTATTTGTGTTGAAGTGTTTGTCGATATATTATCCTTTCTAATCGATCAAATATATTAACGCGTGACGTCGCGAGTAGTTCACAGCTAATGAAGCTGTGGAAAATCTCACATTTCTTAATTATCTTATTTTTTTAAGTTATTCACTTAGTTAGCCGTGCATTGTGAACCGTTCGATCCTCATAAGTCGAGAATTTTGATTTACATAATTAATTCATCGTTAAATTAATTAATTTGAATGCAGCGGCTTATACCATATTTTTTTATGATTTGTTTGGGTATGTGGCAGCTTTACATGATTTACTTAATTTATGCCTAATTTAAGACGTATTTTAATTAATCATGTTTAAATATCCAAACATGTTTCCAATAATATTTGAAACTTGTAAGATTTTAGTGGAATATAAGAGGCATTTTAGTTTTAATTTTTGCATAAATTGCAAATTGCGTGAAAATTGCTTAAAATGCTAGTTGTGATTAAAGAATATCGGGCCACCTTAAAAAACAATAATTTAGATAATTCACCCATTTGTAAGAGATACAATGTTACATGTCTGTTTTGAATGTTCTTCTTAACTACCTAGAAAAAAAATATAGGCGGAAGTAATGGTATACAGAGGCAAAATTTAAAACAAAGTTACGAGTAGTATACAAAATTATATTACAAGCAAATAAAGTTTAAAAATTTTACAGGCACAGATCACAATATTATCGACATAGGTGGATAGAAACTCGATTAACAATCTTATTTTAGTTAGGTGATAAAATCGGTCTATTTAATTTTAACATTATTTAATTATTTTATGGGCCCAGGCTTTGCACAATTTTAGAACGTGTTTGTTGTTTGGCGCGTAAATTCGGCAGCTTTTAATAAACGTTTATGTGAAGGAATTGCTGTTTAACCCAGAATTCTATAGTTCCGGAAAACCAACCAAACATAGTCAATGTTAGTTGTTTGACAAAATAAAATAGTTTGAACTGCAGAGGTAATCGTATATGCAACTGCAGATGTAAATCATACTTTTTATGTATGTTTATTTTCTATAATCCAATTCATCGTAAAAATAACGATATGGAATTTTGCTTTCTGCCTCTGATGGTATTCGAACCAGTACTTCTCGATCCAAATCGCTCGGGATTTTGTAAGTCGGAATTTTGAATGTTGGGATTTTGAAATTCGGGATTTTGAAAGTCGGGATTTTGAAAGTCAGGATTTTGAAAATCGGTTTTCTGATGTCGAGATTTTGATAATCGGGCTTTTGATTTCGGGGTTTTGAAATGCGAGCAAACGATCCCAACTCAGTGATATGCTTGTGTAGAGTAGAATTCATAAAAAAATTGAAAAAATCGGGCTTTTGAAAACCGAGATTTTGAAAGTCGGGATTTTGAAAATCGGGATTTTGGGCTTTCAAAATAAAAACCTTAGAATTTTTAAATTTTTTTTATGAATTTGGGCGAATTCATAAAAAAATTGAAAAGTCGGACTTTTGAAAGTTGGGATTTTAAAAGTCGGAATTTTGAATTGGGATTTTGAAATTCGGGATTTTGAAAGTCGGGATTTTGAAAGTCAGGATTTTGAAAATCGGTTTTTTGATTTCGAGATTATGATAATCGGGCTTTTGATTTCGGGATTTTGAAATGCAGGCAAACGGCACCAACTTAGTAATATGCTTGTGTAGAGTAGAATTCATAAAAAAAGTTGAAAAAATCGGGCTTTTGAAAATCGGGATTTTAAAAGTCGGAATTTTGAAATTCGGGATTTTGAAAGTCGAGATTTTGAAACTCAGGATTTTGAAAATCGGTCGTGATTTCGAAATTTTGATAATCGAGCTTTTGATTTTGGGATTTTGAAATGTGAGCAAACGACCCCAACCCAGTGGTATGCTTGTGTAGAGTAGAATTCGTAACAATATTTTTTTGAAAATGAAAATGACATTGCAGTTACCGTCAATGGAGAACGATACAGTCACTTGATTACTGATTTTTTGTGGCTTATATAGATGATTTCAACTTGAACGATATGTGGCTCCAACAAGATGGTGTATACATGCCATACATCTCATGACACAATCAATTTATTGAGAGAAATATTTAATGACCGCGTAATCATCAAAAATCCCGATGTGAACTGGCCAACATGATCATACGATATAACTCCATTTGATTTTTTTTTCTTTCGGGTTATGTTAAATCATTGGTATACTCCAATAAATCACAAACACTCAATGACCTTAAAACCAACATTTTTCTTGTTATTGGTGAAATAAATGCAGATTTAATAAGTGAAAAAGTGACCAAAAATTTTAGTTCTAGAATCAAATTTTTAATAATATTCAGAGGTGGTCATTTCGGTGGTTAAATTCTGTTTTTCTAATTCTTAGTCGTACAGTTAAAAAATCCAGATTTAGAAAAATAATGCCTATCGTTGGGCCTATCGAATTTTATTAGACTCATAATTTCTAAATTAGTTGGACAGCCAATTTATGAGTAAAAAATAAAAAGATTATTCCCAGTAAGATTATTCAGTAAATTCTGGTCTCATTTCTCTAGTAGAGATTTTTTGGTTTGAAATCATTTTATTTTCCTAATTTCTTAATTATAGACTATAAGTAAGTTATGAGTTCGACCTCCTTTTCACTGACACTATATCCCATGAATTGTTTTGGTCATCAATAAATATACTAAATATATCATCCGGTTTATACTACCACAACTTTGCTTACCATTTGTGTTGAATTACAAATACCGTCCTATATAAACCAAATTTTACAATATTCATCGTTTAAAGACTGAGTCTATTAAGTAATGTGAAATTTCACAACTCGATAATAATGCTTGTTAGAATCCCTATTTATCTTAGACAAAAAGTTTTAACATGAGTGGGGTAGTTTTAGCTTGAACCATAATGCATGTTAGAATATACAAATCTCATGCAAAAAAACTAATTTAACCATAAACGTTTAAGGAATATGTCCGAGATGCAATCAGCAAGATGAATTTTAGAATTTTGTTCAGAAATAATCGAAGTCAATTCAGCAAGCCTCATTTCCAAAATTTGGTTTAAAATTCATCCAGAATAAATCCTATAATCCCAATTTATCCAAAATCTGGTAAGAAATGGCCAAGGTCCATCCAGGATGGCTAAATCACAGCACATAATCTAAAATGAAATTTAGTATTCCAAACACATTCTACAATTCTAATTTGTCCAAAATCGGTTAATGAATGGTCAAAATACATTCAACATTTACAACCGGTTCAGAAATTGCCTAAAGCGCATCATACCTAAACTCGGTCAATGAAATGACAAGATAATTTCAGGGTGGCCGTATCCAGGACTCTATCCATAATTTACGATATAACACCAATCTCGCTCTAAATATCTGTCCGTAGATAAATTCCAGTTAGCAATGCTAAATTCCAGAATTTTTTTCAAAATTAGTGTTATTATCTCAATCACATCCTAGATGAAGTTCCATTATGCTTATCCATGTTTTAGAACTTCATACGGAATTCAAATATAATCTCGATCCTATGCACTATACACACCGAGCTGCGCCATAGTCGGTACGAAATAGCAGAGAAAAATAATAACTTAATTGCAGTTTCCACTGACATGGTTAAACTTCAGCGATATTCTCATCAATACCACACGGCAATTTTAGACATAAGTAAAATTTTACACGGGAACTTTTATTGTTTTACGAATCAAGAGAGAAAAATACCGACCATATGGCACAGTGGTTAAAGCTTTGGCGTTTGGATCGGGAGGTACCGGGTTCGAATCCCGATAGGGTCAGGATGCAAAGTGAAATTTCATCAACAGATTTCGATCTGTGGTGAAATGTAACACATCTATGACCCCCTGTCGGTGTGCAAAACCCATGGGCCGACCCATCTTCCATGCCGGTATAGGCTGGCATGGAGCTTGCAATGTGCAGATGGTCTTAAATCGGTCCTATAGCCGTACGTCCTCGAGTTGGCCGCAAGGCGTAAAGTAAGGACGTAAAAAGCATAACCGCGGAATAGCAGGGTGAGCCTTGAGCCCCAAAACAGATCGCATAGTTACCAATAAAAAAAATAAAAAAAAAAAAGAGAGAAAAATCTGTGAAATTGTTGCTGTTTTTCCATATAAAATTTCACTACCGTGTTAAATTTTCATGCGGTGTTGATCCTGCGTCAGGATTTTGTACAAAATTCAGTTAAGAATCAGTACGGCGAAATTCCAAAAGTAAGTTCTTGGTTCTCATTTAGTATGAATTTTAATGTACTTTTAGAAAAACATATTGTCAAGGCAGGATTCGTTCTCTTTTAAAATCCGGGATTTAGATTTCTGGGATTGTGATATCTGATTTTGATTTTCGGGATTATGAAAACGAAATTTCTAGGGTAATTACAATCAAACGATATTCAGAACTTCGACTGTCCTTTACTTATAACAAACGTCATACTAAATAAAAAAGTAACATTGTTAGAAGTGTCTCCGCATTGTTTATTTCACTCACTTAAGACAAAAAGAATATTCATAACACATCCGACTTAAAGCACTCAACTGCGCTTTGTAACAAATCGAAATGAAAATTTGTAAAAGAGGTTTGACGTGAAATTTGGATGTTGAGAAACTGCGAAATTTTTTTTAGTTTATTTTACTCTTGGTTTGTTTGAAATTTATGAGTTACTTAAGTTTTCATGCATAGATGACAGTAAAAGATAATTTGGGTATTGGACACAACTTATAAAATTCTCTCCAAATATTGCTTAATAGGAGGAACGGATTTTTAAATACATAGTTGGCTTTACTGAGAAGTAAGCAGTAAAATTTGCACTGAAACTTGCTAAGTGCAAAATTGAAATTGCTCAAATATATACGTGACATTAGATGACAGGGACAAAACATTAAAATTGCAATACATTTAATTAAACTTATTACGGTAAAGCTGTTTTATTTATAATTAGAGAAACTTTAATTATTATTTTAGAGAAACAGATTGGATTTGAAACAGATTTACACGAATTAACAGAGGAATATCCTAGTGGAAGAAGAAGAGGAATAGCACGTCTAATTAGGAAGGCGGCAATGCACAGTATCAGTACTTGCAGACCACTAAAAGTGATGTTTTACAGGAAGAGTGTTATTACAGGAAATCGATGATAGAGTGCGAGTGTTTCATTTTATTTTGTATTACTCAAAAATCATATCGAAATCGTAGGGTAATTGTTGCGAGATTTGAAAGGAATTGAAGTGAAATTTATCAAAAATTACAATTACGCACTTAGATCATGGAGCGGTAATAATGGACTATTTCATAAAATGGTCTGAGGTGTACCCTATAGCCAATCAAGAAGCAAAAACCATCTTTTATGCCATAATCACCAACTGGATTAGCCACTATGGTGTCCCAATGGAAATACCAAGGAAGAAATTTTGAATCGAAAATATTTCCGAAAATGTGATTTTGTTTTTCTAGCGCTACATTATTATCGAATTAATACATGATTGGTCCATTCAATTTTAGCCAGGTCCCAGAACTACAGGAGGAGGCGTTCTGGCATTCTCGAGGGGTGTATGTTTTCAGCATTTTTGGATATTTTATTTTAATTACTTTTACGCTGCTCTCATGCGACCGCTCAAATTTGTATTAATTCAAGCAATGGTTACTTCACGTTGTTCATGATCCCATGTGCCCCTCCACAAGTTTGTCAGTCTTTGTATTATCAATCAGATTATATTATGGAAAAATTTAAATGGTGCATTGGAGAAATATTTAACAGGGATTATTAAATTCTGATGTAAGTTCATCCTGCCTAAATCCCGGTAGTCGTGAAAAATGTGAAACTATAAAGAGAGCGGATGATGGTGAAAATGGTGACCACACTAATGCCTGTGGCATTTGGTTCGAGTGCCTGTTTCAAATTATAATAAAACGCGGATGCAAAAGGATTTTTCCTGCATATATCTTCTAAGTGAATTGTAAATCATCTTAAAAGATTAAGAAACTGGAAAAAACGAAATTCGGCTGAAGTTACTATTTTTTTTTTAAAGGGCTAGCTCTTGAAATTTTTCTACAACATGATTATAAAAGGGTTAAAACTAACATAAATCCGAGATCAGGGTCATCCAAATGCAACCACTAACGCAGAAATCGTCCAAAAAATTTGATAAAACTATAAGATGGTACGCAAAAACGTCATATCGAATGATAATTTTCATAAAAATTTTGCAATATACCGCGTTTACTGACAGCAAAACAAAAATTCAACCGAATGGGGATCTCTCAGCATTGTTTAGAGAAGTTTTGTTGCAATCCAAAATAATTTGGGGACACCAAAATACTCAGGAAAACCGGTTTTTTAGGAATATGTCGATGATAATTTTGCCGCCTACCTCAAAAAAACTAAAACAGTTAATAGAGGCACTGTAAATCTGAACATACACAAAAACGGCTGCACTGGACGAAAAAAATCTTTTAACATGATGTCAACGCTCCGTTTTCTTGATGTCAACACTTCATGAATTGAAACTTAAAATGGTTTCTTATTTCGCTCGTTCTCCAGGTATGGCTTCAAGTGATTATCACCTATTTCTAAATGGAAAAAAGTGGCTCGAATGCAAAAAATTTGTCAATAATAGTGAGGTCTTGAAGCAGCCTTAAAACTAACTATGTGGAAAAATTCCAGCAACTGTAGTGCAAATAGAGTCACTGATTACGTATTTTATTTTTATTCTCACATTTAAGTGCATTTGCCATTGCAATCTAAATTTAAAACTTCTGCTGAATCGCTGACCGAAGAACTATTAATAGACAACTAGGTATTTCGTATAAGTTTATTATAGTTTATAGCATTCAGCTGTTACTAAATGATTTAATTAAATACAATTTGCAAGCACTGCATAACGTATATATGAAATAAATCAAGCGAGTAATTTGCATAATTCATTATTAATAAAATAATATATGTTAGGAATATTTGTATTTTGAATCATGCGAATCATGCCTTTATAATATAAAAGTATGTAGCGTAGGTTAATATTTTCTATATTGTATGCTTACCATGAGAGGTTTTCCATGACAAATTTATATTAAAATTTATTCATTGGGAGTTACAAATGTTACTCTACAAATAACAATAATTTATAGTCGGTATAATAAATGTATAGAAGGAGATTGGAATGTGTTCTGCTACAAACTATGTACAAACGTCTCCATAAACGACTAAAATATATTTAGGTCAATGATCGATCATAAATACATAATTTAATAAATTGTTTAATATCCCATCATATTATTTCATTTTAAGCGCAAAGTCAATACTAATTTCAAAGCTAATCAATTAAAGAAAGCAAATATATTTTCTCAAGGCAAATCTTAAAATTATTACATTTTCGCAAATTGCTTCACAAACGTGTATGCAAGAAACTCATAAATTAACAGCGCATAAAAGCGATCATCATTACTCAACATTATACATAATTCGCCATGAAATGTCATAACTCGAAAATTATTTTTTTTTTTCAAACGGATATTACGCGATAAATGGCCAAAAAATTAATTCACATGAAATTGCAAAAAATAATTGTTGTCACCTTTAAATATAAAGCATATTTTTCAGTTACCAAATCGTTTTGTAAAAGTTAGTTTCCTTTTTTAAGTTTTCAAAATTTATAAACAAAACCCAAATTCTAATTACTTAAATGAAATTAGAAAATTAAACGAAGCAGAAAGTTACACAAAAGTAAAATTGAAATTAAATTAAATTGTTTTTTTTTTTTTTTTTTTTTTCAAAATTAAATTAAATTTCAATGGGGAGATTTTTCGATATAAAAATGACAAAATATTATGTCAATTTGATAAGGTTGTGTTTGGAAATTGGGAAAAGTGTTTTTGTATTTTGTGCCGTGAAAGTAAAACATTACGATTTTTAGTGTATGTGCACTCAGTTGAAAAAATGTTTGGATTTTTATTAGTGCTACTGTTGAACGAATGCGATATATTACACTATTAAACTGCTAATAATTAAATTTAATGTGCATATTGGTAGTTTAGCAAAACTTGGTTTCAATATTGTATTGTTTTATTTTATTGAGTTTTTGACACGGACTATTAAATTTGTGAATTAATTCGCGCGCGATTACTACTATAAAAGTATGAACCATGAAAATGATGATTGAATTACGGGAGGTTTAATGAAAGACACGTGCACATCTGGAAATAATTTGCTGTTCATTTGTTGCAAGGACAATGAAAAATATTTTTTATGGTGACAGAAATAAACATTGGATTGAAACTATTGAATTTAGGAAGAAAGAAATTGTCTTCTTGTACAACTATGGAAGACTTGAAAATTAGAACGACCCAAACAGAACGTCAGTAATTGTAATTTAAATTTTACCTAGTCATAATATTATTTCTTATATTTTAGATGAAGTTCCGGAATCTGGCTGTGTTTGGCAAAATTCAGCCATTTGTTACCCTGTTATGACGAAATTCGTACGAAAGAATACCCAACTGAAGTTTATCCTAAATTAATCCTAAACCAACAAAAACGGAAATTAAAGAGAAGAATTGCATATGAAGCAAAACAAACATCGATGATTTCATCGTTTAGTGTTAACTAATTTATTACATTTTTACTGTATGTGTCCGGTTCTCTATAAGGCAAGTAGAACCCGAGTTTTAAGTAGCAAAGCTGTTCTACAATAATTTGTAAGAAATTCAAAACAATCTTATAAATAAAATATATGGATAGGATTTGGAAGGCTTATCAAAAATGTGTTAGAACAGATAAGAAAGAACAAAAACCTTGTCTTGGACTATTTAGACTTTATGTCTATACCGTATAACACGTTGCCGAAGATAGGTATTATTTTACAATCAACAGACATTAATCACATTCCAGAGGATTGCAGCCACTTAACTAGATAACACAAAAATCTAGATTAAATTCGACTTAATTCGTTTATGTGCACACATAAACGCGTCTGTTCAATTATCGATAAAATTAAGTTCATCATACATATAGCTATACAATCTCATACATCTTTATTAAAATATTAAAAATGTAAACATTACGTAAGTCGGTGGAATGTTGATTTTATGACACATCACGCCACTGATTGACCTCCGTACTTAATCAGTATATCTTAAATAAATTTATTTCGCAACCTTCATTGTTAACATATTATCAGTGTACAATTATAATACCCATTGTACGTTTGTATAGTGAAATAATCCGATTAAATTTATGGGTAACACTTTGCGCCCCATTTCGGTCGATAATTTTAAATATTTAGACTCACCAATTGGTAGATTATGTATTGTAACAGCAGTTGATAAACGACCACCACCCAAACTAACTAAATGCGGTTCATCGGTTGCAACACGTAATCCTCCGGAACTAATTGTTGATGCGCACGGTGTTATATCTTTTTTCTTAAGAGACATCTGAAAATATTAAAAAAAAAATTTGTGTTAAAACTAAGAAAATAATAATTTAAAAAAATTTCAATTAACTTGATTAGTTGATGCTCTTATAGTTACGGGTCGCATATTTAAATGCTTCACTAGCGAGGGATTATTATTAGTTGCAGCTACGGAATCATTATAATAATTGCCATTATTAAGCAAAAATTTGCAATACAAATCGCGAATTAATGTAAACATTTTTCTTTATGCAAATAATTATTAAATGTAGCAATAAATTGACTTCACCATATTTTCTATAGACACAATAAATTTTATATACTTTAATACTGAGCGACACATAAACATATGGACGTGATATTTTCTATCGAATTTTTAATGATTCCAAGTGAAATTAAATAAAACGAAAATAGTAAATTCCAAAACCGTATATTGATAAAAGACATGTGAAGCGATAGCGATTTTTCGGTATTAAAACCGCTAAATATAATTTCGGCGACTGATTGTGAATATGAATACGCGAAATGAACAAAATAAATTATCGCGTAACTATTAATTTTTTGTTTATTCAAATACGATAGATAAATTTATTATATTCAACCTTGACTCCATTGAGTTATCATAAAGGTAGCGAAGCGTTGATTTACGTTCGGTGTGACGCTATGTCAAATAAATAATTTTATACGGGTTTGCATAAAATTTGTAGAATTTTAATTATAAAAGGCAGCCCCTACACTCTTCTTATTGAGTAACTTGCATTGTAATAATTTATGAACTGTGCTATGCTATAAGAGAATCTTTTATCAAGTTATTCACCCCCCCAAATAATTGCCTAGAGTGTAAAATGTAAAACGTTGAATGATCGTAAAATGGACAACACCCACACAATCATCGCGTTCCTTTTGTAGGACATCAAAATATCGGCTAATTTTGTGTGAAAGTTGGGCTAGTTTCCTAGATAGACTGTATTTTAATCAATACCGTGAGCTGAACTTGAAGCATTTGAGAGACTTTCTGTTAACCTAAGGCAAATTTTTCCACACAAATTTGACTGACAGTATTGAAAGAGAGTAAAACTAATCGACTAAAACATTTAATTCCGAAAACAAGCTTCCCCTTTCTATTTTGTTTGTTCCCCTTTGAATTGAAATATGATGATATGATTTGAATTTGAGTCAAATTATGACGCAGGAATGCCAATTCACAAAACAAAATTGTAAATGATGTGTTTAACTTTTGCGGTAAACTTTTCTGGAAAAATTTGAAACCCGTAACACAAATTCTGCTTTAATTTATTTTATTTTCGGTTGCGTTCGGTTATTAAAAAATTATCCTTTAATCTTCTTCTTATTCTTCCTCAAATTCTTTTAGATTGATATTCATTTTATTTGTAGTTATTTGAATTATTATTTTGCCACTGTATTTTTTGAATATTCGAACCAAATCGCAAAAACATTTACAAAACTAGTGTTATTTATTTTATCTGCCTTTGGCTTTATTCTTGGATTTTTGCCATCTTGGAAAACTCATAAGATGTTTCCAAATCTTACAAGCTATTTAAACACAATTTCATAAAACAACCTATGCTAGTTCTTAATATTAATTTGCACTATTTAGTTAGTTTTTATATCAATTAGTTAATAGTTACAAGTTCATGGCGTTGGTTTACCAAAATAGACTAAACTTGATCGATAACCTTTTGCGATTTTTCTGGTAAAACCATTTTGCCATCACTGTAGAACTTCTAGGATTTCTGGGCGAAAAACTAAATTAAGTGATTTTCAAAGGCCTCTTTTGAAGTAAGCTTTAAACCATTACAAGAGTTCTGTAGAGAGCGAAACAAAGAGTAGTCAGACGTGACAATGTCCGGGCTATACGGTGGAGGCATCAAAACTTCCCAGCCGAGTTTTCTAAATTTTTGCCGTCATTCATTAGAGAGTGAAACCAATCGTATGGTCCAGTTAGAGCAGCTCATGATGCATGATTCCCTTACAATTCCACGAAACAGAAAGCATTACTTTACGTGGCGTCAATCTAGTAATTAGTAATTTACATTGCACAATAAAGTATTTTGATTAGTCGGCGTAATCAAATGATTATCCCCAGTTTCGTGTAACGTCTCCTCAGGTTTTTCGCCACAGTAAGTCTACTGACCTCCTGGTCGCGATAAGTCCAGTGTTGTTGTTGGTGTACAATCTTCTTGTTGGTGTGACAATCAGCATACAGCGTATGTCCAGTTTTTCATGCTGGTGCAAACGTTGTAGGTGTTTTGTTGTATGTTGCTGAATTTCATCCGCGACAAGCTCGATCTTTAGATCTCGATGGAGGTTGTCGTTTCGAATGTACCACGGTGAATTAGCAATACATCGCAGGATTTTATTTTGAACTGTTTGTATGATTTTAATATTTGACTTTCTGGCACAACCCCAGAGTTGACTACCATATGGCCATACAGGTTCCAGGGTTTGTTTGTATAGCAGAAGTTTGTTATGGACCGCTAGTTCAGATTGTCGCCCTAAGAGCCAATGCATTTTTCTAAATTTTATGCTTAATTCTTCTCTCTTCTTTTTTATGCGTTCATTCCAGCTAAGTTTAGCATCTAAATTCATGCCGAGATATTTAGTAGTGTTTGCAAGCGGTACTACTATCGAGTTTATCATTATTGGTATATGATTAACTTTTAGATTTGTAAAGTTCATTTGGATTAATTTTGCTTCATTTAATTTGATTCGCCTTTTCTTTGTCCAATTACATATCTGATTAGTAGCCTTCTGTAATTTACTAGGGAAGTCATTGATGTTCTTTTTTGTTGCAAGTATTGCCGTGTCATCGGCAAAAGTCGCCATTGTTGCTTCTGTAATTGGTATATATCCAGTATACCGGCTGTAAAAGGTTTGGCCCAAGAACACTCCCTTATGGTACTCCTGCTGTTATTCTTTTTAGTTGGGAGTATTCATTCTCAAACTTTGCTCGGAAGTGCAGCTTCATCCTTTTCTGCTTCTACAGCTGCAGCTTCATCCTTTTCTGTGTAAATTCATGGGTACCCAAATATCAAACTTTCTTTCGTGTCCAGGAATTTTTTGCTGTATTACTGTATTATATCTGCTACTGGTTGGATGTTGAGGTTTATGTTTGTGTTACTTATGTACCAAGATGCGCTTAATATCCTTCGTAGTATTTTTGGTCGTATATACGTTGCAATTTTTTTATTTTTGAAGCACAAGCTGGGCCCCGCATTCCATACGTCCAGTTGGGTTTCAGTACAATTTTATACAAGATTTTAATACACTGCCTTGTGGAACCCCTGCTTATATTTCATTTAAACTGCAAGATCCGCTATTATATTTCACCTAAAATTTCCGGTTTAACAAGTGATCGCATAATAGTTCATTGGTAGCTGTGCCTTAACTCTATGTCCATGCCAGCAGTACTTCTTTTGTTCAAATGAGTTTCGGATTTCTTATACGATCCTATATGCTCTTGTTCTATGGTTCCATGATCTTTTCTAAATCCAAACTGGTGATTCGGGATAATAGTTTGCTCTAGCAGAATTGATTTCTAGTTTTTTAAAAAACATTTTTCCAAAGAGTTTTGACAGAGTCTATTTTTATTTTATCTTTACGAGGTTTTTGTATCATTATGATCTCCGATAGTTCCAAAGTTTAAAAATTTATGTTATTAATTATGTATGAAATATCGGGAAGTTCTATAAGTATTTTTTCACTATAAACCGATCATTACCAGGCGCCTTTTATGGGCTTATTTGTTCTTCACGCCACTTATATTCAATTGGCTGAAATTCTGACGCCTCGACTTCTTCAGACAGCAATTCCGAATGTATGTGCATACATTCCCACATCTGCTTCACTTTTGGTTTTGCTAATTCGGGGACTCTTTGGATGTACTTGGAGTTAAAGTCCCTTCCTGCAAGGAACTATCTCTACTAAGGTTTTAAAATAATTTGCAAATAAACTACATTTTACAATAATTACATGTTTCGATGGACAGTAGATTGCAGATACGGTACATTTACCAGACCTTGCTTCTAACAAGAGCAAGTTGCTCTATATGCTCCTTGTATATTTTCAGTTCATGGTTATTCTCTCTCTAATAGTAATTGCAGATCCATTCTTTAGAGATTTTCTTTTAGGATCTTGGGTATCGTAAATTTTGTAACCATTAAATTTTACAGCGCTCATTTATGTAAAATGTGTCTCCGAGACGATCATGATGCCAATGTTGTGTTCAATAAGAACATGCTCTGCTTCTAATTTTGTAATGCGCTATCCCATTCCCATTTCATTACCAATTGCATCAAGGTTCTTATGTTTTCAGCATGAGTTGTATATTTGTTTCCATAATTCGTATACATTTATTCATTGCGTTCGTTGATGATACTTATCATTTTGTAAATTCCCTGGTCATCATTCCGAGGTTTGTTTGCTTATTTCGCACGTTTCCCGCAGCTGCCTCTGTGTTAATTGTTGCAGAAATGTTTTTCTCATTGTTTGAGTGTTTATGTATTTAATTGATTGGTCGTTGCTCAATTCGTTTTCCCCATAATTAATCCCCCCCCCCCCGAAAATCTCGTTTATAGAAAATACATGCCCAATAGCATCAGCAACATGTATGACATGCCCGAGATGAATCGTTTATAACATATCTCTGATCTGGTTAGAATCTTATGTGAGAAGCTATAGACGAATCGTATGTGATAGCTCTGAAATAAATTGTGTATGTCATAATCTAAGATAAATAACCTATAGGAAGTTAGCGCGAAAAATTATCCCGAAAAATCATTATAGTTAAATATGGCAAGACTATTATATATTCACAGAATATTTTAATACTATCCTGATAGTCAAGTATATATAATTAATATTGCTGCATATAAATCAAATATATCACGAGATTAGCTATAATATATAGTAAATTATTATATAGTTTTGTAATATTAAATTAGTATCACGAAATTTTCAATTACAATTATATGTACAAAACATATTATTATTATTTAACATTTCGTGATAAATTTTGATATCACCTCGAAAAAATTACACAATAATAATCTACATCAATATAATCAAAATTAATAAAATATAAAAAAAAATTAATTCAAATATTTAATATTAGAAAAACAACAATTCTCTGAACTAAAATAGAATTATTTTATTTTTTAAAAATAGTAAGAAGATATAACAAGTTAAACTTTAGATATAGCTGTGTGAAGTAGTAGTAGATATCAATTAACAGAGCAAGGTTGGTATGGAATTTGTAGAGGATGGATCCACATTTCAAATGCCCAAAAATTTAAATCAAGTCTATTAGTCAAATTTTAGATATAGTCGATTGAAGTCGTAGTAGATATCAATTAACAGAGCAAGGTTGGTATGGAATTTGTAGAAGGAGGATCCATCTTTCAAATGCCCCAAAATTTAAATCAAGTCTATTAGTCAAATTTTAGATACAGTCGTGTGAAGTCGTTGTTAGATATCAATTAACAGAGCAAGGTTGGTATGGAATTTGTAGAGGGAGGATCCATCTTTCAAATGCCCAAAAATTTAAATCAAGTCTATTAGTCAAATTTTAGATATAGTCGTGTGAAGTCGTTGTAGATAAAAATTAACAGAGCACGTTTGGTATGGAATTTGTAGAGGAAGGATCCACCTTTCAAATGCCCAAAAATTTAAATCAAGTCTATTAGTCAAATTTTAGATATAGTCGTGTGAAGTCGTAGTAGATATCAATTAACAGAGCAAGGTTGGTATGGAATTTGTAGAGGAAGAATCCACTTTTCAAATGCTCAAAAATTTAAATCAAGTCTATTAGTCAAATTTTAGAAATAATCGTGTGAAGTCGTAGTAGATATCAATTAACAGAGCAAGGTTGGTATGGAGTTTGTAGAGGAAGGATCCACCTTTCAAATGCCCAAAAATTTAAATCAAGTCTATTAGTCAAATTTTAGATATAGTCGTGTGAAGTCGTAGTAGATATCAATTAACAGAGCAAGGTTTGTATGGAGTTTTTAGAGGAAGGATCCACCTTTCAAATGCCCAAAAATTTAAATCAAGTCAAATTTTAGATATAGTCATGTGAAGTCGTAGTAGATATCAATTAACAGAGCAAGGTTGGTATGGAATTTGTAGAGGAAGGATCCACCTTTCAAATGCCCAAAAATTTAAATCAAGTCTATTAGTCAAATTTTAGATATAGTCGTGTGAAGTCGTAGTAGATATCAATTAACAGAGCAAGGTTGGTATGGAGTTTGTAGAGGAAGGATCCACCTTTCAAATGCCCAAAAATTTAAATCAAGTCTATTAGTCAAATTTTAGATATAGTCGTGTGAAGTCGTAGTAGATATCAATTAACAGAGCAAGGTTGGTATGGAATTTGTAGAGGAAGGATCCACCTTTCAATTGCCCAAAAATTTAAATCAAGTCTATTAGTCAAATTTTAGATATAGTCGATTGAAGTCGTAGTAGATATCAATTAACAGAGCAAGGTTGGTATGGAGTTTGTAGAAGAAGCATCCACCTTTCAAAAGCCAAAATAATGAATCGAGTCTATGAGAAAAATTTTAGATTTTAATTTAAATTTTAAAACTTTATTTAAATTTTTGGGCATTTGAAAGGTGGATCCTTCCTCTACAAATTCCATACCAACCATGCTCTGTTAATTGATATCTACTACGACTTCACACGACTATATCTAAAATTTGACTCATAGACTTGATTTAAATTTTTGGGCATTTGAAAGGTGGATCCTTCCTCTACAAATTCCATACCAACCTTGCTCTGTTAATTGATATCTACTATGACTTCACACGACTATATCTAAAATTTGACTAATAGACTTGATTTAAATTTTGGAGCATTTGAAAGGTGGATCCTTTCTTTACAAATTCTTTACCAACCTTGCTCTGTTAATTTATATCTACTACGACTTCACACGACTCCATCTAAAATTTGACTAATAGACTTGATTTAAATTTTGGAGCATTTAAAAGGTGGATCCTTTCTTTACAAATTCTTTACCAACCTTGCTCTGTTAATTGATATCTACTACGACTTCACACGACTATATCTAAAATTTGACTCATAGACTTGATTTAAATTTTTGGGCATTTGAAAGGTGGATCCTTCCTCTACAAACTCCATACCAACCTTGCTCTGTTAATTGATATCTACTACGACTTCACACGACTATATCTAAAATTTGACTAATAGACTTGATTTAAATTTTTGGGCATTTGAAAGGTGGATCCTTCCTCTACAAACTCCATACCAACCTTGCTCTGTTAATTGATATCTACTACGACTTCACACGACTATATCTAAAATTTGACTCATAGACTTGATTTAAATTTTTGGGCATTTGAAAGGTGGATCCTTCCTCTACAAATTCCATACCAACCTTGCTCTGTTAATTGATATCTACTATGACTTCACACGACTATATCTAAAATTTGACTAATAGACTTGATTTAAATTTTGGAGCATTTGAAAGGTGGATCCTTTCTTTACAAATTCTTTACCAACCTTGCTCTGTTAATTTATATCTACTACGACTTCACACGACTCCATCTAAAATTTGACTAATAGACTTGATTTAAATTTTGGAGCATTTGAAAGGTGGATCCTTTCTTTACAAATTCTTTACCAACCTTGCTCTGTTAATTGATATCTACTACGACTTCACACGACTATATCTAAAATTTGACTCATAGACTTGATTTAAATTTTTGGGCATTTGAAAGGTGGATCCTTCCTCTACAAACTCCATACCAACCTTGCTCTGTTAATTGATATCTACTACGACTTCACACGACTATATCTAAAATTTGACTTGATTTAAATTTTTGGGCATTTGAAAGGTGGATCCTTCCTCTACAAATTCCATACCAACCTTGCTCTGTTAATTGATATCTACTACGACTTCACATGACTATATCTAAAATTTGACTAATAGACTTGATTTAAATTTTTGGGCATTTGAAAGGTGGATCCTTCTTCTACAAACTCCATACCAACCTTGCTCTGTTAATTGATATCTACTACGACTTCACACGACTATATCTAAAATTTGACTAATAGACTTGATTTAAATTTTTGGGCATTTGAAAGGTGGATTCTTCCTCTACAAATTCCATACCAACCTTGCTCTGTTAATTGATATCTACTACGACTTCACACGACTATATCTAAAATTTGACTCATAGACTTGATTTAAATTTTTGGGCATTTGAAAGGTGGATCCTTCCTCTACAAACTCCATACCAACCTTGCTCTGTTAATTGATATCTACTACGACTTCACACGACTATATCTAAAATTTGACTTGATTTAAATTTTTGGGCATTTGAAAGGTGGATCCTTCCTCTACAAGTTGCATACCAACCATGCTCTGTTAATTGATATCTACTACGACTTCACACGACTATATCTAAAATTTGACTAATAGACTTGATTTAAATTTTTGGGCATTTGAAAGGTGGATTCTTCCTCTACAAGTTGCATACCAACCTTGCTCTGTTAATTGATATCTACTACGACTTCACACGACTATATCTAAAATTTGACTTGATTTAAATTTTTGGGCATTTGAAAGGTGGAGCCTTCCTCTACAAATTCCATACCAACCTTGCTCTGTTAATTGATATCTACTACGACTTCACATGACTATATCTAAAATTTGACTAATAGACTTGATTTAAAGTTTTGGGCGTTTGAAAGGTGGATCCTTCCTCTACAAACTCCATACCAACCTTGCTCTGTTAATTGATATCTACTACGACTTTACACGACTATATCTAAAATCTTACACATAGACTTGATCCACAATATTTGTTTTCTTACTAATAACCAGAGTTATTTTTTTTGCGTTTTTGGATTAACAACGCTAGTAAGTTGTTGGTTATTGAATTAATTTCTCGTGATATAAATTTCTGCGTTTTAATATTTTTTTTGGTTTCGGGATGGTTCGAGCACCTGTCGCTATTTGTTTACTTAAATTTTCTGTATAGGAATTCATTTCGGGATAACAAAAAAAAAAAATATCATGATAGTAAAAATGTCATGATAGTAAAAAAAAATTCGAGATGACATTCAAAACTAGCGTGATATAGAAAATTTTTCGGGATGACACTGAAAAATGTCGTGATATTTGTTTTATAGTGTTGCCATCGCATTTCTTCGGGATATTTTTCGGGCTAACTTCACAGACATAGATAAATATATGATTTGTTTAAGATTAATTTATATACACGTATGTAACATGTATTATATGGACATAAGCACGTATGTAATAAAAACATTTTACTTACATGAAGAATACTAAAATTTGTTCATTATAAAATTAATAAAAGGCAAAGAAGTAATGTATATGACATGTCTCGCACTTGTCGTGAATGGGGACACTTTTTAGTCGACTCATTTGGTAAACTAATATGACTTTTCATAAATTAATTTCTGAACGACTCCTAACCAAAATAAACTAAAATAAGGAATAACAACAAAATGACACTGTCAGGTGACTGGTAGTCTCGATGAGTAGGTGAGAACCTAGATAGGGGTAATAACTGATGGATATTCAATGCTTTCAAACGATCATCTTTGAAATTCATCACAATACCCGAAATTCAAGATTTGTATAGGTTGATCGACTTCAATATAGAAATAAATTCTTTAAATAAATAAATAAATAAAATAAATAAATAAAGAACGACTTCTACAATATCGACCTCCTCGGTTATACCAGAAAATAGTTGGCTTAGTTCGACCAATTTAGTACACGCAATATCTAAATTTGAAGATTCAGTTCCCTCACTCATTATCGGCTAAATAATAAAACTACTTAGATCCGCTGTATAAACATTGCACACATTGGAGCGGGCTTCCAAATCACTCGATCTATTTTGCTTTCTTAAGGGTAAATAAAGTTTGATTTCCAACGTATATAGGCCCCTTTTCAATTCGATTAAAGACAATGCCAATTCAATTAAAACCAACATACCGAATACTCTCTTACGTTTAAATTCGACATATAGTAGGTTGGTCAGTAGGTTCTGTCGTTCGATAAGTGATAGCGCTAGTAGGTTCGTCGTTTTATTTTTATAAAAATAGTACTACTTTTTTATGAAAACGTGTGAAGTTTTATGTAGTTTCATGTCAAGTCATTCGTATATTTACAGCTGTTCAAAGTTTTCATTTCACAGTATTTTTTTACAATGGAAAAATTTAATATCGTGCAGTGATAAAATTCTACTGTTCTAATTGGGAGCGCCCCGTAATCTTGCATTTCAAAACCTTAAAAATCTTGCATTTTTTAAAATCCTGCAAACGAACATCTTGCAGCTACAAAATATTACAAGTACAAAATGTTGGCGTTTAGTATCTACCTGCGATACAATCGTGCGTATTTATAAAAATTAATGATTTATTAATTAAATATTTCAATAAGTCATTTTCGAGTTTAGATTAAGTTATCGCATTCTATTATAAAAAAAAAACGTAGTTGTAATTTTATGTACTCCAGCAAGCCGTGCACGCCGAATCGACGTTTCGACACTGTACGTGGGAAGATTTCTAGACGCCTATTGGCATCTGCAACAGATCAGAATTGTCGAATTGTGAATGAAAAATTTTCCCCAATACAATTTTTTGCAAACCAACGTCGAATCAATTTTACTCCGCTATTATCAAACTCTCCATCAAAAATTTTATTTTTAATTTATACCTTTCAGATTTCACTTTTTCGGTTTAAGCTTTAACCACAATTATTTCGTACGGGGTTAGCCCCTTAATCTTGCATTACAAAATCTTGCACTAAAAGAAGGCGTACATCTAAATCGGTTTGAAATTAAAACTAGAACTAAGTATTAGCTGTGCAACCTTGTTTAGAATATAATACTTTCCGTTACTAGCCACCGATATATCTGAACAGGGTGAGGCCAAATGTTTTTGATTCCCTTACTAAACTAGAGCATATCAATAAGACATCGCATCGCATAGAATACCTTCCGTCAATGGCCTTTTATTGAGCATGTTTTTAGAGCACGACAAATCACTCTTAGTAAATTCTAAACTCTAAAAAGTAAATTCTATTCACCTAACACATTAAGTCGCTATTATGTTAAGTAGTTTTAGTTATTTCCGAGATTCAATGAGTTGACCCACTACAGAGTTTAAATCAAATAAGTTTGTTTAATTTAAACTTTTATTATTTTTACAAAAGGTTTTAATTTTGACTTTAATATTTGAAATAAATTTCTGGTCTAGAATAAAATTTTGAGATTGAACGAAATTACTATTATAAATTCTGGGCAGTTTTAGTGTTATCCGATGATATTTTATTATTTTTCGGGGATGAAATTCTAGGCTATTTGCACAAGGGATTATAATTTGTTGAATTAATTAATGTGAATAAATTAACATAGGCTTGGGTTTCTGGATACAAATTAAACCCGTGTGCTTGATTTTTTCCGACTTCTTGTTTATCTCTTCTAATATTGAAATTGGAGTGTTAATGCTTTCTATTCATTTTCCTGAATAGAACTTCATTTTGATCACGTCCGTGAAGTCAACCGCCTCTGTTAACCCAACCTCTTGGATTTTAGCTAGCATACTCATCCTTTTCATCATACCAGCATGTATTTCACCCTTGGGACTATTCTAAAATCTTGCATAGCATCCAATTTGAATACCTTCTTAAAATTAAAAATCTAATTAATTTATCGTTCAACGAATTTTATTCGATTTTTTTACACATTTTTACAACCCTTAATAATCGGTTAACAGCGAACAGATATAGAAGAATTAGCATACTATTATAATTATGTGGTATTGATTTCGTTTCGTAAAATTTTCATTCGATTACGTGATTTGTAACATCCAGCCTCAAGTAAATCGCGCATTGAAGCATTAACATAAAACTCGATTAGCATAAACAATAAGTTCATTTTTGTTTATTGATTTCGGTGCTGCGCGCATTGTGCTTCTAGATAAATTTCAAAATCGTATCGCTTGATTAAATTATTTAATTGCAAAGAGATCTATAATTTATTTATTAAATAGATATTATTTTCCATTTCAACGCGTTGTTGTTGTTGTTGTCATATAATTTATTACTCCATTATTATGCCACTTTATTTTCATCTCGATATTTATACAGAAAATTACCAAACCATTTAATTCGCAATTCTCATCACAGTTAAATTTTTGATATATGCATTATTATTATGCTGTATGTACGTGCTTATCATTTTCTTATTTTGGTTTTTTTGTCTACATAAACCAAACTTCGTCTTATTGTTATTTATATGCCTGTATGAGCTCTTACATCATATAATTATTCTCATATGTTATGTATGGTACAAAACAGTTCAGGAAATATTTATAAAATAAATTATATGTTAGTGTTTCCTAGAAATTTTTTTTAGGTGTTTACAATGTATATTGTAATGATAAATTATTGTCGTGACCACCCAAACACAAATTAATAGTTTTGTTTTGTTGTACGCAAGGGAAAACATCAAAAAGAAATTGTTTTGCTTCATAACATCTAATTGTTTGTGTTACCGGCGCGTCTTTAAACAAAATAATATAGAAATGAAATATTTAGCCGCGTTAATTTCATGTGGAATTGTACAGATATAACGGTGTCTAAAATTTTATTTGATTACATATTAATCATTTTGTATACATAACGTACGTTTTATTCAAAGGCATGTACTTTGTCAAACTGAAATTTACATAAACTCCTTTTTATTCATTTCTGCTTTTTTGATTTTCTAGATGTCGCACTGATTTTAATAATCGCAGTACCTTGACAATTTAATTTGTAAACCAATTTGAATAATCTTCTAGTTTCCAACTAATGATAGTGACAGGAGATTGATTGATTGTATTTGTATATGTAAAGTGAAAAATTGGTAAAATACCATTAATTTTAAAAAATTTGTCTAATTATTCAACACTTATGTCACTTAATTTTTCGTTAAATTTGAAATAATATGTCGTTTGTTAGCATTATTTATCCGATTTTTCAGTCAATAGTGAAACACGTTAAATATTTTGGATTTGTCCTAGTCTTCTTATTGAACGTTTTACTACGATTGCGACTAGGCCTAATGGGAAATATTGGTCGAATTGAGGTCGCAAGCATTCTGAGCTAATCGGAACCTTCTCATGTGTATGTACTAGGTCGTTCAGTGAGAGATAGCGCTATTAGGTTCTTCGTTATATTTTCTAAAAAAGGTGTAGCACAAAAAGCAATTCATGAACGATTGTTAAAAGTGTATAAGGATTCTTCACCTTCAATTATAATCGATTAGCCACTTAATCTTGCATTACAAAATCTTGCATTTCAAAGAAGGCTAAGACGGCCTGTATCCAAACCATCATATAGCTCTGTTCACAACATGCAGATCAATTTAAAATTAAAGCTAGAGCTGGTAAATACAACCCCGTGTCGTAAAAAATACATTTCGTTACTCGCCTTCGAGGCAGCAAATCATACCAGGCCGAACCCCTATGTATATTACGGGAAATTGATACCATACTGACCCTAACATTTCTATAAGCTCTGTTCACAACATGCAAATCGAGTTGAAATTAAAACTAGAATTAAGTACAAGCTGCGTGCAATCTTGTTTAGAATATAGGATTTCAATTCGAAATTGAACTATTTAAAGTTCACTGGCAACTTTTTCTAAAATAAAATAAAGCTTTTCCAAAACAAACAAAACATTTAAATATTCAACAAAAAAGAATTTTTCTATTTCAAATTAAACTTTGTAAAAATTAAATTAAACAATTAAAAAACCGGTGTCCTGTTTTAGTTTTAATAGACCCCGCCTGTCCACTGCTTGCGATAACTTCATCAGCATGTTTCTGATGTAGTTATTGCAGTCGTTTTGGCTTATTGTTCCCATACGATTTTTTTCACAGAATGAACCAAGCGATCATCTTTAACGGATTAGCATCCCCAACCCGAGCAGCTTGTAAAACATCATTATATTTATATAATATCTCAAAATAATCCCTATACGTAAAATTAGCTGCCAGAAGAATTCTAAGCGAAAACCAAATCATTCAGATATGAAAAGAACGTGAAGAGAGTCAGTCAGACAAATCCCACACCCCTACAAATTTATTTATTTTATCTATTTAGAAAGTCTACAAAAAATATGATTTAAGAGCATACAAAAAATTTATAGTGAAATATTTTTTTAAACTTAGTCGGCTTAAAATTGTTTTTCAATTTGCTTTTAAACCTGTCTTGGGTTAGGTTTACGAGATACTGAATTTTGTTAAAAATTTGTGCATATCATGTTTACCGGTTTGCTGATGAATCGATTTGATCCGGTAAGATGGTACACACTCCAAAAACCGTCTATTTTCAAACGGAAACTTCTGATGCATAAGAATTTGGCCCGAAATGCCCATCCCGAAAAGGTTTTTTCTTCATAAAGTATATGTCTTCACATAAAAATAATTCCATTACAAAAATGTTATTGTTAAATTAAAGCAAAAAAAGATCTGCCCGAGAAAATTATAAAATTGTTTGCAGTCAAAAAAATTACACTTTAATTACACTGTGCTAGTTTAAAAATGTGACAAGCTGGGCACCTATGTGGTAAACCTAATTCGAGTATGCTCAGTTCAATGGTGCTAGTCCCATTTTAAAGTTAGTCCCCATTTTTGAGATATCGCATTCGACATGTTTTGGCCCTGAGTCAAAATATACCCTCATTTTCACGTTGATGGCTCTTGAACCATTAAGATTTTCGTTATGCTTTCTTCAGCAAAGTTGTTGCGCAGGTCAAGACCAACAACTTTGCCGAACATATCAAGACCGAAAAACATCTAATTTTTTTTTTGCTTTTCATTTCGACGAAAAACACTGTTTTTATCATTTTTTATTATTTTGTTGAATTTAAATCGAGTAGAATCGATCGAATAAACATCGCGTCGACAAATATAGATATAAGAGAAACTATTTAAAAGAAAATTCTACTCGATTTAAGTTCAACAAAATGATAAAAAATGATAAAAACAGTGTTTTTCGTCGAAATGAAAAGCAAAAAAAATTTTTTTCGGTTTTTCGGTCTTGATATGTTCGGCAAAGTTGTTGGTCTTGACCTGCGCAACAACTTTGCTGAAGAAAGCATAACGAAAATCTTAATGGTTCAAGAGCCATCAACGTGAAAATGAGGGTATATTTTGACTCAGGGCCAAAACATGTCGAATGCGATATCTCAAAAATGGGGACTAACTTTAAAAAGGGACTAGCACCGTCGAATTCAGCATACTCGAATTAGGTTTATCCCCTGGGTGCCCAGCTTGTCACGAAAAAAAGTTTGCAATTCAAGCACAGTGTTATTAATAAAATATATATTTACAAAATAAAATTCAAATAATTAAAGATACATGGATTAATCATTCCGAAAACAATTTTCTATGCATTATTCAATCAAACTCACGTCGTGTGTTGTAACAATTTGGGTCAAATGGAGTGCTATATTATCAGACGCGACTGTGATAACAATTTTTTTTCTTAATTATTATTTTGATGTAGTGTAGGTAAATTGTGGTTCATCCAATGTTATTTATTATTATTTAGTATGGAGCGTAAAGCTCCCTCGCTCTGGAATTTTTTTGTGATTAAAAATATTTCATGCATCTTAGTACATTGTCAGACTGATAACAATAAATGATAACGTTTTGACTAATATATTTTTTTTGTTGTTTGGCGATTAAACTGTAGATTGAAAATTATTTCGTTCAATTTTCTTTTAAGTTTTGTTAATTTAGTACGCACTTGTATGTGCTTTCGTAAAATTCAGGCTTGCAGTTTTGTATGTGCTTTCGAAAAATTTGGAAAGCGGTAACGTAGTGGAAATGATGCTGCAATGAGAGGATATGAATGCTTATATTCTATAAGTTGCCCATCGATATGGAGAAGAGCATGAAGAGAGAAAAATATTAACTTTTAGATTGATGTTGATTTTGGATAGAAAAGGTTTTTTGTTTGGTCGGCGGAACTCGAGCGGTGAACACGGGACAAAACAAATGGATTTTGGAGGAATATAATGGCAAACGCATGGGTCTGAAGAAAAGGAAACGAGAACCGAGCTGTGACGCTGGCTAGTGTTTTGGAGATGTGCTTTTTCATCAGGAGTACGGTATAAACATTTTTTTCTTTTAAAACTATTTGATTTGGATTTTGTGTATATACATAGAGATAGATATAGTGCGTAAAGAAAACTTTTAAGAATAACATCCGAATGAAACGATCCGAGAATAAATGGATCAATAAGTTGAAAAATTTCGTAAGATAGAGTAATAAAAAAAAAGACATAATTAAGAATTTTCTTGCATGTGAATCTTGCCGAATGTGTCGACCAGATGGATGCTGATTTTTTTTTGTTTGAGACCGCATGGACACATGTTCTCTGACCTCTATTTTCCTTCCTACTTAAAGACAAATAAGCTGTATTTTTGGTTGGTTAGTAAATTAATTTTATTTTGTTTTTTTTTTTGTAAGTTTTAAATTTAATTGTTACCTTATTAGTTATTACATAACTTTTTTTTGCTCTAGTTAATAGATTATTAAATTGTTTTTTTTTTATTAATTAGAATAAATAATCTATTTCTTTTTTTTTTTTTTTTTTATTAATATTTAGAGTTTTGTGTGTAAATCCTCATATTGCAAATCCACGAACACCGCAGCTACCAGGCAAAGGAGAATAAACGCGTGATAACGGTTCCCTGTTCCAGGGTGGCGCCCAATAAAATAATAAAATTGTTGACCGGAAACCTGGGGATTTACCAACAAAAAAAAATAAACAAATAATAATAAAGCTTAAAGTTGTAAAGCTTTGGTCGATTATTGATCGATATATATATAAATATATATATATCGATCAATATATAAATATATATTGTTCTCTGATATATAAATATATATTGTTCATTGTTTAAAATTATCAGTCTGATTCTGGATAATGTTTATTAAAGTAGTTATTAATTTAGTTATTTTTTTTCTAAAAATAAAATGTACATTGTCGGTGCTAATTTAGAAAAATGATTTTATGTTCATGAATTTTTCTTGGCTTGTTAGAGAACCGAAAAAACGCGTTACATATTTGGCGCCCAACGTGGGGCTCAAAAATTAATTGTTTACTGTAATCTTTATATTTTTAGGTTACTATTTCTGAAATTTGGTTTTGTTTAATTTATTTAGCTTGTAAAATAACATTTAATCTTGTTATTGGGTTGTTTTTTAAATTTTACACTTTTTATTCGCAGCGTGACTCAATTTTCTTTAATAAATTCTATATAGTCAACTTCTTATTAATTTGTAGATAACCATGAATGGAAGTTTTTTAGTGCAGATGAACTGCGTTATGAATTCGCAATACGAGGAATTTCTGGAATGCGTGCCGAAGACAATTACCATAAATATTTATGAAGAGTTTAAGGTCTGTTCAGAGAAGTACCGAGAACTAACTGGCGTATCAACTAAGGAACGAGAATTGCACGGTAAGAAATTTAATTCCAAATTTCTCCATTTAAAATTACGGATCGAGCGACTTAATAATCCTCTACCCTCTAATTCGGACATTAAACCAAAATTAGCCGACATGATTCTGAATATTGATATCCTAATTAATTCTAAAGTAATTGTCTCGGGTTGATAGTGGTGACGCGGGAGAAAATATTATTAACCGGGGGGTATCTGAAATTGTCAATACTAATTGATGCGGAAAACCCGGAAATTAGTAAGAAAAATCAAAAACATTATTCTCACCCTAGTTTAGATCAGGTTAGAGCTATTGGAAATACGAACCGAAATTTGACTAATCCTTTTCACCACGAATTAGTAGATTTGTCTGGATCCGAAGAAAGCGATCGAATAATACCATCGTTTAGGGAATCTATAGAGGATCTTTCTCGGGGTCGTTTTTCCAGATTACCTAGAAGAAATGCTAAGTTTAGAGCAACAGGATGTCCCATCCATAAATGGAAAATTTCGTTAGAGGAGATTCTAATGGAATGCCCTTTAATGATATTTTCCAAAAGGTCCATATGTATGCTAAATCGGAAGGTGTTTCAGACCACGAGCTATTTATATCTATATTTCATTTGCTTGACGGTCCAGCCCGGGTATGGTATAGTATAGAGCATCCTCTGAAAAGTATGAGTCAGTTAGTTCGAGGATTGAAAGATGTATTTTTACCAGAAGATCATGACTTTTGGTTGATGCAGGACATCAATTGCCGATTCCAAAAACCAAACGAAAATTTCAAAATTTATTTGGCCGAGATGGAGTTACAATTCCAAAAATTGTCTAAGCCAATCTCTGAAAGAGAAAAGCTGAAGTGTATAATTAGGAATTTACCTTTTTATTTAGAAAAATTACCTGTTGCCCATATCAGGTTAATAAATGAACTTACCCGGTATTTTAAAAGTATCGAGGACTTGAATTTCAATATATCTCGAAGACACTTACTGAAACCTTCATTTTCATTATTCCGGTGCAGAATCGTGTTGCAGTTTGCTCAAATGATACCAAAGTCTGTAATTCATCGGAGCAGCAGCCGAAAATAATTGAAAAGGAAGAATCTGAGGAGACTTCCGAAGTAATCATGGCCATCCAGAAGTCAAGTTCGAAGTCGGGAGTTTGTTGGAATTGTAACCAAATTGGATATACATTTTATAACTGTTTGCTTGAACAAAGCAATATCTTTTGTTACGGTCGATTATTAGACCTCTGATATATAAATATATATTGTTCATTGTTTAAAATTATCAGTCTGATTCTGAATAATGTTTATTAAAGTAGTTATTAATTTAGTTATTTTTGATTTCTAAAAATACAATGTAATATTGTCGGTGCTAATTTAGAAAAATGATTTTCATGGGTTATGTTCATGAATTTTTCTTGGCTTGTTAGAGAACCGAAAAAACGCGTTACAGTGTGTGGATTCAGATTCAAGATCAAAATTTTTAAAGAAGCGCCTGGATTTAAGTTCTGAGCTACTGACACACCTAACTCAAAATGACGTGTGAGGGGGACATCTCTAAGATTGCTACAAATCAAACTTGAGATGAGCAATATTCAACATTAATGATCATGGTTTTCAAATGAGCGATTGGGTTTGAGTTCTGTACTGATTTGAACACCTAACTTCATATGCCATGTGAGGGGGGCATCTCTGAAATCACCAAAAGAAAAGTTGGTAATGAACTTATTTGCTAGTGAATAATGTATAGATAATTGTTTTCAGGATGATCAATTTCACCGTTAATGAGCATGATTTTCGAACAGGTGCCCGGCTTTAAATTCTGTACTGATTGACACACATAACTAACTCCATATACGATATGAGAACGCCACAAGACATGTCGGTAATGAACGTATTTTCAAGAGACTAAGGTATAGAAAATTGTTTTGCTTGACGATCAATATCCACCATTATTGAGCGCCAGAATTAAAGTTCTGTACTGATCGGCACACTGCCAATCTCTGATATTGCCACAAGAAAATTTGGTGATGAACTTATTTTCAAGTGAATAATGTATAGATTTTTTTTTCGAGATAACCAATATTCACCATTAATGATCATGATTTTGACAAAGACATATGAAGAAAAAAAAAGTTTTCGGAATGAAAAAGGCCCCCCCATGTATAAGTTGTTCTTGTACCGGTAGAAATATCTAGGCTACAAATTTTTTCTACAATTAAAATTTTTTTATATGCATTTAGGAGAATTACTTCTGGAAAGGGATGATATGAAATTAGTGACATGCATCAATCCCAGTTGCTGTTCCCTTGATCAAGGTGACCATTATTATGAGTTCCCACACAATTTAATCGGATTCAAATTTTGCAAAGGGATTTTATACCAAAATGAGCCAGTTTTCGTAATATTTTTGATGTGGTTGGCCTCCGGGGTCTAGGTGGTTCCATACAATCTTTTACCCAAAAATGTCTGCAATGCTTCAACAAACAGAAGAGAATACTGTAGACTCTGAAACACTGTACGAAACGAACTGCCGCATCAATCAATTGTATCGATCCGTCGAAAATAATTCGCGTGAAGTTTGTCCTAAATCTGTCCTAAAACGCAACAATATATGTATATGTGTTTGAGTAATGTCCTGATAGAACGAATTTTGCAATAAATACTTACATAAAAATATTATCTAACAAAAATTTTTAATTTCCTGAATGTTTTCGGAATCTCCTATATAAACCAGCATAATAAGTGAAATATGTATTGAGATGCTACTAGGTCCTACCTAATAAAAAACTAGTTTATTTTGTTAAATTTAGGGTATTAGGGTGTTTAGGACAGCGAAGTTGGCATCTACTGTCTATAAATCCATTCGAGGGTTTCCTAAGTTTTCGCGGAAAATCCTATGAACCCAACACCAAAATGTTCAAGAATCTTCTAAGTCACATTAAATATAAAAATACCACAATTTTGACCAAGTTGGGGAATCAGGGTGTTTAGGACAGCGAAGTTGGCATCTACTATCTACCTATAAATCACTTGTAAGGTTTTCCCAAATTTTCTCGGAAAATCATAGGAACCCAACACCAAAATGACTTATATTTCAAGAGTCTTCCACATCACATTAAACATAAAAACTCCTCAATTTTGATGAAATTGAGGGATTAGGATGGTTAAGATAGCGAAGTTGGAATCTACTCCCTATAAATCACTTGTAAGGTTTTCCCAAGTTTTTTCGGACACTCCTAGGAACCCCACACCAAAATGACTTATATTTTAAGAGTCTTCTAGGTCACATTAAACATAAAAAGTCCTCAATTTTGACCATATTTGAGGATTAAGGTGTTTAGGACAGCAAAGTTGGCATCTACTCTGTATAAAATACTTGTAAGGTTTTCCTAAGTTTTTTCGGAAAATCCTAGGAACCCAACACCAAAATGACTTATATTTTAGGAGTCTTCAAGCTTACATTAAACATAAAAACACCTTACAAATGATTTATAGATAGTAGTAGATGCCAACTTCGCTGTCCTAAACACCCTAATCCTCTAATTTGGTCAAAATTGAGGTGTTTTTATGTTTAATGTAAGCTAGAAGACTCTTAAAATATAAGTCATTTTGGTGTTGGGTTCCTAGGATTTACCGAAAAAAGTTAGGAAAACCTTACAATTGTTTTATACAGCGTAGATGCCAACTTCGCTGTTCTAAACACCTTAATCTTCCAATTTGGTCGAAATTGAGGTGTTTTTATGTTTAATGTGACCTAGAAGAATCTTAAAATATATGTGATTTTGGTGTTGGGTTCCTAGGATTTTCCGAGAAAGCTTAGGAAAACTATACAAGTGATTTAAAGTGAATCGATGTCAATTTCGCTGTTCTAAACCCTATATACCCCCAATTTTAACAAAACAAACTTGTTTTTCTATTAGATAAGACCTAATAGCATCTCACTATATACGTCACTTAGATTGCTGGTTTAAAGAAAATTCCCGGAAAAATTCATAAAAATTTACATTTTTGTTAAAAAATATTTGTATATAACTATTTATTCTAAAATTCGTTCTATTGAGACATTATACAAATACATCTACACATATTTTGTTGTTGTTGCTTTTTAGGACAGATTTAAGACAAACTTCACCAACGTCGAAAATAACGTTTTATTCTAGAGCTACTGAAACAATTGAACAGCACGAGACACGGCATTAAAACGATCGAAGTAGAACGTGAGGTGGTGATACAAGTGAACAGAGTGAAACATGGCTGGAAAATAATCGCTTATCGCTGGAAAATAATCGTCCATCAATAGAATAAATCAAGGCTGATTTAACGTTAGTAGCATACAATTTCTAATTCCTTTCGTGCAAAGGTAGGTCAACAAATATTTTATACTACTACTTTTGATATGCTAGTTTCTATGAAATTAATAAATTTTGCTAAAAAAAATTCACACCGGTGTTTTATTGAGTTAGGACCAATTTTAAAATCGCAATCAAAATTTTTGTTTGAATCCCAAATTCTTTCATACACACAAATTAAAACATGATTAGTTAAGACTGACTTCCATTTCCATTCAACGTAGCCTAGTGTCACAAATGCATTTAACGCAAACTCGTAACGCAACTACGATCTTAAAATCTAAATTCAACAAGAATCGGTTAAGAAATGGCCATGTCCTAATAAGCCCATTATAATAATTTATTCGATACATTATCAAATAATTTCAATTCCATCGTAAAAAAAAATCACACTAGTTAGTTAAAAACTTTGTCCGAAGTTCATGTTAAAATGCTAATTATCTCTTCCAAACGAAATTTGGACTAAGTATGAAATGGTAAATTTCATCAGCATGCTCATTTCATTTATATTAAATGTACATGATGTCCTACAAACCTACATATTATTTAACAAATGTCGTTTAAAATATAATCGAGTTCAACTCGGCAAGTACAACTTCATTCAAAATTCATATCAAAATCGCATCTTCCATGCCAATAAGAAATCAGGAAATAAATAATGGCAAATTTAATTTAGCACTGCCATACTGCAGAACTTCATTCAAAATTAAAATATCAATTACTATCAGTCATATATAAAGTTGAAGAAACGGGTTCAGTTCAAGACCAGAGAAGCAGAATTTATCATCGTAGTGGTCGTTCAACTGAAAATATTGCAGGTGTTAGCACAAGTGTTGCTGAAAAGCCAATGACATCAATTCGTCATCGTTCACAACAATTAAACCTCAAACCAACAACTTTGTGCAATATTTTACACAAAGATCTTCATGTTAAGGCTTACAAAATACAGTTAACACAAGAATTAAAGCCAAATAACCAAACATTTCGTCGGCAATTCGTTAATTGGGCCATAGAAAAACAAGAAGAAAATGAGAATTTTTCAATGAAATTATCTTCACCGATGAGGCTCATTTTGAAATTGGCGACTATGTTAACAAACAAGAAAACTGCCGCGTTTGGGCTCAAGAAAATCCAAGATAATTGTTTCAAAAGACAATTAAACAAAGAAAAAAAATTACTGTATGATGTGGATTTTGGTGTGGTGGAGTAATTGGTCCATATTTTTTCGAAATCAAAATGGTAATGCAATTATTGTGAATGGTGTACGATATCGACAGATGATTAGAAACTTTTGTGCAGTCAATTGGAAGATATTGACGGGCAGAATATGTGGTTTCAACAGAACGGTGCAACATGCCACACAGCAACGCAATCAATCGATCTTTTGAAAGATAAATTTAATAATTCGCCGCCAATATCATGCGATTCAACGCCATTGAACTTCTTCTTATGGGGTTTCTTGAAGAGTAAAGTTTACGCGGATAAGCCTCAAACTGTTCAACACCTCAAACACAACGTCATCGAGCAAATATCACTAATTGAATCTCATTATACGAACCCTCATTAGCAGAGAAGATTCTTTGAACGACGATAATTTTCATTATTAATCGGAACTATTGAACTTTAATTTCTAATAAAAATAAATAAAAATTTCACGCAATTTATGTCCGATTATCGTTGATCAAACTTTATTATCGATAAATAACAAATTACCGTTTTCTACAATACTTTTGTAAATTAAGTGCTTCAACAGAAAATTTATTGATCTTTAAAATTCGCTTATATCACAAAAGTATGGTAGTGAGATTATAGCGTTTGCGTTCATTTGGTAAAATCTAATTTTGGCAGAATCAAGCTAGAAATGTCAAATAGACTATTCGATTAATGCTATCAGTGATGTTAAGAAAGATAGGCATGGTTTGTTGAAATTAAGAGTCAAGATAGTTCCAATTTAGAAATTTCTATTTACAATGCGGTTTCCCGGCCAATTCATAAAGTTTAAGTGCATTCTTGACATTATCTGCAGATCATATGTAAATGACATGATGAATCGGTATTATCCGCATATCATAAAATTGTTCAGTTTACACACCAATATTCTAATGAAAAATCGTCTGTAAATGGGTCGTAAATTTTCATTGTGAACTGAATTCATGACTATATTAAAGCAATTTTAATAGTCTTGTGTTATACCACAATCGGATGACTATAAATTTCCCACTTCCCTAATAAAATATTTACTGTTAAACCATAAAATACCATTTTAACCATAAAATTTTAAATTGAAAACAATTTTCTCTATATTTGATCTTCATTGAATTTACTACTTTTACGCAGAAGTAATGTAAATATAGTTATTTATATTTATAATGCTTGATGCAATTAAAATCTATTATGCGATGTGTATTATAGCTGTTAGATCATTAAATTATTATTTAAATTCTGCAGATTATAACATGCTTTTTTAACGTACACGCGAATTTAACCATAACAAATCTGGTATCTCGTTTAGTGAGTACTCGTATGTTATTAGCTTCAATTAAACTCAATTAAACTACTTTTTCGTAAATAATCAACATCAACAAAAAATGTATGTCAACTCAACGTCCACTCAAAAAATATTGCTGTTTAGCATACATGTAGTTTGTTGTTGCTCTTATATATTAAATTTTTTTTTTTATTCAAATTAAACTTTGATTACAATTTTGATAAAAGTTAAATAATTTGACGCCGCCCCCTTACTATATAAATCGGGGCTGACAATTATTAATATGTTTTTAGAATTTATAGCGCTCTTTTATTTCATAATACGTCTGTACAGTGTTAGATATTAAATATCATCTTATTAAATTGATTTGATATTTTGATTTTGAAAAACTCGGTACACTACTATTTCCGTATATATACGAATACGAGTACAAACACTAATGGTAAATTAATTTATTGGAAATTACTTTCACTATCTTTCATCGATCAACAACACAATATCTTATATGAATTACATCGAGAAAGTGAAATTTTAATCGAATCGATTGTTTAAAAAATGCTGCGGCTGTAATTACTCGTACTCGTAATGGGATTTCATTCCGATTTAATTACTGTTGCATATATACACATTAAAATTTGATGGACGGGGAATTGTCATCAATCAAGTTCAAATGCATACGCGAGGCTATTTATACCGAGAGATAACAATGAAAATTTATTTCGAATTTTTTAATTTGTTAAATGTCAATCTTAAAATAGTTTTTCATTTATAAATTTCTTTTTTTTTTATCTAAAATTAAAATTAAATTAAAAATAAAAATTGACGGTCAATGTACAGTGTGCGCATTGTAATTTATATAAAGAGAGACAGATCCGTATATACTATAAAATAATTGTGTATCTCTAACAACTTTTATAGTTTTACTGTTGTTATTGTTGTAAAATAGAAATTAACATAAAGTAATGACGATGATTACACGGTGTTATATTTAGAGTTTAATTACTATTTGTGTCTTGACTTGGTATTGTGTAAAACGATTAGTGACTTGCTGCTAGGGAATTTTTCTAGTTGTGATGCCGGCATTGTTAATATATTTTAATAATGACGGAACATTGAACTTAAACACTAAGCAACGTATGTATATATGTGTGTATATATATATATATATATATATATATATATATATATATATATATATATATATATATATATATATATATATATATATATATATATATATATATATGGTATCCCATGGAGACGAGTCCAAACGAGTAGGGCGTGTAAACTTACACTGCATTTCAAATTTTGTAACACGGCAGATTACCTTGAATCATGTAAATGCCAATAATTCTTATAAAAATTAAGATTACTCAATTATTTTTCTATAATTTTAAAGGCACAGAGTTTTTCTTTCTTTTCGGAAATGCAAATTTTCATCCATAGTGTTTTCCAAAAAGAAAATATTGGTGGAATTAAAAAAATGCATATAATTTCTTTTATTATGTTGCCGGCATTACTGATTCGAGCAACCAACTGCTCCCTAGTCTGGACGGACCGATGATTGACACCGGCCCATAATCCGCACCAAACAGTGTTTTTTTCTAGGTGCATTGGTAGTTCCTGCATTGCATGTGGCTGAAAATTTTGCTTATTAACGTTCTCATTTAATCAAAAATAAGCATCGTCGCTGAACATAATTTTTCGATGAAAAAACAGATTTTCCTCCAGAAGGCTCACTCACGAAAACTTCGACGCTGTGGCAAGTCGGCTTCAATTGTTGCACGAGCTGTATTTTATACGCCTTCAGACCAAGACCCTTGCGTAAAACCTTCGAGATAGTCGAATAACACATACGACTTGATGGATATCCAATAACGTGAAATTTGAAACACAAATTTTGAAAATTCAATATTTTGTAAATGTTGTTCGGGTGTAAGTCTTTCCATGATGAAATAGCAATGTTAACTGAGGAACAATTGACTTTGACAGATGAGGCTAATCACGCATGCTGTGCCAAAAACATACACGAAAAACCAGAAAGCAAAAAAATCACCCTTAAGGCGATGATTCATGTAGAAATTTTGTCTGACAGACATAAATAATACGCGCTCTGTTTGCTTAACATTTTTTTTGTCTTATACGATAAAAACGAAGGTCACACTTAACTGTTACATGCATAAAATTTTGTTGTATGGATATTTTTTGACACTTTATAAAGCAAGCAACCTAAAAAGTGCTTTTATTTTTGTTCTTTTTGAATTTATTTTGCTATATTTTAGAATTTTGTATTCTTTTGTTCTCACTCTGCGGTTCCACACTTTGATTCTTTCGTCGTGATTCTTTGCTCGTTTCTTTCCCCTTCACATACAAACTACTTTTTTGGCGGAGAAATTTTTGATTCTTTTTTCAGCAACATTTTTTTTGATTCAACTGATTCTCGCACTACTACAAAGATAAATATTTCAAGTACACCTTATTTATTTGTCGTTTTTGGGTTAATTTTAGTTTTCTGCTACGAGTGCAAATAATATATTTTTTCAACCAAGGAAGCAGTTTTCGCAGCATTTTTTACTATACAAATAAATCAAAAAACATAATTTTACGCACATACATAAACAAAGAAATGCGCAAAGAAATTAAATGTGGACGGCGATTGATTTTTTGAAATCAGGGAATCACGACGAAAGAATCAAAGTGTTTTTGTCATACGATAAAAAATATGGCCGACCTTCAACCAATCAGAGCGATTGTTATATGTCTGTCACATAAAATTTCTACATCAATCATCGCCTTCGTACATACTTCGTACAGCAGCATAATTAGGGGACATGCTCTATCGGGTTCGAAACTGGACACCTTGCAGATCAGTTCAGCTTGTTTATTCCAACCTCAGACAAAAAGGTTACAGAGCGTGCAGTATGCGGCCGGACATTATCCTGCATTAAAACAAAATGTTCTCCAATAAATCGGAAAAATGGTACCGTATGTTTTGGCAGAATATCTCTAACATATCTATCAGAAGTATAAGGCAGCCGCCATCAATAATCACTAAATATGTACAAACACCTAAACAAATACCAGCCCAAACCATAATTGAACCACAAGCGACGGTTCTCGTAATGTTACATTATGGATACCGCTCACATATGGTCGTCTCCGTACTCTTTCTTTTCCGACGGTCGAGTTCACTAAGAAACGACTCTCGTCTATAAACAAAATAAGACAACACTGGATCAAAGTGCAATATAGGTGTTCTTGAGCAAAACTCGAAATTGCTATTCGGCGATTTCTCGGCAGTAGAAGTCCTTTAACTGGAATATTTGATTTCAAAACGACTTTTTAAGCCTTCGTCTCACAGTACGTTTGCTTATTCGCACTCCTCGTACCTCTTCTAAAGCATTACGGGTTTGTGTTGCTTGTTGAGGGCTGTTTCCCAAAGTTTCAAGGACAATGAAACGGACATTTCAGGAGCTAGTACAATGGTTTCGGCACTTGGCGGTAAGTGTAGCCATTCTTGATTATCACTTGATTATCACATTATCACAACCCTGGCGACATCAGTGAGCTACATGTTGCTCATTTTGAATTAATAACTCTTTTTCTTCAAATTCTAATGGTGGATAAATTGATATTTATACATTAAACAATTAATTTATATTAAATACAATTAAATAAAAAAAAATACTTTACCACTAACAAAATTAGATATTCTGTTAATTGTTGATAATTTAAATTTGGAATTTAAGTTTAAAAAACGCACCCGTAACATTAAAGATTATAAATTAGAAAAGCCAAAAATATTGTATGTTATGTTGTTTTTCTTAATAAGTCGAGTGTTACTTGTGTTCCCCTCATTGTGCTGCTGTGTGTATATGAAAATAAACTAAGTTATCGTCAAGGGAATCATTTTCTTTGAAAATAAATGGGGTAAAACCTGATAGTGGTTGAGATGAACAAACAGCAAAAAGAACAGTCAGAACTCAATATGCATCTCTAGGAAATTCGAGGATCATTCGAACATTTCGTAAAATTCTCAAGGAACATGTTTAGTATCACTCAAGACGGATTTAGTGTTGCGATCTTTCGTTCCTTCTTTTCTTTTGAATTTTTTTTTTTAAACCAATCTAAGTTGCTTAAAAAGTTTCATAAGAAAAAAAACGTCATTTTTAGTTAATGAAATTGGTTTAAAAAAATTTCAGAAGAAGTTTAAATAAATTTTGAATCCGCCTTCACCCAATTTAATTTTGTATATTAAACTAAATTTGCCGATATTTTTGACCTACTGGAATTGTAGGGGTAGCGGCTTAGAAGTTAGTTGTGCTTCCTTCCGTCTTTCCCTCCGAAAGGATAGTTTTTATAAACATGTCGAGAATAAAAGTGGCGCCACTAGTTTGGACTGAGTGATATTAAACGCCAAGATGTCGACAACACATTTAAAATGAACTTAAGTTGAATAAATACCTGCAGGAGCGAGTGCGGCACAATTACTACAGTATTCATTTTTTTTGTTGATTTTTGCTCAAAATATTAGTCTATTTTTCATGTTAATTTCAATTTTGAATTTGCACTTTGTTTTGGCTGTGTTTAAATTTTGTGAGATTTTAAGTGTTCAAAATCCTCGTGTGGAACCGTTGAATGCGCCATATATTTCTCTGTACTTGTATGAAGGATTCTAATTATGGTTTTTTGGAAAGGGATTGGCATACATTTTTTTTACTAGTTTGACGTTTTAATTTTCGGAGTGAAGAATATTTATTGCCTTTGTGACCTCTTCAATTTTTTTTATTATAATTCTTCAAAATAGAAATAATCTATAATTACATAGCTTACGTGTTATTGATAGGAACATTTAAATAATTTAAATAGTGTGTGTTAAGATTTCTCGTGTTAAGAAATGTCTGACATTATTCACGTGCAGTGCTAAAAAAATAAAATTCACAGAATAGAATCCATTTGAAATAACACCATAAACATTCAAAAGTAGAACTATTAGTTTTTAAAAATGATGAATGCTTATGATTTTGCCAAGCTGGAAGATATCGAAGAAGTTGAATTGGCCGACCAATTCGAGCAGGTAATTTAAGATTATGTTATTGGAACTGGAACTAACTCATTTTCATAGGGTTTTTATTTTCTAAGATCGAAGTACTTATTCCGCATGACGAGGAACCAATAACGACACAGCACTGTCGTGAAATGCGTAACTGAGCTGCTACTTCCAGATACAACGAAACGGAAGAACAATGAGAATCTCGCCGTCAGGAAGAGCGCAACAGAGCTGAACTTCACGAGCAAACGAAACTGAAGATCTACGAGAATCTCGCCTTCAGGAAATGCGCGACAAAGCTTCAACTTCAAGAGAATCACAGACACTCAATTCCACAAGTCATTCAATTCCAGATGGGACGCTACATCAGAAGCAATGAAACCGTTTGGAGAATATTTGCATTCAACATCCACGAACGCTATCCAACTGTTCAACATCTCGCTGTTCACTTAGAAAATGGCTAGCGTGTCTACTTCACCGACCAAAATGCACAAAATAGAGGTGAGCAACCACCCAACATAACACTTACCGCCCTTTTCCAATTGTGTGCGTCTGATGTCTTCGCTAAAACGTTGTTGTATCACGAAGTGCCCAAATACTACACTTGGAACACATCGACAAAAAAGTTCATGAGAAGAAAGCGAGGTGCAATTGTTCTAGAGAATACTGGTGTACGTTCGTCAGATGCTTTAGGACGTGTATTTACAGTGCATCCAAACAACGCTGAATGTTATTATTTAAGATTCTTATTAGACACAGTCAGAGGTCCAACATCATTCGTTGCATTGAAAACCATCGATGGCTCAGAATGCCAAACGTATAGAGAAGCATGTATCAAGCTTGGATTACTTGAAAATGACAATCATTGGAATACAACGCTAACAGAGGCCTCGCTTACGTGTCGTCCAAAACAAATACGTACTCTGTTTGCGATAATTTTAACAACATGCGTACCATCAAATCCACAAGAACTCTGGGAAAAGCATCGTGAATATCTCAGTGAAAACATTCTGCGGCATGCACGCAGAAGTGATACAAATTTACAATATTCCGACGACATTTTTAATGAAGTGCTAATATTGATTGATGATTTATGCATATCAATTAACAACAAAGTACTAAATCAACTTGGTATGCCGGCATTCACACGGGACAGAAATGATGTACAAGACAGAGATGTGGTGCAAGAACAGCATTACGATGTAAACCAGCAACGTCGTTTCGTGGAAACACAAACAAAACTATTAGTTGCTGATCAAAAATATGCCTATGACAAAGTCAAGCAACGTGTAGACAATGGAAATGGCGGGATTTTTTTTCTTGATGCTCCTGGCGGCATCGGAAAAACATTTCTGATCAATTTAATACTAGTGTCGGTTCGAATGCAGAATGGAATAGCACTCGCAGTAGCATCATCGGGAAATGCATCAACGCTACTCGATGGTGGGCGAACAGCACACTCGGCACTCAAGCTACCCTTAAATTTGAACCAGGCTGAAACACCAACCTGTAATATCAGCAAAAATTCAGGAATGTCCGCAGTCCTTAAAGCGTGCAAAATTATCATTTGGGACGAATATAAATTTTTGAAAAAATCACTTGAAGCGCTTGAACGGACTCTGCGAGATATCAGAGGTAAAAACGGGCCAATGGGAGGTGCATTTATACTTCTTGCAGATGATTTTCGCCAAACCTTATACGTTATACCTCGACCAACCCCCGCTGATGAGCTAAACGCATGCCTCAAAGCATCTTATTTATGGAACCGAGTTGAAAGAATTACTCTCTTAACGAACATGCGTGTGCATTTGTTAAAAGAAGCCTCTGCCCAAACATTTTCCAAACAACTTTTGGACATTGGAAACGGCAAAATTCCAATTGATCACTCAACAAATGAGATTACGTTTCCGCCAAATTTTTGCCAATTGAAGCCGAGTTTTCAGCCCGTTGTTAACAAGGTATTCCCAAACTTGACTTGCAACTACAAAAATCCAGATTGGGTATGCTAACGAGCAATTTTGGCCCCAAAAAATGATGATGTGAACAAGCTGAATGAACAAATTCAATTGAAATTGCCCGGAGAACCAATCAAATACAAATCAATTGACACAGTGTTAGATGCGGAACAAGTAGTCAATTATCATTGAAAGTTGGTTCTCCGGTCATTCTCATTCGAAATTTGAACGCACCAAAGTTATGTAACGGAACCAGACTGACCATAAAAAAAGTAACACCAAATTTGATCGAGGCAACAATCATCAGCGGTAAATATAAAGGGGAAGATGTGCTGATTCTACGCATAAAGATGATTTCAAATGAATTACCCTTCGATTTCAAGCGGCTACAGTTTCCATTGCGTCTGGCCCTCGCAATCACCATCAAACAAATCACAAGGGCAATCGTTAGCTATGGCTGCTTTGAATTTGACAAACTCATGTTTTTCACACGGCCAATTGCATGTTGCTTGCTATCGAGTTGGCACACCAAAAAATTTATTTATTTATGCACCAAATTATAAGACCAAAACATTGTTTAGACCGAAGCCAATCAAATGTACAGCGGAAGAATTGGAACTGCTTAATTTCCTAGTTAAAGCCTATAAAACTACTCCAACCCAATCATAATTATCCTGCATATTGGATCATTTGGAAATCGCTAGTGAGTCTCCAAAACTATGGGCCACAATTAATTTGGAAATGGAATCTCTTGGTTTTTGAACCGTGTTAAATTATATTTTATATTTAAATTTATATTTTACAGCAAATCGGCACACACATGAAGAATGTTTCTATTAAGCTGTCAAATATATATATTGTAAAAATAAAAAGACGGCTTCTTTAGACGGCGATCCTGCGGCATTCATTTACGTAAAAAATAAAAAATATATCGACTCGAGTGTGGCGGGGCATAAAGTATTTCATGAAATTTGATTGATTTTGAGTGTGGGAGCGAGTGCGACAATTTTTATTTCCACATATATGTTTTCAGCTTTAACTTCACTATTTCTGCCTTCCGTAACTTTAACGTATCTCTCACTGGTTTTAGACAATTAAGAGTTCTTAAGTCAACTAATTATCTGAAGTAGTTGGTTGCCAACTAAATCAAATTTATCATAAAACCCTTTAAATATATAAAAAAATATCCGGGTCAAATAACCATCATCTCCAATGTATATAATATGTACTTCCATTCAAAACCCACTTCCGCAAATCAAACATAAAAAATACTATCTTATCTCAAAAGAAAATTAAAAAATTAACGATCGAAATTTCACATTTTGTGAGAAATAATTTAACGAGAAAATTTTGTGTCATGTCCCTATCGAATTAAGCGTTCACATGTATACGAGTATACTATTTGGATGGGATTTGAGAAGACGTAGCTATAAATTTATCTATTTTTCAATCATAAAAATAGAAATAGTTAAATTTTATGGAGATATATATTTTTATTCAAATTTTGTTCTATTTTAGTTTTAGTGCATTCGAGACTTACAGAGTTACAGATACCATCGTTTCGGAATTTAGAAAAAAAATAAAATAAATTTTCCACTATAACTTTCACTTTAGTAGTGCAGGTACGAAATATGGGTTTCCGGACTTTATAATTAAAAGCTAACTGAAAGATTACAATGGATAACGGTTAGTCATATGCCATTGCTTAGAACCGTGCTCCAAATTTATGACACAATTTGATAAATTACCTTTACTTATTATTTATCAACGGAAAGAAGATTACACAAGAAACGCTTTTTCACTTTGAAAACATTAATTTATATGCGTACGGCTAAGTTATGTAATAGTTCCTAGTTATAACTATAAAACAAACATTTACCGACAAAATACATATACAATAAACTGTATACCAGCTTTAATTTATATGTAAATATTTGAATTAAACACTATGATTTTTTTAACATATATTTTCCAGTGTAAATAGTAAATAAACCATTTAAATAAATAAAACTAAACTACACGTGCTCACTTTACATAAAAACTATAAAAATGGATGCACATACCTAAAAAAACTATTTAATGGTTTGTATAGTGTTTTGTTGGTTTTACTTGTGTAACATAAAAAAATCAAATCAAAACATGCAATTAAAAATGAAAAAGATTTTTACATTTTTCCCGTTTGAATTTTCATCGCGCCTCTTATGGTGCCCGCCTTGTGTTATATTTTAACTATATTTATATAATTTTATTGTTACATTTTAGTTATGTATGACGCGATGTGTGACTGTGTGTGCGGGATGCACTTTTCATGTTCTAAAACTATAAATAAAAAACTATTATAGTTTTTTTTTTTTCGAAATGGATAAAACTAAAAGTTACAATATATGTATATATAACAACAAAGATGATTAACATAACAAAAACATCAGTCTTATTGTTTGTAGAACATCAATTATGATTTTTATTAGAACCATATTGAAAGTGATAAAGTGTTTTTGTCATGAGGCACCGCCAATAAAAAAAAATTGTCAGATTGGTCTTGCTCTGTTAAAGGTTATTTACGATTATAAATCTCTAGAATCGTAATAGCTAAAGAGCGAGATAGAAAGAACAGGTTATGTTTTGGGTATCTATAAAGTCAATATAAGACTGCAACAAGAAATCACAGATGATATTATAACATAACTTAGTCTTCAGGAGCAAACGAAATAATCATCTTTCAAAACCAAGCTTTGTACGAAACTTTTGTAAGAATTTACCTCATTTTTATTTAAAAGTAAACTCAATCAATTTTCTATGTTGCTCAATATGTTTTACGAGCCTGATTATAGATAGTTCCTCGCATTTATATTACATATAGTACATAAAATAGTCAAAATACAATGATTAAGGGCTAACAACTCATTCAATTTTTTGTGTTGGAGCCGTTGTGTATTTTGATGTACGGAGCCGATCCTAGAGATTTCCACGCGGTTTCATTATATACGTTAAATCACCTAACTACTAGGCTTTCAAAATATCATGGTAAGATTTAGTTCTAGTGGATCCTAGAGATTTCCATGCGGTTTCATGCCGATTATGCTGAAATTGAATATGGTGGTTGGAAATAATATTCTTCAATAACTTGTTGAAGAAGTTGTGGAATATGGTCACCTGGGATGGAACTCGGTAATTTAAACTACGACGAAATTCCCATGTAGTTAGTGGGTTGAGCGGTAGGCCAACTACCTACTCTCACAAAAAACCAACATGGAATATGAACATGGAATATGAAGTCTTCTAAGATCTTGAGATTTCAAGAACATTTGGAATCAAGCGGAAATTTATACTTTTGAGGTATTTGCATAAATGGTCTGGGAGTTAATTCCATAAAAAAACCAATAATTACACTCTCCACTACAGTTAGGCGATTTAACGTATATAATGAAACCGCGTGGAAATCTCTAGGATGCATCAAAATACACAACGGTTCCAACACAAAAAACTGAATGAGTTGTTAGCCCTTAATCATTGTATTTTGACTATTTTATGTACTATTTGTAATATAAATGCGAGGAACTATCTATAATCGGGCTCGTAAAACATATTGAGCAACATAGAAAATTGATTGAGTTTACTTTTAACTATTTTCATGTGATTTTCAATCATTTTTGTTCAATTTTTTGTTGAATTACACTGTTAAAATGTTGAATGTACACTCGTGTAAATTTTAAAATAACAAATGTTGTTAAGTTCTTCACACCGGTAACTTCCTCCTTCGTATACTGATTCATTTGCAGATCGGATACCATCATCATCGCTACCAGGAATTGAGGCCGTACTATTAAAATATTAGTCTCGTGAAACTTATTTCTCAGACCATTAGTTGTAAGTAGTGTTTTCTATTGTACACTACTGACATTGATCCACTCTGACACTATAGGATTTTACTTTCTCTTTCTCAATGGAATCTATTCAGAACTACGTAGATAGCGCAAAATATCTCGCACTTTTTGAAAATCCAAAAGTGTGTCTATATTTTTAATTTACCCAACTGTTTGTGACTCTTGGGTGCTAATGCTGGACAGGAGCAAGTAATGCGAAATTGTTCACAAATATTACAATATTTGTTTTGTTATTATGGCAAAGTCGTACTTGACAAATTGTGCGTTTATTAGGATGGTTCGCATTTGATGATGTTGCAGCTAACCTTTGTGGATGTTCAGGATCTGGACAAATTTACTGTCTTGCATTCATATATTCGTTCTGCTAATTGAAACAAGAACTCTTTTCGTTGTATTTTTATTCCCCTCTTTCTATGTAAAGGATCCAAGCATTTATAGCAGCCAAATCTAAAATATTGAAAAATATCTGTAGGGTCCATCTACGAGAACTAGCTTTTACTGTATATTTTCTGGCCATATCAACTCCAAATTTAAGTAAAAGTGTTTTATTACTTTTATCAATTTTCACAAATTTATGCTTAGAACTTAGAACAGCCGCTCTTATTTGGTTTGCTTTTATATATTGTGAGAACTTAATTCTTTGGTTTATATCGGAGAGTGGAAAAACGAGGCATGTTATCCTTCTTTTATTTGGCTGCTTTTGGTAGTTCCTTTTTGTTTACTCCACTAGTTCCAACTAGAGTTGTTTTTTTAGCCAATAATTTTGACGCTAGCGACATGCTAGTGAAAAACTTATCGGTCGTAATATTTCTTCCACATCCTGTATATGGCTGCACAAGTTTTAGAATAACGTATTCATTTAGAACCATTGACATGGTCAATTTCCCTAAATAAAGAAAACCATTCAAAACATATGCGCCGCTGACATCTGTTGCAAGCCAGAACTTGCCAAATTTATTCGGTTTATTAGGCATATACTGCGTAAACCTTCACTTGGATTTTGAAGGAAATAATTGCTCGTCAATTGTTATATTTTGCCCTGGTTTATAGCAAGCTTGACTGTTTTCACTGAACTTATTCCACATTTCTGAAACCAAGGCAAATTTATCTGTTTTTAGGTGCTTACTTCTTTCGGTTCTTCTGTCAAAACGAATAATCGTAGGATTTGCTTAAACTTTTCTCTGGCCATAGTGCTTCTAAAAATTTCGGGACTCTACTTTGCTGACCATAAATAGGTCAATTTTAAATTTTTTGCCTCGTAAGCTCCGCTCCACGAGCATATAAAACCCCAATAAATACGAGTATTTGTGCACATTCATTCTAATCAACGAAAATGCAGTGATAACATTATCTGCCAGAATATTCCTTTTTGCGTAGCTTGTTGGCCGTTCCACATCCTTGAAAAGTCAAAATTTCACTACACAGTACCGTCAGCAGCTGTTTCGATTTCCTGAGAAGTGATTTCAGTTTTTTCATCGAAGTCTGAAATAATTCGCATCCTAAACCTTTTTCTCAGTTTTAGTGTCTCTCTTTAGGTACAGATGCTTCACTTTGAATTTGAACCGTTTCATCTTCAGATGATAGTTCAGAACTTATTGCATCTGATTCTATATCGGAGGACTCTTCACTTATGCTCAAATGATATAAAATAAACAATTGTATTTTTTAGAACAAGTATCACTGCATATAGATAAGAATAACAAGTATTACTTTTAGCTTACTGAGCAGCACCAACAACGGAAATCGAATAAATGAGAAATGTTATTTCAATACAGGGCGGCATTGGTCATATAAGAAATTTACTGAATTCAATAATAAAAGTCAGTTAATTATTTTAAATTTCCCGAGTAGCCAAAATTACTGCTTTTCCGCAATACAGGCATAACACATACATATATCAGAAATCAAATTTTTTTTACTAATTGAAATGACTTCTTTGGATAATCTAGTGTTAACTACAAAGAATACACTAGAAAACCACGAAAATATTCTTGAAACTGCAGAGGTAACAGCAAATAGTAATATGTACACATTAAAAAGAAGCAACGAAATGTTTACAACCTTACCGCCAATTAAGGATAGTTGTGGTCAAGTACCAACTAAAAATGACAAACTGCATCTTCATATAGATAGTGAAAAAAGTGCGGATAATGAAACACTAACTCCACTAATAGTAGAATTATGGAACATCGATTTCTAAACGACTTGCTAATACTTATTTAACGTCTGTGAACATGATTTGACCGCAGCGTCGCTGTAATAAAGAATGATATAAGTGATAAGAATCATTACCAAATGAAAGTTTTATTTTTACTTGAATCAATGATTAGAGAAAACCGCCAGAACTGTGAGCGCTATTCGGACGGGAGAAAGAATAAACACTGAAGCACTAGAAATCAAATCACAACCATCAGTGAAAAACAAATAGTCTCTGATATCTAGATCGCAAAGTACTTGGAGAACCAATAGTCTCTCGATGGATAAAAAACCGAAATCAAATTCATGTTCGTCTTTCCGTAGACGTTGGTCTAAATATTTTAGTAACATTTCTATTTGAATTGTATTTTTAATGCCTACGATGGAATAAGTTTGGTAGAAATATTTTCGAAACAACTGACAATTTATCGATATCATGTAAAAATCCTGACGACCTTACAATTACAGTTTAGTTGGTGGGGTGACATTGGTTTAAATTTCTTTTATAGTATAAATTATTACAGAAACTACTGCGACTTTGTTATTGCTAAAATGGGAATTAATAAAAACTACAGTAAAACTTGCCATTTGATCAGAATCTAGCTTCAAATATCCAAATTAAAGTTACAAAAAATATCCCTATGCTCTAGAATTGAACCTAGTGTGAGCTTACTTTACAGACTGCGGTTATACCGTTGATTATGAACCGAATTTATTGTAAGACCCAAAGCACCTCAGACCAACAAAAGGGGTCTGTAAATCAATGATAACGACGAAGATACAACCACTGAAATAGCTCTGCTAACGTTGCATTAACGATGCTAAATACAAAAGTATAGAAATTACCTTTGAAATGATTGGTTAATTTTGACATTTCTTTTCTTAGTACAGCCCTAGCAATGAATACTGTATAGGTCACCGTTTCATAATTTCTCTCTCACTTTACTTTAGTTTTTTAAATTCTATACTTCTTTGTTTTTGATATCTTTTCTATTTGAGCTGCTTAGCCCAAATTACAAGGGTCGTTCAATAAGTACCCGTGTTTGAAAACAGATGGCGTTACTGAGGGAAGTTGACATTATTATCGTGTACTGTCAACTGTCAAACGACACTATACTAGTTATTTTTTATTTGGAAGCCAGTTGTATAATTCGTGTTCCGCGTTTCTCAATAAAATGGAAAAAGAGTAATATCGAACCGTAATTCGCTTTTTATTTTCGGGTGGAAGAACATGCAAAGGAATAAATGCGAAGTTGGATGCTTTCTATGAGGACTTTTCACCCCTTAGTCGTACATCTGTTATTGATGATGAGCGGTGAGGCCACTAAAGTACGCGAAGTAGCACAGGCGCTAGGCCTGTCGTAAGGAATGGCAATTATTATTTTAAATGATAACTGTGAGAAAGGTGTCGGCCAGATGAGTACCGCGATTACCGAAATTGTCGAAAATACTACCCTGGATTGTCGCGGCAAAATAACTGCGCTACGAATTACTGCTGCACCCTCCGTACTCGAGCGACCTGGCTCCTGCGATTTCTTTCTATTCCCCAACATGAAATCATGGCTTGGAGAAAAAAAATTCAGTGCAAACGCGGTGATCGATTAGACAGAAGCGTGTTTTGAAGAGTTTGAGAAATCGTATTTTTTGGATGGGTTAAAGAAATGGCAGAGAAAAGTACATATATCGATCTAAAAGGAGATTACGTTGAAAAATAAAAAAAATAAAAAAAAAAACTTGCGTCTTCATTCCTAACACGGGTACTTATTGATCATGTACTTATTGATATGCTAAATACGACCCTCTTGATTTAAATGCTTTCTCTTTTACCCTCTGAATTTGTGAAACTTGACAGTTGCTTACACTCATTCTATATAATCTAATTCTATGATTATTTGTTTCAAAAAGTAGATCATTTTAAAATTGGAACAAAAGACTGCATTTCCGATTTATTCTTTAAATTTAATAAAGTATGAGAATTTAAATATAACGTAGCAATGCAAAATTCTTATGTGCAGATATTTATTTTTTTAGGCGATGTGAGCAAAACGAATTTATTTCACTCAAAGATGTGACATGGGTTATCTGTAAAGAAAATTATTTTCCGAATATGGAGTACCTTGACCAGACCAGAATCTTCAAACCACTCTTTTCCCAATTCCCTGTAAATTTTCCTGTAAATAGGGAATCCAAGTCGGTTCTATCCGACTTCGTGTAGTTGGGCAATTACTTACCCCCCAGAGACACCCGAAACCTTCGGGAAATGCTGCAAACAGCGGAAACCGACAACCCTCCTATGCATCTCAACGAAAATGAAAAAAAAAAAATAGAAACGTATGTTTGTAGAAACAGGTGAGGTAATGGTAAAAACACGGGAACCGAAAGTCGGGTACCCGAAAATCGGGTAATTGGATTCCCTAGTCGGGTAATTGGATTCCCTCCAATGTATGGGATATGTACGTTTATGTTTTTTCCATTTTCGTTGAGATGCATAGGATGGTTGTCGGTTCCGGTTGTTTGCGGCGATGCCCGATGGTTTCGGGTGTCTCTGGGGGTGAATAATTTCCCAACTACACGAAATCGGGTAGAACCGACTTGGATTCCCTACCTCTAAATTCCAAGAACCGTGTTTTTTTATATTTCGGAGCGAAAATAAAGCGTAGCGAAAATAAACTGCAGTTCCTGTTCACTTATTTCCAGATTCTAAATAAATGTTTCTTAACTCTACTTATCCATCAAATCTTTTATAAATAAAAAAGCGATGATACAGGAATTTCCTCATATTTTATTCTCAGATCCATGCTGAATAGAGTTGTAAACAGTGGGTTTTTTTCCTAATAATCGTTTTAACGACTTCTCTTCTGCGCCTCTTAGACCCTATTCCAGATCTCTATTTCCTGAGGACTAGTTTAGTTTTACTAATGCCCAGAAATTATTTTATTATGGTCTTACCAAAAATAAATTCAGCATCAATTATGTAAAACACTACTCTCTTTAATTTTGAAAATTTGACACAAACCAAAAATCTAAATTTAGTCAAATTTTAGATCAATAACTAAACCTTCTTTCGGCGGCCAAATCCCGAATTATGAAGTAGCAACAGCAAAAAGAAAAAAAAATTAATGTTGCTAATTCAGAAATTTTGATTTTAAGCAGTTATTTGTATTATTCATCGTTATTGAATATTTTCGGTACTTTGAACGAATTCGTGAATCCTGCTTCTAGGAGAAAATAAAATATTAATCATCCAATAGATGTATTGTTCTTTTACAGTCAAGTCAATAAAATTCTCCTTTTTCATTCACGCGCACCAAAACCTCCATTCACCAGCACGGGCTCCATATCAACTTGTACACTGAGATGGACAGTGGGTCGACGCTCAATTCGACTCCAACAGCGGGCGTTATAGTTGTGTTTATTAACATCACCGATCGTAATCAACGTAGAAAATTCGCTTTTGTATCCTGCCTGTGGTTGAATTCGAACCCAGTACCACCCGTTCCGAGAGCCGAATTAACAACTGCTCTGCTTGTCTTGTAAAAATTTCAACATTGTGAATGGCGCAGATTTTCAATGTAGGGACCGCAGTATAGTCTCGAAGTACATCTGCTAAACAGAACCCATTGGTCGTAAACAAGTCACCTGATTCTGTTGGATTTGATGAAAACGATTTTGCATAGCCCCCGAGAAATTGTTAAATCTAATAAATTAACCATATATGCATTTGCTCTAATATGGAAAATATCTATCTCTACAATCGGTGGATTTCCTTCCCGAAAGTATCGTAATAAGACCTCAAAAGGGGATCCGCTCGAAACGTGATATTTCAAAACGCGATATTTCGAAACGAGATATGACAAAACGAGATATGGTACAAAACGCTATATTTCAAAATGTGATATTAGAAAACGCGATATGGTACAGAATATGCGTTACGAAGCGGCGGGAGCACAGCGACCGATCAGTTATACTATCGCTTCTATCAATTTTTGAATTCCTATAAACTGAAATTAAATTTCCGCATCACCCTCCTGATATAACCAGATTACAAACTCCCGTTTTTTACCATATCGCGTTTTGAAATATCGCATTTTGAAATATCGCATTTTGAAATATCGCGTTTTGAGATATCGCATTTTGAAATAATCGCGTTTTGTACCATATCGCGTTTTGTACCGTATCGCGTTTTGAAATATCGCGTTTTGAAATATCGCGTTTTAAATGGGACCCCCTCAAAAGATCTCATTTGAATTGGAATTGCAGTTTTATCTATCATCTATAGCGTATTGATTTTATCTGGCCCTCAGCATATATTTCCTTTTTTCGAAGGTAACTAGTCTCTCAGGATAGATCCCTATTTTTGAAAGCAAGGCGCCTACTACTACTTGGATGATTTATAGACAATTGCAACATACATCCATGTTTCTATACTATAGATGTTCAAGTGATAATATAGTGGAAATTTGAAAGCGGAAAATAAGAGGTTACGCACAAGAGACAGCGTTATTACAGAAAAGAACATCTGTTGTTATTTTATAATAAGCGAATTTTAATCCGTTTTTCTACTATTTCATCACAAAGGAAAATATTAAAGCAAAATAAAATTAAAAGTGTTGCTCAAGTTGTCAAATTTGTTGACCTCCAAAGTCAAGGAACTCGAAATTCCCGATTGAATTTTGGAATCTTAAAATGACAGACGAAACTCGTCCCAACAATTATAATGAAATTTTGTTTGTAAGGTATTTATTGGGACTCTAAAATGCGATTTAGAAAAAATCTGGAATCTAGCCAACTGACCAAATTTGGTTTCAATAGTATTAATTTTGGATTTAAAAATAAATTTTGGGATAAGTTTTGATAGCTGTCACGATTAAAGTAAACTTTACACTACCGCAAAAATTTAAAAAATTATAGAACGAATTCTAAACGACAAATCTTCGACTCAGTAGCATCTGCGAGAATTTTTGAGATGTTGCGAGAAACTAAAAGGAAGTTATATGGTCGAAAAAACTCAAAAAATTTTACCGAGTACAACTTTAACTGTCAGAAAGACAACCGAACAGATATTGGTTACCCGTGGAAGTTTTTAAGATATTTGCCACAATCTGAAAATATTTTATTTAGCCACCTTCAAAATATTGTGGAGATTTTAAACGATAGATTCTGCCAAATTTAATTTAATTTTAATCTTCATCTATCTTTCGTACCAAATATGTTATTTACTTCGTTCAAAATACATTTTAGAATAAAAATATAAGCCTATGAACAAAATTATGCAACACAGATCGATATTAGAATTTAACCAAAAATTTATTTTTAACTCCAAATTCAATTCTAGAAACTAAATTTCATTATCATGGGGTACGAAATGTCAGAATTTGGCTCAGTACAGACAGATTTAAAATTCGTTAAAAAATGGGTGAATTCCGTCTTTCATAATAAGATTCCAAAAATTTCTATTCTCAGTTCATTGTCTTCGAAGATTAACCAACTTGAAAATTTAAGGAGCACAGTTTTAGAAAGAATCTATCTGCCACATTCTAGCAATATTTAAACGTTGCGAGGCTTGTGGAAATTCATTAAGAACGTTTGACTGAGACCACCAAATCTCTATTAATAAAATAGAGCTTAACCGTTTTTATTCGCAAATCGTATTTGGAAAGTACCTCTTGTAACGTCTAAGTGTCGATAATGCTGTTCTAATCGAAATTATTTTTAATATCAGGTAAATCACAGGTTTTAAGTTTTTGTTAGCTAACACAATATCAACAGTACAATTCATCAATATATGTATATGTTTACCACAAATAACCAAAATTTATTTACTGGAAAATTTACAATTAAAAGATGACAATATCTATCTGTTGGTGGTGCTTGATGAACCTTTCTAAAGTTTGGTTCGTTAAACGAACCAGAAAACATAATTAAATTTTCAGTTTGCAAAAACGTTGGATAGAGACGCCTCAATTCATACCTTCATTCCGCCTCAATTTTTCCTTCCCCCCAGAAATACACAAATATTCTAAACATTTTTGAGTGTCTAAAGAGCCCCAATAGCAGACTGCTGGAAAACTGATGAATTGCAATCGAAATATAAATTGAAACTATAACTAAATTATCGGTAGTATCATTAATTTTCAAGAGCGAGGGAATAACGTAAAATTTTAACAAACTTGGGAGGAGAGCATTTATGGCCGATATCGTGTTCATTTTGCACTGGAATTTGCATTTTAGTTTTGTATTAAGGTCCGCCAAGCGGAAAATTAACGTCCAAAAAATTATGCAAATAAACAGTGAAGTGGTTTACCTAGGCCGATGTATACAATGTCAATTTGATTGAGGCTAATATCTTACATGTATAAAGCCTGTCAATGCAACACAAATATTATTAAGTTCAACAAACTTAATATCCGCTTTAAGATCAAATAAAATTTAATTCTTCATTAAAGATTGCCCCAAATTCAAAATCAGCAGCACCGTACCATTCATCAATTTAACCCAAATAAAAAAAATTACAAAATTCATATGGTTTGTGAATTAGTTATAAAAAATTTGCCGACATAAACATATATCCGAGAATAGTCAGACAGTGAACCGCAAAAATATTTTTTTTTTAATAATTCAATAACACGCCAATTAGTTATTTTAAAATTCTAAAAATAAAATAAATTTGCAATTATTATTCTTAATTAATTATTAATTAGCAAAATATAAATAGTACTAAGAATAATAATCGCAACTAAAATAAATAAACCATTAAATAAGAAATTTCCATAATTGTGTGAGAAAATCTAAGAAAAATATTTTCGTATCTTTTGTTGTTATATAAAAGTTTTTTTTTATAAACGAAATGAAAACAAAAATTAAAAATTTATTATTTATTTATTTTAAAAATAATAATAATTTATATTGTTATGTTTTTTTATAATGAAAACGAAATTGTGAAAAGACGAGTCGATTTTTCAAGAAGACTCAAATAAGGCATAAATGAATATGCAAGAATAATAAGAACATCTGCTTTTGTGTTCGCAATGAATACACAACAAAAATTATTTTTAATACTACTTCTGGATATGAATTGGGATGTGTGGTGTTCGTGTATAAACGACAGATGGTTCTAGGTTTTATATGTATGTACATAATTATTCTCATTTGAAAGGGATTCCGTATGTGAAGTTTACACAAAAGGAAAAAAAATATGCAAGTTAGTTTTGTAAATGATGTGCGGTTTATTCAACAAAAGCCAGCAATAGAAGAACGTGATGTACTTACTATACGCAAATAGATTTCGATTCATCGCCGCATAATGGATGAGAATGAATGCGGCATGGAACATAAAAATGCATGCGGAGAAAGTCCATGTGTGTCACGAGTTTGATATAAATAAATTTAGACAAATTAATATTGGGATTAGATATGAATACAAACATTTTTATTTATTTGTGAAATTAAAACTGTCATATTGTGGTGGAATATTTAATCGGAATTATAATTAATAGCGATGGCTTTATAATTTTACCATTTTTGTGTGGTGTGCCCCAATGAATTTTAATTGGTTGCATTCGTCTATACATATTTACGTGTGTATATAAATTAATAATTTCTCTATGGATAACTCTTTTCCATTATCGTTTGGTTCGATCGATAATTTAATGGGTAATTTACATAAATTTTGGTTTTTGATTTATTTGTAATTTATCTAATTTTGCCACTATATTTCGATCTAAGATTGAAAGTTAGAATGTAATCTGAGATCTGCATCGATTATTTTTGTAATGTAATTTTCACTGCTCAATGGGGTTTACATCAGACTTTCTCAACGGCTAAATTTATTGTAATCTGAAAAACTGAATGAATAAACAATTTTTAAAAGTATTAAAGCCAAAAACGTTGAAACATTGTTTTGGTTAATGTTAATATGACCTAATATTTGCAATCTGTAGAGAGACCGAACCACCCCCAATTTTTTAGCGGTTCGAATGACCATGCCACACCCTAAACAGTAACCAAACCTAGAACATGCGCCTATAATAATGTCATGGGAGGTCGATTGCTGTTCATTTACATAAAATATAAAAAAGCAAATTCGAAGGTGCAGCAAGCAGATGAAGTAGCAGGCCCATGTATCAAATTTGCACAGAGATTTTCTGATTAAGATTTTTTCAAACGTTGAGTTTTTAACATGTTTTGAAAGGGCACACCCTTGTCGAGCCCCTATTTTGATGGTAAATGTAGCACTTTCTTTGATTTTGCAATGCGCTCTGGTGTTACTTAACACATTCGAAATGCCAACACTTCCTAGAAAATTTCTTCTCTTTGAAAGTCGACAAGTATGATTAGAGCGAATAATTTTTGAATGTTTTGAGGAGAGCGATACTCATTAACAGGTTTTAGCACTAGCAAAAAAAAAAAAAGAAATAGACAACATTTTTCCAATTTGGAAACCCTCTTTATGATACTTGATATTTAAACTATTCTTATTTATTTAAAATTCGCTCGTATAATTTCACTGAAAGGCAACTGTTTATATACAGGGTAGGTACGATAAAATGTTCCAGATATTTTTCGAACCTTTTGCAAATATTTAAACAAAATTAGTATGTAACTATTGTTATCAGATCAACAACAGACGTTTCCAATTTATTAAATCAAAAATATTAAAAATTTATCAAAAAAATCACAACAAATGTTTAAAATTACTTCAAAGGGTCTTAATGACGACGGACATGCATTTTCAGCGCATTTACTGAGTTGTAGTTTTTGCATGATATTCTGCTTATAGATTAACCACATGAAGTACTCGTAACTTATTGGATTAAGATCGGTTGAATGTAGGTCGTTCTCTCAAAAAGCAGGAAACAATATTCTTCGCTGACGGAGATGGTAATCTAAACCGTGGACCCAGTGCCAAATCTTCGAATGCGTCAGTATCAAAAGACAGCATTGTCCTAGATTCAGTATATCTCGCAGTACTCGCTTCGGATAGCGGGCGGCGCTTCTTTGAAATTGTTTGTCGACGAAAACCAAAAATGTTTTTGCAACACTTTTATCGAACCCTCCACACTAAAAACGTCAAGCACCAAGCAGCGTAAACGTATAATTGAAACAAACAGAGGCAACTGTCTATACCAAATACGAAAAGCTTCTTGCGAAATCATGAATGCGAAGTTTCGCTATAAATAAACCTATCTGGCCTGTATAGCTTTTGGAAGATTAGAGAACTTTGTAAATAAGAACTAGCCCCACTTGGGTTCCCGGGGGTTTTCGAGGTCGCTGATCACGATTATGGTGTTCAAATTGACCCACAGCCGACCTGGAGCTCAGGAACGCCGATGCACGTCATCTCCGTGGGATTCTCCCGAAAATCACGCGGAGAAGGATAGAAACTCAGCGCCCGGGGGTTTTTTGGGTCACTGAATCCAAATATGGAGTCGGCGAACACCCCCGAACACCTGGTGCGCTGGAACCTGGACGCGGACTGGAACCTGAACGCCGAATCCAAATTTCACGTCGAAAACGACCCCCTGAACACCTGGTGCAATGGCACCTTTACCTTGACATCGATGTCATTCGCATGAATGTCAACCAAACATTATATTTTAGAGACGGACATCAATACTGCAATATGTGGATGGAATTGTTGATTCTATTTAAATTATGTGAGGAGGGAAGAAATCGAATGAATAGAAAGTCAATATTTATGTATTAGGTGAACAAACAAATTTCCGACCTTTATAGATAGGTGTCGTTAGTATCACTGCTTGCATATTATTCAATCGGGCAATATATGTTTTTTGGAGGTTAGATGTTAAGCTTGAATAATTACTAGTGACATTTGTTCAAAGCGTAAACAACAATTATTTTCATGTAATTGAAGATGTCGAATTTTGTGCCAAAAAACAACATTTGCGGGAAGTTTTACTTCATTATTTTTTGTTGCAGCGGAAACAAATCGGAAGAAGATCGGCTTCTGGAAGATTACGGTGAACATGCGCCATCAAAAACAACATTCAAAGAGTGGTTTCAACGATTCAAAGTTGGTGATTTTGACGTAAGAGACAAAGAACGTGAAGGCAGACCAAGAAAATTTTAAGATACGGGATTGGAAGAACTGCTTGATGTGGACCCTTGTCAGACTGAAAAACAATTGGCAGAAGAATTGAATATTACCCAATAATTTGTTTCGCAACGTATACATGCAATGGGATTGGTTCAGATGCTGGGAAATTGGGTGCCACACAAATTGAAAGAAAGGGACAAGGAACGTCGGCAAACCTTGTGCGAGTTGTTGCTTCAACGACAACAAAGGAAGGGGTTTTTGCATCGTATCACCACTGGGGATGAAAAATGGATCCACAGGTCAATCTAAAGCGCAAACCAGCGTGGGTCAAGCCAGGTGAACCAGCCCCGTCGACGCCAAAAAGCAAATATCCATGGTTCGAAGGCGATGCTTTGTATTTGGTGCGATATGAAGGGTGTCGTCTATTATGAGCTGCTGAAAGAGCATGAAACCATTACGGGACAAGTTTATCGACGACAACTGATGGCTTTAAAGCAAGTTTTAGCTGAAAAAAGACCAGAATAGGACAAAAGGCACAATATGATTATTTTGCTACATGACAACGTTAGGCCACATGTTGCTATATCTGTCAAAAATTACTTGGACAGGCAGAACTGGGAAATTCTACCTCACCCGCCGTATTCACCAGACATTGCTCCTTCTGATTGCCACTTGTTCCGGTCGATGCAATCAGCCCTGGCACAGCAGCACTTCACTTCATATGAAAACGTCAAAAAATGGGTCGATGACTGGATCGCCTCGTAACTACCAGACTTCTTACTTCGGGGAATCCGTTTATTGCCTGAACGATGGGCGAAGGTTATAGCTTCCGAAGAAGCATACTTTGAATAAAACATTCACCATTATTGTGGTTGTCGTGTCGATCGACAAACGACACGACTTTGTCTTGTTGTGTCGATTTTTATTTTGTATTGCGTAACTATCACGAATCGACTAATGAGTATTGCCAGGTTAACGTTGAAAATATTGTGAACTTCTCGATTAACTTAGCAATCGTGACTAGTTGTTTTGATATATTTTGTCAAAAATGCTGTCAGCCGCCTGTCAGAAAAGCTGAATTACTTTATATTTAGGTATTTTGTCCAAATTTAGGATCTAAATAGTTGTCTAAAATTAGAAAATAGACAAACAGTGTGTAAATATTTATTTACCACAAAAAGAATATAAATATAAATTTCGATGGTCAAAAATGTAACAAATTTCGGTGGTCAAACATGTAATAAATTTAGCTATGTGGTTGTAGAAATTTATTTTTTTTTGTTCAATTCCTGTAAATGTATGAAGGTTTTAACAAATTTAAGATATTTAATAAACAATTATTAAAACTAAAATCATTTTACTTATGTTAAACTATTTTTTGTATTAAAAACGGCTCACAAAACTTGCGAGTCGCGAGCAAAAATGTCATCGACAAAAAATTGGCGTTTTACGACAAATGACGATCGATAGCGACATTCATAATACCAATTTTAACAGTCGTCGGAAAATCGGCATCGACACGACAATCACAATAGGGGTGATTCTTTCATTCTCTACAAAAACTAATGTCTTTTATTTCAGTAAAAAAGGTCGGAAATTTATTTGTACACCCAATACTTCAAAGGGGCGTAATGACGACGGTTATGCACTTACAGCGCATTTACTGAGTTGTAGTTTTTGCATGATATTCTGCTTATAGATTGACCACATGAAGTAGCTTATTGGATTAAGATCGGTTGAACGTAGCTGATCGGTTGTTGTCTCAAAAAGCAGGAAACAATATTCTTCGCAGACGGAGATGGTGATCTAAACCGTGGACCCGGCGCCAAGTCTTCGAATGCGTCAGTATCAAAAGACAACATTGTCCTAGATTCAGTATATCTCGCAGTACTCGTACTAGTAAATTTTCTGTGGATGAAAACCAAAAGTGTTTGCATACGTCAAGATAAATTACGCCAAGCAACGTAAACCTACAATTGAGACAAACAGAGGCAACTGTGTATACCGAATACGAAGAGCTTCTTACGAAATTATGAACGCAAAGTTTCGCGAAAAATGAACCTATCTGGCCTGTATAGGAGATACACGCAGCTAGCCTTCAAGGTTCACTATATACTCTATCGGACCTATGGAATCCCTCAGTTAGATGGAAAATCAAATATCACACGGGGATCAGGTTTGACAGTGTCAGTTTACTAGAAGAAGGAGCTGAACAAATTAACAAATTATGCTTGGACAGAAGAAAGAAAAGTTCAAGATGCAAAGGTTGGATCACCGGAACCGGATTCATATAGATGGAGCTCTCAAGGTCTCCAGGGAATTGTTATTCGATTTGGCAATTCGATCGAAAATAGAAATGTACACTGTTAAATAATAGGGAGGGAAAATTTTTGGTAATGGTTATATCTGTAATAAATTAAACATCGTTGAATGTTGACATTTAAAATGTGTATTTTGTTGTTGTTCGTTTTCATTTTATATGTTCTCGAATTTACAAATACCGATTGATCGATAACGTCGTTTGATTGTTTGATATCGAGTAGCCAATTAGGGGCCTAGGCTAAATTCCAAGGATTAAAGCAAGTTGTATCCTTGTAGCAAGCAGTAATGACATAGATGGAAAATTGGATTAAGAGAAAGTATTGTCACTGGTATAATAGTCATTGAGAAAAAGCATACAGAGAAACCAAGACAACGCTAGTTGGTCTTTTAACGTGTAATGGCGAGAACAGTGTTGGTGGTCTGCCGAACCCGAAAGAATATAAGATAGGTCACGTGGAACGTATATAACTCTAAAACAAATTGAAAGGTGTGCTAAGATAGCGCACAACAACCAGCTAATAGGACTAAATACGGCTAATGAATTAAATGTATATGTTTAGAACACCGGAGTTCGCTGCAATCGACCCATAAATAATGAAAGTATACAAGTAAATCTTAACGTTCGTTAACGTTAATATACTGCGAGCCAGTGTGACAATTATATATGCGAACTGCATAGAAATATTGAAAATACCAGTAGGGCTACGGATTATAGTTTCAAACATACGAATATGATCATTGGTGTAACAGGGGTATTTGGTTTTCCGAATTTGACTTTGTAAATTGGGAAATACAGCTGGTATTACAAAAGCGGCAATTAACAATATTTATATTTCTATGTTCATGGTTCTCTGGGCACATCCAAACCAGGGACTATAAACGCGTTTTCAAATTGTCTAATCTGCGATGACAAGCAATAGAACTTTAGGTCACACAACAATGTTGGACAAGGTTAATTAACCTAATGCCTAATTAACTATATCAAATCTCTATACTCTATCACTATCAAAGCACGAACGCGATGCGCAAAATGTGTACACAGATATTTGTCATACTCAATATATGCATCAATACAAAAGAGTAGAATTTCAACTAATGCTACGTCCAGAGAAGGAGCAAGCGCTACAAACCGGAAGAGATCAATGCAATAAGACCTCTTGAGCATGACAAAAAGGGAAAAAGCATTCTCGAAAAGTAGATATACTACCAAGAATATATTTCCCTGGCCCATATTTTTGATCCATAAAATACGTTATTTCTTATTCCAGCGATGTCAAATTCAAAGATCTTTGCTGCCATATATAACTAATGTTTCTTGAGAGATTGGGGCGCTTCTGAAATTTTATTTTCCCTAGCGCTACATTATACTAAGAAATTCGGCTTTAAAAGAGATTTCGATGATCAAATTTTCTTCGGATTAGTTTATGATCAGTTCATTGAATCTATATCAGCTTCCAGATCGACTGGATGAGCCCTACTGTCATGCCGCAGAGATAAGTGTGTCTATTTCCTTTCATTTCTGTGCATTTCCATGCGGTCACCCAAACCAATATAGTTGCTACACGTGGAGATGAGGTTGTTACGCATTTTATTCTCGACCCTATTCAAAATTTCTAATTTATTTTAAAATATAAGATACAAAATTTACATATGAGATAAAATTGCGTCTTAAGCGTTAAATAGTGGAGGTAGTGGTCAACGAGCACACAAATATTAAGTGTTGGAAATCACACAAGTGTGCCCTAACTAGAAATATGCCTTACCAAAAATTTGTTGACATTTTCAACTGGAGCAGCTGCATATTTTATTTCATACTCAAAATGTAATTTCAAATAAATTGCAACATTCTTATACGTGTTTGAATCTCCATCTTAAATAAAAATCTATAAGAAGACATTTTACTATAACAATCTTAACCTTAGAAAGCGGGAACCGCAACGGGTCCAATGTTCAATATACTATTTCCTTAATGTGTGACCCTATTTCCAGAATAAATATTGGCTGCTTAGCCTCATCACCCAGCGCAAATTAGTAAATTCTCTCTCACCCTTTGACAGCATATTACAATTTAATATATAACTTCTAATAATAATATAATTTAATAAAGTTCCTATTATAATCCAGATCAGCTGACATGCTCGAAAAATTAATTTAAAATAATTTCCAATTTGAGCGTGGTTAGGATTTCATACTCTCTTTAACAATGCAAAATTATTTAATTTTTGAGGTGATCTAATTTAGTTACTTTTTTCTCGATTTGACTCAATGAACTAAAATATTAAATGTTTGTTCATTTTCGGTTTGCGGCCACCTAAACCCCGAATTGTGAGTTGAAGAGAAAGTTTCACATATAAATTTGTCTATCCAATTCAGTTCGTGCAACAATTAAAAAAGAAATATCAATCGCCAAAGCTGCATCAAACACGAAAAATGATTTTAAGCCTATCAAAACCTGAACCTTTACATTTTAAGCAAAAAGTAGAATTTTGCTTTTTCACATAGTCTCACTAATATTGCACATCGTTCAATATTAGTGAAACTATTTGCAAATAAGAGAAGATAAACTATTTGATTTTATGACAATTTCAGATTATTATAATCCGCCACCACATCATCGGTGGATAATCTTAAAGTTAGACAAAATATGGCGATCTCGAAAATGAGGTTTGCAATGTCGAAAAGCAGATTAACAAAATATCGATATAAAACATAAGTTTATCTGTTAGTGTCGGTAAAGAACGTACAGTTAAATATCGTTGCCTAGAACTACCGATCAATATATGATTGAATCACCGAATATAAATGTATACTAAACCAACAACAACAACAACTAATCTTTCTACACGATGAACCAAAAAAATAGACAAGTTTTAATCTATTGGGATTTCATCCCAAATCTTCACTAGGCTAGCTTGATCACAAAAAACAATCTAACGGATTAAGATGAGGTGCACAGGGAGGCCATTCGCCGAAAATCAGTTAGATTCTCCCTGCACCACTGTTAGAAACGCGGGAATCAATAATGCTTATCTGCGTATAGTGTTAATGCTTGGAAACAGTTTTCTGCAAAATTTTCTCGAGGATATATTTTGTGTTGGTTTTTAATCTTGCTTATAGCGCCCAAACCATAATAGATAGATAATGCATCCTGTACACGTGGAATGTACTTTCTGACTTTTAAGATTGTTTCTATTCTTCCTGACCAAATCCAATCGTTCTAAGAACTGTGCGCACACAGTGTAACATAAATAATATCGCATCAGAAAAGATGAATTCATCGCCCGTGTGCCAGTCAAGTATTTCACACCGTTTTTCTTTGCACCTTGTTGAAACTCCATGAATTTTATGTGCGAAATTATTAGTTGCAGATGACTGAGAAATATTCAGGCCTTTGTTTATTTTCCGTTATCTGTATGGATTGCACCGAATCATTTCCATCTACTCTTTTGATGTAATTCGGTGAACACGCAGTTCGTGGGCGTTCACTGCTTTTACGATCACTAAGAGAGCGAATATCTTTGGACCGTTTTATAGTTTTAGAAACGCAATCTTTCGTGATTTCCATATGCTGTAGCGTTTTTAAAATTCCACGTTTCTCAACCCATTTAGAAAAATTTGATTAATCATAATCGTGCCTTTTGCGCTCAGCGGAGCGCAGAACCGCTAAGGAGCGCATCCCTAAGGTGGTGGATCGTGGATAGCTCATAAGCTTCTACGAAGTTTGCTTTCAAGGATTCTGGGAGGAGCCAACCGTTGCAAATAAAACATGAAAAAATCAAAAACAAATATCGTTACATTCGAGATACAGAAATAGAAAGCTTTCTGTATAAGACTCTTCGTCTGGAAAGAACAGAAAGAATGTGCGACGGACTCAGAAAGATTGAATAAGGAAGTTGGCTTAATATTGTATAGAAATTAACGAGGATAAAACGCAAAACCGACAAATCACCAATTGTGTCTCCTGAACACAACCAAAAAAGAGGAATCTAAACAATCTCATAAAACTCATGAAAACACTGATGAAAGTAAAAAGGCGCCACAAGCAAAACCAACACCAATAATTGTAAATAAAGTTCAAAACTGTCAAGATATAAGAATCAGATACAATATCATACACTACTGCTGAAGAGTGGAACCTCAAAGTAAATCTTCCAAATGCAGATAACTACGGAAACCTTACTCAACTTAATAATGAGAAAGTTAATGCATGACACTCGTACGAGGACAAACAGTCTCAATCAGTAAAAGTTATAGCCACAAAGCTGATCAATTCTGCCAGCCAGATGAAATAAAAGAAGATTTACTTCTTCTTCGTTATTCGCTCCACTTGTCCAGTTGTTCCAGGCTATCTGATAAAACCGGATGGCGAATGGACGGTGTCTAGTGAAGACTCTTGATCTTTTGATGGAAACTTATTTCCCTGGAAGTGAGGAAGTGTCACCTGCGGGGCCTTTGAATGACTGCGGGGTCCATCTGTTACGTACAGAGGATTTTCTGAATACACGGAATATAAAATGGGCTATTAAAGGGTTTAAGTCTTTTAAGTCTGCTGGCCCGGATGGGACTGTGTCAGCAGAAATTCAGAAAAACTCGGGACTTCCCTGGCTGGAAGTCATCTTTAAAGGGCGTCTGAAGCTGGGGAACATCCTGATGAAATGAAAGGAGGCTCTAGTGATCTTCATCCCGACTTAAGACCAATATCTCCATCATCCTTTCTGTTGAAAATCATGGAAAGGCTGCTGGACGTCTATATTCGGTCGAGAATTGTACCCAGAAACTGGGCACAATCTCAGCATGCGTACCATAAGGGTAAGTCCGTGGATACGGCATTACACACCTTGGTTCGGGGAATTGAGAAGTCACTGGATTTTCAAGAATTCTCGTTAGTGGCGTTTCTCGATATCGAGGGCACTTTCAACAACGTGAAGGTGGAGGCAATTAGTGAAGGATTGCTGCCACTTGAGATCGAAGACCCAGTAACCAGGCTGATCGATCACTTGCTTGGAAGCACAAGGATCATAGCGAGGATGGAGGAAGTTTCCGTCAGGAGACGGGTCGTTCGGGTAACACCCCAAGGAGGTGTCCTCTCTCCCCTTCTTTCGAATGTAGTAATCAATGGACTACTACCGGAACTGGAGAGGGAAGGAATAAGTGTGGTTGCTTATGCCGATGACGTAAGGATAGCTGTCTCGGGTAAACACCTGGCTACAATCACGGATGTGATGAAAATCAATCACTACGAGTTGGGCCAGTAGATGCGGATTGGGGATTAACCCATCTAAAACAGAGCTGGTATTTTTCACTAGGAAATATAAAATTCCGGCAATGGTTCCACCAAGCCTGAATGGTACTAAACTGGTCCTTATTGAAAAGGCGAAATTCCTAGGGATTCTTCTGGACAGTAAGCTCAGTTGGAAACCAAACAAGATAGAAAGAGTTTAGAAGGCTACTGTGGCACTCTTCATTTTTGTAAAAATGCCACTGGACGAAAATGGGGCTTGAAACCGGAGCTGGTACATTGGCTTTACACGGCAGTTGTAAGGCCCGTACTGCTGTATGGTGGCCAGCTTTGGAGAAATTAACATACAGGAACATGATGGGGAAGATGCAGCGGGCAGCCTGTCTGCTCATTAGTGGGGCGCTGAAAACAACCCCCACTAGTGCCCTAGAGGTCATGCTGTACCTTCTCCCGTTGGATATCCTTGGTAAGCAAATGGCGGTCAATACGGCCGCCCACCTCTCAGCGACTTTGGAGTGAAAGTGCCTGCAAAAAGGGCACTCAACTATAGTCAATTCAGTGAGGACCTGGCGAATTTGGACTATATAACACCCCTGTTGTGTTTTGGCAGGCTTTTTAAGGTGATTCACCCCTCTAGGGAGGATTGGAATAGTGGTCTCATTATGGAGACCGGGACAGCTAAATTCTTCACCGATGGCTCCAAGCTCGATGATAGAGTGGGAGCGGGTGTATTCTGTGCAGAATTAAATGTTAGAAGGCTGAAGTTTTTGCGATTGAAGAGGTCATGAACTGGTTGAAGCATAATGTGATATCGTTAATTGATATCACTATCTATGTGGACAGTCAGGCGGCCATTCTTTCGTTGGATTCAGTTTCCCTGGCGTCAAGGGTGGCGTTGGATTGTCACACATCTCTTAACGAGATGGGTGAACATTTCAATATCCAGTTGGTCTGGTTTCCGGGCCATTCTGACGTCGAGGAAAAATGCAGGCCAGACGCGTTAGCAAGGTACGGTACGACTCTCTAACTGGAACCAGGGAGAGAATGTGTAGGAGGGCCTATGTCTGTGCTGAAAGCAGCAAGCCATAGGGAAGCAGTGTAACGGAAGTATTTATTTCAGTTTGAAGGAGGACATGAAATTTTTTTGTTGGGTAGGAAACAGTCGGCTGGGGGGTTCATTTAATTTAAACTTCCATTGCAATTTTCGTTCATGTCCAACATGTGTACAATTCGGAGCAACTTAGCAAGCAACCACTTCACATCATAATAAAAAAAATTTAGTTTTTCATTTTTTTTTTAAAGGAACATAATTATTTAAAGTTTAATTAAATTTAAAGTTGAAATTATTAATTACAAGATATAAAACTAATAAAGATTTTGGTTTTGTAAATATGGTTTCTAGTTTATATTGCGAGTACCAACCTAGATTATAACATCATTTAAGTAGCATATAGTATGTAGGAAAAAATATAATTTTTTTTTTTTTTTTTTTTTTTTTTAAAGTTAAAATTGTTTTTTTATGTAGTTCAATTACACATATCTACTAAAAAGTTTATTTTAATTTTAGTTTTATTGTTTTTTTTTTTTTTTGGTGTGTATGGGCCACAATTAAAATTGGTTCAAAAACTTACGGTTTTTTTTTTTTTCGTTGAAATTCCCACTGGAGCGCTCTGGTGGTATTTGCCTATAGGAAAATTTCCTAAAAAAAATTATTTTTCTTGTCCGGTTATATAATTGGAACACACACACATGAAATTTAATTGAATTTTTTTTTTCCCCGTTTGTATACTATACGGTAACTTCTACGTATACTACACGAATACTTCTTGCACTTATGTAACTAATAACTATTAAACTAAGAACTATGAATTAACTATATATTTATTTAAAATTTATATTTTTAATCGATGCAATTAGTTTTTATTTTATTTAGAAATTTTCTAAATATCTCCATCACAGTGGTTTGACCATACGTGTGATCCGTAAGATAAATTTTTATGACGTTAGCCTGTATTACATTTTTTTGAAGGCCGTTGATCACTCGAACAAGCGTTGCTAAAGTTGAAAAATCCTATCTCCTGGATATGGATGTTCGACACGGCTTAATACCCACCGGTGAATTTAAATACTTGTGATCGAACGGCCTTTTGAATATTTGTCTGGTATTACAGAGTTTTGTATCCGATTTTTAATTAATATAATATTTGGATTTAATTAATACCTAAACACACAAAAAAAAATCACGTTAGGCCGCTATTGGAGTGCAATCCGCAATCAATACTTACTATAAATATGGTAGATGTATATTTATTTATACAAGTCCAATAATGTATATATATTTTTTTTTTTTATTTTATTACTACTTAGTACTATGAGGCCTATTTACTATAGTAATAATTAATTAATATAAATTTTCGAATAAAACACTTTCACTTATTATTATACTTTGAGTGGTGCTAACTGATCACTAATAATTTTATTAATGATTGATTTTGTTTTGTTGCTCGTGCAATAAAATCAACTGTACAGGTTTCGGATGCAATCCGATAATTCTATACTTCGTGCAACACAACGTATAACAGATAAAAGTTATTTGAAAAATGTAAATTTGTTTTGGCACCGAACCATAGAGGTCATTAACAATAACAGCCGGTCTCATAAGACCATAGGCAATACGAATAATTATTCATGAACGTTACAGGGCAGTTGCGTTTAAAAAATATTTTATTTTAGAAACGAAACTGAGTTTCCTTTCATATACCTGATTAGGGATTCATACTGATGGCTGGCTTAGTTAATCTGAAAACTAATAGCAAAACATAAAATTAAAGCTTAATATCTTTACCATGAAAAGTACCAATTATTTTGCCATTCTCATCTTTGCAAACATAATTGACGTTTCCCACCTTTTGGTGTATGACGGCTTTAACAAATAATGGAGCAAATTTTGCACAAAATCGTTTACCAGCATTACTTTGTGTATGTTGTTTGACATAGACCTCCTGTCCGGGATGATAATGCACGGTTCTGGTTCGTAAGTTATAGCGGGTTGCATATTTGTCGTATGCTTTTCTTAAGTTTTGCACTGTTTTCGCATGTAGTATAGCGAGTCAATCAACTAAAGGCAATGGTTCTGCTTCCGGTTCTCCTACTGCACCAAGTTCACGTAATATTTTGAAATGTGTGCCGTTTGTGACCATATGATATCCAAAGAGAAGGTAGTATGGTGAGTAACTAGTCGACTGGTGTACGGCAGTTCTCAAAGCACAACTTATTTCGGCTAACTTAGTATCCCACATTCGATGATCTTCTTGGACAAAAGCACGTATTGCTGCCAAAATCGATCTATTCACCCTCTCCGAGGCATTGGATTGGGGAGAATAGATCGCTGTTTTAGTATGCTTAATACCAAATTCGTCCATCAACCCCGCAAATTGCTTACTTATGAACTGGGAACCGTTATCAGTATGAATACCCTCCGGCGTCCCATACATAAGAAATATTTCGTTTTTCAAATAATCCGTAATTTTTTTTGTGTTACTATTGTTTAATGGTTTTAACAAAACGAACTTAGTTAGTTGGTCCAGAACTATGAGGATGTACATATTTCCAGTTTTTGATTTTGGGTAAGGCCCCATTAAGTCGACGAATAGTTTTTGAAAAGGTCGCTCTGCGAAAGTGGTAGTACCCAATGCTGGCTTCGATATGCGATTGCTACTCTTAGTTGCCTTGCATATGGAACATTTATTTACATAGTCATAAACCTGCTGACGCATTCCAGGCCAGTAATAAAATCTCCGAAGGCGATCAAGCGTTTTCTTTATCCCCCCGTGGGAAGAAGTTACTTCATCATGTTCCTGTACAATTAGAGATTGTCTCATCGTCTTGGGAATCCAAACTTTCCACACTGATAAATCACTCAGCGATTGGTCTTTGAGAGGTTCTATTCTTATAAATACGCGATCATTATAGATTTTAAAACTAGGATATAATCCAGGCGAATTGTTTATTTTCGAGCGTAATTTTACATATTCCTCATCGTTAAATGCGTCGGAGTCGAGTTGAATGGTGGCAACAACTAAGGGGATATTCATTTTTAATTCTTGAAGGCAATCACAATGCACTCGAGACAGAGCGTCGGGTACAATATTACTAGAGCCTTTTTGGTGAATAATCTCAAAGTCGTACATTTGCAGTTTTAGGCTCCATCGTGCGAGTCGCCCACTCAGGTCCTTTTGGGACATAAGCCACCTAAGGCTCGCGTGATCCGTTATAATGGTGAATTTAAACCCTTCTATATAGGGCCTAAATTTTTTCACACTTATAATTGCTGCCAAACATTCCAGTTCTGACACGCTATAACCTTTTTGACATTGGTTTAGCTTTTTTGAGACATACGCAATTGGACGTTCTTCTCCTTCGTTCGTTTTTTGAAACAAAACACCTCCTACCCCGGAAGTGCTCGCATCACAACGAATAAAAAATTCTTTCTTGTAGTCTGGATTGATAAGAACTGGAGCGCTAGCTAAAAGGACTTTAAGTTTATCAAACGCTCGATCTGCTTCTTCCGTCCAACAAAACTTAGAATGTTTTCTTAAAGTGTCAGTAATGGGTGCCGTGATATTTGCATAATTGGGTATGAATCTCTGATACCAACCGGCCATTCCCAATAATCTCCGCGTTTGTTTTACGGAAGTTGGTGTTGGATACTCCCTCACGGCGCGTACTTTATCCGGGTCTGTCCTAAGCCCTCCTTCCCCCACCAAGAATCCCAGATATCTCAATTCTTTTCTAACGAATTTGCTTTTTTCAACGTTTATTGTAAGATTAGCGGTTTTCAGCCATTGAGCCACAAGTTTAAGCAATTGGAAGTGTTCGTGCAACGTGCCAGATATTATAAGCAGATCGTCCAAATAGACAAAGACACGATCATGGAAAGTATGAGGCACTACCTTGTCCATGAGTCGCGACATCGTTTGAGGAGAGTTACACAGTCCAAAGGGCATTACACAGAATTGATATAATGGCCTCCCGGGAATGGTAAATGCTGTTTTCTCCCGCGAACTCTGCTCCAACGGAATCTGCCAGAAGGCATCCTTGAGATCTATGCTCGTGATATAATTCGTTTGACTCAACCGACCAATCAACCCGTCTATCAGTGGGAGTGGGTATGCATCTTTTTTAGTTAACGCGTTCACTTTTCTGGAATCCAAACATAGTCTGATTTTCCCTGGCTTTCGTACTAATACTATGGGCGAACTCCAGGAACTGGTGCTCTCCTCGATAACTCCTAGGCTCAACATTCGATCTAATTCTTCATAAATGAGATATTGGATGGCCGGAGATACAGAATAATGTCGTTGCTTGACTGGGGCACTGTCTCCGACATCAATGGAATGTTCAATTAAAGAAGTCCGACCTAGCCCTTGATTTTTAAATGACGGAAATGAAGTTTTTATTTCTTCCAATAGTTTCATTTCTTCTTGTGTAAGTTCATGTATTTTTTCTGTGTCTACGGGTAATTCAATCTGTGCAATACTGGCCGGGAAGAGCTTGAACGCTCTCCAAAAATTTATTCCGAGATAAAGCTCACCTTGTAAAGTTGGAGCCAAATAGAATCTTATGACGTGAGTTTGATCATTATAATTCACCGGGTAATCTACGTATCCTATAATTTTATTTTTAGAACCATCCGCAGTTTTCACGTTTGAAGAAATTTTATGATACGGGCAATCAGCATCGTACAATAGTTTCTCACAGCCTTTTCCTAAGATGCTAACGGAGGCCCCGCTATCTAAAAGACCGGTGAGGCTAACATTAAATAACTCTAGCTTCAGATATGGTCTAGGATCACCGACTTCTGGTAAAACTGTAGATTCGCATAACTTCTGATGGGTTTTTCTATTTCGCCAATAATTAATTATTCTGATGATCCGTTTTGTTTTGCTATTGAGTGGCTCACCTCGGGAAGTAGTCAAGTTTGTTGAAAATGGTATTGAATTATTAGTTTCAATATGGGTCATTTTAATGCTAGAATTATCTAACGGGGGTGATTTTGTTAGATATTTGTGGTCGAATTTGTAGTTGAAGTCGGGTGCTGTAATATCTTTACCGGACGTGCCGTACCCGGGTTGATCACGACCGGCGTCGAGTTTCCCTGTCGTTTTGATTGACAAAAATTACACTGTGGTTTTATAATATTTGCTTTACCACAACCATAGCAGAAAATTCCTTGCGGGGCCAGATGGCAGTCTTGATATCTATGGCCAAAATCATGACAATTCCAACACAGCAAATATGTTTCGTCACTAAACGTAACTTTCTTTTGAAGAGGTTTTTGAATGGCATCTACCTGTACGATATTTAGTTGATGATCTTTCGTGATGGATTCATACTGCTCATTCGGTTGCGAAAGTAGTTCGATGGGTTCGTTGTAGCTAACCTCATTTACTGTTATGGTTCTTCGGTGTCGATTATCATGTAGAACTCTTGGATCATAGCCAGATCGAGACCACAAACGTTCAAACCTTTGACATATGACCCTTAGTTCTTCGGTGGACCTAACGGGAATAGTCATTGTGGCGCTTTGTAAGGCCGGATCCATGTTTTCTCGAATGATCTCTAAAAGTTCAGATTCTGAAAAACTGTGGTTTAACCGACCATTTAATGTTTCAATTTCTAGCAAATAGTCATTGAAGGAGACATTCGGTTTTTGTTTCCGCGACTCGATAATTCTTCGAGTTTCGCGTTCCGACTCGCTGCTGCTGAATCGCATAATTAATGCAGCTTTTATTTGAAAATATCCGGCAGTCGGGTATTTCCTGGAATATACCCAGAACCAATTTTCCGCATCATCCGACAACAGACGAGGTAGTATCGCATCTAATGCATGCAGCGGTATATTATCACGATGTGCAAATGATTCCAGGCGAAATAGGAAATCGTTGATATCAAGCTCTTTTGGTTTCCCCGTGAAGGTTAATTTCCATTTCACGTCGTGACTCTTAGGTGAATAATAATAAGGTACGCACTTAGGAGGATATGGTTGCTGTGGTATATAATACATGGATTGTGGTATGCCTTGATGTGGAGGTATATTGCTATTCATTGACACATTCGAAGTATTGGGCTGAGACGTAAAATCATGTATATTCACATATGCCGCACTTACTGACCTTTCTTGACTATTTATTGGCTGAAGGTGGGCCATATCTGGTTGTAAAGGGGCGGTAGGTTTGTAGGTTTGTAAATGTAATTGTTGCAGCTGGGCTTCAGGTTTTCTACCGTCTATATTAAAAAAATTATAGTCAGGCGTCAAATTAAGCCCCTGTGGATAACTCATGTGTGGTGCTGAACTTATCGCAATTGAATGATTTGGTATTACTTGTTGATGGTATGGTTGCTTAATAATTATAGATTGGGAGGGTGCCGTAGTGAAAACTGGATTTTTCAAAGGTGTACCACTGTAGTTGGATGTTTCGATAATACGTTCTTGAGTCCTGTCGATGGGAGCTTTAGGAAATTCAAATTCAGACGCTATTACCATTGCGGATGTCATCTCGGGCGGTGGTAGTTGTACTTTTTGGATCGCCGATTCAGTTTTATTTTCTTCTAAAATCGATTCAATTAATTTTTCAACTAATAATCGTATCCGTCGCCAACTATGCAAGAGTTTATCAACGTCATTATCCTGATAGAACTTGCCTTTAAGTCTTAAAGTGCGATTATTCCAATGACCAATTTTTACTTGTAACTGTCTAAGACCATCTAAGTTTTGTAGTAAATCTGTATCTTCACTTGTTTTGCCTAATATTTTACATTGTTCACGACAGAACTTAAATTCCTCATTATAGTCAACTGCATGCGTTTCAGTTGGTTTTAATGAAGGATCAAGGCACTCTGCTTGAACAACTGCAGCTAGTTTATTATCCCACTGTTCGTCTTTGGTAATATTTATGTTTCTTAATTTACATTCAACCTCTATTTCATTATCATTAAGACCCTGAAACATAGGTAATTTTTCCTTAAGGGAATCCATTATATGTTATATAGATATATAAACAAATTATTAATTTTTTTTTTTTCAAATATGTATAAGAGTAGATATTGAGCTAATATCGTAAGTTTTATTAGTAATATTTTAAGATAACTATAATCTCTTATATCGAGTGTAAATAATTCAGCCGCAAAATTGTAATATATAATTATAAATTAATAGCTATCGTAGTATATAATATTATATAATAGAGACATAATAATTATGATGTGAAACGGTGTAACCTGCACGTCACCTTAGAAAATTGTACTGTGCTTCCAACTGACTTTACAGTATTGTGAATATGTTACTTTTTCATTATTAGAAATACTGAGAGATCAATGAAATCTTCACAATATCTATCTCAAAATTTAAACTAACGAATTAATAATAAGTGTTTAATTAACGACACTAAGGGATAACGAACTCTGCGGTACTCAACCTTATAATAAGTCACCAATACATATCGCGTTTTATAACGGTTTCGTGAGAAATAGGTAGAAAAAAAAAAGAAATCGGATTCTTCCGTTGGTCAATTTTAATAAATTCCATCTAACGTCAATCACTTTAAATTATAACGCAACTTGATGTTCAATACTGCAACAAGATAAATTATAGACCTAAAGAAACTTCAAGTCCATGTTTCGGCGCCATTTTTGTAACGGAAGTATTTATTTCAGTTTGAAGGAGGACATGAAATTTTTTTGTTGGGTAGGAAACAGTCGGCTGGGGGGTTCATTTAATTTAAACTTCCATTGCAATTTTCGTTCATGTCCAACATGTGTACAATTCGGAGCAACTTAGCAAGCAACCACTTCACATCATAATAAAAAAAATTTAGTTTTTCATTTTTTTTTTAAAGGAACATAATTATTTAAAGTTTAATTAAATTTAAAGTTGAAATTATTAATTACAAGATATAAAACTAATAAAGATTTTGGTTTTGTAAATATGGTTTCTAGTTTATATTGCGAGTACCAACCTAGATTATAACATCATTTAAGTAGCATATAGTATGTAGGAAAAAATATAATTTTTTTTTTTTTTTTTTTTTTTTTTAAAGTTAAAATTGTTTTTTTATGTAGTTCAATTACACATATCTACTAAAAAGTTTATTTTAATTTTAGTTTTATTGTTTTTTTTTTTTTTTGGTGTGTATGGGCCACAATTAAAATTGGTTCAAAAACTTACGGTTTTTTTTTTTTTCGTTGAAATTCCCACTGGAGCGCTCTGGTGGTATTTGCCTATAGGAAAATTTCCTAAAAAAAATTATTTTTCTTGTCCGGTTATATAATTGGAACACACACACATGAAATTTAATTGAATTTTTTTTTTCCCCGTTTGTATACTATACGGTAACTTCTACGTATACTACACGAATACTTCTTGCACTTATGTAACTAATAACTATTAAACTAAGAACTATGAATTAACTATATATTTATTTAAAATTTATATTTTTAATCGATGCAATTAGTTTTTATTTTATTTAGAAATTTTCTAAATATCTCCATCACAGTGGTTTGACCATACGTGTGATCCGTAAGATAAATTTTTATGACGTTAGCCTGTATTACATTTTTTTGAAGGCCGTTGATCACTCGAACAAGCGTTGCTAAAGTTGAAAAATCCTATCTCCTGGATATGGATGTTCGACACGGCTTAATACCCACCGGTGAATTTAAATACTTGTGATCGAACGGCCTTTTGAATATTTGTCTGGTATTACAGAGCTTTGTATCCGATTTTTAATTAATATAATATTTGGATTTAATTAATACCTAAACACACAAAAAAAAATCACGTTAGGCCGCTATTGGAGTGCAATCCGCAATCAATACTTACTATAAATATGGTAGATGTATATTTATTTATACAAGTCCAATAATGTATATATATTTTTTTTTTTTTTTTATTACTACTTAGTACTATGAGGCCTATTTACTATAGTAATAATTAATTAATATAAATTTTCGAATAAAACACTTTCACTTATTATTATACTTTGAGTGGTGCTAACTGATCACTAATAATTTTATTAATGATTGATTTTGTTTTGTTGCTCGTGCAATAAAATCAACTGTACAGGTTTCGGATGCAATCCGATAATTCTATACTTCGTGCAACACAACGTATAACAGATAAAAGTTATTTGAAAAATGTAAATTTGTTTTGGCACCGAACCATAGAGGTCATTAACAATAACAGCCGGTCTCATAAGACCATAGGCAATACGAATAATTATTCATGAACGTTACAGCAGTTGATTTGACAAATGCTAGGTGGATCGCCAGTTCAACTGGCAGGGTAGCGAAGCAAGTATGGCCTGAGCTGAACTTGAATCGCTCCAAGATCTTAATCACGCTAAGAAAGCGTGATTTAGGTAGAATTGTGAAGATAATTACTGGGCACTGCCTTTTTGGAGAACATGCAAGAAGGCTGGGTCTAGATGCAAATCACTTTTGCAGAAGCGCATGGACGAGGAGGAGACTCTTGCTCACTGCCTTTGCTCGTGTCCTGCGCTAACTGGCAGAAGACATGATCACTTGGCCAAAAACACTATGGACAGCCTCTGTGATCTCGACAGCTGTAATGTGCGAGATCTTTTACGCTATATTAATAGTATTAAATGGGTTTAAGGGAGTTTATGATGTCGGATCATGTAGTATATCAAATTCCACCTATAGAAACAAGCAATTGAAGTTGGGCAAGAAGCAATAAACAAAAAATAGAAGCCTTTGCTGATCACCTAAGGGTATACTTCAGTCTAATGAGGTACAGAAGAGCAAACAAATACAAGAAGTTGAAGAAACTCTAAATAAAGAAATTGTCCTGACCTCTTGCGGAAATGAAGAAATAAAATAAATAAATCTAAGAAAAGCGCCAGGCTTTGACTTGATAACAGGGAAAGCTTCTCAATATCGCCATTAAAAAATGAATAAATCAAAGCAGCCTTCTGAATCTATAATAATATGGATACCAAACGTATGGAAATTAGCGCAAGTAATTTTGATACCGAAGCCAGGAAAACCACCCAACGAAATAATTGTGTCATAGACCTCACTATTAAATATTATGTCAAAATAATTTGAAAGACTTTATTAAAAATTTGTCGCCCTCGACAGCGTAGCAAGTAGACTGCTTGCTATGTAATTCGGGGGTCCCGGGTTCGATTCCTGGTGGTGAGAAAAAAAGTTACGACTGGGCGTTTTTAATGTGATATGTGTTACATTGTGCATTGTCTTATATATCTCAAGCCATAGTTATCGGCTTTTCTCTATGAATATTTTATATTTTTTTGTTTTAAAACGATTGAAGAGATATTGTGCTCCTTAGTACGCACATAATTGTGATCTCCATAGGGGCTTTACTGTGGAAACAGCCACCAACGAGGTAGCAAAGCAGCACAGTAGCATGAAGAGAGGCTCTACAATCACCCAAACGTCGAAGCCAGCGAAATGCTTGATCAACAAAAAATAATAAGAAGGCTCAAAAGGGTAAACCCGTTTGAGTTAGCTTTATAGCCAGCGCAAGGCAAAAAAAAAACACTAGATACAATTTAGGAGAAACTAATGGAGTAAGGACATCCTAAAGATGTAACAAAGATGATAAACCTAACTAGGTTAGAAATGAAGTGTTGTTAGTCAGCATATAGATTTAAAAAAATTGCGTTTCTAAATTTATGAAGTTTACAACAACAATAGCTAGAAACAGCTTCATCGAAAATGTATACAAATTTGTTTGTTTGTTTGCAATCGTATATTGACCCGAAGCATCCAAACTCTTTCGCGGTTCATTTTACACGTCCTACATATAAGCAGCAGCCAAATCGAGGTCGTACGGATAAAGGCCCGATTTACGTAGAAACATCTACACATTACATAACTCTATCGGAGCTTATATAGTATGTACTCACAGGCCGACCCATCGGCCCATGAGTTCTACACTGTGACAACATGATATCGACTCATTTCAATCAATTTTTTTCAGGAGCTAACGTTTTTTTACCGCCACACACAGTAATCAGTGAAATTTATTGTATTTTGTGGTAACTAGAGGGAGAATAAGTAGAGAATAATTTAATAAAAACTTAATTTCATAATTCTAAATGCTTTTATAAAAATACATAAGTAAACAAATCGACTGTGCCATTAAACCGTGGTTCCACACTTTCAATTCTTTCGTCGTGATTCTTTCCTCATTTCTTTCGCCTTCACCTACAAACTAATTTTTTGGCGGAGAATTTTTTGATTCTTTTTCAGTAATATTTTTTTTTTTAATTCAACTCATTATCGCACTACTAAGTAGATAAATATTTCAAGGACACCTTGTTATTTTATCGTTTTTGGGTTAATTTTAGTTTAATGTTTGCTTCGAGCGCAAAAAATATATTTTTTCAACAAAGAAAGCAAATTTCGCAGCAAATAATAAATATCTTTTATGCTTCCGATGGGCCCAACCCCCTTTTCATTTTTTTTTTCAGGTCAAATGACTTCATGAAAATTGCTGGTCAAGAAATATAGGGTTATGAAATGCAAGATGGGCAACTTATAAGCATTTTAATTGCATGGTGCCTCAGTTACGAATTAATGATGGACTGTGACTTTTATTCAAATTGAAACAACTGAGGTTTCAGTTGTCTTTCCTCCGTAATACAGCCTAGTAATACCAGAAGAAAAAGGGCTAAAGAATCAAATTTGGGAAATAATTTACATAAAATAGTTATCGAAATATTATATCACTTCCATAACAAAAATAATATATGTACATGCTAAACGAAAAATTACCCCAAATTATACACAACACGGTTGACAGAGCATCAAACTCTAAAACATAATTACCGTATATAGAACAAAATTGCTCATATAAAGTGCTCTTAAATTGCCATACAAAGTGCTCTGATTTACTGCACACACATTTATAGTAAACGTAAAATCGTATAAACAAAAGTATTTACATTATAATGATGACTAACCGTAGAAAATTAATGTCATAATTTCATTTATGGTAAATTTAATTTTACTTTTTTTTTATTGTGGAACAATTATTGCATAATTTCAAGTATAACAAATGTAATATCATTAATTTTATTTTTCTATCAACCTTTTGACTTTTCAAGTGTGCAACCACAGATAAAAATAAAAATGAAACCGGAAACTGTATACTTATTTATAAACAGAGTCTTTTTTTGCAAAATTATTATTATTAATATTATATCTTGTCTTAATTTAATTAAACTTAAAGAAAGAATATAATTAACGTCATTCAGCATACTCGTTTAATTGGTCGCGGTTCATTCAACGCAGAATTTCAATTGATTGATGCGAATGATATTCATATACGACAATTTGCCATCAACGCATTCTATATTTAATTTTGATTTATTTAAAACTTGGGCCTGGCATTACATAACGATTAAGATAACAACGACCCCATCACAATTCTAGAAACGTTATTCTATATATTTTAATCGTATCAAATTACGATATTAACAACAAAAATACCAAAGTGGCAGATACCCATCAAACTCCGCACATGTACGTATTATACCGATAAATCGTGATGCGACCACACACGAACGGAATTTTGTTTAATAAATAATTGTGTTATGTTAAAATCATTAACACGAACACAAAATTATTTAATCTTAATTGACACTGTGGGTCTTAAATTAGGCGGCAGATTTTATAACTAATTCCAACGAGTTGGTTTAAACGATGATATGCGAAGTGCACGCAACTGACCGCTATTATAAAATCCAATTAAACAGATTGTATATAATGACCCTTGAAAATATTTAATGCACATTCGTAAAATAATTTATTGTGCCCACCACTATCGTACGCCTGCCCTTTATAAAAGAGATATAAACCGAAATAATAAATTAATATATTTATATTTTATATAATCGATAAAGGCGCCAAAAATAATTTATTTATCGATATAAAATAATAATCTGTCCTAATCAAAACGAGAAAATTTGATACTGATTTTTATTTTGGGTATAATGATGGGCCCTTAAATTTTTTTTTGTATATATCAAAGAATTTATATTGCGCTTTGAATATTTTTGATTAATGTCTATGAATATTATTAATAAATCGTGTTTACTGTATTAAATTGATTGGAAATTGTGATAAACTCAATTTTGTATTTTATGACAATATAACAACAACAACAACAAGCAAAATATGTGGTGCGCACAATTAGGTGACATGAATTTCAAGTACTTTGACAAATTTTAAAGAATTTCGTGTGGGCGTATTTTTTTATTTTCACTATCTGATGTTTAATCGATCCGTAACCAATTATTTATAATTGGGATTGTCGAATTTTTTTAAAGAATTTTAGATTTATTGAAAATAAAATTGATCGTGACATTGTTCAAATTTGGTTGTGCCTACCTACAGAGAATGTAATCATAAATTACCATTTACTTATTATTCTCATCCTATATCCACAGTGCTTATTCATTATTAATCTTCGGATATCAAAAATACTAATATTTCTAGAAATCAGTACTTTAGCTATAATGTACAACGAAAAAAATAATTTTTATCGGAAGTAGCAATATTCAGACGAAGAACCGACTCTTCTTCTTTAAACGAACCAAAAAAATATTCATTGTTTCGGTTTAAACAGAGTAAGACTATGAGCTTGACAGAAGTAGCTTAATATTTTGGATAAGTGGAATTATTAAAAGATCATTCGACTACTCCTGAACAGTAGTTAATAGTTATTTACATAGGGGAGTTATGTTTCTATTATTACCCCAAACGCAATTATCAATAAAAGACATAAATAATTGGTACGGTTCGATTCCTTGATGAAAGCGAAGGTGACTTTAATGTGAATACCCTATCAGGTTTCAGAAACGGTTTGAGTGATTTTACTAAAAATTGATTGCGAAGATCGAAGTCGATAGCGATGAGTTCTGATTTCAGGAAAATTAGTTGAAAAGAAGGTCCTCTAGTGCAGTAGTTCTTAACCTTTTTTTACTCGCGGCCCACCAAATAATTTATAATTTTTTGTGGCCCCCATTTTTTTTAATAATTTTTATTTGTACATAATAAATAAAATTTTATTATTCTTTTATTTTTTTTAAAGGGTTTTTGAATAAGAGGTTTCATTTTGATATTAAAAAAAACGAGTATTTTTTAAGAGAAATCAATGAATGTCTATTTCATTGTAAAGAGGAAGGTATGCCATTAACATTTGAAAACGAAATCAACCAAATGGCCGCCAGGGCTACGATTGCAGCACCATATCCTTTTCATGAAATTTTCCATGACCAATTCACACAATTGCGGCTGTATGTCCTCGATAACTTCACGAATTCCATCTTTAAGATCTTTAATCGATTGTGGACCATTGGCATAGACCTTATCTTTCACGTGACCCCAAAGGAAAAAGTCTAAACGTGATAAATCACAAGATCTTGGTGGCCAATTATGATCACCTCTTCGAGCAATAACACGGTCAGGAAACTTTTCTTGCAAAATTGCGATTGTTTCGTTACTTGTGTGGCACGTAGCACCGTGTTGCTGAAAATAAACGTCGCCCACATAAATATCCTCCAATTCTAGCCATAAAAAATCATTAATCATAGCTCAGTAGCGCAATCCATTCACCGTAACAGTTGAACCAGCCTCATTTTCGAATAAGTAAAGTCCAATCACACTGCCAGCCCAAAAACCGCACCAAATAGTGACACGTTGAGGATGAAGAGGCTTTTCAACAATCATTATTGGATTTTCTGAACCCCAAATGAGACAATTATGGTTATTAACGTAGCCATCCGGATCATTTTGATGCATTTGAAGGACCCAATCAGCGGACGTTCATGGTGATCGGCACTACGGGCTACAGCTGCAATATTCTCAGTTGCTGTTGAGCAATGCACACTGTTTCGATTCTTCACATCACTAACTTGTCTCAACAGCTCAAATTTTTCCACCAGTTTCACTATTGCCGGCCGAGAAGGTGCTTCACGTCAACCCAAAAGTGCTTTAGTTTTGCGAACTGTGAAAGCGTGTATCGTACCATTTTCTAGTAATGGCGTAGTTTTTACTTGTCAAATGTCAAAAGATGATACAGTCAAACCTGTTAAGTTGGACACCTATCTTTTTACGTTGGTCAACTGGCTAAGTTGGACGATTTTGTCTTGCACCAACTGGCTAAGTTGGACAATTTTGTCTTGCATTTTTAATTATTGTTCAACAAAAAATTTATTGCGTGGACGTCGTAAAACTGTTAATTTTGATTTTTGTTTAAAACCTTTTCAAGTTGGTCACCTTTATAAGTTGGTCATTTTTTACGGTACCGTGAGTGTCCAACTTATACAGATTCCACTGTAGCTTCAAAAGTAACAGCTGCTCAAATAGCAGGCTATTCAAAATGAAACCACTTATTGGAAAACCCTTTATAATATAATAAATATGAAAAATAACTTTATTATTTCATCTATTTTTACTTTCATATTAGGTTGGGGATATATATTTCCATTATTTTTTCACTAGATGGCTTTAGTGGCATATATCTCGTTATGTATTTGTTGCAGTGGACCATATACATATACTCGTTGGAAAGGGGTACTAAAACGTCGATCACTGTTGATCGATTGATCGATACAGTTGTGAGTTATAGCATGTCAATGATGGAGGTAAACATAGAGAAAATTCGCAGTATTTTACAATTTTGCCTCGATAAAGGCGAAAATGCAAGCCAGGCGGATGAAATTGTGAATGGTATCTATGGTCCCGATACTATCACAGCCAATCTTGTGGAATTACGTCCGGGAATTGCGATATCAAAGATGCACCACGCACTGGAAGGTCTATCGTCGAAAATGCCAATAAATTCCTGGAAATTATCAAAGTAGACCGCATGCGAGCTGTCGTAGCATTGCCCAAGAATGAAGCAAAATCACACTTTTCCATCGATTTATTGGACACAATGTAGCACATAATTTTTTTTTATGATTAGGTTGGTCGTCTGCAAATATTTTGCTTAAAATTAAAAATGTTTTATTTTTTATGGGCGGAATTTGATTGGTGGAAAAGTGTGATTCTAAATATTCGCACAAAAAATCGCACTCGAACAGTCCTCTTGAATATTGACCACAAATCAGTTCAAACCATTTGCACAAAGCATGATTAAAAAATAACCTCGATGTTTGGGTGCCGTACGAGTTGACTCAAAATAACTAGATGGACTGTATTTCTATCTGGGAATTCTTGGCCAAACGGAACTAAATCGAGCCATTTGTGAAACAGATGGTAGCTGACGACAAGAAATGGGTCACATACGACATTGTCAAGCGGAAACCATCATAATCGAAGGGATGGTGAACCGGCCCTAACGGTGGCCAAACCAGGATTGACAACCAGGAAGGTTAAGCTGTATGTTTGATGGGATTGGGAGGGAATGATCTACTATCACCTGCTGTCCAATGGCCACACGCTTAGATTGCCTCTACTGCCAGCAATTGAACCGATTGAAGGCAACAATCGACTAGAAGCGGCCAGAATTAGCCAATATTAGAGGCGTAGAGTTCCGGCAGGACAACACACGTTAATGATGGCCCACCAGAAGCTCCGGGAGATTTGTTTCGCGGTTATTATGCGAGATTATTAGAGATTTTCATCTCTTTTTATCCATGGCAAACACTCTTGGTGGTCAGGCTTATGAAAACTCGTTATCTCAGTTTTTTGCTAATATAGGGACAAGGCGTTTCGGGATAGCGGTAAAATGCAATTGCCTTCTAAATGACAACGAGTTATCGAAAAAACGGCGCATATTTGAGCCAAAACGAATGATTGTAACCATGTTAAATAAAGCCCCGAAATTAACGTAAAAATAATGGAAATACATTTTTCCAACAATTTGGGGTTAAGGTTAGCATATTTATTTAGTTAGCATATTTTTTCTATTTCTTTTGTACTAACAAAGTTGTATGTCGGTAAAAAGTAAGAAATAAATTAAAACTAAATAAGAAAACTTTATCTTTTTTATTTAACTTTTCAATACGATATTCGGTTATACATCAATTTTCTTTTTATTATATTTTGAAGGATATTTTGCAAATTTTGGCGGCCCCCCGGCAAACTCCTTACAGACCCTCAGAGGAGCGCGGCTCCCCTGTTAAGAATCACTGCTCTAGTGGGTTCCGTTTTTGATTGATTTTTTTCTCAGATCAAACGGCTTTGAGGAAAATTGAATCAATAGAGTTTTCGCGTAGCCATAACCGATCATTATTCGTTAACGATTTTGTAACTGTTGACTTAAATCTTCGGATTGATAGTGAACTTCGCCATCACGTGGCGGTAACTACAACTACATGTTTTTATGCGACTTTTACCTATTAGTCATTTTTAAAGTTCAGCACAAACAGAGTCGATTAGAGTGGCTTCTTAACGCTTTTACTTTTGAAAATGCTCTATTCTCACGAGAATTATCAACAATTGAGATCCGTGGGAGAAAACTTTAATAATCACAAAACAAAAAGGCAACGTTAATTTGCAAAAAATCATGGAACAAGTTTGATTATTAATTCCATGGAAAATACCTTAAGGGACTTATATCGTCATATTGAACAAATACAAGACGGAAAAGGATGTTTAGTAGGCGTGGCATTTTTGTGGGACAAAGGAAAATAATCGGCTTGAAGATTGGAAATTGTTCAATATTAAAATGCGAATTACGAGACAAAGGAACCATAATTTTGGAGAACTATCAACGCTTTTATTTTTAAAATGCTGTATTCTCACGGAAATGATCAACAATTGGAAGATATGTGAGAAAAAATGTTGATCTTCAAAACTTAAGAAGGCTAATCCAGCAGGGCTAAACAAAACTTTGTTTCTTAAATTAAGCGGGAAATCTCTTACGGTACTTATAATGCTAATATTTTTACGGAAATGATCAACAATTGGAAGATCCGGGAGAAAAAAGTATCTGCAAATATCATCAGGTGAATTTGCAAAAAATAATGGAAAAAATACCTTTTACATATTTACTTATATTGAAAAAAGTCTACAAATTTGACTTGAAACATATTAATTTAAGAATATAAAATATAAAAAAAAAATACGCATTGGTTTTGAAAATTTGAGATATAAAAGTAAAGTAACAAGTAAAAAATCACTGAGGCATAAAATTGCCTTAATCGACTTTTAAAATTATCTTTAGTTAACCAAAAATCAAATAAATAGTTAATTCTATTGAAACTTTTATACATCATCTTCATTGGTTCATTATCGCCATAGTTGGTTCTGTCTCTACCTAAGTGGAGGTAGCCATAATCTCTTAGTTGTCCACCAGGAACTTTTATTTTAATTGACTTTAGCACATCCGGTGCGTCGATTAGACCTAGTAGGAGCAGACCAATAAATGCACTTTTTAGCAATTCGCGTCTGCTTTCAAGAGTTGTCAAGTTATATGACTTGTACCGGGTTAAATATGGTGGTTGTTGCTGTATGTTTTCGTGGTATGGTAGATCATGGTCATAAACCCATCCGTCTTTCCAGGTCAAGTTGCGTATAAACTTCTTTTGAATTTTCTCAATACTCTGGATATGAGCTTCGTAGAACGGAGACTACACATTTACAGCATATTCCAGCTTGAATCGAAAGTAGGCACAATACAGGTTCTTAATTGTTTCCACATCAAAATTATCACCCTCCAACGTTTGACAAAACCGAGTATGGAGTTCGCGCGAGCGGTGTACAGCTCAATGTGCTTTACTAAGCACAGCTTAGTAAAGCTCATGTTTTCAACGAAAGTAACCGCTAGGTCTTTAGTTTCAAGTACTACCTGAAGGAGTACACCATTTATCTTGTAGTCTTGTGTAAAAGGGTTGGTTTTTCGGTGAAATGATAAAGATTTGCACTTTTCAATAATGAGACTCAGAGAATTAAACTCGCATCATAACGCTAGGTTGTCAATATCTTTCTATAATTTATTGGCATCGTCGACTGACTCTATGGCTTTGTAGATTTTGATGTCATCTGCGAACATATTAAAATGCTTTATCACTTCGGTAATACCATTTATGAAGATTGTGAAAATCCATGGGCCAACGTGCGAGCCTTGTGGTACACCAGAGGTTGCTTGTATTTTTACCAGACGTTTTATCTCCTATTTCAATATATAGGATTTCATTACTCAAATAAGATTTGAACCAGGCTGGAAAATCCGAACTTGAAAATGTGTTTCAAAGTTTTACAATGGCTGATGGAGTCGAAAGCTTTTGCAAAATCGGTGCATATTACGTCAACTTGTTTGTGCTTCTCAATTTGTTTAATAGAATAACTAGTAAATTCTATAAGATTTGTAGATACTGATCTATTAGGAATAAAACCATGTTGATATTGTGATAAATACCGTGGAAGCACTGCTTTGAATGAGTTACGTATTACTAGTTCAAATAGTTTAGGTATAGCAGATATAGATGTAATACCTCTGTAGCAAGAAACATCATTTCTAGATCCAGTTTTGAAAATAGGCGTCACTCTAGTTATTTTCCACTTTTGTGGAAAAGTTGCAAATTTCAATGACTGATTGAACAAAATGCTTAGATAGATTGCCAAATTTTTAGAATTTTTAAAAAATGAAGTAGGAATACCATCAGGGCCACATCCGTCTCCGAATCCTACCAATACTCGCTGGATGTCTTCTGGCTCGATGTGTGGAGTAAATATAAACAGATTGGAAAAACTTAGCGAACATGTTGGTTACGACCTGTGGATCACAAGAATTTTGATCATTAAATTTCATCCAGGCTGGGTAAACATCAATTTCGCGTTTGGTTTTAAAAAATTTCCAAAAGTGTTTGGGATCGCCTTTTATTTTATTCTTTAGATTACGAATATAGCTTCGGTATCTCAGTTTAAAATAAGATTCAAAATTTTGGTTATAAGCAGTAAATTTCTGTTTACTATCCTGGGAACACACTTTGAGGTTTTCTTTATAAGCCTTGTCTTTTGTTTTTAAGATTGATAAGTTGATCGTCATACCATGGAGGATATTTGTTCGGTTTGCTTATAGACACGGAAACGAATGAATCAATTCCTTTAAATAGATGTGTGTAAAATTTGTCCACGTTTACATCTATGTCATCGCTGTTAAACTCGGCATTCCAATTTATTTGCTCAAAATATTGTTGTAAGTTATTCGAATTGGCCTTTCTGAAATTGTAATATAGTTTCCGGTTTTGGTAATTTAGGAATCAGTTATTCACTTTCGTTTCCAATATTATTTCTATTCTTTGTGAAGATAGCCCAAAATTCCAGCCCCGAAAATAAAAAAGGTACGTATGGCAATACTATTTAATTCTATTTATACTATTACGACATTTCATTATAATTATAGCTCCCTCCTTCTACAATATACTATTTATATGTCAAAAACTTAATAAATAAAAATTTTATTTTCAAATAATTTCAAAAATTGCTACTAAATTTTGTATACGAAATTGTATAAATAAAACTAGACGCATGATTCAAAACATGAACAACATTCTGAAATTCGAAATAAATTACAGTAAACAAAAAATTTACTATTAACTATCGTAACATAGTACACAACTTTAGTATATGGCATATAAAAGTGTCGGGAGTTATTTGATCCTATGCTTTTTTGAATTCAAAATGATTTGAGATATAGTCCATAGAAGTCGGGAACTATTCGTTGATCCAACTAGTGGTGCACCTTGTTTGATAGATGACTATTGTACGATTTTTTTTAGAATTTTTCTAAGTATAGGAGTACATATATAGTCCAAAGACGTCAGAAACTATTCGTTGGCCTATCTAGCGGTGCACATCGTTTGATAGGTAAATGTTTAAGGATCATGTACCTGCACCGTACATTAAATAGTCACCTATCAAACGACGTGCACCGCTAGTTGGGCGAACGAATACTTTTTGACTACTATGGACTATAACTCAACACCTACACATAGAAAAATTCTATAAAAAGTCATTCGTGTTCTTTAAACTTTCACCCATCCAACGATGTGCACAGCATAAGAAAATCCCTACATTTTTACTCTCAACATCGAAAATTGCGATTGTCATGAGTATTTTTAACTATCGTGATAGCAAGAGTTTTCGGGGCTGAGAGGAAAATATGACCTATATGAAGTTGGCCCAAAATTCTAGCCCAAAAAATAGCGGTTTTAAGAGCTGGCAACACTAATGCAAGTGTCGTGAAAAAATGAAACTATCGTGACAGAAAATATTAAGATGCAAAAATGATAAATCTTTAAAAAAGTTTTTGTGGTTTCTTACGTATATGAAGTTGGGTCAAAAATGTTAACCCCAAAACTATTAAGGTTCTGTAAAATATACGAACATTTACTGCATCAAGTATCTACCAAATATTTATGTTAAATCAAAAAGTATTCTGTTACCACAGCAAAACCGCCTTATTTTAATGTCAGCCCAAAAATAATTATGTCGAAAAATTATGATAGATAAATCAATTCTATCAAATCAAAAATTAACGAAATAAATACTACATTTCAGTTCCGTAGCAGTTTATTTGAGACTTAACTTTTGACTATAATTTGAATTTATGTTAAAGTGTACATCGGCGCATTAAAGGAACTAATCATTTATTGGGGGAGGAGGTGGATCGGAGGTTTAATGGACTCCCCTGTCACTATTAAGATGATAGTACCATTCAATGATATATGTAATCTGAAAACAAAGGAAACCGCCTGTGTAAAGTTTTATGACGATGTAATTGGTATCACATGGCGAGAATTGCCCATATGTAGCTACTTTGAGAACACACTGTATATCTTAATGGAAGTTGAGATTTTGGGTATTGGTCATCGGAATCACTATGATTTTCGAGTAGTTCTGGTCTCAACCTTTGCCGGTGCAAAGTTTTAGGAGGATGTAATTGGTATCTCATGGCGAGAATGGTCCATATATAGCCACTTTGAGAACACACTGTATATCTTAATGGAAGTTGAGATTTTAGGTATTGGTCATCGGTCTCACTATGACTTTCGAGTAGTTCTGGTCTCAACCTATGCAGGTGCAAAGTTTTAGGAGGATGTAATTGGTATCTCATGGCGAGAATGGCCCATATATAGCCACTTTGAGAACTCACCAATTATATCCTCCCAAAAATTTGCACTGGCAAAGGTTGAGACCAGAACTACTCGAAAATCATAGTGAGACCGATGACCAATACCCAAAATCTAAACTTCCATTAAGATATACAGCGTGTTCTCAAAGTGGCTACATATGGAACATTCTCGCCATGAGATACCAATTACATCATCTTAAAAGTTTGCACCTGCAAAGGTTGAAACCTGAACTACTCGAAAATCATAGTGAGACCAATGACCAATACAAAAAATCTCAACTTCCATTAAGATATACATTGTATTCTCAAAGTGGCTATATATGGGTCATTCTCGCCATGAGATACCAATTACTTTTTACGCTATTTGCCGTAGGCACTTGGCGAAACACACTTATACTTAATAAACACATTTTTTATTAATCAATTGTTTTTTGTTTCGCAGTTATTTTGAATAATTTTCAAAAAGTTTAAAAAATCACTCGATCGATTTCGACTTGTTAGGTCATCATCAGGAGTATCTACTCCTGAGATACCTCTGTAGATACTCCTGATGATGACCTAACAAGTCGAAATCGATCGAGTGATTTTTTAAACTTTTTGAAAATTATTCAAAATAACTGCGAAACAAAAAACAAGTGATTAATAAAAAATGTGTTTATTAAGTATAGATACCAATTACATCCTCCTAAAACTTTGCACCGGCGAAGGTTGAGACCAGAACTACTCGAAAATCATAGTGAGACCGATGACCAATACCCAAAATCTCAACTTCCATTAAGATATAGAGTGTGTTCTCAAAGTGGCTACATATGGGCCATTCTCGCCATGAGATACCAATTACATCTTCCCAAAACTTTGCACCGGCAAAGGTTGAGACCAATACTACTCGAAAATCATAAAGTTTCAGGCTTTTTTTATTTCGGCTTACTTCAAAAATCTATAATGAAAAAGATTTTTGTTTTTTGGGCTGACATCATTAAAATGTCGTGACATACGATTTTTTTGGGCTGATAGTTCATACGTGACAGAAATTATAGTTTATGTGTTGCCACTGCGTTTTTTTGGGCTGACATTTTGGCCAACTTCACATACATGAAAATATGGTGATTTTTTGGGCTGAGAGTAAAAAATGTCATGATAGCAATAATTGTGTTGCCATAGCATTCGCCTGAGACTGAATTTAGCCTATCTTCACACACATATGAATATTGGGCTTATTTCACAAACATGTATTTATGTATAAGTATTATATCTACTATCAGCCTAGAAATTTTTTTCTATCATGATAGAAGTTTTACTATGATAGATTAGTTTTTAACTATCATGATAGAAAATATTTCGAGGCTGAGAGTAAAAAATGTCATGATAGCAATAATTAGTGTTGCCACCGCATTTTTCGGGGATGGAATTTGAGCTATCGTCACATAAACGAAAAAAATTTGTTTCCCAAATTGAACGGGAAATTCCTTACGGTACTTATATCTCACAAATACAATTATTTTTGTGGGAGCGATGGAATAACTCAAGTTGAAGATCAGAAAATGTTCAATATTCAAACGTAATTTAGAGACAAAGGAAACATGATTTTGGAGAATTGCCAAGAATTTAGTTTGAGAATGCTCTATTCTCACGTAGACATATACTCGGTGTGAGAATGCCTTATGTCTCGAGCCCAACTATGACTTCGTGCAAGTTCCTTTTCTTGATTAGCAGCGAAACAACGACCATCAATTCTGCCCTAGATAGCAGTTACGATGGAATCCAAACGGATCTCCCAAACTGAGGTGGGCAAGTGTTTGTTTGACCGTCGACGAAAAGAGTCGTTTTTTAATTATTTGTGCAACAAAATGAGAGTAGAAGGTTTTCTATGTATTGTTTTATTATTTTTTTTGTTACACAAAAGTTTTACTCTTTCTTTGGTGTAAGCGATTTATTTTAATATTGTTTGATGAACCAACGATGAATGATTGGGTATTTTAAGAATGTTTTGAAGATTTTATCTATAAGTTGAGTTGTTGGATTATTTAGCTTATTACAGATTCACTATTTCATTCTAAATAACCATATAAATTGAAATTTTGTCGAAAGCAAGTTATCGGCAAATATAATTCTAGTTATAATTACTAATAAATACGCTGTGAGTATTACAAAATAAACTCACTAAAATCAATTATTTTAACGATCTAAAAACTTTTTGCTGTACAATATTGTTTTGCGATGATCTTTCTGGTTGTGTTTTTAAGCGAGGTTCTGTGAATGTTAGATATAAATCAATCCTGCTTTTAGTTAGATTAATTTAAAATATAGGCAGCTGAATGACATTACTGAGTTTATCAAATTTAATTTTTACAATCTCGACGGCACGTTTAGGTCATCATATGTATAATAATGTAGGCGAGTCATAACGAACGGGAAATCCACGGCTAGATGGTGTTGGATTGGAAGTTAGGATAACAAAGTAATATTTGCAGTACATGATCAGATAACCCCTAAATGTCAATTAAGATAGTCGAATCAGTAGTATTAAGGTTGACCTATCCTTCCTTAACTACAACTAACAACAATCTAATCTAGAGTGTGTATTTAAATGAGAGTAACATTTTTAACATATTTGAGTAGTTAGAAAATGAATTTGCTGCGATTCGCCCTAGTTGTTTCCGTGGCATCCTTTCCTAGTACCAACATTATTTGTCGAGAATGCAGACAGGGCCTGGTCCTGCATAATTCTATAATAAACACGCCCTCAGATATAATTTGAAATTTAGTTGTAGATATTCTAGGAATGTCCTATACATACCTAGGATCGGCTATGGCTAATCCGACTAGTCGAAAAGCTTTCCATGTTTTACTTTGAATTCTAGAGTATCAAAGAAAAATGAAGTACACCAAGGAAGATGTGATAAGAGCACTCGAAGCGATAAAAGATGGGATGTTTGTGAACAGCGCAAGCAAACAATTTGATATTCCAAGAGCTACGCTCATTGCTAAGAAGTCTGGAAAATATTCATTAGACAAAAGAAAGTGGCCCAGGAACCACTCTTACGAAACAGGAGGAAGATAGAATCGAGCGTTGGATTTTCGAAATTGCCGAGCGCGGTTTTCCACTACAAAATCACAATTGCTAGCTAGCGTTGGTATTATGCTTTCTTAAAAAGACACCCGGAAGTAGTGCGCCGAAAATGCCAAAAGTTGACACCACCTCATGCGAGAATTACTGCATAACAACCCTTGTGGTTGACAACGCTGCAGGAATGGTACCATACCCGATGATAATGCACACGCAAAAACGTATTCCATATCCGGTGGTTCATATTACTCCGAAAGGTTGGGGACTTGGGCGTTCCGATAACGGCTGGATGACTGGCGAGTCATTGTTTGAGTGTATTGCCAATGTGTTCAACAAGTGGGTCGATGAAAATCAAATTGAGCAGCCAGTGATACTCTTTGTGGACGGAAATTCTTCACACTTGACGATAAACGTCAGTGAATTTTGCAGATATCACCATATCATCTTAGTATCACTTTATCCAAATGCTACTCACCTGTTACAGCCAATGGATGTAGTCGTTTTTCGTCCATTGAAAGCCATTTGGAGAGCACAGGTATATTTTATTGTATATCAACTTATACGAATAATATACCAATTACTTAGTTGTCTTATTTACAGGTTCAGGAGTGGAGAGACACCACAAGAAACATCAAAGTAAAGAAATCGGATTTCGCACCGATATTGGAAAGGGTTATTGGCATGAGTAACATAGCGGATAACTTGAAAAGCGGATTTAAAGTCTGTGGGCTATATCTGTTTGATGCAGACAATATACCATATCACAAACTATTAATCTCAATGTAAACGGAACCGACTGTAATTATTGATGTAGAAGGAATACCCGATTATGATCCGCCGCCCGCAACCTCTACCATACTCAATAATATTTCCGACATCAATTGCTGACAAGTCAGCAATTACAGAATGGTGCGAAATTTTGAAAAGCTGATTGATTCAAATATAATGGCGAAATTCCTAATATCAGGTGACAATTGGTATGTATCAATTGAAAATAAGGGTTTATTTAATATTTGGAAAAAAAATGTCCAATTCATGTAACAGAAATGACTTACAAGATGATAATCATATGGATATAACTGACATCAATATGGAACTGCAAACTATTGGTATAAACGAAATCGATGTTGATGATTTCCGAGTCTTTAACTTGGTTGATGGCTCTATGATGAACGATTTGTTCCAAAACGGGTTACCATTTGTTCTGGAAGACAAGGAAAACGTCCCTATGCACACTTCTGAAAGTGATATTCCTGATATAGAGGACGCTCTCACATCGCTCAATTTGGATGTAGACCCTCTTTCATCCGAACCATTGGGGGCATTTTTATCAAATAACGAAGATTTTTCTCAAATCAAATGGTGAAAAAAAGTTTGGAGGAACCTAACGTTCCAGAAATTCCAGAAATTAAAGCTGGTAGTTATGCCATATTTATGTATGAGCAGGATTATTTCCCAGGCATTGTAATTGCGGTAGCGGAACATAAAGCCTTGATAAGTTCCATGAACTTCAGTGGTCCGTTTCGATTCAAATGGCGAGAAAACGAGGATCGTCTGTGGTACAAAACCGACGACATAGTGGAAATAATCCCGGAACCAATTCAGGAGAACAATAGGGGAATGTTCAAAGTTCCAGAAATGGGAAAATTTAGTAAAATTGTGCAATTTTAACAGACAAAGGGTCCCCTTGACAAAGGGTCAGTAAATTCAAATATAAGTACATAGTACAAATAATGTTAATATACTTAATATACTAATATACTTACTCAATTTTTAGTTTAAATATGCTGAACTGAAGTGATATATTGGAATAGAAATATAAATACTTACATATTTTATTTTTTAAGCTTTGTATTAAATTTCTTTAACTAAAATAATGTGCTTTAAGTATACTTCCTTCTGAAATTGAGGTGTCACAAATAGGTGACGAGGTGTTACGCAATAGGTTTCTATAGCTTTTGGTATGTCAGAAATGGGTGAAAACTATTATTCTATATTTATTGCAAATATTGACATTTCTTCACAATTTTTTTGAAATCTCTCATTTTTAGATGCGATATCTACTAATAATAAATATGTATATAATTGCGTAGGAATCGAAAATCTAACTTAAAAGTTTTTTTTGCGAGGTTTCCAAAATCGATTCTTTTTCAAATATCTATTAAGGTGGAAGAAAAGGGTGGCGTCTACTAAATACTATCGGAGTGCTATTACTTAAATTGCGTTTAGTAACCTTTCAGAAACTATCAAAATAATATCAATGATGATAAGGAGAGCCAATTGCATAAACACAACTTAACTTGTGTTAAGAAATAGCACAACAATGCCTATAAAATAGCTGAGATTCAAAAAAACAATCACTCGTTAATTACAATTAAAGGCGGCCATGAAAAACTTATAAGGCGACCAGATTCCAAAATATAGTGTATCGTCAGCAAAAAACAGAAAATAGAATAAAAAAAATAATCTAATAAATGAATCTTCAAATCAACGGATCCAGAAAACCTTCATCGTTATACACGGAATCTAAAGTAAACGAATGCTTCCCATTCAGTGCTTCGCAGCAAAATTTAACAACACATGCCAACAATCTTAACCGGCTGTTGTATGTGGCAATACACAATAACAAATAATCTGGTATGATAAAATCGATATTTTATTTATTACAAAACCAACGAGTGTAACATAAAGTTGATATAGCTCCCTGTGACACTATTCTGGTTTTCCCTGGGAATACGGAAAAATATTTTCATAGCATTTTTGTTTAAATTATATTTTTCTGGCCTACTAAAGTTTTCCAATCAACTTAGTTTCGAAAATATTTACACCAAACTAGTTCCAACAGTATAGGCCATAAAAATATAATTTAGACAAAAATGCTATGAACATATTTTTCCCAATTCCCTATGCCCAGGGAAAACCAGTATAGTGCCACTGGCTGGATAAGTGAGTCGAAAAATTTCCACTAAAGCAGTTTATATGTATTTGACATTTTGAAGTAACTGTCTATCAAAATTAAAGCTTTTAAATTACATGTTATTGTTCGTTTACTTCGCGTAGCTAGTAGACTGATCTCGCTTTCAGCCGTAGAAGATCTAGCTGACTATAGAGCGTGAATCTGGAATTACTTTCTATTATTATTCTTTTTAAGATGACTTATGAGACGGGTTAAAATTATTAGTTTCGTATTATATTGATAATGAACTTACGTACTTGATCATATACATGAATGATTGCTATAAGCTATAAAACATTAACCAGCAATCACACAACTCCCAAAACTAAAAAAAATCGAAAATGGCACACATTATTAAGTAAATACCAGTTGCCCCATCCCCAAACGTTGAAGTATATATTTATCAAAAATATATAAGATGGTTCCGCACTGCAACTACATATAAAGCTGTTTTTGTATGTCAAGAAGACTGCTCGCGGCCAAATTACCTGCAATTAAAAAATAAATAAAAATAATTACTCAAGTGCCTCCCATAATATGAGTACTTACATAAAGTGTCATGTAGAGTGTAATGAAGAATAACGCAATGGACAAGCCCAATAAAACAAACTTTCAAAATAAATTGCTTAATAAATTTCCTCTAATAAAAAATCGATCGAGTCAGATTTAATTACATATTTTGAATGTGCAAAAACACTTAATTTTATATACCTATAAGGAATTACATATTAGGTCGTATCTGTTGTTTATATACCTGTGCTTATTTGAAGATAAAAATCTAAATGATTTCGTACTGAGCGAGCGTACTTGAAAATTTGTATACCAGAATAATAAACACAAAAAATTTATGACAGTGCAAAATATTTTTATTTGAATTTTTGCCATTGAATTAGCTTTTATCGCCGCATTTATTATTTAGTTTTGCTTGTACTTACTTTGAATGACAGACGGGGCGGCCGGTTAATAGTCTTTTCTTTACACACAGCAATATTGTGTCTTATTATTATGTAAGAAGTATAGTTTTCAAGGACGGAATATTTTCGTTTTGTTTTATTTGTTTTGTTTTGTTGTGAATTGAAGTTTATGGTAATTTAGTTTATTGTTTTATGAATGGCAAAAAGAATATTCTGATATTTTATAAAGTTGCGTAACAAAAATAATAAGCAAAAATATAAGATTAGTGTTGGAAATGTGTATCAAAATTAATTTTTGTACGTGATGTTGGTGGTATATCGTTTTGAAATTAATATGCAAAATCAGTGTGGCAAATTTGCAAGAACTAATATTTTATATAGAAAAAAATCAAATTTCACTCAGCTGGGTACTACTATTACAAAACATTTTAATAATTTTGCGAGTGGTAACGCAGATAATTATTTCATTTCACTGGAATACCAAGTAACGCAAATACAGCAGTGATAACTTTTTCAATATATGTAATATAAATTTTGGGATGAATGAACAATAAATTCAGCAATAAATTTTTCATAATTCTTACGGATATAACTACTATAACTAAAAACCTCGCGCCAATTTACTACAACTATTTTGAAAAATTTTGCAAAACTTCCTCGATTCTGCATATTTTAAACTTTTTTAGATTAGACCCTGTACATTTAATAAGGGATTCGTATTATTGTATAATTTAGTAAAATAATACAAAATAATGTGAGGACCAATGAGATATTCAAATATTGACATACACATATGGAGATTGTTAAAGCTATTTAATTGCTAATTGTGAGTGAGGAAAATGCCGGAAAAAATTCGTATTCTTATTCTGCGTTCGTTAAACATTAGATTTTAAAAATTACCTAATATTTCGTAGAGAGATTACATACATTGAAAAATCACTTTAGCACCCACGCCAAAGATGGTACACAAATTAGCAAATTTCCAATTTATTTTAAAATTTAGTGTATGTGGGGGGGACCGGACAAGTGGTGCAGTGGTTAAAGCTTCGACACTTGGAGCGGGAGGTATTGGGTTCGAATCCCATCAGAGGCTAGATGCAAATCGAATTTTCATCTTCGATTACTACCGGTGATGTTATTAAACACAAGTTGGACCCCCTGACGGAGTGCAGGGGCGAAATCATCAAATACGACCGGAAAAAATTAAACGGATTTTAAAAATATTTTCAAATTTATTAGATTAAAAGTATTTAAATTTACTATGATGGATGCAGACTGATGTATAAATACAACTTCTATAATGTTTTAAGAGCAATGGTTAATCTCCTACACGATTTTCGAAATTCATTTTTCTCGCCCCAGGTTCGTCACCGTTTCATTTTAAGAGATGGCATTGAAGTCTTTTGTATTTCAAAATTGTAAAAATTCCGGAAATATATAATTATTTTGATGTATACAGGGCAAGATCATGAAATCCGACCGGAAAAATGAATTGTTGTAGAACATTTCAATAAACAAACAAAAAAAATTGTCAAAGATTAGAAAACTCAAATAAATGTTAGTTTAACATAAAAATTGTATTCGACAACTATTTTATAATCAAGCAGTTTTAAACGGAAATGTTGTACCGGTAAAAAATGAATTTCGAAAATCTTGTTGGAGATTAGCCATTGCTCTTCAAATATTATAGAAGTTGCAATTATACATCAGTCTGCATCCATCATGGTAAATTTCTAATTAGTTTGAAAATATTTTTAAATCCGTTTAAATTTTCCGGGCGGATTTCATGATTCCGCCCCAGAATTCAGCGACGACCCACCGTCCACGTCAATGTACAGGTTGAGATGGAGCTTGCAATGTGCAGGTGGTATACTGTAGTTGTGTGAGTAGGTGAATAGGTGAATGGGTTAATGATGTAGCGTGAATGGGTGGTATCACAATGGGTTAAAAATGGCCTAAGTGTCAACCACTGAAACCTAACCTAGTGTATGTGGGGAACAGGGATTATAAAATGATACTTTTAGAATTATGGATTACGGACAACATATTATCTTTGCTGAATAAAACTCGGGCATTATAATTTCGATCAAATTGTCTAAGCAAACATAATTTTAAAATGAGTGTTGCATGAACTGTTTGTTCCCTTTCTTAATTTTGTCGTCAACTATGAAACAGGACGATTTGTGTGATTTGTGATAAAAATGATATTTTTAACTAAACTCTTGGTGAATTATAAGTTCCCCTAATGGATCTTAGAATTGGATCTTAGATTGTAATTTAATTGTTGGCTGAATAACAAGCAAATTCAACTATTGAAACTCCTTTAATTTAAATATTTTTTTAATAGGAGGGTGGACTTTGATAAGAGCTCTGTGTATTGCAGTAACTACACCATTGTTTTGTGGATGCTATGAAAAATTAGAACCTTTTAGAGTGAAAAAATATATATTCAGGTGTTTCTATTAGTAAAGCAAATAACAATAACAAAATGTTTCGAATGTAAGCATTCTTGCCACTCAATTGCGAACACCCTGTATATTGGCATTTCCATTTGCTTATCTTGGAAAATAAAAACATTATATCTTCCAGGTTTCATTGCCTCTGAAATCTTCATACGCATTAATTATTATATTTTGTAGCTTGAAGAAATTGTAGTTTAGTTTCAAATGAAAAGTAATTTTAATTTTTGAGGTAACGAGAAGCATTTTTGGTTCATTGTTAAATAAATTTTGGTTGGGGGCAATAGAAATAGTGGATAGTAATTTATAATTAAAAATTAATCGTCTATTATTTTACCAAGACATAATGATAGCCATAATTACACTAAAATGAAGTTACAACACGATCCGAGTGTGGTATTCTTCCGTGCATAATACAGCAATTAGATTCAAGTTAGACGTTGTCTACAACTTATACCAATATACACAATGGATTTATAATATTATGACATGTATGTAAGAACCTTGATTTCAAACAAGTTCAGCAGAAACTAATTGTCACTTTGGAATGGGTTATGTCGAATACGAAATTTCATAATTTTATTATAGTATTTCATAAATAAATCTTTATATTTGGCCTACCGGAAAGTTCTGTCCGTTCCGGTTACAATCAATTTCAACAAGTATGCGAATATTCATGTGACACATATTTGGCTTTCTCTTTTGATCGTTAACAATGTATACACATTTACGTCGCAGATGAACTAAAACGAACATCATTCTTGTTAGTATTAAGTATTAAGTGAGACGCGATCGTGTACACATGGCTACCGATAAAGTTCATTTACGCCACTGTATTTTGTACGAACTCCAACAAGGAAGAAATGCTACAGAAACGTATAGAAATTTATTGAAAGTGTTTGGTGAAGGTACAGTTTCTGATAGAACATGCAGAAGATGGTTCGAAAAATTTCAAGTAGGTGATTTCGACCTTTCTGATAAGCCACGCTCTGGGCAACCATCTTTGATCGACGATGATACTGTCAAGACCATGTTAGAGCAAGATCCTTTTTTGACAACATCGGAGATTGCGGAAAGGCTTGATTCAGCTCAACAAACCATTTCCGACCATATTCGTAAACTCGGGTTTGTATGGAAGTATTCGAGATGGGTGCCACATAAGTTAAGTGAGAAGAATTTGAATGATCGAATCATCATGTGCACATCTCTGCTTGCACGCAACAAAATCGAACCCTTCTTCGACCGGATCATAACTGGGGATGAAAAGTGGATTACTTATGAGAACATCATAAGGAAAAGGGCATATTGTGAACCCGGAAAACCTGCCCCCTCAATCTCTAAACCGAAGTTGAGCCTGAACAAGAGAATGTTGTGTATATGGTGGGATATTCGAAGGCCAATACATGTTGAGCTGTTGAAACCAAACGAAAGGCTAAATTCGGAAAGGTACTATCAGCAATTGGAAAAATTAAAAACAGCACTCTAAGAAAAGTGGCCGGCGATGTTCAATAGGAAGGACATCATACTGCTTCATGACAATGCCAGGCCACATACTGCTTTGGGGACTCGTCAAAAAGTCGCAGAACTATGCTGGGAAATTCTGTCACATCCACCATACTCCCTGGACCTAGCACCATTCGATTATCACTTGTTTCTGTCCTTACAAAATTTCTTGCAGGACAAACAATTCAAGAACGAAGAAGATATGAGACAAGCACTGGTTCAATTTTTAGCCTCTAGTGATAAGACATTTTTTAAAAATGGGATATACAAATTGCCATCACGCTGGCAAGAAGTCATAAATAATGATGGCAATTATATTATTCAATAAAGTTTATTCAAAGTATGAAAAAATTTATTCTTTTGTTTCATTCTAAAAACGGACAGAACTTTCCGGTACACCTAATATTTAGTAATGCTTGCTTAAATCAATGTTATGAATTGGATCCTTCAACCATCATCAAGATGAAGTTATAACTATAAATGACTATATTGATAATGAAATAACGACCCGCCGTTCAAGTACTAGGCCCTTTCCTGTTCATAAACGGCCAACACATCGATCATATCCGACTTGGATTATTAGAACAAGATAAACTTTTTCGATCGTCATACTTACGTCAGTTCCTTCAAATGATCATCTTATTATCAGAAATGATCGCATTAGCAACACCGAAAAGAAGTTTATCGACCTGATACATGCCTGATGACCCATGATGTCATGCCTTGAAAGAAGTCCTAAATGTTTATGGTTTGGCCGCTGTACGAGTGTCCATTACAATAAATTACAACTAAATAATATTTAAATGTAATTCTACTATTATTTTAATAATTTATACTTTAATTTGTTTAACGTAACGAGAACTACGAGTAGCAACTCGAGGTAAGTAATTATCGGTGGATAGCTATTGTCTTCATCGCACCAGGAAACCCTTTCGATTTATGGTTCAAAGTGTTTTATTTTTTCGTGTTAAGGCACATATTTCCCCTGCTACTTTGGTAGGTCTAAAAATTGGGTTTTGTTTTCTGGTAGTGTAATCCGAAGCTTAAATTTTAAAAATCAAACTAATAACCCAAATGTGACCACTGGTTCATTTTCGCACCATGAGATAGAACGTCATATTTTTCTCAATAACTCTATTGTTTGTAAAATTTGATTGTAATATTTTACAGTTATTCGCGGTTTGCAACAAAGTAGCTGACATCTGGTGAACAAAATGTAAATCGTAGTTTGCTATGAAGCAAGGGGTATTAAAACTGTCATAACAATGAATTTGACAATTCTCATCCCCCTTTATAGACGTAGAAACCAACGCTATCTTCATTCGATGAAAATCGCCAATACTGAAAGCATGATACAATAATTTTTTCTTTATCAGATAAACTCACTGGAAATATATTGTCGCTAGTATACGAATTGTGGTGACCTTATACTTTTTTAATTTTCGTTTGTTTTGTTTAGTATTATTTCTGATGCACAATAAATAAAACAAAAAGTATGTAAATAAATGATTTTTACTTTATTAATTTTCTCTTCGGCCAAATCCGTATTTTTTTTATTTTTAAATGTTGTTTCATTTCGTTTATAGGCGTATGAATATATAAGAAGATAATTATTTTAGGTCACCGTTTTAATTCATTTTTTGAACGTTTCATGGTGGGTTTATCTATAAGAAGAGAAAATTATTGTATCATGACTGAAAGGATGTTTTAAAATTTTTTGTTTTATTGTGAATGTGGTGTTCAATGAAATAAGTAGTGAAATTTTTAAGCAAAAGCACATGGGAACCTTCAGTTAAAAATTATTGGTGAGTTTACCGTAACTATTATTATAAATTTATTAAGGTTCGATTTTGTTGAAAACGATGTCCGATTGACGTGTCCGATTTTTCTGCGAAATAACTTTTCTGTGATTAATTTGATTTTAGTGAAATCTGACAATTGGAAATACGTTAAAATACAAATTAATTTCGGATAAGTAGTTGATAAAAACTAATATAAAAATGATTGAGGCAGAATTGGATCCAAATGTGGTATTATTTCTATTAATTTCAGCTTATATATGTTTAACGAGAAGAACACAGAACTGTGCGCGACCTTTAATAGTTAATCTCCTAAACTTCCAGGTATGATATATTTAACCTTACATATATGTTATTGATATTTAATATTAATAAAATTCATTCCTTACAGCGACCAACGATGTACACTGTTCCTTCAACAAACAGTATTGTTAATTCAATACTCCATAAGCAAATTCTTGCTGAATAAAAATCATGGTTGGGGTCAGGAAATGGAACTGATTGTATTTTTGTTGTGGTTGTTAGATTTTACAGTAGATTATTATCTAGCGCATGATTACGGTTCCTAGCCAAAACAATATTGGACGTAATTCAATCGACGAACCAACCAGAACAACAATACTTGAAAAAGCGGCTGGTGCTATTGGCATACATATTGAAATATTATGCCCAGTACGGCTTCATGATCAATATATTAATCGTAAGTTGAAAACCTCGAAACAGTGTCAAGCCATTTGTGATTCAAACTTTAAATTTGTTGATATATTCGTTGGAGACCCGGGTTCCGTACACGATTCTCGCGTTTTGTACTACAGCTCGGTATTTAAGGAAAAATTATATCCACCGCCGGGTTACTTTTTGTTAGAAGATAGTGGTTATCCCTGTAGGGTGGACCCAATTACAATCATAACTCCGTTCAAAGAGCGCAACATTAACAGCTATAAAAAAAATTACCGAAACAACAATTATTTTAAAAATGTCAAAATTATAACACACCGGTGCTATGTGAATTTGGTTGCGTACAGTTCTACATTAATTTATCACAGAAAAATTATTTCGCACAGAAATCGGATATGCCTTAGTTAAACACGTGTCGTTTTTGATTTGGTGTTTAGCGGTCGTGCGTAAACGCACCATTGGGCTTTAACAACAATTTTTTTTGTACTAATACTAAATGAACATTAGCGTAGGTATAGATGAATTAGAAGTCATTCCAGATAACGTCCCATTGCCAAGTGGTATTTATTTGGAACCTCCCGATTGGAATATTGAAACAGATGAGGATTCCGGGGATGAAAAAGACAGTAATCCTAAATGTTTCAACGGAAATCAGCAAAGAATGGAATGATTCAAAAGTATATCCTTTAACAATGAGCGCAAATTCGAAAACACTCGATTTTTTAAACTATTTTTTGCGCGAGAATTTGTAAAAACTATTGTACAGCAGCACACTGTAAACTATGCCGCTTCTAAAAATAAGCCTATAAATATTGATGTAGATGATTTTTACGCATTTATTTGCGTTATTGTTGCATCGGGGTACAATTCGTTACCTATAAGACGTCTTTATGTGCCTAACGATGACGATACAAACAACACATATTTACAAATATTCATTTCCTGGACAATATTTCAATTAATGAACCAACTGACATATGTATAAAAGTGTGCCCGCTAATTAATCATTTGAATAATGTTTTCATAAAATACGCCCCTAAAAATAGAGATGGCCATATGTGTTGATGACTCGATGATACCATAATTTTGGTAAGCATCCGTGCAAACAGTTCATCAGGAATAAACCAATAAGAGTTGGTTATAAAGCTTGGGTGGAAGCAAACAGTTGGGGCTTTTGTTACCAATTTGATTTATATCAAGGATGAAATCAAGAGCGCGACCCTACACTAGGATTAGGAGAATCGGTGGTCCTTAATTTCGCACTTAAATAAAATTAATCATCGTTTCCCGAATGTATCATTTTTTTATTATTTCGATAATTTTTTTACGAGATCAAAATTAATATATGCCCTTACACAAAAAGCTTGTTATGGAACTGGAACTATTCGTGAAAATAGAATTAAAAACAATAAAATGTTAGATAAAAGAGTGATAAACAAAAAATGAAGAGATGGAAGGGTCACACCGTTTCGCTTTTATCAATGGAGTTAATCCAGTAATATTAGTACGTAAAAAAATTGATATCCTTCAGCCAATTTGTGGTCAAAAAATACAATCAGTACATGGGTGGAGTCGATTTATTAGATCGCCATATATCCAACTACCACATGGGTATTCGCGGCAAAAAAAATTTATGTGCCTGCCATATTATGGATGCTGGACTTCTTAATGAGGGAAAAGCAAACAGCTCTTCCGCTGGAGATTGTATTTTGATGTCGCAACGGCTCCCAGCGATGTAGGAAAAAACTCTCTGACTGGATAGGGATAAAAAGGTATTCCTAACCGTAACATTACCACCAGATCATCTGATAAACAAGAAATTGGACCTGCGCTATTGCAAAAGTAAAAAACAACACCGGGCTCAGACAAGGCGGAGCTCAAAACAACTGTGGAATAAAAATATCACTCCGGACCGCTGTAAAAATAGTGTCATCGTAACAAACCCAATAATATGCTCGGAGTTTACACTCCAATTCACAATTTAAACGGAAGATTTTAGAAATCGAATATCATCAAAAACCATGATGGAAACATTAAATGACGGAGCAGCAACAGCTCTTCTATTAGAAACTGAGGTCGCAATGACTCCCGCCGATGTAGCAAAATACTCTCTGACTGTGTAGAAAAAAACTATTCCTAACCGCAATATTATCGCCATGTGATAAACACGAAATTGAATCTGCTGTTGCAAAATTAAAACACAGCATAACATCAGGCAAGGCGGAGCTCTTTAAATACAGCTGTGATATTATTGCGCATGCACTCGTCCCAATAATACGCAACACTTGGAATACAAATAACATTCCGAGCCACTGGAAAAATAATGTTTTCGCAACGATCTCAAAAAAAGGTGACCTTAGCCTTCGCAAATTTTTGAGGGGCACACTGCTTAACTCAAAGTTCTGGGGTTAATAATTTCGAATTGTATTTTTCCAACGATCGAATTTTTATTATGACGGACCACACAAAGATTTGGCATATAAGAGAATGTGTTGATCGTACAAATACCCTCAAAACCATCATTGAGCTATTACCAAGAAGATCAATGAGGCTTGAATAAGGGCAATGAGACCATAATTCGATTTTTTGCCCCATCAAATAATCAATTGTTAGACGAGCTGTGTGAGGGCTGGCATTGCCATGATGAACAGCGCAACGTTTGCGGTTGTTTTCCTGATTTTATCGATGACTAGTGGCAAACAAATTGTTGTCTACCACAACAATTGTTTTCTGATTTTCTGTGCTTCGGTCGAGTCCACGATAAATCGAATATACTGTTTTCAATATGCCTCTATCTTACATTAAGCAATAAGTCGATTTTATTCAATCATGAGATGCAATCGAGATTATTTACAATCAAAAATTCCCTACAACAAGTATATAGATCATTACATATTTCTGTTGTGTCTCTTGTGTCGTTTGGTTTTTTCCGCGAATTCATCATTTTTTATTCCTGAGTACAAATAACATAAAATTATCAATTGAATATTAAACACCAAAAAGAACATTAAACAATTTCTTGATTAACGGTAAACTAATTGAAATTAGAATCACACAATTCACAGAAAATCATTTTTGCATGGCAAATTTACGCGCATCGAAAAATGTTAATGGCATCTAATAAACTGTGTTAAAACTGTACAACTATAAAAATCGTACGTTTTTTGTTTGTTTTCTAACCTTTGTTCTGGAATCGTAAAACTAAATTAGAAAACACATATTATAATGATTTAATCGCCAATCTAAATTTTCTAATTATCTAGAATTATATTGTAAAATTTTATTCTAAGTGTTTTCCGTGCGCAAACCCTTGTCTAATGCAAATAATTATAGTTAGCATTAAATTTATAGCAGCAAATTCTTTGTTGAAAATATTTTGCTATTTTAACTTTCACTGTAAAAATATCGCAACAAGGTAACACGCATTGCATGAAATATTTTGCCAGTAAACGTGTGGGATAAACTTAAGCGCATACGTACATGACATAGGGCTTTTTGAAAATATTTGACAAGAGGGAATGTTTGATAAAATTATGGGAAAATAATTTACATTAAAAATTAATAACGTTAGTTATCACGTTGTAAACTGACCGTAAAATTTTCAACATTTTCCCTAAAAAACATTTGTTCGTTTTGTAACCTAACATCTCTCGTATACAACATATTTCAAATCCAAGAAAAACTTAATTCAATTAGTACAATCACTAAAGTGTCAAAACCACTATGAAAATGAAACACTCGAACGATTTTTTTAGAAGCCAACCAAACAATACAATCGAAACACACTAATACCAAAATAATAAAAAGGTTCGCCTAACCGAACCCGCATAAAAATCGTCCAAAAAGTTATTTTCCTTTTTTTGTTAAACTCTTTAAATTGATTAAATCTTTTTTATTAAACCAAACATTATGAAAATTTAATTGCAGAACAGAAAAATGTTATGGGCTAATCATCAGACAGATATAAAAATTATTTTTTTCCATCACAGCGCACACCAATTCACAGTATCGTCCAGAACGAACAACGAGCATAAAATAAAATAAATGAGATGATTTTTTTTATATAAATTTAAATTAATTAATTTTTATGTTCTGTTGTTAAATAATAATTAAGCCATTGATATTAACCCTTTATACCTTAACTCGTATGTGGTTATTTAGTTTATGTACGGTACAATAATTTTAAGTGGTTAACTCTTAATGTAATGGATTTTGGTTTGTGTTTTTAACACGAGAATTTATTTATGCTGTACCCCAACTAATTCTGGGAATCTTTGATACCCAAATTTATATTGGGTTTGTAAAGGTTAATGGTTAATTTATGTGAACGACCTTTATTAAATTTTTTTTTATATTTCACATACCAAAAATTGCGTTTGATGGGATTTACAGCTAGTGCATGTAATCTTGGTTGATGATATCAATCACTAAATTTACGAGAAGTGCGTTAACACACACTTAAAATAACAAGTTTTCTGGAGACAAAATTACCTCAGTAATATAAGAAGTATTTCATAATCGTCCGTGATATTAATTTGTTCAAGATTTTTTTCGGACAAAATATTATTTTTAATGGCACACAGACAATGTTTACAACTTTTCTAGTCGTAGAAAAGCAAAGAGGCCATTTACTTAAAATATTTCTACAAAAAGTAGAAAAATGCACTCCCTTCATTTTCAACCCCAGGGTTCTGGTGGAAAAATTCACAAACCCTTACAAAAATGAGAACTTCCTTAGGTCTCTTCTTGACAGCGTGGTTTCGTACTGCTAAAAAGTTGATCTACTCATCAGGATGCAACGACCAAACTTCAAAAATTCAACTCTTGCTTTGTGCCGATAGTTAGACTTAGTACATATACACAGTGAAAATTTCCTGAAATTTCTGATTTGTGATATAAATCGCCAAATCGATAAGTTCTTGTTTTGTACTATCGGTAAAAAGCAAAAGTTGAATTTTTACAGTTTGGTCGTTGCAACCTGATGAGTAAACCAACTTTTTATCAGTACGAAACCAAACTGCTAAGAAGAGACCGAAGGAAGTTCTCATTTTTGTAAGGGTTTGTGAATTTTTACACCAGAACCCTGGGGTTAAAAATGGGGGAATGCATTTTTCTACTTTTTGTAGAAATATTTTAAGTAAATGGCGTCTTTGCTTTTCTACGACTAGAAAAGTCGTAAACATTTTCTGGGGACCAATAAAAATAATATTTCGTCCGAAAAGCCGAAAAAAAACTTAGTAATATACTAATTTTAGAGCATGCCAACAATATTGTAGAAACTGTTCCATAACTTCCTGCTGTTAATCTATACATCTCTGTATATTAATCTTAATCGTAGAGTAGGCTGAATGTCACAAAAATCGGCTGAGAGGTTGGTGCGTTCTGTCCCATCTGTACCACCCAATCACAAGAACACAGATTTACCATAACATACCAATAAAAGCCAAATCCATATCCTTGAGGATAAATTAAGTAAGTCAATTTAGATTTATCAGATATGCAGATTTAAAAGACCAAAAAAAAATGTTAACGGTTGAAGGTCTTAAGTTCTACTCTTTCTGGAATTTTCGACCATTTCGTTCGCGTTTCTGACCAGTTAAAGTTTGAGAACGACTTATCGTCGAAATGAAAAGTTACTCCAGTTTCGGTGGTCATTAGGCTTGGCGCAAACGATCAAAATAGAACGCAACTGACTTCATCAATCTTAACTGGGATCAATCAACGATAGTAAATATCGTCCATTCAAAACCAGTCTTCGTTACTGCATTGCAAACATCCTATTTAAAATTGAGTGACTTTATGGTTGGCGAGTTTCGATTTGAACTGGCTGAACTGAATTGCAATAATCCGTCTCAAACATTAATAAATATATGCTTTAAAATTTTAAATATTTTCGGCAGTATAACAGAACGTAAGACTCAAACCATTGATTATACCAATGGATATATTGTTCACTTCTGTCTTTGTTGCCAGGTGATTTGGCTACCGTATCAAATGTTTTTCTTAATTGGATAGTTTAGGGTTGAACACAAATAATTTGAATTGAAGTAATTTTATCTTTCAACCAAATCAGGAAATGAGCGAGTGGTACACTTTTTGTCAATAAATGAGATAATCCAGCAGAGAATTTCTCCGTAATTGTACTAATCGGTTATGAGGTCCAAAAATCTTAAGGTTTTGTTTAAGAATTCCGACCATATGGACGACTACATGTCACTATCAACAATTGCTGAAAAAATTGATCTCTTCAGAAGGTGGGATACGCTTGAGATACAAAATTCATAAAAATCAATATAGGAAAGCACAGCATCATTAAGAATTGAAGAGCATCATGACATCTGTACGATTGAAGACCATAAACTCTTCCATGAGGAAAATAACACCAGGACAATTAAGGTTAAATAATTAAAATACATCAAAGCTCCTCACCAAGTTAGTAAAATAGTAAACAAACACATAATTAAGATATTTGTTTCTTAACAAATTTATAAAACGATTACCAGCCAACACTAGTATCTATTCTCCAATATTGGAGAATTTCGCAGTCCTGTGAGAAATTAGTTCAAGCGATTTGATGAAGGGGTATTTCTTCAAGGGGCCTTCGAAATTGATTAACTAATTTTCTAATATAACGATTTACGGGTATGGGTTTCACCTAACCGAAGATAAATTTGTGCTCATGCGATATACACCGCACCGCCCGTTAAAGAAAAAAACCAGCTCAAATCGTTTTTTTAGTGGATTGTCTTTGTCATCTATACATAATATGGCGACAGACGAGTTCTTTCATGGTGTTTGAGAAGATATCTGAAACAGGGAGAAAATAATTTTAAATTGTTTTGATTTCCCCACAATGAGCTTAGCAGTATCAAAGACTGTTTCTTCTGGGGTCTACGTACAATTAATCCAGCGTCCTCAATACACCACATATAAAGCTCTTGAAATTCACGGTTAGGACTTATATGAGGTGGACTCGGTTGTTTCTACACACCGTTCAAAAATCCCGGCCCGAGAATTCGCAAGCATCAACATATTTCTGGGAAGAAGTCAAAAGTTCATCAACATTGGCCGTTCCAATCAAAAGTGTTTTTCATATTAAAAGACTGATATTTAAAATGGGGTAAGGTTCACATAGTGTCGTCTACATAATCATCGTGGGCATTTCAATCGCTCCTTACCATATTTCGATACAAGCAATTCCGAAAATTATTATAAGCGGTATTGGAGCCACAGCATTCACTACATATTTAGGGCTCCGTACCACCCTTCATCCAATGGTCAGGCAAAATGTATGTTACTTTTTAGCCGCAGAATCTGTACCTGTTTTAATCGATTGCTTCCAACACGACTTGAGTCCTTAAAAGAAGAGCCAACGATGATTGAAAAGTACGAACGCTAACAGAAAATTCCAAGGTCCTAATTTAGTTCAGATAACAGTTACCAAAATAGTAGTGGTTACGTAACAATTCCCCTGTAAATGGATTCTGTAGACTTTCTCACACGTTAGGCGTGAGAATTTGTATATGTTTACAGTGTTTAATAAATATTTATAATATTGTATGGTGCTAGCTTCTATCATTGTATTTGTCTCAATTCTCAAGAGACAACACCTAAATGATTACAATTCCTCCGAAATGTTTACAACCATTGTGAATGAGGGAATATGAATGATGATGGAATTACTTTAAATGTATTTACTAGAAACTTTGATTTAAACTATTTAGGAAAACACTTTTGGAAATGATATTCTGAAAATCAGACATTATGTACATTAATAATAATATTTTCTTTAATGCTTGAATTCCATTGTGAAACCATTTTTTCAGTAAAATTAACACGAGATAAAAATATAAATCCTTTACTTGTTAGTGAGAAACAAAAAAAAAATGTTTCAATAAAATTTACTGGTATAATAGTAGAGTATAGTGGGGAAAATATTGCCATAAAAAGTATGAAACTCAATACTTTTTATGGCAACATTTTTAACACACCTTCAAAAAATAGTATCCGACGAGACATATTTTTCACAGATCGTAATCTGTTGATGAAAATTCTATTTGCATCCTGCCCCTATTGGGATTAGAACCTAATACGTCCCGATCCAAACACCAAAGCTTTACCCACTCTGCCATTTGGTCGGTGTTTTTCGGTTTGGTGTGGCGTAGTAGAACCTCAATATAAGGTATTTGGCGCTAGGTGCCTAGGATTTATAGAGTTCCAAAACAAATTTGGTTTCCCAAACACCCTAAAATCCAATGAGGTTTTCTCAGTTTGATGTGGCTTAGTAGAACCTCGTTACTCTCGTAATCGAACCTACTTAGTCTTTTGGTGTTGGTTTAAAACATTTGCCATGAAAATTTAAGGAAATTGTGCAATTGTACACCCTAAACTCTCACTTTTTTACAAAATGAGGTATATTTCGTTTTGATCTGGCCTAGTGGCCATTTCGTTTTGATGTGGTCTATTGATGTTGGGTTCCTAGGATTTTCCCAAAAATTTTGAAAAAATTGTAAAGGTGATTTATAGAGTATAAAGGCAAATTTGACTGTCCGAAACAACCTATATAGTCCCATTTTTGTCTCTGTTGATGTGACCTTGAACAAACTCAACATATAAGTCATTAGGGAGGGAGTTGCGGTTTATAGGATTTTTCCAAAAAATTTAGGAAAATTATCCAAGTGATTTATAGAGAATTAAAACAAATTTACCTGTCCTAAAAATCCTAAAATCTAAATTTTGTCAATATCGAGTTTTTCGGTTTGATTTGACCTAGTAGAACTTCAGTATAAAAGCCATTCTGGTATTAGCTTCTTAGGATTTTCCAAGAAAATATAGGAAAATTTACAAATCATTAACTGATACAAATGAGAATGTAAATGCTATTTTGGATGTTAAAAACACAGTGAAACACCCATTTTGCTAACCTTTAGGACTTTTTAAGTTTGACGTGGACTAGTACAACCATAACATATAAGCCATTTTAGTGATAGGGGCTCCTAGTATATTCCTAGAAATTTACGAACATCGTACACTGATGCCAGTGTTAATGGAAATTTGGATGTCCTGAACCCGAAGCAACAATTTTGATTAAACATTTTTAGGATTTAAACCAAATTTCACTATTTTCAGCAGTAAATTAAATTTGTCTTAACAAATGTAATGTTTTTTTTGTAGCTTGGGGCAATTTGAGTGAACCAAACAAGCTGAAAAGAATGCCAGTTTCATCAGATTTTTCTCTGAAGGAATATCACGCTAGTCCTAAGTTTGAGGACTACGCTAGTACTAAGTTTAAACGATTATGGAGGAGAAATATACCTATACGGATTTAAACTTACGGTAATTGCTGCAGGATGAGACTGAACTAGTGATTGTTTTTTTCAACCGATATAATTGTTATAAATAAAATTTTAATTAAAAATTTACGATGCAGCTTAACTAATAATTAGCAGTCACGAGATCTACAAGTAGCAAAATACCAAGAAATCGTACAGCGAAACTACCGGTAATTTTTGAAAGATCAGGAGATCGTTAATTTGAATTTTATCGTAATTTAAGTAAAAATTAACTTTTATCATGCAAACATATCAAAAAATATAAATGTTATTCAGCGATCGTCAAAATTTAAAATTCAAGACTATATACGATACAATTATCTTTCATATTCGATATTGATTTGGTTCTGTAAAAACTTAATTAGCTATGTGCATGTTGCCATCTAATTAACACATTTAATTTATGAATTTATTGTTTTTTTAATATTAACAGGAAAATGAGTTTGTTTCGAGGTTCATTGTAAAGCCAATATGTATGTGACAGGAAACAGAAAAGCAACTCCATTATTAAATATTAATAAACGGTGGTGGACTGCCTTTCATCGCATTACAGCGTCATTGTTAATTAATAAGAGCAAAGATTGATTGTTGCGATTAAGCGCACCTCTAAAACACAACATCCTTTTTATAAAATTCCAAGCAAACTTTCCCATACACTTTCAAGCGATAAGCTTTATACAAAATTTTTTAACCAATAAAATATTCAAACGGAAATTTATTCGATCATCAAACACGCTATCTAAAATCTATTTCTTCATATACGCTTATCTTCATACCCATGTATGCTTACATCGAGTTCATGTAATTATTTTATAAAATCTATTAACAATTTGTTTGCTATATACAAATCGTTTTCAGAGCGCTCGCACACGATACACAAATTTCTCTTGAAACGTCTTATCTCTTTGCGCGATAACAACTATACACAATAATATTTTTTATATGGCGGATGCATAAAATCAAAGTAAATCCATTACTTAATATTACATTTTTTCGAGATTACTTTACATACGCGATAAATATTCTAATCTTAAAATTTATTCCGTACATATATTATCGTATGTGGGATCATCATATAAAGATTTTTATTTCACTGCACTTAAATTATTACGTCCAGGTAAAAATATTATGGTGAATGATACATAAAAACCCGTTAGAGAATAACATTAATCATACACGATTAGCAGTTAACGAATAGTGTGATAAATTGGAATTATGTCCGCACAGTTGATAAACAACTGAACCTCAACGCCGTACGTACCGCATACTTAATGGATTACATATAGAGCGCATATTACTAATGATCTCATTATAACAACATAAGAAACTTTTCTCGGCACAACAACCTTGAAATATTGTTTAAATAAATTTTAGTTGAACAAATATTTTATTTAACACAATAATTTCAATTATGTAATTTAAGACAACCATATCATAAAAATATGATCTTAGCGCGTTGTTGTATTTTAAGATTAAGACATATGCGCGAGCGAAATGAAATTGTGACATTAAGAGTAGATTTCTAAATTAATTTTTTTATAATTACACACGATTATAAAATTTGATACGATATTTTTATTAACAACATAATTATTTATGGTAACCTTTAAGAAATTGAAAAACAAAACAAAAGATTTTTGTTATTAGCGCGGTAAACAGACCCACATTTTAATAAAGACAAAATTATGTGTGTGCGCGGATACGAAACGAGATAAAATAAATAAATTAGAATTTATGGAATATGATCTCTACGATTAAAGTTAATTATGGTGTTAATTATATGTAGTTAAATTTGAAATGCCTAAGTGAGGGTGTTTGATAAAGCGGTTGTGTTACACTATCCCAGATAGTGATCTTTTAACTTTTCTGTATATGGTGAGGGCGTAAAAAATTTGCCCTTATTCTTATAGATTAAATATTTATATACCAACCATAAATCAATTTAAATTTGGTTTAGGTTTTCAAATTAATCGAAAATCTCAAAGTCATTTACAAAAATTATTGGGATAACTTGTCCAGCATTATGAAAAACAAAATGTTCCAACACTAATAAACAGCAAAATTAAAAATATATTTATTTACTTAAGTTTCTAAATTATGGTTGGGCAAGAGCTTGAAGGTTGATGATAATAATTCGTTTAAACGTATATTTTAAAGACGCGTACGTGCCATAATGACATCGTAAATAAGATTTCAGAAATTTCAAAACCATTTTTTTTTCGCTTACTGGCATGAGTCAGTACCAACAGATAACAATTAAATTATCTATTGTGGAATAACATTTTAATTATAAACAAAATTATGAGTAACTTTTGGGAACGCTTCAAAAGTAAAAATAAATCATACTTAGAAGTCAGTCAGTTCTTCATATTCACATGAAAGACAACCGCAAGCAATTCCAATCATTACATGATTTCACATTGAGAGGACCTCGCAACTGCTCTAAAACACCCAATTGAAATTTATACTAAATTAATCCTAAACCAACGAAAACAAAAATTAATGAGAGTGTATTGGTTAAAAGCAGTCTATTGAAATAATTATATAAATATTTATTTGTTTATTTAATTCTTTTATTTAATTTAATTTTAAGTAAAGTCAAAACAATAATGTTTATATATAGTTATAGACGTTTATAAAAGGTGACAGGGCGTGTATGCTCGTTCTTGTATTTGCTTAAGGTACCACAATTGGTAAACTTAAATCCAACTTGGTTTTTTTGAATGATACACCGAATTTATTAAATTTCTAACTTTTATTTTATTTTTATGTTTCACGATGGATGGCTTTCACACGACTCCCTTTTTCTTCCTTTTTTTCAACAACAAAAAAAGGTACTAATAAAAAATACACAAAAAAAGTACTAAAGATATTACGAATAGACTGCGCGCACCCAAATCTAGTCCATCCTTGCATTTGCGTTAAACGCAATTATGACAGCCGATCAACAATTTTTGTTTTGATTTGTTTTGTTTGCAAGTACATACAGATTTTACATAGGGCCCGAACATCCCGCCGGCCATGAATCAATTGATTCATTAACTGGTAATTTGCAAACCTTGGATATTGGACGTTGTAGGGTCGTTCAATTTGACGTTTTCATTTGGATTACACGTACCTTGCCATCCTTACCAGGATACACTTCAGTAACTCGTCCTGTCATCCACTTCCCGGGTGGTAAATTTGGTTCACAAATCATGACGATATCATTTTCTTTCAGGTTCTGTTGCGGGTGCTTCCACTTTGACCGTGTTTGTAAAGATATAAGATATTCCCGTTGCCACCGATGCCAAAAGTCTAGTGATTCTGCGAACCAAATCCCATCAATCATTTGGTGACAAATCATTCTCATCAACTACATCAGGTACTTGCTGTGCTGGACGATGCAAAATAAAATGCGAAGGTGTAAGTACCAATTCAGTCGGTGATAATGAAGAACACAGAGGACGACTGTTCAAAGCTGATTCAATTTCGACTAGTAATGTGCTGAATTCTTCGATGGTGAGAATTTGTTCTCCGATGGTACGGTGAAGATGAACTTTTGCCAGTCGGACCGCTGATTCCCATAGGCCGCCCATATGAGGAGCACCCGGTGGGTTGAACTTAAACCGAATTCTTTGGTCCATCAAATTATTGGTGATTGCGTTTTGATTAAGTTTAAAGAAATTTTTCATTTCCTTCAAAAAATTGGCAGCTCCAACGAAATTGGTCCCATTGTCACAGAAGATGGTGTGACACAATCCACGTCTGCCAACAAAGCGTTTCAATGCCGCCAGAAAGGACTTGGTAGTCAGTTGTAGGCATAGTTCTAAGTGAATGGCTCGAGTTGCCATACAAACAAAAACACACAAATATGCTTTGCTCTGCGGATTGTATCCTCTTTTGCGGATGGTGTGAACTCTGAATGGGCCTGCAAAATCTATACCGACACAGGCAAACGGAGCAGATATATTCACACGTTCCCTTGGCAAGTCTCCCATGATTTGTGTCTCCAAGCGTGGGCGTTGTTTTATGCATCCAATACACCTTTGGAATGTTTGGCGTACTAAATTTCGTGCTCCTATGATGCAATACCTTTCTTGAATCATGGCCATTAACAGTGCAGGTCCGGGATGACAATGATCCTTGTGGACTTGATATACGATACGTTGACCATTTCGACGACAATATGATAGGGTGCTTCGTGTTGTATGGTGCCAAACTATTCTTAATTCGACCACCCACTCTCATAACCAAGTCATCATCTAGGAAGGGTGCATATTGTAGTAGATGACTTTTGTTGACTAACGGCTTGTGATGCAACAACAGTTTATACTCGTTCGAAAACTCTATGCGTTGCATCTCTCTACATAATATGGCTTCTGTTTGGTTGATTTCATCAACACTTAGCATGGTTGTATTAGGTTTGACATAACTACAAATCCGACGAACATATGAACTGACGCGAAGAATTTTCTTATAGCTTGAAAATTTTGCGAAGAGATAGTGTAGTGTTTTGTTTTCCCTGCCATGTTCTCCTGTGTCTTGCTTACCATGGGTTACTATGTTGCTGGCAACCTTCGATGATTTCTCTTCAATGTGTTGGGATACATCAAGGCTTGCATGTACCGGCCAATAGTGTTCTGGTTCGGTTAAGAAGCTTGGTCCAGTCCACCATAACGGATGATTCTTTATTTCCTTTAAAGAAATACCACGACTCGCGCAATCTGCTGGATTGAATTGCGAAGAAATGTGGCGCCAACAACTTCTTTTGAACAGGCTTGTGATTTTTCCTACTCTATTGGCGACAAACGTAGGCCATCTTCTTGGTTGGCTGGACAGCCAGTCCAACACTATTTTGGAGTCAGTCCAAAGGATGATACGTGATAGTTTCAGCTTGCTTTCGTTGATCACCGACTGTACATGACTAGCAAGGAGTTCTGAACCCAAAAGTTCTAGCCTTGGTAAGCTCACAGGTTTCAGCGGTGCGACCTTTGTTTTGGAACTGATTATGCGACAAGTAACTTGGTTGGTTCGGATGACACGCAGAAAAACCACTGCTGAGTAAGCCATCTCACTCGCATCGCTGAAGCCATGTAGTTCGAGTTGCTCATCTTCGTTAAATGTACTACCCAACCATCTGTTCAGCTGAATGGAGTTTGAGTTTTCAATTTCTCCTCGTAATTTGAGCCACTCGTTGAGTATATCTTCTGGTAGATTGTCATCCCAATCTACACTACTGCGCCACAATTTTTGTAGACCGATTTTTGACCTTATTAGCAGCGGAGACAGCCATCCAAACGGGTCGAATACTTGACTCGCTTCAGAGAGGATCGATCGTTTGGTGTGAAGCTTTCTGAATGGAAGGTGTGTATAAGCGAAACTCGTCTTGAATTGGATCCCACTGGATTCCAGGCACCTTGATTGTATCCTTATGCTCATCTAACAATTTTACATTGTTGGTTTGTGACGGATCATGGATTTCTGGATGATTGCTTACAAATTTCCTTAAATGAAATTTGCCACTTTGCAAGATAGCACATATGTCCCTTCTCAACGTGATCAGCTCTTCGATTGTATTTGCGCCCTTGAGAACATCATCTACGTAAACATTTTCTTGTATCGTAGAGGCGGCCTTTGGATATACTCGCGAAAAATAGGAAGCCAACTCGTTCAACGTGTTTGTAGCGACAAAGGGAGCCTATGATGTTCCGTAGGTAACGGTCGTGAGTTTATAGGTGCATAAGTTATTCTCATCGTCTCGCCAAAGGATTAACTGGTATGGCTGATCCAACTCGTGTACAGACACCTGCCGGTACATCTTCTCGATGTCTGCGGAGAAGACGTATTTATACAGGCGAAAACGTAGAAGAATGGCCCACAGTGTAGATTGGACGGTTGGGCCAATCATAAGCATGTCGTTGAGCGACGGGTTCTGACCAGTTTTAGATGAGGCGTTGAATACTACTCTTACCTTGGTGGTAATATTTTGCTGTTTTAAAACTCCATGATGCGGCATAAAGTAAGCAATGGGATCAACGGGACCATCAAACTTTCTCATATGACCTAGCTTGCTGTATTCATCCAGAAACTCATAATAGAGACGATGAAGTTCTGGCTCGCGTTTGAATCGTCTGTATAATGCATTTAGTTGAGAAACGGCTATCTGGTAATTGGTTGGAATCTTGATTATATCAGATTTAAACGGCAATCGCGTGATGAAGCGTCCATCTTCAGAGCGCGTTGTAGTTTCCTTGTAGTGTTTGATACAGGCTTCTTCTTCTGTGGTCAATACCTCTTGCTTGCTGTCCCCTGCATCCTCTATCTCCCAGAATCGCCGCAACGTTCTGTCTACGTCGGAGAGAGTACAGTACGTTTGGATCTCTTGGGCTTTGGTGACTGCACTTCCCCCAATTATCCACCCAAATTTGGTATTTTGCGCGACCAGATTACTATTGGGCGATTTGATCCGACCGTCTTCTAAGATGTCAAAGAATACATCTGCCCCCAGCAATATATCGAGGCTTCTCGTCTGATAGCACCTCGGATCTGCAAGCTGCACGGTAGATAACCACTTCACGTCGTCACGGTTCATCAATTCAGGCAGTTTAGCTACTATTTTCGGAATTACTAGAGCGTTTATGGTCATTTCCTCAGACTTATTTTGTAGTCTAGGTTTTATGCAAATTGTGACGATGCCTCGAGAGGTGCCAGCTGATGTATTTCCAATACCCGCAATATTGATTCGACCGTTGGATCGCTTTAGTCCGAGTTGTTGTGAACATGACTCTGTTATAAACGACGCTTGTGATCCGGAATCGAGTAATGCTCTGAATTCTCGCTCAATTCCATGATTGTCGACTACCCAAACCATAGCGGTCGGTAGAACTGCCATAACTTTTGAGGCTGTTTGCAGAAATTGTGTACTCGGCTGAGTCAAAGCTGAAGTGACGGTTTCTGGTTTTGAATCAGTGGCGGTGTGGTTTTCTTCAATATGTAACGTCTTATGGTGTCTCCGGTGGCAAATAGCACATCTGCTCTTCGAGTTGCAAAACTTAACCCGATGCCCAGCGTTGAGACAGTTGAAGCATCGGTTTTGCGAAATAAGGTGTTCTTGCCGTTCTTTGACTTCCATGGCGTTGTATTTTGAGCAATCAATCAACCGGTGAGTTTCCTTCAAGCAAAGTGGGCACGAACTGGATTTTGCCTCAACTGGCTCTGCAGATGTGGTAAGCGCAGTTGATTTTATAGTGGGATATATAGCTTTTTTCGTAACAGCAGCTGTGGATTTGTTTGGTACTTGAACTGCCTCAAGAGCTTCTCCTCGTGCGTCCAGATATTTCAGAAAATCGCCAAATTCGAGTGTATCTTTGTTGACTGTTTCCTGCGCACATTACGATTTCGTTTCATCATCCATCCTTTCAGTTAACAGGTATATTAACCACCAATCTCGCGCATCAGCGTTGTCACCTAATGCAATTAGACCCCGCAATACTTCATCTGCTGTATCATGTGCTGATCTTACGTTTGATGCAGTTGCCCTTGACAGTTTTGGTATGCTGAGGAACTTCCGAATGAATGCGTAAATTATTGGTTTTTTACGATCATAGCGATGATTTATACGTTTCATGGCTGCTGCATAGTTTGCGTCCGTGATAGGGAGATGGCGTACCAGCACAGCGGCTTCACCAGACAAATATCGCTTCAGCAATTGAAATTTTTGTGACTGCGTATACGTTTCCATATTATGAACAGCAGCGTTGAATAGGTCCATAAAGCTTTGGAACTCAGTTGGATCGCCCGAAAACGTAGGAATATCGACTTTCGCATACTTGACGATATTGATTGGTTGTTGCATGGAGAAGTTGAGGGTGTCATCGTTGTTGCCTGCGAGTGATTCTTTACGTGGTAGCGCTTGACGTTTACGTAATTAAGCACTCAACTTAGATATTGCTGATAGATATTCATCTTCGAAGTCACCGAGTTGTGATTCTTCAGCAGCGTCTTCTAGTATTGTTGTTTCTATCTTGAGAAACCGATCGAGCAAATCTCTTGCATACGCCATTTTAGTTTTGATCTCGTCCACCGGAACCTTTGAACTATCTGTTAGGTCATTGGTAAATTTCATGATTTTCGTTAAACCACCTTTGCAAGCAGAGCGTTGTCTTTTTAAACCATCCATCGGACTATATATTGGCTGCACTATGTATTTTGATTAACCACTAAACTGCGCTCCGGTACCACTGAGTTAAATGTAACTCTTGTTTCGACTAACTGCACAATGTAAAAGTAGCGGTATTGTAATGCACCAATATCGTTACCACGTGTAGAAATTTCTCGAAGAGCTTGGATTTTCTTACTGTGGCCCCTTATCCGGCTCGAAGGACCATTGACAGGGTGTGTATGCTCGTTCTTGTATTTGCTTAAGGCACCACAATTGGTAAACTTAAATCCAACTTGGTTTTTTTAAATGATACACCGAATTTATTAAATTTCTAACTTTTATTTTATTTTTATGTTTCACGATGGATGGCTTTCACACGACTCCCTTTTCCTTCCTTTTTTTCAACAACTACTAATAAAAGGTACTAATAAAAAATACACAAAAAAAGTACTAAAGATATTACGAATAGACTGCGCGCACCCAAATCTAGTCCATCCTTGCATTTGCGTTAAACGCAATTATGACAGCCGATCAACAATTTTTGTTTACAATTTTTGTTTTGATTTGTTTTGTTTGCAAGTACATACAGATTTTACATAGGGCCCGAACAAAAGGCAAAAATCAAATAAAAAATTATCAATATAACTCTAAATTAAATTATATTAATTTAAAAATGCTGGAATATTTTCCGAATCATCAAATTTTGAAAGATCAAAAAACATGTCAGTATAATATTTTGGTAGACCTATATGTGTACTCTACTTGGGCCAACCCGATTAAAATTCTAATGGGGCTCGCATATCTAAAACGTCATTCTTCTATTATTTGACCCTACTTTTTTATTGTTTTTTAATAAAATCTATAATTTCTCCACAATTTTACGGTTAGTAGAATAATGAATTTTTATCAAACTGAACCTAAATAAACATTGTGAATTTAAATTATTAGTTAACTTAACAATGTTGTAAAATCGCCTAAATGTTCCCAAATCACTAATACTTCTTCATATTTTATTTTATTTTGAATTATAGTATAAACTTCATACTTCGCAGTAGAAGTTTGAATTTTTGTCCTAAAATAGTGCTAACTGCTATTTTTACAATTTAGGATTAATTTAGGATAAACTTCATTGGCATTCTAAAACGGCAAATGTTTGCTCAAAATCCTAGCTAATTTGAGTTCTGCTTTTAACTCACCCTTTTTCAAAAAATTTATTTTACAATTTAATAGTATCGAACTTATAAATTTACTTATACTACTTCCCACGCGGATGTCTTGCTGTCAAGTTATAAGTCGTAAAAAAAATGCGTTCTACAGAAGTACAATATGTCGAAGATTCTGCTATATCACTTATTAATATAACAATTTTATATTATTATATTCATTTGAAAGATTATAAAGTACCATCATTCAATGTGATTCCAACAAAGTTTTTTTTTAAATTTTGCAAGAAGTTAGAAATCTCAAATTTTTTCGAGACATATAATTCTAAACAATAATTAAGACATATCTACACCCTGCGCCATTGAAATGTTTTGTTTCGATTATTTTCTATTTCATGCAATTCTCTTGTTTTCTACTACATTTGTTGACTAATTTTAATAGTTTTTGTTTTTTTTTATATGTTTGTCACTTTTACTGTATGTTTTACGTGTTACGAAATATTTAAAACAAATCAATTATTAGCTTAGTTTCAATAAAGTAAACATAGAGTTCGACGCGCTAAATTAAATGCTGTCGAAAAAGCCAAAATTTTGCAACTAGAGGCAAAAAAGTACACACATTCACAAATTGCAAGATTAATTAAGTGTAGCGAAACAGTAATTAAAAAGTTCCCAATTCCGAAAATTAAACGGTTGCGAGAAAGGTCGGTTCTGGTGAAAAAAAGAAAACTTCTGTTCGCACAGATCAAATGCTCAGACGACAGACATTTGGCGCTAAAGCAAAGGTTTGCCACGGCTTTAGAGCTGAGGAGAGAGCTTGCAACAGCAACAACCGAGACAATTTCAGGTCGTACTATCCAAAGAAAGCTGAATGAAGTTGGCCTCTATGCGCGACGACCTGCGGAAAAACCATTACTCACAGGAAAAATGAGAGCTGAACGACTCAAATTCGCAAAAGAACGAAAAAACTGGACGCTCGAGGACTGGAGGAGAGTCATGTTCTCGGATGAAACCAAGTTCAATATTTTTGGACCTGGAAGGATAAGTGTTTGGCGGCGAAAAGGCGAGCGGTATTTATCAGAATGTATTTCGCCAACAGTAAAACATTCACCATATGTTATGGTCTGGGGAGCCATAACAGCCTTTGGAGTGGGATCACTATGCCTTCTGGAAAGTACAGTAAACGAAGAAAAATATAAAATATTATCGAAACCTGCGTAGTACCGACTATTGAGGACCTAAGCTAATACGTCGATAGTCCACTCTTCCAGGACGATTCGGTTCTGTGGCACAGGGCACGAAATTTGAAAAAATATCAACGGAATATTTAACCAAACTTTACTATTCAATGCCGAAAATGATTAAGGCCATCATAAAAGCCAAGGGCCCATTAATTATTGATTTTAAGAAGTGCAATTTTCCTTCACTCATAATTTTTTTTTGGTTCAAATGAATTCTTTTACTTATGTTAATCTTTATTTTGAATAAAATTACCGTTGTTAACAACAAACTAGTTTTCAACTGAAGTAACTTTCATCGAAAAGCTTTTTGTGAAAAGCACTGTCTGTGCAGAACCACCAAATTGGTACGAGGTAGGAGAACTATTCCTTGTCCTAAATTATGTAGATTTAAAATGTCGGATCAACGTTTTTATATATGTTCCATATTAAGAATAGTGTAGAAATTATGTTGATAATCAGAATTTAACATTTTTGACAACTACTTTTAAAGCAAACAGCGGCATTACCAAAATTTACTAAAAAAATTTAAACCAAACATTTCAATGGCGCAGGGTGTATGTAATTTTCGAAAAAAAATAATAATATTCCATGGTTATGAATGAACAATTTCTAAAATGAGTAAACTATGAACATAAAATTTCAATATTTAGGGCGCTTTTATCGTTGGTGTTCGTTCGGCCATTTTTCGACCAATCATCTCTTGTAGAAAAATACAGACGAAAAAAATCGTCATTTTTGAGCAATATAATTGGTCGAAAAAATTGTCAGAACGAACGAACCTGCCATCAAGGCGCCTTTAGTTTGAATTAGATACACTTAAAAATGGGCCGCTAGTATAACATAAATTATTTCCGAAGCTTTTGAAGTTGAGGATAAGACCATTCTGATACTGAAGATGAAATATCAGTTCCTGCTCCAAATTTTCACTTCAATACGGAATAAGATGGAACAAAGGGGTCCTTCCACCCGGATATAACATTGAAAACCCAGTGGGTTCTTTTAAATTGTTTATAACTGATTCAGTTTGCAAAATGTTTATAAAGTACACCAACGCAGAAGCAAATAAAATGTTAGGTGTAAATAAAAAATGGTAGATCTTGGATGAGAACGAGTTGTATGCGTTTATGGGTCTGTTGATTACTGCTGGACATTTTTTCGTTAATTATTTATTCATTCTATATTTAAAGTTACAAAAAACCTATAACAAATAGACAAGCAGATTAATAAAGCTTAACGAAGCAAAAAGTGAAAAGAAGAAACAATACATTATAATAATAAGTAAACGTTTAAATAAATGTTTGTGGGAAACATAATTAAATTACTATTATAAATTATAAATGTTGCCATTTTCCAAACAGATAATTCTTGACAGCTTGTTTGAATTGACCTATACTTACGACGAATTTGTTTTATTTCTTCCGGTAATCTGTTATATCGCACAAACCCCCTATAAAATACATTTTTAGAGTCTCTGTTAGCTCTCAGAGTCAAAACATGATAATCTTGATTAGACCGAGTATTGTAGTTGTGATAATCATTGGCTCTTTGGACGGTATAATTACATTTGACTAGACGATGAATTACTTTAAAATGAAAAATTAACAGGTCAAAATCACCTAGCACTGGGTAATATTTGCTCGCTATATAGAAGGGAGGTGGGGGTTAGTCTAGGCTAACGATTGATAATTTTTATAGACTTATTTTGTAAAATTTGTAGTGGGCGCAGTAGATAACCTGCAGGCAGCAGCCGACCAGATCATACTCATATAGTTGAGGTGCGACTTAACGTAAGCGAAATAAATTAACCATACCGTATTAGTGTTGACATAACTAACTAAACGTTTAACAACAAATACCATTGGCGATATGGTCTTATATAACTTGTGTATGTGTTCAGAATCATTTAATTAGAATCTATAACCAACCCTAAATATCTGACTGAAGATTGAACCTGTAAAATAGAAAAAAGATTCAACATTACTTTGGTTTGGTTTATTCTCAAACATTAAATATTTAGTCTTGTCTAGATTCAAGGATAACCTGTTCGCGGTTAGATAGTTATTAATTAAAAGTAAGTCTTGGTGATTTGATTTACTACAGAAATTCTCTGTGAACCACTATGACCTAAAGCAACATCTGCGCGTATAATTGTAATTTATTACCAAAGTTCAGATTAAATATATCATTTATGTAGAAAATAAACAACAAAGGGCTCAAAATAGATCCCTGTGGTACTCCAGATTTAACTAATACATAGTCACTACGGATATTATTAACAATGGTACATTGCTTGCGCTCGCTTAGGTAACTTTCTATTATAGATAACAGCTGCACTGACGGATCAAGTTGTTTAAATTTTTCAATTAATATCGCGTGGTCGACACAATCAAAAACCTAGCGAATATCAATAAACAAAGCGCCAACATACAGCTTGAGATTAGTACCCTGATAAACATTATTCATAAAATTGGCTACAGCTGATTCTGTGCTAGAGCCGGAAGTAAAACCAAATTGGTAATCATTAATGACGTTGTGTTTAAGAAAAAAATTATTTATATTATTATGAATAATTTTTTCGTATATCTTGGAGATGGAATTAAGAACAGATATAGATCTGTAATTAGAACATATTTCCTTATTACCAGACTTCCAAATCGGAGTTACAATACCTATTTTAAGAGAACGAGGAAAGATACCTCTATGAATGGAACTATTTATTATATGTAGAATATCGTTAATTATATACTGCTTATGTATTTGTAAAAATTTCACAGAAATAAAATCGTACCCGTTAACTGCTTTTAAGTTAAGATTATCTATGATAGTGTTAATTTCGGGAAGAGATACTTCAATTATATCTAAAATTTCAGAATACAAATACAGTGAATATTGTCTGAAATAGGAAAATTTTTCTCGGTTTGTGGACGAACACAATATTTCGATACAATTGTTTGACACTTCTACAAAATATTGGTTAAACATGTTTGCAGAATATCTAAGATATTGTCTGAGTCGTCAGAAATAATGATTGGTACGTTGGCTTTTGTGCGGTTAAATACAATTTGATTTATTAGCTTCCAGTTTTTACGAGAATTGGAGTTATTGTTCTTAAATTGGTTGCCGTAGTGTTTCTTTTTCATAAATTTGCTCTTGTTAGCTACTATATTCCTAAGGCGGGCAAACTGATCTCTAAAGAAATTGTTAAGTGAAAATTTCTTATACAACTGGTAAAATTTATTTCTAATTTTTACCAATTTCAAAATTTCGGTGGTAACCCAAGGCTTGTGACATCGCTTATCTTTTATGGAAATAGTATTACTACATATTATGTTAGACAGAAACGACAAAAAACTGCTAGTGATACCAGAAAAAACTGTTTTACGAGAACGAAGTAACTGCGAAATTCTTTCATGATTAACTTTAGACTTGAGATTGTACAGTTTATTAGCTTTAAACTGCACACCCATGTCCAATACAAGAGCTTTATGGTCAGAGAAACTAACTTCGAAACTATCAAGATTGTATTTGTAAGCAATTAGATCGGTGAACACATAGTCTAATATGGATTGAGAAATTGACATTCCAGTGTAAAACTGAGGAAGACGACAATTCAATATCATATAACCACTTCCAAGCAAACTACATTCAAGTTTCTGGGTTGCAAATATATTGGCCTGTACATAATTAATGTTCAAGTCACCTAAGAAAACGCAACTTTTGTAATTAACGGTTAATTCCTCTATTTTGACAATAAATGCGTCAAGATTAGTTTTTTTACGGCCGATATAATCCACACACTTTGAAAGATTTTGACAACTCAGCGATTCGGATTTCAACAATTAAATAACTGGCAAAATCTATAGTTTCGTTAAACACAATGGATGAAACTAGACTATTGTGAACAAAAATTGAAACCCCACCGCCCCAAACATCGTCTACTAAGTCTCGTTTGTGTATATGCAGGTTTCGGAGATAATCAAAATTTTTGGTGGCTTGTGAAAATTTGCAACTGTTAATTCAATTTCAACGAGTTTAGTACCTCTTATACTTCTTGCATTAATGTATAAAATTCGTTCGAACCCCAACTTATCAAAACTACAACACTTTTCATACGATAAATTAATTTTGTCAGATAAATCACCGGAATCCATAACTATGTATGAAAAATCAAGAAAGTTGCAAGGTAAATTGTATCCATTTAAAATGGAACAACAAAAAGTACACAAGTTTCTTGGCTTCGTTGTACGGATCGCCAATTTTCAGAGCCACCATGGGTCTTTCACGTTTTGAGAATATATCTTACGCGTCGATGACAAATCAACAGAAGTGAAAAACAAAAGGCAGATAAGCCCCATTCGTGATGTATGGGAAACCGTAAATAAAAATCTGGGCAAGTAATACATACCATCAGAAAATTTGACAATTGATGAACAACTGATGCCTTGCAGAGCTCGTTCCTCATTTATTCAATACATGCCCAAGTAAACCGGATAAGTGCGGCATACAAATTTGGTGGATTTGCGATTCCAAAACTGCATATCCACTAATGGGCATACCATATACAGGCAAGGAAGGCAATGATAGAGCAGATGGTTTAGGGCAAAACATTTGTTGTTCGTTTGTGCACGCTATTTTTTCGAATAAATCGGAATATTACAATAGATAACTGCTTTACCAGTATTAAATTGGCAGAAAGCTTATTATCGAATAGATTGACATTGGTTGTGACGTTGCAAAAAACAAAAAATGCATCCGTCTAGAATTTTTACCAAAGAAAACGAGAGAAAAGGGATCAACAATATTTGGATTCAAAAAGGCATTTACAATAGCATCACATGTTCCTAAACCTGAGAGTGGGAAGGCTGTTTTATTTTTATCATTTTATTTTCACAATGCCGAAATTCTTGTTTAAACGCAATGAAAAACCAATATCAGCCATAAATAAATATTATGGTGTCTCAAAGTGAGGTGTCGATATCCTTAATTAGATGATTCATGAATAAACGATATAAAAGAAAGATGGCCTTTTTCATTTTTTATGATTTTTCTAGATGTTATACGGTGCAAAAAATTTCCTTATTGGAATTCAAAAAACTCAAATAAAATAAATTTGTTTCTAAGAGCTCTTGGTGAGGAATTAAATACACTATTGATAAAAAAACGGGCAAATAATCCAAAACTGCAAACCGGGAGTCGCTAAGCAATATCGAAAGTATTGAGACATGTACAAGACATCGGCGACAAAGTTGCGGGTCCGAGTTCGTCAAATGATACTGCGCCAAGCATCAAAAACAATCTTGTGTAACCTACGAAAAGAGTGTATATGCAATCAGCATTCAACAACAACTCGTCAATGTCTTCAATGCAGCGATAAATGAATTATCCTAAATGTACTTGGAAAACTGTTTTTTTTTTTTAATTTTCTTATTTTTTAATAAATGAACTGCTTTAAAACCCCTTATATTTACAGGCAGTTTATAGAGACTGAGAAGCTCTTGTTAAGAAGATTTGTTATAAAATATGTTACTATTTATACTATTTGCCGTAGGCACTTGGCGAAACACACTTACACTTAATAAACATATTTTATTAAACACTTGTTGTTTATTTCGCAAAAATTAGATTTTTGAATATTTTAATTAAAAAATTTGTTGAAATCGATCGAGTGATTTTTTTTAATTTTTTGAACAAATTTGTTAATTAAAATATCCAATAATCTAATTTTTTCCAAATAAAAATCAAAAACATATTTAATAAAATGTGTTTATTAAGTGTAAATATATGCTAAGAGGTTTAGGGTTAAGTAACAGAAGTTCGTTCACCTGGAAAATAAACTTTCTAACAATTTTCGTCCACTTTCATTTGAAAAACCCTGTATATGAGGTTTCCTGGAGCATTAAAACATCGATATAAGTTCAAAATGATTACAAACATTTGGTATGCCTTTGAATGGAAAGGTCATTTTTAAAATTAGCTGAGGTTTGACAAAATACAACAAATATTTAAATAGGCATCCTTTGTTGCATGACGTGAGTTTTCGAAAATGAAAATTATTTTTGAATTTGTTTTGTAATCTTGAAAGAGAAACTGAAGTTGCACTTCATGAAAAAAAAAATATTTTCCGAGAAAATCGATGTTTTTCATTCATATCATATATATCATAAACTATGCATTTAGCACAATAAAATTTGTATGTTTCATCATATAAATAAGTTTTATTTCATATCACATTTTGAAAATTAATTTATAGAATTAAAACTAAAAACTAAACAAATAAATTTAAATATAAAATAAAAAACAATAAATATATAACAAATATGTAAATAATTCTAAAAATAATCAAGGAACTTTGAAATGAGAATGCAGCTAAATATTTCAGTCGATTTTTGGTTTAGTCTCATTAGATCACAAGTGAAAGTATTTGCAAGACAACCGTTTGTTTTTCTGTCCATTCAGGAAAGTGACCGAGATTATCAAGCCAAATTTCCTTCGGCGGCAGTAGTGCAGAAGTAGTTTTTTTTTCGTGTTATCTCAATTTTTTCATTGAGAGATTTTGAAAAGCGGCCTACCGATACTTCCAATTTAAAATCAAGGAGCGCCCGAATATCCATATTTTTCGTCGCTTTTTGTTGTTCTACTCGCCTAAAAATAAAAAATCGTAAAACTTAGGGAAATATTGTGGAAATTCGTTATAGTGTTCTACATCGAGTAAATGGTAAAAACTCTCATATACCACTTCCGAGAATGAATTCTGGCTTTGTATCGACCCAACAAGTAAGTTTTGTATCGACCCCAACATTTGAGTCCAACAAGTCTACCCCGCCCATAAACTTGTTTTATATTCTTTAATAATTGATGGACATTCGACATTTATGCTTCCTGCATTTCTTACTCTGCTGCTCGATATTTGAACGAGTGTTTTTTAAACAAACGTTGACACTAAGGTCACTAATCTTGTGTCTTTCCATTGCACAACAGCTATCTCGTAATCATCCACACAAGCGAAGTGTCAAGTTCGACAGCTGCACCTCGCCGCTGGATTTTTCAGCAAGCCTCATTTAGGAGTTATCAATTTGGAAGCCGACTTTTTCTTGCTGTTCCTAGACTGTGGATTCCACGTCTCGCCAACTCTACTAGTAATGTGACTGATGTATAGTAATTATCGAAGAATACTTTGTAATTACTTAATGGCGGAATTATTCTACACAAGCGAATTACAACGTTTGAAGCAGAACTAAGATTAATTTCCGTAAACGGCCGTTTTCGATCATCTTTTTCCTGGCCGGTGTATATCTCTATGTTGTAAGCAAAGCCGGATGTTCCACACAAAACAAACAATTTGAAATCCCATTTATGCGGCTTGTTCGGCATATATTGTTTCAAGTAGCAGCTGGATTTAGTTTGACACATTGGTTCGTCAACTGCAAGGTATTTTTCGAGAGGTGATGGTCAAGGGAAGCATCGGTTCTTGCGGCCATTGTTTCATTGTTGTTGAAATGAAGATATTGCTTAATTTTTTCAAATTTATTCAATGACATTGTTTCCTGAATCATAACGTTTCCAAGTTTTGGATCCCAATAGCGTCTGATGTTTGGAATTTGGACAATGGAAGTAAACATCGAAATTCTCATATAATTTTTTATATCTTTTGCCGTAAACAACGTGTTTATATTTGGGTTTTTTTGGCAGGCGTATAAATTCGTTTCAGTAACAAATCGGGATATTATTTCATTGTCCATAAAAAAAATTAAAATAATCTGAAGGTGTATCAAAATTCAAAAATTGTTCCGGTAATTGCGTAAACCTACAAAATCGTACTTTGTCATCACTCACTTCAAAATTTTTGGTTTTTCAAATAGTTTTGGAATATTTCTGCTTAATTTGTGTTCATTCGGCAAGAGCAGTGGCAGAATCTCTTAATATGGTCTCATTTCCTAAAACAATTTCCATATTTTGAATATCAAACGGCTCATCGCCGTTTATTTCAGCGCATTCGGTGATGTATTTTAAAATTCGTGAATAAACCTAATAAAATCATTTTCAAATGAAAAATTCGTTTGAATAATTGTTAGGCGTGTTTATTTACATATTTTAGATACTTACTTTGCACATTTATATACTAATTCTACGAGATATTACGCAAAATGTAGCACTGCTTCTCACTTCTACGCTCCACCACAAACCTATGCACGCAAGAACTTTCCCGCCAATATTTTGACAGCTAATAATACTATAAAACTATTTAGAATATAAAAAGACCAATGAACCAATTTATATAAGTTATAAAATGAAGTACAAAATAAGTGCGAACTAAAATAAAATCTTATATAGCAAGCATATCATATATGGTAAACTATGCAATAAAGGGTTAATCATTATATCAGTAAAGATTTACTTCACGAAATTGATTTCATTTTATAAAATAAATTAATTCCGCGACATCAATTTTTAGTGAACAAAATCAGCGCAAAATTATTTATTTTTGAGCGGAATTAATTTTCAATTATAAAATAATTTCGGTGTAAAGTCAGCTAAATTTGTCGGTGGAATTCGTGCGGAAAATAGGTTCAGTTTCGGTGGATTAGTGAAAAGACGATTCTTTTAATCGTAATTTTTAGATATCTCTGACCTCCTCAACTCTATCAATGACTTTTTTTGTTTTGTTCACTATCACTATCACAATATCACCAAATAATTTTATTAGAAAATCAATTACCATAATGTCTTCGTTTCCCTTTCATTATCTTCATATAATTTTTAAGTGGTTTGTAAAATGTGTTAAATTATTTATTATCAGTATAATGCTATTAACCCTATAATTATTGTACGTATCATATTTTAATATTTAAACTATGTCATGAATAATTTTCAAAACAAACAACGGATTTAAATAGGCATAATACCATTTTCATTTTTAAAATGTAAAAAATCGAAATAATTGGAAATTTTCATAATATTACAACAACGATAAATTCTATTTAATTTGATAGGTAGAATATAGGTTTCGATTTACTTGATTAGCGATCGAATTTTATTCGATTATAAACACAAATCGGGTTTGGTTTAATAAAATTAACTGATTTTGTGCTAAATCGATTGTTGAATTGAGAGATTAAGTAGAATTTAGATATATAAATGTTCTGCGAAAGATTCGCTTTAACCGAGATACGGTGTATTGAATTTTCATTTCCGCTTATAAACATTTCTTTTCGAGTTTTTTGCAAGATGCAAAATGTTGTTGAGCTAAAACTATATACGATTAAATCTGAAGATGGTGATGGGTATGTGAACCAGGAACTTTTAAAAAAAAAATATTTTATATGTTTGCTGTGAATATGACTGATGGCTTTATTAATAATTCTCAAGTATAACATAAATGTTATTAATTACAAGCAAAGACACTTGTACTTAGACAAAAAAAATATAAATACGATAATAAAAAACTATAACGATTCATGTACTTATGCGTTTATGACATATTGCGCTTGTTATTAATGATTCTTGGTAAAGTTTATGTTAAATTACTGCACGCATTTATCATACGTGGACATATTATTTGTTATAAGCAGTTTGCTTCCTGAAACTTCTTACTTAAGCCGTTATGTTATTTTAGAAAATGTGCGCTCAGAAGTTCATTAAATATTATACCCTTTGTTTAACCTGCTGTAAACGGAAATCTTGTCTAAATTTTATTCACTTCATGATTTATGATTTGAATTTGAAATTGGCATGAACATATTACTGATTGATTAGAATATTTTTAAAAAAATTTATGGTAATATAAAAATGTAGTAATGACAAATCTATTGTTAATTCCATATCAATCAAAATATCACGTACATAGCATAGCTTACATACATGATGAATAAATCAATAAATCTGCTCGGTTGACTATATGTCTGTGTGTTGATTATCGTGGGTTATGCAAATTGCATATCCTACAGATGTTGAATAATTTTGAATTGGTTTTTGTTTTCACCTCCATGCATTTTGAAACTTATTCAAAGGTTAACTAATTTGGATAACAAACAGTCTATACGAATGTAAATATATGAATCGGAATTTGGAATAAAATGAATGCAATTTTGAAAGAAAATTTCTCATAGAACCATTTTAGAAGGTCAGTCTCGGTCCGGTTGGATAACAAACACCAAAGAAAACGAATATAGGCTAGATTTGTGTAAGACACTACGGTGTATTTTGTATTGTTGTGCAGCATAAAAGCTCTCAGCCACATTGCACAATGAGCATAACGCGTTCTAGATCATTGTACGGTATTTCAAACTTAGCCAAAACTAATATTATTATGCCTTATACTTTGGACGATTGCACAATGAACCCGGACTATGTCTGCCAGAACCAAAATTGTATCACCCGGAACCATTTAAGTTTAAACAATGAATACAATGTATTTGTTGTGGAACAAACAAGTCAAAAGAACGTTAGTTGCCACCACTATTTGATTTTTCAGCCGGAACCATATAAAGGCAACCAGACGCAGAGTTTACTAGGCGGTTTGAAGCTTGCACATTGTATTTTTTGAGTTCGTAACAACGACTCTCGGGACCTCTATAATGTCAACTTGAACTACTATAATGTCAGTCATTTGAGAGAATCATGCAACATATAAACCGTCATCAGGCACCTTAACAACTTCAGCCGGATCCAATATAATGTCATCCGGAATCAGGCGGAGCATATAACCAACCTTTCAGCCGAAAACGTAGAAGCTTTCTGCAGGAAACGTAGCAACGTCAGCAGGGACCACTACATTGTAGTGTTTGGACGTCAGAGGAACCACCGAAAATTTATTTTTATCAATGGAAAACAATTGAAGCAGTCTTCTTTGGCCACCTGATGCTCAGGGTTAGGGTGTATAGGTACCAAGCTGTTCCATTGACCTTGCTAGACTGCTTAAAATTATGTATATTACAAAGTATAGCAAATTCATTTTTTTGTTTTTATGCCATATTGTGCTCTCAAACGTCATATTATTTAAAGTTAAATTTATTTTTGAACCTTTAAAACTTGCTTGGAATCATCAAATTATTATTAATATGAATTCAAAAAAATCAATCCAATTAGAAAAAAAATAGTAATAATAATTTGAAATAACCCCAAAACGAGTTTTATCACTTTATGAAAATTATCATCAATTTGAAAATTTAATAAAAAAATTTTTTTAGGGCACGGACATGACATATTCTGGAGCTCAGTTTCAAACACCCCGTTCTCTTCGACCTACAGTATATTCAGTTCCAGCAAACACCAACAACAAAACGACAATAGTAACAAACTCCGTCAATTTGAATGAGAACCCTGGCAACTGACAATCATTCACTTCCTTCTTATTTGTCGTATAATCCGTCCCGCAATAAAAGAAACAAAAAAATTTTTAAACAACGAAAGTTCTACCTTTCTAATTTTGCCATTATTATCACAAACAGGTGATGAGTCGCCGCAGCACACTTCGTCGACTCCTAATCGAGAACCGCACAAAGTAATCAGGCGCAAAACTCCAACGTACAGGTCAATCGAAATTCGAAAATTCCAGCAGTAGAATCAAACGCCATCCCCGGGTACTAAGAAACGCTGAACAAACCAATTTGCAGGTTTCAATGCCTCCTGGTTTTACGCCTTTTCCTGCTAATCATATTCCATATCAAAATTTTATGGCGTTTAATCCATACTTACCCCAAACTATACAACCACCAACCAATTGGTAACCCAACGTCTTATGTGCCTGTAACAATTGACACTAACCGAGATCAAGAAAATGCGAAGAGATTACAACCACGACTTCCACGCAGCTTACCGCAGAAACAAAAAGATCCATTAGTTCCATTTTGGTTACGCCGTTCCACAAGTGGAACGTTAAGGTTGATGAAGTTCGTTTAGGAGTTTCTGATAAGGATTAAACAACTTGCTCATGCCAATAATATACCACTTGAACAACTAGTACATAATATTAGCATATTTTAGAAGCGTATGCAAAAGAACACAATTGGAACGAAATTGATCATTATCATGGGCCGACTTTCGTAGGGAAATACCTCACGGGGATTTAGATATTAAGAATCATTTGGAATCACGAAAACGACATACAAATGAAGCGTGTCTTGAATTTTACTAAGATTTGCTTAAGTTAGCCATGCCACTGAAAAAAGCATTACTAGAAGAGGATCTTATCGAGTTGCTCCGAAAGAATATGCGAGGCGATTTAAGGGCTCACAAACAACAACATTACTAATAAATATTGCATTTCGCCTTGGCGATAAAATTTATTTATAGTTATTTAATAACTATCTCAGAAGATGAGCGATGCGTGCTATGTTAAAACCATTTAAATAAATCAGGGCGAACGAAATGCTGTATAAGATAAAGGAATTTTGACAGCGGGAAATAAGATTGCGCTAGTCACCGCAAATGGCAGCACTATCACTAAAGTGAATTAATTTTGTTATGTAATTACCAGCGGAAATTTTTCATTCATTATGTGCACTTTTTTCACTAAATAAAATATCTCAGCGGAATAAAATATTAAAAGTAATCCTTAAAATGGCAAACTGATTGATCTCCGAAGTAAAGGAACTCGGTATATATGAAATCTTGAAATTTAACAATATTCCGTCTTTCCGGCATTTCTTCCACTAGTAACCAATACTTTCGGTTCTTTTTCTAATAGCTTAAACTATACTGAGACTATATGGGAAATTTGGGGAAAATTCATGGACTAGAATTTTCGATAGCCATCGATATTTCATAGCCAAGAATTCTAAAATCCGAACCAAATAACCAAATGATTTCGAATAAACGGATTCCTATTACAAATTCGACGCTGATTCGGAATCTGTAATCAGTTTTACGGGTCCATTATTAAGTATTTTGGTCTTTTCATTTCGTCGCATTTCTGGCTATGAAATATCGAACGACATAATGGTTCCCCATAGTAAGTCGTGTTGTAAGAACAAAATGCTTAAGTCAGTATGACCTAAGCTACTAGAAAAAAAACCGAAAGTATTGGTTACTAGTGAAAGTTTTTGAGATATTCGTCAAAAACTGAAAATCACTTATATGGCCACAGAAAATCCAAAAATTCTAGTGAAAATTCTAGTCCATGAATTTTTCCCAAATTTCCCATATAGTCTCAGTATAGTTTAAGCTATTACAAAAAGAACCGAAAGTATTGGTTACTAGTGGAAGAAATGCCGGAAAGACGGAATATTGTTAAATTTCAAGATTTCATATACCGGGTGGTTCCTTTACTTCGGAGATCAATCAATTTGCCATTTTAATGCTTGGTTCACGTATGCGATCAAAAAATGATTCGCGAATCAAAGGAAAATTAAATCATTGAAAACATATACAAATTTCCCCGCCCGAGATGAAATAATTTTACTTTGGGAAAATTTTTATCGGAAGCATTCCAGATAATAAAAAAAAAATAACAAATTATGAGTAATTAATAATGTGAAACAATTACGCTCAAAGATTGGATTCGCGAATCATTTTTTGGTCGCATACGTCAACCAAGCATAAGAATCACTTTTAATATTTTATTCCGCTGAGATATTTTATTTAGTGAAAAAAGTGGTACATAATGAATGAAAAATTTCCGCTGGTAATTACATAACAAGTGTGGTGGCCAGCTCTGGAGAAGGTAACATATAGGAAGATGATGGAGAAGGTCCAAAGAACGGCCTGCAATATTATAAGCGGGGCGCTTAGGTCAACACCTACACGCGCTTTAGAGGTTATGTTCCATCTTATTCCAATCGAATTTTTTGGTAAGTAGATGGCAGCCAATGTGGCTACGAGACTCTCGGCTGTCTCTCAGTGGAAGTGTCTTCAGGCGGGATACTCGACGATAGTTCGATCACTAAGGGAAGAACTGGTGAATCTAGATTATATTAAACCAACGTTGTGCTTCGATAAGTTTTCCGGACCATCTGTCCTTTGAGAGAATCCTGGAGCAACGGATCAATACTGGAAAACGAGGCACTGCAATTCTTCATGGACGGTTCTAAGCTAGACGGCAAGGTAGGAGCCGGAGTCATCTGTGAGAAGCTTAATGTTAATATTTCTGTTCGTCTCCCTGACTACTGCAGCGTGTACCAGGCTGAAGTGGTGGCGATAGGCGAAGTCGGGACATGGTTGAAGCATAACGTGGTATCCGTGAGGGATGTCGCAATTTATGTGAACAGTCAGGCGGCGGTTAGGTCGCTAGAGGTGGTTTGTTTGAAATCACGGCTGGCGCTGGATTGCCGATCATCTCTTAATGAGATGAGCGAGTATTTCAGCATCCAGATAATCTGGATCCCTGGTCACTTAGACATCACGGGAAACTGCAGGGCAGACGAACTAGTTAGGTACGGTACGACTCTCCAGATCAGCCGGAAAAGGCAGGTCTGGGGAGGCCTATAACCGCGCTCAAATCGGCGCTCAGTAAAAAGGCAATCGCCTTGACAAACGAGAGGTGGACCAACACCGTCACGTGCAGGGTAGCAAAACAGATTTGGCCAAAACTGGACCTGCGGCGCTCCAAAACACTAGTTATTCCTGGGAAACCGAGATTTAGGATTGGTCGTAGGGATACTGACAGGACTCTTCCTTTTTGGAACATGCGAGAAACCTGGGTCTACAGACGAATGACTTTTGAAGAAGTTGTTTAGACGAAGAGGAGGAAGAAACGTTCGATCACTTCCTATGCTCGTGTCCGGCACTATCATACAGAAAGCAGAAGTATTTAGGTGTGTACGGTATGGATCGCCTTTTGGAACTCGCGGGCTGTGGGGTGCGAGATATTTTACGCTACATCAGTAGCTCTGGATGGATTCAGCGGGAGTAAAGGAGAGATAGGATCCTGTGGTATCACAATGGGCCACTACTGGCCTAAGTGTGTGATAGCAGCCACTCTAACCTAACCTAACCTAACCTACATAACAAAATTAATTCTTTTTAGTGATAGTGTTGCCACTTGCGGCGAGTAGCGCAATCTCTTATTTTCCGCTGTCAAAATTCCGCTATCTAATACAGCATGCGAACGAGCGGGTTGAACTAAACCCTATAAGATTGGTTACACTTATTTCGACTTTGCAAGATAAACCGAGAAGCTATGATCTCCAAACATAGATTACCATATAGCTCACTTCACCCAAAAAATTTAGCTTAACGCGCCCACGACAAGCAGAACGGAGTTTAAAGCAGAATTTATTAGTGCGAAAAACAACGAAGATAGATGATGAATGCGGTAGTTGAGGAATAGTGGCCGAAAGAAGTCGGAATATGTTTACACACACCAGAGGTGTTTACTAAGCGCATCGTGAAACAGCTAGTTTCTCGTGACATACTTTTTTATTTTTTACCGATTAGGTTTTTTGGTACGAATGGTAATTTTTGTATATAAATTTTTGTATGTGATCGATGAAATCAAAATCTAAACACATTTAGTTTATATGTGATAAAATTCTCATTTCGCGGCTCGTGATTGCCTTTGTTTACTTCTAATTATGAGCTCGAAATAAACCAAAGTAAGAATATTACTGATAATATATATCCCTACCATAATTATCGTATTATCTAGTGGTAGGTGACAAAATGTGTTAAAAATTTTATTTACAGAATTTGGGTCAAAACTTTACTTTGATAATTTCACTAAAACTTTTTTTTAGTCTTTATCTGAAGTGAACCGAACGAAGCAACTGAAGTGAATTGAACATTAGTTTCCTACATTTTCCAAAATAGTTTATTTAATGTTTTGAGTATTACATACTCAAAACATTGAATAAACTGCTCGGTGTTGCCCAAAAAAACCGCGGTGGATCGTATTTTACGAAATCAAAAAATTTCCATTTTTTGGAGGAGCCTTCAAAATTTATTCCAAATTGTAAGCTATTGTATGCCAAAACAGGTTGTTGATTTCAAGTTTAAACGTGGATAGCTAGTGATTTGGTCATCTATCCAGTTCAACCGTATAACAGTAACCGATGTGCTTAATTTGCATTAGTTCTTAGGATTCATGAATTATTTTTGTGTAAACAATCTTTACTTCCGCTATAAATATTACATAGAAAAGTTATGGTATAAAAATTATTTAAAAAAGTACCTTAAATGACGAATATGTTTAACAATCATAACGTAAATCTAATTTGCACATTTTAAAGAATCATCTTAACGTAGAAAGGTTAATCCTTTGTTAGGTTTATAGAAAATCTTAACTTCGAAAAATTAAAATTAACATTAGAAAATCCATTGATTTAAATAATCATTTATAAAATAATATACTATCTCATCAGAATCTTTGGTCTTACCTGGGAAATGTCTTAGTTAGATTCAACTTATTGTCAGTCGTCTTTATTGGAGCGCAAGAACAACGATAAATAATCATCAAACGCTAATTAGCAGTTTTTGTTATATTGCATCATCTCTGAAGACTATTTTCTTACACGACCATTGTTATTCCAACTTGAAACTGCTCATATGGCGCATAAAAGTGTGAAATTCTATACAATTTTAGTTGTAATTATAAATATTATTCTATAAATAATAAGTAAGTTCTAAAATGAAAAATTGCTTTATTCTCACTTTATTTATGGACTTATGGTGAGGCTATATGTGTACAAGTACTTATATAACGAGTGCGCTATACTGTACATTTATGAATAATGAGTTTTTTGACTATACAGAGGTCGCACATATGTTCAATTTATATATATTCCATAATAATATCTTCCATTTTAATCAACAAAATAATATATATATACATTTTGTATTATAACTTTTATATATTCGGACTCAAATATAATACAATAATAAACACAAATAAATCATATAATGTACGATTACATTATACAATCGTCATACTGTGCAAATTCGGTGCCGCATTATCATCTATCGCTCGCTATATAAAGCCTTAACGAAAGCGAATTCAAAATACAATGTAACATGCAAAAATATAATGCTTTATGTCGGCATTTTATATTTGTTGTATTTGCAAAATATTTTATTGGGAAAATAGAAAAGTTTTTGCTGAACTTGGAATTATCTTTCCCTCTTTATCTCTATAATACATTGAATGGGTGTCTGTACAATGACTTTATGCTTTCAGTTTCATCACCGCACACAAATTTTTTCAACTATGACATGATGTAATCGTACTAGAAAAATGATACGAAAAAGATCGAGCAATAAAATTGATGTATTTTAAGCATATGCATGTATGTTTATTTGAAGTGTGCTATTCAACTGGAAAATGAGAATAAATTTACATTATTGTCATTTTAATGTTTTTGTAATTTAATAACCTAATAATAAAAATGAAACATAAAAGAAACTCATACATAATATTGTACTATGACACAGTTTAGGTGAGAGTTACGAGTTACTTCCGCAGTAATTAAATTTTAAAAGTTACTATTTTGAGGCACACACATTCGAAATTTGGTAAGACTGCATTCAAATAAGTTGGTTTACTAAAATATATTTACGTAACAACTTTGTTAACCTTGAACTAACCTTGATTCCATGATTTTTACCGAAGCTAAATATTTTACTAGAAAGTGAAGCACCCGCATGAAAATGATTATCATCTTGGGATATTAAAATTTCATCATTGACGAAGCCATTTATTATTATGTATTAAAATGACCACAGAAAATATCAATCGAACCAAAATTTGCAAAATTTATTACAAATCCTATCGAACACCTGAAATTCATAACATTTAGCAAGTCCAAAATAGTAAATTTTCAGCAAACGGTTAAAGCTGATTTATTCGCTTATTCATATTTAAGCAATTATTGTGTTAACTTTCCTTAACAAAATAATTGATTAAATAGAAATAATGAGAATATTGGTTGGGTGGGTCCTTGACATGTACCTCAATGTGATCCAAGTATTTCGCAATTTAGACGCTCAAAAAGACGAATAGTATAAGAATGGAGTCCAACAAGCTCGCATATACATTTTCGAAAATTTTACAAGTATGTCATCTGACAATATGATTATTTTAATTGCTGAACTGAAGACAACACACACATTCCACAGAATTTACACAAATCTATTTGTTTAGGTTTACAGAGGAATTAACATCCCAATTTTCCATATCTCATAGTCCTATCTTACGATATAATTACTCCATGTGACGTTTAGTCATCCAATTTTTTTCAAGGCCCTTTCTGAAACAAATATTTATTTGTGGAACCTTATACTTTACACATATGTACTTAAGTATGCTCGCGAGGTGACTTATTTGAATAAGTATTCTCATTCTAAAACTATAATTTTTTTAAATAAGCAACAAAACTATGCTTATTGTTTTGATATTTTTCCGCAAAAATAGGCAAAATAGGTTCGGATTTTTTTAATTTTAAATGTGGTTTTATTTTGTGATTTTAAGCAATATAACTTGTGTCACTTGACCCGGTGTGGCTCGAGTGTGGAAATTGAGTTGTAAACCATTGTTTCTTAAACTACATACATTGAAACCATTAAAGTTAAAAGCCAAAGAGATTTGATTTATCAGAGAATAATGAAAACTGCTAGGAGCCTCTAAAGGAGGCTTTTATTTAGAAGTATTATAAGAGTCTTACTTTTTTGTCATAACAATTATTTTTGGTCATTTTGTGGATGACAACCCCACCCCACCTATTCTAAATTTGTATATAAAAAAAATCCAACAAAAGGTTTGCGTGTAGGGAGTTTGCTCAAAAATTGTCAAGTAAACCTAACTTCAAAATGAATTGGAGAGCGAGACCAATGTACACCGGGTATGCGCAAAACAATACACTCTAGAAGAATGTTTTTTCTTATATGTTTCTCGTTTCCATCAATGCGAATTGATGGGAACAAAAAACAGAGAAGGAAAAAGGTTCTTCTGGAGTGTTTTGCGCGTTGTGTGGTGACGAATTTTTTTTTAATTTGGATGTCATTCGAGTATTGGAATTTGGTAAAAATTAGTCTCGCAGTTGGTAGGTTACTTGGTTGGTAATAAAAAAACAAAAAAATAAGTCGGATTTTTTTTTTTTTTGAGCGAGATTAGCCCAATAATTGTGAAAACTAGAAAAACTTTATTAAAAATTACGACTAAATTAACACTAAAATTGTTGGTGTTAAAATTAGTAAAACATTAAAACTTTGATTAATTATTTATGTAGGAAGTGAATAAAGATGTAAAATTATACGTAATTTGTGAGTTTTATATATATAAAGGGTATCGGGCAACGGGAAAATTTTTTTATAGTGTGTTGTGAGCCGCACATTGGGTAGCTTGGCTGATTTCGCGTTAAGTTGATATTAATCGGAATAGTGTCGTGTGTTGGTGACAATTATCCGAACAGGTTAATTTTCAACCAGTGCGTAACATCGTGCATACAGGTGGCCAGTTGAGGCCACTTCAATTTATATACGGTGTAAGGCGAAAATTCGCCTCTCATTTTTCAACGTTCTTTTTCAAAGGGTGGCCATGTGAGGCCACTTAAGTTTTTTTACTGTTGGCAAGACAACGCTCCACGTTTTGTTTTGGCAGCCGATCAAAGCCAAATTTTTGTTGTTTACTGTTTACGGCGGGAAGACGCCCAACAACTATTTACTGGTGGCCAGTTGAGGCCACTTCGCATTCGACGGATCCGGCGGCCAGTTGAGGCCAGTCGTATTATTCGGAGTTTGCCGGCGGTTGAGGCCGCATCATTTAAGGTTAACGGCGAGGCAAAGCCCTACAATAACGGTGGTCAACCGGCCATTGACAAGCTTTGCGAAAGGCGGGAAGGCGCCCCACATGGGATTGGGTTTTTGTTGTTATTTGCGGTTGGCGAGACAACGCCAAACGAGGTTTTTTTTGTGGTCAGTTAAGGCCACACCAGTTGTATTTTGCTTATCGGGGAAAGGCCCCGCAACGATATAGTGCCCAACCAGGCAAGTGCTCGAGCGCAAGGCGGGGAGTCGCCCAACGGGAAAACATTCGGGTAACGGCACATAAAGCCGCAACGGTCCGGGGCGGCGACCTTGGCATGACGACTGCCCAAGGTCGCAACAGTAAATTTTTTTTTATATTGAAGGTACGATTTTTTTGTTTTTTTTTTACATTTTTATGTTTTAAATTCTTTCCAGTTAAATTTTTTTTTCATGTAATCGAGCGCCGCACACCGGTGTCTGTCGCGCGCTCGATGTGTATTGGTCTCGCTCCCAAATTTTTCGAAGCGTTTATTTAATTTTATTTGGGGATTTCTTTTTCTAACTGGTGGGTTTTGTTTTTTTTCCGCGGCTGAGAGTAAAAAAAAATGAATTGTTTATTTGTTTTGGGTATGGTATGAAAGGAGCGGAGACTCCCATCTGTGTTGTGTCGGTGTCGGGTTGGGTCCCTTGCTGCCCGCATCCTAATTCGAAACCAGTGCTTCGCACTGTTTGAGTTCGAGCGGATGCGCGCACCCGCAGGCACCTCTTTCTGTTATAATTATTTTGTTGTGTCCGTTCCTCAAGTTCCGGCCGACGAATTTCGGTGGAACATCGGTTATTTTTTTTATTATTTGCCTATTTCCCAACTTTCTGTATTCTCGGTGTAAGCCAGAATACCAGCAAGCCTCAAACCCCACGACCTTAGCACTTATCCCTGAGAAAACTTTAAATAGAATTTTTTTAATTTTCGTTGATGTTTCACTATATGCATTTTCACTGAGTGTGTCCAAAATCTCGGTTTTCAAAATCTCGGTTTGTCATAATCTCGGTTTTTTTTCTAAATCTTGGTTTTCAAAATCGTTTTCAAAACCCTGGTTTTCAAAATCCTGGTTTTCAAAATCCCAGTTTTCAAAATCCCGGTTTTCAAAATCTCGGTTTTTAAAATCTCGGTTTCCAAAATCCCGGTTTTCAAAATCCCGTTTTTTATAAAAAAAAAAAAACCCGATGTTTAGGAAATCCCGGTTTGGATTTTTAAAATTTGGTATGTGGGACAATGGGATTCTTAAATGATTTTTTGACAAAATTCAAAAATGAGTTTGCGATAAAGTTCTAGAAAATGGCTAATAAGGATGGAATTGGGATGGAGGGCTAAGTGTTCGTGAGAGTTATCGAAGCCGTCACAGTAATTGTAGAGTTATTGCATTTCAAAATGTTGCATTAACAAAATACTGCTTTTTTTGAAAAAAGGATTTTGAAAACCGGGATTTCAAAAACCGAGATTTTGAAAACCGGGATTTTGAAAACCGAGATTTCATAGTACACCCATTTTTAATAATAAGTCGGGTTTCATGAGTATTTTTCATTATTCAAAATTTCAAGACGACCTGTTTTTGCGTCAAGTGATTTCCTTAATTCTAAACTCCTGCTGGATTTAGTAGCCAAAAAGTAAAATGTGTGTCTAATTAGGAAGCTAAGTTCTTATTAAATATATTATTACAAAAACACAGATTAAGTACCATATACAGTACTAACCCGATTTAACGAAAGGCACAAAAAACTTTGCTTTCGTAAAATCGGACATTCGTTAAATCGGATATTTTTTAAAAAGGGTTTTTGAATTTTAAAATTTTAGGAAATATCTAATAAATATCAATCATTAGTTTCGAATTTATTAAAATAAAACTTAAAATGTATTAGCACATAATTAAAAATTATATTATTTACTATTTTTGGTTCATTACATATAATTTATTTGTTTTAGTTAAAAAATACTGATATTTTCATTTGTTTAAAAAATTAAAATCTCGAACCAGTACAATTAAGATACGTCAATAATTAGTTTTCCACTATATTTTCTAAAGCTATCATTCTGATTTTCCGCAAAGTTAGAATATCGCTTAAATTTAATCTTTAACGGTCCGGAAGTATTTCAAGTTTACTTCCCACCAGGTCCAAGCTACTTTTCATACGAAGGGAACTTGTGGTCTTATTACCAAGTAGGCGTTCAGAATTCAAGAAGCTTTCCACAATTAACGCTCCGGTTGGGCCGCGTGAGCCCGAAGATGCTTTAGTGTAAATGAATTTATTGTTCATCATATTCAATCTGGGACCTTGAAAAAGTGTTGAATGGTATCATGTTCATTTTCTTCATCCGCATTGTAACTTATATTTGGTATTCTTCTATTTCTAGGAAGTACTTCGCTATCACTACTATTGTCACTATCATTATAGTCTGCAAACGTAATGCATCTCCGATTTTAATTTTTATCAATAAAAAAAAATACCGAATTCAAATTCTACGTCACTGCTGCTAATATCATTGAAATTATTGTTATCATCGTGTATTATTCATTCAGTGTTTCCTGCCATATTTTACGGTTTGAAACAAAATAAAATAGTATAAACTACACTGTGTAAAATAACTCCTGCAACGCATACGCTCTCTTGAAAAATTAAAGTAAGACTGAATTTGCAAGCGAAAACCAGTGTACGTACAGAGAAACGGTAAAAGATAACAGATTATGGATAACAAGCAGAAACAAATTTACAGACAGGACATGGCACAATACTTAACGCATTACTGAAGTATTAGAAGGGGCTGATTCATCCTTATCATTATTTTAATTTTCGCGTTGTTCTGATTGTTCTAAAACTATCCGTATCATTATCAATTAAGTTATTGCAACAATACCGCTCTTCTTCAATTTCATCAGCAACCCGAAGTTAAAACCAATGAACTCAAATTCTCGCTACGAGTGTTTAATACTATTTCCGAAATTTCATCCCAAGAATCGTGCAAACCAAATACCGCATCCTTGATATTAATTTTTTTCAATATTGCTCCTATGTTCTCATGATCGCTTGTTCTATTTACCATTCCATTACCTCTAGCATCAATATTTTAATTAACCCTTTCACCGACACGTCGGTTCGGTATATACCGACACAAACAAAATAATAAAAAAACACTGTCTCAGAGGAAGCGTTTCTGTTTTCATTGTGCCCCAAATTGTTTTCTTTGTGATATAATCTGCACTATAACCGGTTTGACTAAAACGGTCAAGAATCTAAATTATAGTATGTATCCTGTAACGACTATCCTTAAATACTTATGCGTCCACGAAAGGGGTTAATCATTTGGATTAAATTTTGATCCATTTTTTTGACACTTTGCAGTTACATTTATGCAATAAAGTTTTTTAAGTTTTCGTAAAATCGGATACTTTTCTTTCGTATAATAGTATGCGGCAAAATCGGGTATCGTCTAATCGGAGATTCGTTAAATCGGGTTAGACCTGTATTTAAATTCCCCAGGATATTATAAAATCTATAAGTAAGCTAATTCTTAATTTGATAAAAATCTCAAATCTAAGCATCCATGTTCTAGGATATACCCATTAGCCCAAAAATACAACTAAAAGATTGCAAAGATTAAATCATAAAAAAAATCGCTTAGATGGACTGACGGGCAGAACGTTGAGCGTAAGTGATGTGTGAGATTTGCAAAGATTATTTTTGAGATTATATAATTAAATATTAGGATTATGAAGCCAACTGGCACTCCAGAGCGGGGATTGTTGTGTTCCCTTTCCAAACTATTATACTATTTCTTCTACGCTGAATCCGTTCGGTTATTCAAATTTGTACTAACTCAAACAATGGTTGCTTGAAGTTCATGGTGAAGTTGTGGTAGTTGCCACGCGCGCTGCGATCTAGGAATAGCTAAGAACTTATAATAAATAAGTAAATTAAATTTTGTTCATTTAATTTAAATATTTATTCAGATGATTTTGTGATATTCGCGACGCAGTTTGATAGTTTTTGTGATATTACTAAATTAGATGTGTCATCAGCAAAAATTGATACTGTTGGAACGGCATCAAACTTGGTATTCTCTTTTATTTAGGTAATTTTCTAGTACCGCAGGGAAATAATTTGGCAAAAGAGTTTTAATGTAAAGGTTTGAGCGATGCCCAAGAGACAGCTGAACAAAAATTTTTTCTTGTAAGGTATGTTTGATTGAATTTACAATTCTGAGTACTTGTTCTATGGAACCATATACTCGTTTCGAAACCCAAATTGATAATCTGGTACAATATACTATTCTTCTGATACTGGTTTCAGTTTATCATTTTTCAAATAATTTTAATATTGTGAGAAGTACTTAAGCTTATTGGCTCATACGACGAAAACTTTGCTTCACTTGTGCCAGGCTTACGTATAATTATGATTTTGGAAATCTTCCATTTTTGGGGAAAATAAATTAGTGATGAACTCTTCCTAATATTGTAATTCTGACTATATGTTGAAACAGAATCGACTTTCATGTCTACTTACGATTAAGGGTCACTAAATTAAAACTAGAGTCAGTTAATTTAAGATCGTGTGTTACACATTAATTAGTACAACATTAAAATTAATAATAACCACTCATAAATTTACAATGACATAAATCGAAGATAATGCAACAAAACTACGAGTACACATAAAAGGCCTGTTGTCTGTACTCAATTCCTCTGTTAGTGTTGTAATAAAAAACGATAAATCGAACAATTAACACAAACATCTCTAATACAAAAATTACAAATTGATTTAAAATCGAACATCGAAAAGTAGGAACATATAAGTGTGCGCACATCAAGTTCTCACAAAGATAAATGTATTTTGATAATTACGAGTATGTTGATTACTTGTAAATGTCTAAAGTTTGGTAACAGATGCGGTATAGAAAAAACAATGAAATGCTTTGTATACAATATAGAGATTTTCGGTTAAGAACACATTAATGAGTGATAGGCGTGCATTTCCATCATTACGGGAGAAAAATAGGACAGCACTTTAGAAGATTGACGGGTGTAACTGTATTACTCTTAATCTAATACATTTCAGTAAAAAAGAATAATTAACTGCTTATCCAAAGAGAATTATTTTATTTGTCGCGTCGTGATTTGTATCTTCTAAGCAAATTGAGGTCATTTTATGTAAGACTACACGTTTTACAAATTGGGCGTTTGATAAACCAAATAAAATGCTGTTGATGTTATTTAATAAAAATCATTAACAAAATATCCAATTATTGGTTAGAAGTAATACTACTCTATTTTCATTTTAAATAAGTTCGAAGTGATTAACGAATTAAAATAAAATATTTGTCTCACCATTAGGTCTCTTCACTATATACAAATGGTCATCACGGTATACCATTTTCTTATTAACTTTTCCGCGTAAAATGACGTATACGTGAAGTTAAAACTCTTTTAACTCGATCTTTTGTATACTATTTCTTAGTTGATTTTTTTTAAATTCGACATGTGCGATTCAATAAGTCAAAGTTATTGAATTAAAAACGTTTTTTTTCTGGGAGTTATACTGTTGCTATTTTGAAGAACCAGTTGGTGGTACGATACGAATAAAATATTAGATATATTTTTCCAGAAGAGACGTTGACTGCAGATTCAGCTTAATCGTCTCTGGTTAAAACAATAATTGAAAAGTAGAATATATTTTAAATCATCATTATACCTAGGCCAAAGAAAGAAGAAAGAAATCTCGTGATATCGTCCAATAATCTTTCGCCTGCTGGAATTTCAAAATCGGAACAATGATTATCGCCGAAACTTTAAAACAGGGCAGAAACCACGAATGTTGCACGTTAACGGTTAAAGGTATGTATACAAAACATAGAAGAACATAATTGTTTTGCTGTTTTTGACTATTGCAGCCCTTCAAAAAGTTTCGCACGAGGGAGGAAACAAAATACACTTCCATCCAAACACTTCTTGCGTTTTTAATAACAAACTCCTAAAAACAAAAGCTAATAGCAGATTACATAAGGAATATTACAATTACAAAGAGACCTAAATATCAAAACGTCAAAAACAGGATAATAGACAATTTAAATAAATCGACAATCCTTGGTCTGCCGCCAAAAATCTTTATTCAAAAAGCTCGAATTTTGAAAGAGTTTTCAAACTTGTGTTAAATATTTTAATGTTGGGTGCATTGACTATAGTCAAAACCAAAAGTAGAACCTCTCTTCTTTATTAAGCATGGTAGCATCAACAATTATAGATTTGGCTGGGATTGTGTTTGGAACACGCTAATAACATGTGACATTTTAATGTTTGCGATCGTTATTTTCTATAGAAAATTTTTGAAGGCTCGATCATTCCCATACATCTCCATGAAAATATACTAAACCTTTGATAGACATAAGCTTGAAATCCCAACACGATTAAATTTGAAGCGCAGAATAACCTTGTCAATTAGTTCATTTATATTTTGATTGGCATTCAATTCCGATAGTGCACGTGATCAGTCTAACTCTTATAAGTGCTCAATAATAATAATAATAAATAACTCCACAGGTTTCATCATTATTTACGCAATAATTTACTTCATTATATGTTCTGTACGAATCTGTTTTTGACAGACACGAAAATTAGAAAAAACAACCAAATCAATTTTTATTATTAAAAATAATATAAAATACGAGTAGAAGATGAAAAACAAGGCAAAAAAATTAATTTTCTTTCGAAACAAGATTTCATCTTCTAATATTCCTGTCGAATTGACTTGCCTATACATAGATAATATAGAGTGTAAACTAAATTGAATGAATAATGATGAACAAAACCAATTACTCCATTTAACTCTCAAGTGAGATTAAAACTGTCTATGAAACTTATTAAAATAAATAAATAGAAATCTGCTTATCTTAATAAAAAATTTATTGTAAACTCTGTCTGTACAAACACATTATGAATATGCAAAAACTACATAAGAAAACAATAGCATTATACAATTATGGTCCATATCTCAGCAAATTAATTATTAAAAACGGGATCAAATTAAGATTTTGAGATCATCAAGTGTTTTCATTGTTTCAGCTTGTGATGCAACCAATATTCATATTAATTTCAATTCAATCGAAGAAGAAAAAAATGGAATTTAATTAAAATAATAATTGTTTTATTATCTAAGAAAGTGTTTTGTTTTTGTTTTTCATCTAGTCTATCGTAAAAATATAATAAAAAGAAGTTAATTGAATATTGTTAAAATGCGTCATGGGATGAGTGTACACATTCGTAATAACGAATATTATAATTTGTGTAATAAAATTGATTTATCACGGATGCAAGTTAAATGATCTAATTACTTAATTTTAACACGTAAAGACAACAATTTTAGCAATTTTTTATATTTTTGGCAAATTTAGGATCTGCAAGTAATAACTAATTGAAAAATGCAACTCTGTTTCGTTTCACACCTAAAGTATTGCAAAACCACACCCGTTACAAGGTTATATAAATTAACCTTTTTTGTAAGGTTGCGTTCATTTTTTTTAAAGGCAAGAATTTACATTTTGGGAAGCAAAATAAAGAATCTCTACACAAAAATTTCTCTAGACTGTCCGCCTTATTTATTAAAAAATTCACAAATATTTTTTTAATTCGTAAGAAGAATGCTGCATTATTTAATGGGTTTTTCGGTCTTCACTATATACTTATGCTTTTCCTTTTATACATATTTTGAAGAAGATACAAAAAAAACAGCATATCTTTTCTTAACTTTTTATAATAAACTATATAACATCGATGCAAAAAATTTCATACTAAAATTGCATTTTAAATAGCAGCAGGATGTTTTTTTGTGTCTGATGTCTGTGAGTGACGAAAATACAGACGATTCAACAGGAAATTGTTGGGAAATGTTTTTTATTAATGAAGAAAATTTCTTTTAACAGAAACAAAAATTATCTGGCTTCGGTCGGTTGGGGGTGAAAAAGTAAAGGCAGATACTTAGACAGTCTGATTTTTATAATGTAAAAGGTGGCAAAACGATAGAAACATGCATCTGCTTGTGATTATACAGAGAAAAGTGTATTTAACATTTGGTTTATACCAAATATTTATTATATTATTTGGTATTTGTATTTGTAACTTGTTTTGAGACTTCGAGAATACTCTTCCTTTTCGGGAATATAGAACACCAAAGTGAGTTGCCGAATAAACATATACTAACACCAATTGGATTCCACACCTCATTTTAGAGTCATTTTAGAAATTAGAATTGCTCCCAAATCGGCATATTCGTTAATATGATCTAGATTGATCAAATTGTTAGGCGATCGTTTACGACGGAAACTTTACTGATGATTGGTACAAAATTATGGAGTCCTATAGATTAGAAAATTACCGAAAGATTTTTCATCACGCTTAAATTCATAATACAGGCTTAAATTCATAGTTATGCATAGGATAGACATCGGAGATTTCTCAAAACGATAGGAAAGTTGCTTATGCTTCATAACGTTTGCAGTAAGCAGTCAAGTACCTTTAAAGGTACATGTTATAGCAAAAAATTCGCTTCCTAAAAAATTAAATACTTTTTATTTTATTCTGTTTAGATTAATTTTCTTAATTCCAATTAATTAAAATTTTATTGAGTAAGTTTCAGTTTCTTTTAATTTTTATTGGTAATAGAACTCATATGCAAAAAAAATATTTTATTTTTGCTTGAGCGGTCAAAATTTTTCGGTGTCGTTTTCAAAATCTATGTAACCCGGTGTCTCCACTATGCAAAATTGCTGATATTTACTATCATGAATTCTATATTTATTTTTTATAAGGGAAATGTCATATCTGGGGATACAACTATCATGATAATTATTACTGTCATGAAAACAGTATTCCTGAACAAATGTAAAAAATATGCCAATAATAATTTTAGTGCAATATAATTTTGGTACGAAATATAATTAAAAAAATAAAAAAATCTAAATATAATATGTATGTATATATATCTAAATTTCCTATGGAATATATTGAAAAACATTCTTACACTTTTTAAACCAAAAGGCTTGAAAATAACCAAAAACCGTTTGATTTAAGAGGTCTTTACTCTAATAAAAATAATTTAAAATGACGAAACAAACGTCAAAATGCGATTTTTATAAAAATATCATGATAATTTTTCAGAGAAATATGATCATGCAAAGCTGCCAGTAAAACAAAATGTATAATACATATGTACTACAAAATGTATTTTCTTTTAAGTGAAATCGTGTAAAAACTATCGTGTAAATCGGGGGATGGGTGAGGGGGTGTACACTCACCAATACATTGACAAAATTACTAGCATGATAGTAAATATTAACATTTTTTCATAGTGGAGACCCCGGGTAAATGAACAACAAAATTTTTTTTATTGCCAAAACAACTGTATAGCACAAACCACAAACAAAAAACGAGTTTTCATAGAAAACTAGCTACTAGACACTTTAAAAAAATAAAATTAATTTCTTGGAAATGCGCTAAGCCATTGAATTCTCTAGTTGGAAAAATAATTGTTATTTTATGTAAATTGGAATTTAATAAATTGGACAAATGATACTGAAGTAATTTATTGATCTGAGAATGAAAACCGTTGTTTATATTCCTTGTTCTCATAAACTTTACATTTCGCCAAAAATACGATATATAAATTAAATTCGCCAATATAAATTAAAATATGTACCAAATTTAATATTAATGCCTTACAATAATTATGTTATCTAAATTTCTGAGTAACTAAATTGCGAGTAACTAATTTGTTTGTCCTTGATAGATGTTAGTTACACTGCCAAAATCTACCCGTTATTTAGTTCTAAAACGTAAAGTGGATTTTCCATTTGGATTAAAAATCAGGCAATATTTGTTTTGTGCCATCCATTAATCAGTAGTATGAACAAACCATCAATTTAGTGTGTCGGAAATTTAGATAAAATACTCGGTGTGAGCACACAATAAAAATATAAATATATCGAGCCAGACACAAACAGAATCTTTGGAAAATTATTTTTCTTACTCGGATATTATTATTAGGTGCATTTGATGTCTAACTGGTTGCATATTTTTTAATGTAAATGAAACAATATTATTTTTGTTAATCAAGAACTTTAGTTCAAAGATTCAAAATTGTCAATCCCTGGGAAAGACCATATACTTAAATTACAAACATTATGTGCAATAACTGGTCCAATTCTCACACAAAATGACAAGCGGGGTACAAGCGTACCCGATAGATACATAAAAATCCGGAAATTGACCATTTTACATTTTTTAAATAAAGTCCAAGCAGAAGCCATTATAAAAGAACATGTCTATAAATGTTGTGCAACAATCCCGATTGCATAGAGACGGATCGTTAGGATTTTTGTATTAAAGTAAATGTCATTGTCATTCCAAAATGCCATGTATATTTATACGACTATTGACTTCTGTATAACGAAATGTTTCATTGTAGCTTTGTGTTCAAATAATTTGTCTGTACTTTTATATTTAATTCGTGCATTCCAAGCCCATTTTTAAAAGCCATGTAGACCACTTGGCCTTCAGTAGAATAAAATGTTATATTATAGTTTTATTCAACAATTGCTGCAGCTTTGTAATCAATGGGAGCTTTCAGATCACCTATCAAAATTAGTGAAATTATCGCCAATTCGATTTAAAAATTACATAGCGCTAAATGCTTTCATAACGCAGGCTTCAATTTTACTCAACATGTTTCCAACTGTTGGGTGTCCTGAATATATTTATTGATAAAAGTCTAAATCATCATCATTCTAATTACAATACCTGTATGAAAATTAAGTTTAATTTTTCATTTTAAATTAAGTGCATTTGGTATTAAATAATATGGTTGCAACACTTTTCAGAATTCATCGTTTGCAACATTTATCATTAGCAATCATCATTTCATTTTAAATTGCTGCCAAAAAAACATCAACCAGGAAAATCTCAAAACTGTTTACTGAAAAATGGCGTAAGAGTTGATCGATGCAGATACTACAAATTTACTAAACCATAAACGCCACTGTTTAAATAAATAATCATTTATGCATCTACTCAATTCATCATTTACTTTAGATTAGACTAAATTGTTACAACTCACGCGACGGTTAAGCGAATAGCCAATAACGCACACTTTCGTTGGCGTTCATGTAACATGTTTTTCCATTTGTTTATATAGCGTGTTTCATCTGTCAGTTTCTTATAATAATAAAAAACACGTTTAGCGACGTGGTCACAATATCTATGATAACAACGGTTGTGTTCGTGACAATTTATGAAAGAATCGGTAGCATATGAACAAGTGAGAGCTCATAATGAAACTATTACATAGACCATCGATATATTAGTGAAAAGATCCCACCCCAACGGACTGCCACCTAGCCACAATGTGCTGCGTTCACTAATAATGATCACTAGAAGATTTCTGTTAACGAACTTATCAAATAAGCTTCTCCGAGGTTAAATTTTGAAACGGCTTGTTACAATGGCCTTTCGCATCGCACATGTCGAGCTCACGGCTCCTGCTAAATGCCTTCAACCGAACATCAAAACTGTTGGTAACTTTTTCCAAAAAAAAAAGCAGTTCAATCAGAACGCAGTGGATCATAGCTATACACTTTACTTTTCAAAATAACGTAATGAAAATTATCTAACGGTGTCAAATCGAAAGATCTTGGTGGCCAATGGACATCAGAATTTCTTGAAATTAGGCGATCATCGAACTTGGTTGCCAATAAGTCGACTGTTTCACGATTGTTGTAACGTGTGGCACCATTTTGGTGAAACCAAAGACCATCTAAACCAATTTCATCCAATTTTGACTGACTTTGCTAACTTTCGACGATAGCGCTCACTGCTTACTGTTACTGCATCTTCATGTTCATTTTTGATAAAATAAGGTCATATGATGCCAACGAACTGGGCGATTTTCATACGCTCTACGACCTACTTTTTTTCAAAATCGTCACGTAATTTATAAAATGTTTTTTTACAGAACGGCCATTTTCGTAATAAGTTTGGATAACCAAAAAGCGTTGTTGTGTTGTTGTAAAAGAACATATGACTAAAAAGGACATAGTTTGGACACAAACGTAATATATACAGACGAATTATTGCGAAAGAAAGTTTGGTCGAATACTGTGGCTCCACTTTTCATATTACATTATTTTTTGTAATCTAATCGAGGAACCCCATAACCCTGCCATCTATATATACATAGCAGAAACAGCCTAAAAAAAAACGTTCGTATTTTTTTTCCAACCTAAACTACATATAGTAATAAAACTTTATGAATGAAGGAAACAATAACAAAACAACACGATGATCATAGCGGCTTATTAAAAACGAGCATTCATGGTTTAGTTGTTTTGTGTGTATGGATATACGATATATAAAATATAAAATATTTATAAAAAATAAAATATGCATGCATATCACAACACACGGGTAGTGAAGCACGTGGAGATTGGCCATGTGCGCTATACATGTACAGAGAAAAATATATTTTAAATAAATTTCGTCAAATACCTAGATACATAATTCGTTTTTCTATAATGTTGCTGCATGTAGTTTTTTGTTTCTATATATATTCGAGTATAGTTGTGTTGTATGTGGATATGTAGTTTAAATTTTTTATGAATTACTCAGACATATTTTATGGCTTACTGAATTGAAAAAGGCCGAAATTAAAAAGGTAGACTTAAAAAATATGTTTTTATATGAAAAAATGGGACCTTTTTTAAGTCATATTTATAACAAATTTTCTGACTTAACAAAAATGTTTTACAAAAACAAATTTAATTTAAAAATGACACAGGGAAGGCATATTTTAAGTCATTTTAAAAATACATTTTATAATTCATTTTCAAAATGACTGAAAATAGCCATATTTTATTTTACATTATAAACATAAAATTTACATTTGTTTTTGATAGACATAGAAATGCATGCGTTATAAGTGGACTTTTATGCCATTTATAAATACACATTTTATGCTTTTTATAAATACACTTCTTAAATCATTTTCAAAATGGCTTATGATATGCATTAATAAAGTACGGTTTTTTTTTTATTTCATTTTCATTACAGATTTTAAGTCAATTTTAAAATGAAATAAAACGCTGGTTTTAAGTCCGGAAAAATACAATTTTTAAGTCAGCCTTTTTTAATTCGGGTAGTCATATTTTATATAGTTTTCACTTTTCGTCCTTCGTTTGTTTCCCATTTGATATTTTTGCGAACCATAATTTGCAGGAATATAATGTATTAAAATGTTAACTCGCACAATAACGATTATAAAGTATACGTTATATTATTTATCATAGATCATCGTTTTTTATTTTTAATACAATTTTCATTGAGAATTCTTCTTTTTCCACGTATGTACCTATATTTATTAATTGTTGATAATCAATAGAGTTAAATATGTGTGAAGACAAATGCGCTTCTATTATGTTTGTAAAAACGTGTAAAGATGAGCAATACATCATAATGCCGAGATGCTTTAGTCGGTCTCGGTAATTATATTAATATTAACATATAAATGATAATCAAAAAATGTGTGTCAAACACATAGCGATCCTACGGCACGACACGATTCAATTCTGATCTACTGCAAGGAAGGATAAAGGTGTAATATAGGTTTAATCGAGATTAATAATGATATTGGTCTTCAATAATTGCTTCATTAAATCAGTACCTAAGGAAAAAATATATATTTTGGATGTATCTAGAGATTTCCTGAAATTGAATACTAAAATTAATACTTTTCTTATTAATCATAAAGAGCAACAACATATTCATATTTGAGGCTTGTAATTGACTCCAGCTTTAAATGGAATTTACATAAAGATAAATTAAAGAAATGCATTATAATATATATATTTGCGATAAAAATAACGCGAAACAATTTACCCAAACCAATCCTCAGTATGATCTACATATCATCCATATATTCACATATAGTGTATTTAAACCCAATATGGAGTGGGGCACCAGAATATTTGCTAAACTGCATCTTTAACCACTTGAGTGGTTTGCCCGAGCGTGACTCGGACGCGTAGTTCGATTGTGTTTTGATTTGCCCGAGTCTTGCTCGCGCAAAGCTTGTATTGAAACAATAATTGAAAAATAAAAATTTTGTATTATTTTCTAAAGAAATGTAAAAAAAAACCTAACAATTTATGGACACACTTTCTCACAAAAAGCCGTCACTTAAGTGGTTAAGTTCTCATGATTTGTTTATAATAATTAAAAAAAAAAGTATTTCTGTAAAATATTAAATATCTGCGTATTGTTCGATGAACTCTGCAGTGAAACAATAAAAAAAACTGTTAGCCTATTTTGAAATCAAACAAAATTATGGCCTATTCATCGAAGAATATAAGTATAAATTAGTAACATATACTAATTTTTAGTTATACCAGTTCTTCTATACTTAAGGTTTTATCTAAAATAATTGATGGAATACAAAACAATCAGTTACTTTTCATCATAGAAAAATACGCATGGATAATATTTGTTTCTTGTTTTAAACTGGTTTTCGGCTAATTGTTTGATTAGCAAAATTGCCAAGAGTTATTTGCAAATGGTAGTAAGCAAAAGTTATTTGACAACATAGTAGGGATTTAGCCGCTTTATTTCTAAGGTACACAATCAATTAAATTTCGGATTAATGAGCAAATGATTAGTTCATTGGAACCAATCCAGATCCCAGGGCATCTGAAAGAGGCGTATTGCTACTGGATGAGGAATACTAGCATGCCCGGAGGATGAATTTATTTCCTTCCATTTACTGACCAAAACAACGATTGTTTGACTTTGTTGGGCTACATTGTAAAATTGTTTCTCTCTGCCATGCCAACCAAACATTGAAGTTATTCTAAGTCCGAAGGATTTTACACATTCACTTGAAAGCCAAATTTTTGTTTTATATTAATGCTGTGTGCAATCAACTACATACATTGACTTAACTAAATTCAAACTAGAAGTCCCTGAAATTTAAAGACAGATATCACTAAAATAAAATATTTATTCTGTGTAGTTTATTTGTTAATGTACATGTACAGAAATTTTAAAATCATCCGGAGTACACCATAATAAAATTATGACAATCCTAATCTAATTAAATGTAATCAAAAAGTAACCACCTAAATTTAATTGCATCAGTCGCGTCCTGAACAATAGCAGAAGCTTCAATATTTGTTTAGTCAAGGCAAATGGCATAAGTTGTTCATTCTAACAACTTTTGAATTCATTAACCACCAACCAAGAATTTTTTTCCACATATTAATGTAGTTTCAATTTTCTGAATAATAAATCTTTTTTTGCAGTATTCTACAACCAATGAAAAGATATACACCTAAATTAACGCCTACTTTCGCAATTTATTATATCGCAGATGAGGAGTAATTAGAATAGAAACGCCAGCTAAGGGGCCAATGTTCCAGATTTTCTAATGCCATTCTTGTGTTATTCACTTTCACTTGGCAACAAACGAAAAAAGTTTTTGTCCGGTTTGAATTAGTTAATACCAATCTTTACGATCATTGAGTTATATAGATTTTAATTTAGTTATTATTTAATAAAATATTAATCATTCGATTATGTTGTTATTCGAAATAGTAGATAAATAGCTGAGGATTATGATTTATTAATTTATATAGTTATAATAAATGTTGAAAATAATTATGTCGCTAGCAAAAGCTTGCTGTTTTACATTCTATTTCATTGAACTAACAACGCAGTTACTATTGACTATTTAGATGTCTGAAACTGGGGTCCATTTCAGAATAATTAACTTATATATAAAAGGGTGGGCGAATGGCCCGCCGTCCACTTGTTTTTGGTTTGGTCGCATACTCTAAAGCATTTCTGCATCATGAGCAATAAATGTTTTTACACACAAACATAATAGAAGCGCATTTGAGCGCTTCACACGTACCTACGTGGAAAAGGAAAAATTCTTAATGAAAATTGTATTAAAAATAAAAAACGATGATCTATGGATAAATAATATAACGAAAACTTTAAATTCGTTTTAAGGAAAATTGTGCGAGTTAACATTTTAATACATTTATATTGGTGTAAATCAGGCAACCTTGTATGCGTTTGAAAGGTGACATTTTAACTTGCACTTTGACATACAAAACATTAAAATCGGTGAAATGAATAAAAAGTTACATTTTAAACATATAGATAAATAATGAAAAAATTCGTTTACTTTTACAATTTTATTACGACAAAATTAAAACGCGGCTCAGGCTTGCGAACAAATTGTGCATGGAGAAGGTGCTTTATCAAAATGAACAGCAAAGAAATCTCGCTTTCATTCTGGAAATATGGATGTGAAAGATGCCCCTCGCTCTAGTCGACCAACCAGTGGAAAATTCGATGAATTCATGCAGAAAATTGAAGAAGACCAGCATATAAGCAGCCATGCCATTGGTAAAGAACTCAATATTGATCACAAAACAGGTTTAAACCATTTGAAAATGGCTGGATACAAAAAAGCTTGACGTTTGGGTACCTCATGAATTAACAGTTAAAAATTTAATGAACCGGATTTCTATCTGCGAAACGCGAAAAGGAATCGTGCATTATGAGATGCTGCCACCTGTTGATGACATATCAGATATATCTGAATTTTTTTTTAATTTGGATGTACCTTTGCAAGAAGCTTCAATGCGGTATATTGTGGGCTACGTAGCGTTCAAAATTTTGAGTAAAATTAAATGTGCCCGTTGTGAAAACATGTTTATCAAAACTGATGAAACTTTAGAGGCTCCGACAGAATATTTGATTAGCAATAAAAATTATGACGATGAAAAAAAGAAGAATCTTAAAGCCCCAACTGATTATTATTTCAAATTTTGCAAAGAACAAATTTATTTATTTTCCCGGATGTTTTCAGAACGTGCAAATATGAAAGATTTGAAGAGGAATATTGTCCAACTTTGTATTGTTAACACCAGCAGGTGTTACAAAGATTTGTATGTCGAACAAAATCCATGCCATGAGCATAACAAGGCAGCCTTAAACTTCATGATTTTAGTTTTAATCAGAAAACACTGTACCTGGTTAGCTGAAACACACATTCAAAAAAATTAAAAACCGTACGAAATCCTAATTGGCGAATACTAGTGCAAAACAAATAATTATATAATGAAATGTACCGCACATGGGTTGTTGTTTTATTTTTAAATTTTATTAAAATTTATTTTAATTTTAATAAAACTTTATTATTGAAATTTTTATTTTATTTGTTTTATTGTTATTGAATTTGATTAAATAAATTAATTATAATTTAACTAGTAAAATTGCTGGTTTCTTTCTCTTTATCTAGTGGTATACCAAGTGAAATTTATTGTATATGGACGATTTATTGTATACGGAAACGTCCCCATACATATGTTTGATGTACATTTTCTTCTAGGGATTAAAAATTCAAATTTAATGTCAAATAACCTCACTCTCTTGAATAACCTCATCGCAATTCTTTTTCAATACCCTACCTGTTTAACCCTTTGCCTGACCACCATTAATATTAAAACTTACTAGTCGGACGTTCTGTGCATATCGTTCATAATTTTTCTCGTTATCAATTAGCATCAAATCAAAATATGTAGTTGAAATGTATGTATTAAGACTAAATACAAAATATACCAAAGCTATGTTGTTATTATTTCTGTACAAAATTTATAACTGTTTTTACAGTTAGTAAATATAGGTACATTAATTATTTTTATCAGTTAGTAATGTTCTCAGTCTCAAGCAAAATTTTGTAATCAAAAATAAGGCAAAGTGTATCATCATCACATATGATGCGCAGGACAGTCAAAGGGTTAACTCATCTTATAGTTAATTGATTATAATAATGGTTGCACAACAAATTCGATATTAAACAAAAAATTATTTAACATAACAATTAAAACTAATTTCAAGTAAAACAACGCGCATACCATGTGTCATTTTTTGTGTGTATGTGTGTCGAACTAACTGCCGATATTATTTTGTTCGATTCATGGTTTTTATTTTTCGTATACATATAGCTAATACTAATAGTAATTTTTTTATCAATAAATTTTCTTATTGCTCCATCGTAGGTATGAAAATAAACAATATGAATATAATTTAAAACAACCAATGAATGGAATAACGAAAATAAAAACAAATAAAAAATAATAATTTACAGTTTTCATTTATAAAATTGTTTTTCAGTTTTTTGTGTATCTGCATACGTAAAAATTGTGATGTTTTCGACTATGTTGATGGTAGTGCCATCTACTAGTAAGTAGATGTCAAATGAATATCAAAATAGCTAATGGGGTTCCTCGATGTAGTTTAAATTTTTCTCACCACACATTTGGCGCAATTATCAGTCAATTTGATAAAACCATGTCCTTATTCGCCAATAATTCGTCTGGATATATTGAGTTTGTGGTTTGGACTTTTCATTTTTCAAGAAAAGTTCGTTCGGGGCGGCACTACACGATACATATACAGGGTGGTCCAAAAATCTGGAAACGGTGAATTTATTTCGCGCACGGGTGGAAAATCGGAATTCTGATACTGGGGTCGTTAGTAATTTCACCCGAGGAATCAAATAGGCCCATCAGATTTTGGGCCCGATGGTGCCTTACACGAGATATGAGGCCCAACTCTGATATTTCAAATGTAAACCCATCTTTTTTTATTGCAGATTCGGATTCAGCGGGAAATTTTACATCCGAATTGGTTAAAACCTGAATTCTGCTGGTACATTTAAAGACCTCATTTTTTCTTCGACAATTACCACTCCTGGCTAATTTTGTTTGTTGTTTGGGCTTAGGAAGTCAATTGTTTAATACAACCAGCGAAAAAATTCAATATTTACGTCTAGTACGTATGTGATGTACGTATGTGTGCGATAATTGTTTCATAAGTTTTTTCTTCAAGCTAAATATGCCCTTACCTTTTTAAGAAAAAACGCTGCATAGGACGAAAAATGGACGAAAAAATTTTTGGTTTTAACCAATTCGGATGTAAAATTTTCCGCTGAATCCGAATCTGCAATAAAAAAGATGGGTTTGCATTTGAAATTTCAAAGTTGGGCCTCATATCTCGTATAAGGCCCCATCGGGCCCAAAATCTGATGGGCCCATTCGATTCCTCGGATGAAATTACTAAAGACCCCAGTGTCAGAATTCCGATTTTCCACCCGTGCGCGAAACAAAATCACCGTTTCCAGACTTTTGAACCACCCTGTATATTTTTTCAGCTTAAAAAAACTAACTGTTGGAACATCCAACGAAGCAACTGAATTATTTGGGCAAATGCATTTTACTGCTACTGTATCTGATTATCATCTAATTATTTAAAGAAGTGAGTTACAAAAGACCCGATTCGCTGGCCGAAATGATTAGGAATATTAGCCCTGCGAGGGTTCCTAATTCTATAGGATTAGGAAATATTAAAGTTTCTAATTTTAAAAGACGGGGCGAATTTTTGTTCATCACATACAATTCTTCTCTATAGAGTGCCACCACCAATTCAAATATTAGTTTTACAAATTGTTTGTTATTACTAGGAATAGTTTTTTCGGAAATGAGGAAAAGGGTTGTTTTTTTTACTTACTCGATTGCAAAAAACTCGATAAATAGAAAATAATTGAGTTATCACAAGTCAAAAGTGGTAAAGTCTACTTAAGTACAAACGCGTATTTTATATTTTCTTAAACTTATCACGAAAAATTCAATTAAAAGTTTTCAAAATTTTGAATTATAACAGTATGATAATTCCAAATTTTACAGAGTTTTAAATGAATTGTTCATGATATTTAGAAAATATAAAATACGAATTTGTACTTAAGTCGACTTAAGCACTTTTAACTTGTGACCACAGAGTTAAAACGCACACTGTTTCAATTGTCACTGGAACACACGAGTTTTTATTAGACGGCTTATTTCGACATAATATCTACGATTTGACTTATTGCAAATTCTTTTCAAACAAAATTTTGTTCTCACATTAAAAGAACGGATGTCTATGCCATAAATTTCTATGCAATTTCATTTAAATATATCGCACATATTTACATACTCAATTTTTTGTACTGGGAGTAAATTTTTCTTTGAAAAGAACTCGATATTATTTTCACTTAAACGATCGCCAGAAACTCGATAAAAATGAAATAATCATAAACGGGCATAATTACGTTGACATCATAACACTAACATATTAGATAAAACGCGCGGTGTGTTACAATAAAATTGCTAAATAATCTTCCCTTTCAACTTCAATTTCTAAATCAAAAATAACACTCGCAACGTATGAAAAAAGTCAGCACATTCCTCTTGAGTGAAATCAAAAATATGTGTAAAAAAAGAAAGTTGAAACGACAATATTGAGTATAACATGTTTGGAGAAGAGAGACAATGTCGCCGGCTTCCGAAATTATGCTTCCGCAATTATTACCATGATCGTCGATTACAAAGCACATTTACTCAATACTTTCTTTACGAGTTATATTTTCTGTTTCCCGATGAAAGTGACCCTGATTTAAAATTTAAATTTCGACAAATTACTTTTGCACCACACTATCAACCAACTTTATCAACAAAATTATAAATAATTTATAGCTTATAATTAATTTCCTTACATTCCTGCTTCCTTTTGTGAAAAACTCCTTATACTGACAATTAGTTATTTTTAAAATTTAAATCACAGATACTCCATCCTCTAATCAAATTGGCAGAGGCAAGTAACAAAATAGCTTTCAGCTATTTTGGAAGTTCAATTACTTAAATAAAAGTTTCAATAACATATGTATTACCATACTTCATGGCACATCTACAATGTTACTAAATAATCCAAAATGTGGCATATCAGTCCTTAATCTGTTGCAGAACACAATTTACCTGAAAAGAAACAGAAAAAAATGTTATTATTAAATAAATTCAGTTCGCACAACGCCTAATAATAGATACTCTTAATTTAATAAATTTTAACTGGTTTTTAACTAACTTTCGCATGACCTTGAAATGGAGGAGCTGCCGGAAAAATATCTTCGTCAAATTTGACTGTGACATCTTCCCACTTTTCGAAAAAGATTATTTTCATTTTCAAATATTAAAGAGATAAACTGCATCGTACTGGATAAATTATTATATTTTGTATTAAATCAACGAATTTTTTAAAATTAGCCTGAATAAAATCCGATTTACATCAAATCCTTTGAAAACCTTCAAAATATTACAACGTTATGTTCAAATCAAGAATACAAAACAAGCATAAAGAAAGACATTTCCACTTAAAATAAACTTACAACACAAATTGACAACTTAAACAACCATAAAAGTTTTCAAGAGTGACAAATACTTAAATATTTTTTACAAATCGTAGACATTTTTCACAAATTATGAGATGTGAACATTTTTCCTATACTTAAAGTTGAAAAATAGATTGTTGAAAAACTAAAGACCCGCATTCCGGGGTCGGTATTTCACATACAATTTTTTTTTTGCCATATGAAAGCCGCCAAAATTGCATCATAGCAAAAGTACATCATATCAAATTCAGTGTGTGATATAATTAGAATTCTAATTGAATCTTTGTTAACATTCAGAATATGAAATTGGGATTCTTAAATTAGGACACCTGTCCCCTAATTCTCTAGGTAGTAAGATAATTTGTAAATGTGTAAACGATAATTTATCTTGTCTTTTTACAATATTCGCATTTTCTAATTGCACTTCAACATAAAATTTAAAACGGTTAAAATAAATGTCAAAAGTAAACACACTCTTATGATTTATGCAGATTTATATTTAGATTTTGAGGGCCCATAACTACCGTTCCCATTTAAATATCAACATTAACTTTATGGATACAAGTTATAATAAATACCGTCTATTCTCAAACAATAGTTCAAGTTATTATGGGTTGTGGTTTGGATAATTTTACAGGTGAAAATTGTGTACAATAAATTATCTTAGAATTTTTAAATCGTATTCTTTAAACATTTTTTTTACCCAACTAAAAACTATTGACGTCAAGTGAACAACGTAACATTAACGTCAAAACGAAATTTTAATTATTATATAAGTATCCTTAATAAGTCAAAAAACACAATCTCTAGAATCGTAAATACTTGAATATACATCAAAGTCATCTAGAATCATACATAGTAGTAAAAACCATATTGAAAAATAGTCGAAGTCGGAAGTTATTTAATATTCAAATCAAGGTAAGGGGCATTTATCTAGAAGGTCAATACACTAGCCCAAATGTCAACCACACCTGCACGTGGTGCTCCCTGCTAACATAAAGCAAAATATATATAAGAGGACCCATGTAGAGATTCCGAGGTTAATCTATTTTACTTTTGGCAATCTGTATAGGCCTAACAAGAGCAATAAACTATAAAATAACTATGCCGATATGTTTATAAGATACGTATATATGGATTAAATATAGAAAAAGATTAAATTTGTGTATATAAATATATTAAAACTATAAAATAAGATTAACCTCGGAAAAACCTGCCCATAAAATTTGCACTACTTGATTTCTCTTATATATTTATTGCTCGATGCTGCTAATTAACCAACGAGGCTCTGGCGACCGAGAAATGGCGTGATAACCGAACACCGAGCACCTAGCAAATGATGTTCTCTCCACTGACCCAATGCCAATTTCACTGGTTAGATTGGTAGCTGCTTCAATAACCAGTCATCATAATGTAATGAGTTTACAACAAAAATGAATTTTTACCCCATGTGGTACACCAACTGCTCAGTTGGTTAATCCACCCTCTAACGAAGCCGGCTCAAAGGATTCTGCGCTGAGCCAACCAGCTATGCCTATTCGATCGAAGTGCAAAAATAGCTAGATCACCACATAGACAAATACAGTTCGCAAATCAGTAGAAAATCGACAATGTTGAACTATGCAGGAGACTGAGTGAAATAGAAAAAGTCGCATTGCAACTTAGCAATGAAATCAATGACGAAAATGAGAAACTGAAGAAGACCAAACTGACAAAAGTTGTGGAAACTACTATACTGACGCTGAATTTAATACAGATGAGGAAGAACTTGCAAGAGAAACTGATTGAATACACAAACAGAAGAAAAGACCAAGGAAAAAAACGAAGAGCAGAATTCTCGCTAGAAGTTGAGAAGCTCTCGCAAGCTAAAGTTAATGAAACTGTCAAACCAGTGTCTGTACCCCAACATCACCACCAACAAGAACAACGTAAGGTTGCAATTGAAGACTAAGGCACCACCGCCAATTAATGTGATAGGCATAACTGAGTTTGCGAATATCCAAGCTCTAATGAAATCAGTGTCAACAAACGACTATAGAGTAGTTGCGCTAAACAATAATGTTTGGAAGATAAACACAAGAGATCTCGATGCATAAAGAGCTTTAGCCACAAAGCTCACTGAAGAAGGTAAAGAGTGGTATACATATGCGAAGACAAAAATAATCGAGAAATTACGGTTATGGCCAGAGGTTTCTATCCCACCTGCAAGAAGGAGGATATAATAGAAGATCTCAAAATGAAAGATCTTCAAATTGAAGACGCAGTAAATATCCTTAAAGAAGAGAAAGTTGAAAATAAGCAAGGAACCAAGATCGTTAAAAGAGGGCTCTCGCTATTCATGCTCACATTCAAAAAAATTGAAAATATATTTAATATCAAATACTTAATATGAGGGTTAAAATAGAACCACTGAAAAGGAAAACGAGATTAATACATCAATGCAAGAAATGCCAAGGTTATAACCACACCCAAAGATATTGCGGGAGAGATGTAAGGTGCGTAAAATGTACCGGCAGCAAAAGACTATTTTCATAGTCGAACCGAACCCGCAAGGTGTATAAACTGTAAAGGACAACACCCAGTCAACTATAGAGGATGGGAAGTAGCGGTACAACTGCAAAGGTTAAGAAATAAAACACGCCAATCGACTCAAACCAGTAATGTTAGAAGAGAAAGGATTCCAACTACAACTATAGTGCCGTCACAACCAGAGCCCATAAGGCCAGAGAGGAGATCCCACTCTCAGATAACGCAGCAGAATACTATTAAAGAAAATTCACTAGAAAGGATATTTCGAAGCATAGAAACGATAAATGCACGCCTCGCAAAACAAGGACTTGGTTTAGAAACTATATATAAGCGGCTGGATAGACAAGAAGCTACAAAGAGCTTACATCAATGCTATACTAAACTAATGAATAGATCACTTAGAATTGTGATTTGGAACGCGAATGGATTATTACAGCATGTTCCAGAGCTAGAAATTTTTTACACTTCGAAAAAATAAATATATGTCTTGTCTCGGAAACTCATATAACAGAACCCTAGAGGCGGGGCTACCGTAATTATTAAAAATAATATAAACATTATGAAGTGCCCGGCATTGAAGAAGAAATTATGCAATTTAAAACCATAAAAGTTGAATCAATCAAAAATAGGGAATTCAGTATCTCCTCTATTTACTGTCCCCACGCCATCAACTAAAAAAAGAAGACTACAGTCGACTTTTTAAATCATTTAATTTTATCATAGGCGATGATTTTAATGCAAATAGTACCTATTGGGGATCTTACCTAGACTTGCAACCTCTCTAAAAGGAAAGAGTTATTTAATGCAGCTCGCGACAACAACTGTGAATTCATTTCTGGCGATAAACCAACATATTGCCCTGCTGACATACATAAAATTCCAGATCTTCTTGACTTCTTTGTAACAAAAGGAGTTTTAGTATTGAAAATAGTGAAGGACTATCATCTGACCACTCACCTGTGATCATGACTCTGAGTACAATGATAATAAAAAAAAGATAATCCTCCTAAGTTAACAAACAGTATAACCGATTGGGATCTATTCACGAAATTAGTGGAAGATCGAACAGCTGTAAGATGAACTAGAAATATTTAATAACAATATTCAACAAGCGGCTTGGAAAAGTTCACCGCATTTCTCATACTAACACTACAATGAAAAATAACTATCCTCTTGTAGTCAGAGAGCTCATTAAAGAGAACCGGAAAGCTCGCGAAATCTGGCAGCACTCTCGTGCACTACAACACAAAACTATTCTTAATTTTTTGTGCTATAAATTAAAACAACTAATACAGAAAATAAAGAACAAAAGCATAACTAAGCGGCTTCGAGGTCTTTCTGAACTAAAGGATGACGATTATTCGCTTTGAAAAGCAACGAAGGGACTAAAAAGATCCAAAATGCATGTACCGCTTATCAAAAACGATGACGGATCCTGGGCTAAAAGTAACAAACAGAATGTCTCTCTATTTGCTGGTAAACCAGGAAACGATAAAAAATCATATAGACCGATATCACTACTTCCAGTCATATCAAAAATATTTGAAAAACTGTTGCTTAAGAGACTCAAACCTATAATAGAAGAGTGATGCTTAATTCCACCACACCAATTTGGGCTTAGAGCAAATCACTCTACAGTTGAACAAGTTCACAGAATAACAGATGTCATTGAGGATGCACTTGAGAATAAGAAAATATGCTCCCGTATTTTCTTAGATGTAGCTCAAGCTTTTGACAAAGTATGGCACCAATGGCTTGAATTCCAACTGTCTAAGCAATTTTATCAAATTCTTAAATCCTACGTAGCTGATCGATACTTTATAGTCAAATTTGAAAATGAGTACTCTGAAATAAAAAGGAATATCAGCAGGTCTACCACAAGGTAGCGTACTTGGACCTATTCTGTTACCGAGTATTGAAGATACTACAGTAGCAACATTTGCAGACGATACAGCTATTCTAGCAGTTGGAAAAGATATTTCGGAAGCAACAAGCAAACTTCAAAATGCAGTTAACACGGAGAGCAACTGGACTAAAAAATAGCGCATCTTATTAAATGAAGCCAAATTAAATTAGTACACGTTGTATTCCCGTGGTTCTCATCTCAAACCAAATTCCATTTGTAAATACAGCTAAATACCTTGGCATGACCCTCGATGCTAAGCTAAGATGGAAAGAACACATCAAGAAGAAAAAAGAAGAGAAACATATAGAAAAATGTACTGGCTCATGGGTAGAAATTCTGAGCTCTCAATACACAACAAATTGCTTCTATACAGGCAAATACCAAAACCAGTATGTGCCAAGAAGACCAATGAACAAATGATACCATGCTTCCAAAATAAAATGCTACGAGATTGTGAATGATCCATGGTACATTAGGAACGACAACCTTCATAGAGACTTGAAGATGGAATACGTCACCGATGAAATAAAGAACCAAGCAAGAAAACACGTCCAGCGCTTATCTCTACACGAAAATGCAGATATCCGTTGTATGTTGGACACCACTGACGGAATGAAGAGACTCCAAAGGCAGAAACCGCTGGAGCTGGGCAGTTTGAATTAGATAATAAGAAAGTATTATAAAATAAGTAACCAATACTGCCGTCCTAATGAAAAGATTTACAAAGAGTTAGAGGCGTATTTGGATTCAGTGAACGAATACCTATATTTATCTGCTTGATTGAAAGGTCACATTATCATCAGCCACATTCAATGCCGTCAATTTATGTAAATTTTCAATCAAGCAGATAAGTAGGTACTCGTTCGCTGAATCCAAATATGCCTCTAATTTTTAAATTTTTAAATTTTTAAATTTTCTAACTAATTTTTAAATTGTTGGCGTTTGTATAAATCTAGACTTCATAAACCTAGACAGATATAAATCTAGACTTCTACGATAATTTTTTCATGTATAAAAGTTATCATTTTTACGCATCGCAATTTATCTTGGGTTTTTAGAGAATTAGGGCACTGAAATATTTTGTTAAGTTTCAGGCGTCATGCGAAAAACCCACTTTGACCAAATTTCATTTCTTCATCTTTAATGTTTAAACAAAAACTCTTTACACTGTCCATACCTTACAATTTTCTAGTTTAGTCCCCGACCAACTATGTGTAATACTATTTAAATTATATATTATTTACAAAATAATAAAAAAATGGTAATGCTTTTACATTACACTATCATTTTATATAGTAGCGGAAGGAACTACACTTTTCGTATATAATCGATCAATAGAATATGTAATACATACTATATAAACCGTCTAGACTTAAGAAAAGTTTTTCAACGATAAAATTATATATTTTATGTATTACTAAGTTCTGCAAATGCATCGTATAATTTAACAATTGAAAAAATATATAACAGTAGCATGTGGAATGACATGACAACAATGTTACTATAGTGTATAGTAAATTAATAATAAATGTACTAAAAGGATGAATTTTTACAGCCTCGACAGAATATATTTGTCGACAAATCAAGAGGGTGGATTAGTAATCAAATTGTACGAAATCTTATTAAGATTTATTATTACCAATGCTATCTAAATTTATCATCATTACACACGTACTAAAATCTAAAATTTATCGTAGAAACGTAAACCGCATATAATATTATCTCAATCTATCAAATTAAATTTTGCTCCCCAAAATTTTCGAAACATTCTGTTTATTCCCATTTTTCATGACAGTATATAATATACTACAATATATAGACGATATGATCCCCAGAGATTTAAAAAAAAATTAATTATAATCCTCCCCACAACACAAAAACAGAAATGTTTTTATAGCAGAAAAAGGCAATAAAAATGTGCTAAATTCAATTATCGCCGAAAGACATCTTCACAATAATAAGCTACTTCTTCGTATAAGTAATAATAGTGATAATGGCAAGAATATAAGCAAAGCTTAAAATTAATTGCAGTTTTTTTCGGTTTATGTTTATGAACACAAATAACAACCAATTCGCAAAAAACACTTTACACTTTAAAAATTTAAAATATATGTATATTGTTCTGCAAATGAAATTTGTACCACCTACCACCTATACTATTTCATCATGTTGGGAAGGATTAGTCCTCTGTCTAACCAGATTTTCGACAAGGATACATGAAGTTGCTACCGTCCGAGAAGTTAGACACAATTGTTTAGAATAATACATTCAAGTTGTCATTATTCGTTCGTTCATTTGGCGGAAAGTGGAATCCAACAAAAAATCAAAAAATATTTTAGTAATAATAAAAATTAGGGCCCAGAAAAAAACTCAAATTTCATTCTGCACTGCAGTCGTAAATTTAGTAGAAATTTAGAATGGCCTGCATTAGATTATAAATTAGACACAAAAATAATTTCAAATCACCGATAGTTCTAAATTTTTTACTTCAATATTTTAATTAAATCTATATATTTATATAAAGAAGAAAATTATGTATGTAACTATGTTTGTTCCGCAAACACTTTTGAACCACAAGAGCGATTGCTCCCAAAATTAGTAGCCAAGAAAAAACATAGAGGGGTTAGTGATCAAAATATGGTTCCCCTCCTTATGCTCACCTGTAAGCAGGAATTACAATACATGAAAACTTTTGATCCACTCGACCGATTGCTCCCAAATTTTACACGAAAAGTTTTTAGCAGCTGAGAAGAAACATAGGGGGTTTAATGATTAAAAAATATTACACCTTCCCCATGCTCACCTGTAAGGAGGAATTTACAATTTATGAAAACTTTGATCCACCAGAGCGATTGCTCACAAATTTTGGACGAATACTTTTTAGTAGCCGAGAAAAAACATAGCGAGTTTAGTAATCAAAAAATGTTACCCCTTCAGAATTGCTCACCTGTAAGGAGGAATTTACAATATATGACAACTTTTGATAAACTCGAGCGATTGCTCCTAAACTTTGAACGAATACTTTGCAGTAGCCGAGAAAAAATATAGGGGGCTTAGTGATCAAAAAATGTTACCCTTTCCCTATGCTTACCTGTAAGGAGGAATTTACATGACAACTTTTAATGAATTGGTGCAATTGGTCCCAAATTTTGAAAGAATACATTTTAGTAGCCGAAGTACCTTAGTGATCAAAAAATATTAAACCTTCCCCATGCTCACCTGTAAGGAGGAATTTACAATATGACAACTTTTGATCAACTCGAGCGATTGCTCCTAAACTTTGAACGAATAATTTTTAGTAGCTGAGAAAAAATATAGGGGGCTTAGTGATCAAAAAATGTTACATCTTCCCCATGCTATGCAGGAATTTACAATATATGAAAAGTTTTGATCCACTGGAGCGATTGCTCCTAAACATTGAACGAATACTTTTTAGTAGCCGAGAAAAAACATTAAGGTTTAATGATCAAAAAATGTTATCCTTTCCCTATGCTTACCTGTAAGGAGGAATTTACAATATGACAACTTTTGATGAATTGGTGCAATTGGTCCCAAATTTTGAAAGAATACATTTTAGTAGCCGAAGTACCTTAGTGATCAAAAAATATTAAACCTTCCCCATGCTCACCTGTAAGGAGGAATTTACAATATGACAACTTTTGATCAACTCGAGCGATTGCTCCTAAACTTTGAACGAATAATTTTTAGTAGCTGAGAAAAAATATAGGGGGCTTAGTGATCAAAAAATGTTGCATCTTCCCCATGCTACACAGGAATTTACAATATATGAAAAGTTTTGATCCCCTGGAGCGATTGCTCTCAAATTTTGAACGAATACTTTTCAGTAGCTGAGAAAAAACATTAAGGTTTAATGATCAAAAAATGTTACCCTTTCTCTATGCTTACCTGTAAGGAGGAATTTACGATATGACAACTTTTGATGAATTGGTGCAATTGGTCCCAAATTTTGAAAGAATACATTTTAGTAGCCGAAGTACCTTAGTGATCAAAAAATACTAAACCTTCCCCATGCTCATCTGTAAGCAAAAAATGTACAATATATGCAAGCTTTTAAACCACTCAAGCGGTTCTTCCCAAATTTTGGGACAATATTTTTTAGCAGCCGAGAAAAAATATAGTGGGTTTAGTAATCAAAAAATGTTACCCCTTCAGCATGCTCACCTGTAAGGAGGAATTTACAATATATGACAACTTTTGATAAACTTGAGCGATTGCTCCTAAACTTAGAAGAAGAAAAAAAAATAGTGGGCTTAGTGATCAAAAAATGTTACACCTTTCGCATGCTCACCGATAAGAAGGAATTTACATATATATGGAAACGTTTGATCCACTATAGCGAGTGCTTACAAATTTAGCATGAATATATTTTGGCAGCCGAGCAAAAACCCCGGGAGTGTTAATAAATATTTTATATGTATCAATATTTGTTGTACATCGAGCATAATTATTCTACGATGGAGGCTTCTGGAATGCCTTTTCATATCTGGAAATTGAAGAAAGGATCATCAGTAATGCTTCTGCGGAATCAAGACCCGTCAAAACTATGAAATGGAACACGGCTCAGTGTCGAAACTCTTTTGCCGAGGAAGTATTCATACCTCGCATACCATTGATACCAACCGACCGGTCATTTAGCTTCAAACGAGTCCAGTTCCCAGTTAGACTCTCATTTTCCATAACCATCAACAAAGCTCAAGGACAATTCCTAAAGTTTGTAGGAGTGAATTTGGAAAGTCCTTGCTTCTTTCATGGCCAACAAATAATTTTTGTATAACTCGAGCAAAGCTGTATACTTTAGCTAGTTTTCTATAAGTAAGACATTTCTTGGCGTTTTCTTTTATGTTTTCCACGTTATTTGATCATTTATTTCTAAATTGTTCGTCCTTTTAGTTCTATATGCGTTTGCATTCTATCCACTACTATCATTTCAAGTGGTCACTTGGTTTATTATACCATCAATATTGTAGTTAATTTTATTGTTAAGCAATTGACTGTTTTCAGCATCAATGATGTTTACAACAAAAAAGTTACGAAATAAATTGTATAACCAAAGATAAACGCTCTAAAATTGTTGGACGTATTTATTCATGTGAAGTATATTTCCACGTTCCTGAAGATGTTAAAAATAGTGTCGCATATGGTATGGAAGAAACCACTCTTGTAATTCATGAGACACCATTACTTACTCAAAAACTGATTTGGTGTGCATTTTGATCTGGCGGCATTATTTGATCTTACTTTTTTGTCAATGGATCAACGCAAATTTTATTTGAAATCTCGTGTTACCAACTAGGCACCAAATAATGATATTAACGTGGAAGACATTTGGCTACAACAAGATGCCACAACTTGCCACATTTCGCGTCCAACTGTGGTAGTCTTGCGAGAATAATGGCGATTGATTTATTTATTTTTTTGTGGAATTACGCAAACAAATCAGCAATAAACCCATTGAACTTGAAATAAACATCAGAAAGGTTATAGCCGTCTTATACAGACAAAAATTTAAAAAAATTTGAAGAGATCGACTGCTGTAGAAGAACCAGAAGCGAATTCAATCATTTCTGCTAAAAAGAATAAAAAAAATCCTTAAATTTGCGCTGGTTTCAGAAATTGGATAACTTATGACAAAAAAAATAATGCAACTGCTAAGAAATACGTTGTTCCAACGTGTTAAACGATTAATTTGAGTGGAACTTTATATTCCATTTAAGAGGTTTAAAAAACATGGCACAAACAGCTTCAACAGTTACAAGTGCCTTACGTAACTGGCAATATTTTGATGTTGATCTTAACCATTTCGTATTTACATGAACAAACTATTATGCGGAATTACTAAATGTATCGGGACATATGAGACTAGAAGACTAGAAGTATACGAATATTAAGAAAATGTAAGACAGAAATCAAAACTTTAAAATTTGACAGCAACTGCATATCCCATTATAAATGAGCTAGTAGCTCAAAATGGACTTTTTTGCAGTTCTTAAAATTATTGTAAACAAAATAAATAAATAATTAATGTTCCGTAACTGAAAACAAATTTCGGCAATCCTATTTTATTTTGAGCATATTCCGTTGGTGGAGATCTCAATACTCAAATGATGTTACAAGTAAATAAAATCACTTTCAGTTATAGAATCGTTATTATTATGTAAAATGTACCTTACTTAACGAGGGATCTAACCGACTTACGTGTCTAATTTGCATTCCAGTGCGTGGTTACTGAATATGATTATTAAGCAATGCAATTAATCTACAATTAATACTTTAAAAACAAAGATTGCGATCCGCTATTCCTAGGTTACTTCAATCGTGATTGGAGACCCTTGTTCGATTACCACCTAACTGACGACAATATATGAACATTTAATACAAGCATTCGCAATTTGTTTGACAGGTATGTTCCTTTAAAATTTCTTACTAAATCTAACCGACCTACGCCAATCTGGTTCAGTGCAAATATTCACGACACAATTATTGACTGGGCAATATCTTCTAGGGAGCGGAAATCTAATAAGACATCTATTACGTATTGCGAAACTTTAATTCAAGCATCTAAAAGCCACCATGTATATAAACAGCTCATGATTCTCGAATTTATTTCATGTCCACCTACACCACAGTTTTGCATGTAAACCAATTCACGCTAAACCATTGCACTTGTGGTCAAAAGTCACAATATTTCTCTCTTACGTTTTATATTTAACTTTGGAACTGTGCATGAAAATAGAGCCCTAATTCGTCTGTAATTTAATTAACATATTACATAACAATTTGCTAATTTGGCGATTCCCTTCCAACGAAAGATTTTGAAAGTGCTCGCACTACCCAAATTTGCACATCCCAAAACGCGTCTTGTCTAAAGCTTTCTAAATAAAATACCTTTATTTAGAAAATAACAACCGAATCCATTGCAATCGGGTTTCAGAATTAAACATAGTACGACCATAACAATGTTAAAAATTATTATGTCATTTGAAACTCTCTGGATTAAAACATGTAATTTTACTTATGCTGTTGGATTTTTCGAAGACATTCGAAACATTCGTTCTGTAAGAACAGCGACCAAAACTCGTAGCTGGTCTTTCTACAGATACAAAACATTCTTAGTTAACATCAAATTAGGATCATAAATAAAGAATATCCTTCTGGCAAGTAGAGGAATCAAGCGAATTGCACTTAGCTTCGTAGCGAAAGTAGTTCTTAGCAGCTTCCTTGCCATTTCTAAAGCGGAGCTACAGGCTCGAGTCCAATAAAATCTAGATACGAAATGGGTTTGTTTCAAGGATAAGGCAAAATTAGCAAATTCCACAAGAATCATCAAATGTGTTTTCATAAATAGACCTCAAACATGGAACAGTGGCTTACTCTCGACAAACTTTTATTATTTAATATTTTCTTATTTTAAAGGTATTATTACTATTAACATTTCTAAATTTGAAATAAGGTAATTTTTATATCTCAATGGGTTCAATAGGCTGCGATAGCCTGTTGTACATTGTAAAAATATTACTAAATTGTATCAACTTTCTTTGGCTGAAAACAGTCTATAGTGCCACTTGAATGTCTTAGGCTTTAAACCAGAAATTCTATCCTCGCTGAAGCAGAAATAAATATTCTGCTGAATTGTCTCCGTAATATGTTCTTATCTAGGTAACTATTTATAAATAGACCACCACTTAGGAGAGGGTATTTCAAGGTTTACTGATCAATCAAAACAAAAGGTTGAGTTTCTCTGACAAGATAAAATGGTCTTTAATCAGCTGCACTTGCGTAAGTTAAATTATATGTCCAGTAAACTTATGGTGCCTGCCTACCAGGAATAATTTCAAAAATTGGCTAATATGAACTTACTGTCTAAAGAAGAAATCAATCGTAATATCTAGCAAGAAACTTGAAGCAAATCCTAAACTCAAGCTTATTCAAATCTTTTTAGAAAATAACCACGTGCGACATGACACTCTGAATAAACATGCGACTAACATTTTTGGCTTTTTATGTAACAAAAATGTATTCCAATGAAATTATTAAACAGCGCTAGTTGTATATTCGATATTTAAACCGAAGTCAACTTCACCCGCCAATAAATGATGGTGCTGGTGTCTATAAAATTTCAGTTGGGCTTTTAATTTATTTTTGCACGTCACAAAAATTAGACCAAAATCAAAACTATTTAAACTCCTTCACAAAAATTATATTCCTCGGGCGTAGGGAATTACAGGTAACCGAGTTTTACCCCAGGATTTTTATAATTTCTATTCTCTCGTTTTATGTCAAAATAATATATCGTCATATTTTGAGTTGGTAATGGTAAATGTAGCCTATAGCAAGGTCCATAGTAACAGCCTTATGTGAGGATTGGCACTATCTAGAACTTCCAAAAACTTCCTTTATGTGTTAGATTGAATGCTGACCTAGGGATCCCAGTCGATCCTATATAAAAGTGTGGGTTTCTTACAAACTTCCTCGGGAGGAAATGATTCTTTATGTTCTATCTTGCAAATGGCAAGCGCAAACTATGGTAAGCTCCATTTAGTTAACCATTTAATAAAATTTCTAAATACGGCTGGTGCTGGAAACTTGGTTAGCATTCACTCTACACGTACCGTTTCAAAACATCAATCACCACTCAGGCTCAGGAAGTTTTTGGAAAGTTTTAGAAGTTTTTATAAAAATATATGTTCGCCAAACCAGACTCAGAAGATTGAGCTAATCGTAGCGCACGACTCCTACTGGAAGACTTACCACAGTTTATCAAGAATCATTTCTATACAAATTTTTACTTAAGAGCCACTACGATTTTGAAAGTTGGACATTTGCTGAATTTTTTTATTTTGCAATATCGAAACTGGAAGAATGTGACAATCCTAACATACGATTTGTACTTGGGAGCTCAGAATACATATCCTTAATTACCAACTCAAAATATGACGAAATATTGCTACTCTTACGATTATTTGAATATTTACGTTTTTATCTGGTTACAAAATCAACAAAAATCCAAAAAAAACCTGGGATGGGATATTTTGTTATTGTGTTTATAGTTTATACTTTTTACAAAAAATACTTTACTGCTATAGGATGAAAAAACTGCGACAACTACAACTTAAACTTTCGTTATTCGCAGATCTTACTGAATCTTCAATTAGAGTTCAGTTCTCGATTCCAACGAGAACAGTTGAAATCGTATATTTACCTATATTTTAAAATTTTGTTAGACTCGTTTTATAAAAATCAAAAAGATCGAAAATAGATAGATAATCCGGAAGTGTGGACGGTATACTAAATCCGATCTCAACCCTAACCCCTCCAACTCCAGTCGATACTGTTTAAGAGCTATGTAGTCACGATTTAGATCTCGTAGGCCATATCTGCATGCCTTTATTTTTTGAGAAAGAATTGAGGTACCTTGAATTTGATGTTTATTTCAGGTTTCAAGCTAGCGATAGACAAAACACATTCACATCGAAAATCATTATTTTTAGAGTGTTAGGTTCTTATTGCACATGACTACGTACAACGAACGAGTCTCTATATTTTATAATAAGAATTGGTACGATACACAAACAAATCTTATATATTTTACTCTTACCACAGTTTAAATTCTTTAATCTCACCATGAAACTTGCAAACCAACTTTACTTTTTTATACGAAAACTTAAGAATGACATCAACAATTTAAAAAGAATAAACATCATGAAACACAACCAAAAACTATATTGTATCTTAAAAGTATAAATTCTTATTATTAGACTTTAATTTAATTTTAACTCGATTTTTATTATATGAAAAACAATGAACAATGTTACTCTTACTGCAGTGAAGTGGCTGTTATTAATGTCATTAAAATAAAATGTTAAATTGAAAAGGCAGTTTTCCATTTTCTAAATTGATTCTTTATTTTATATACAAACAATAAATCAATATTCAACTATCAATCTTAATTAAATTTTTCGAGAAACTGTAACACGTCCCTTGCGGGCGTGCAAGCACGGTAAAGTTAATTATTTTTCCAGCTGCCCTATAAATAAGTACAAATAATGAACTAATCAGACCATATTAGTATAAATTTCGAAAGGCATATCCCACCCGCGCCTAAATTGATTTCGGTGTATACCAACCAGTACAGTTTATCGAGTACGTATTTTTATCATCATCATTTTGGTGTCGCTGAAACCTTAGATGCGAGTAGAGGAAATGTATTTCTAATTAAAAAAATTAAAACATAAATGTGGATATAGAAATGACACCTACAACAAGGAAATAATTATAATTACATTTTCAATTAATTTGTATTTTCTTCTCTTCATATATTTACAATTCTATTTTTTATAACTACATAGCATGGCAAAAATGTGATTTTAATGCGAGAATTAATTAGCTCGATATTGCTATGCCTGCGTACATGTCTACAAAATGGAAATTCAATAACATTATTTTACGGTAAAAATGAATTAAAATTTATGTATCCCATTGGCATTGTCAATAATAATCCAAAATGTAATACCCGTATACCGTATATAATTATAATGTACATATGATGAGCAACACAGTTAGGTGTCTAAAGGGTAACGTTAATGACAATGTATGTGCATAATGTAAGTATATATCGAATGAGGAAGTGGTGTTCATAAAGATAGTCACATAGCTGTTTCCTGTATTATTAGGTTAATATCTACCTAAAATAGTAACTTGGATGTCCAACTATGTATGTAGCTGGAATACAAATACATAAATTTGCGAATTTGAAGTGAAAGTGAAACGGTAACCATAAAACAACTTAATCGGTTTTGTATTTTTATTGCAAAACTTGTGCATCCCATTAAACGTCATAAAAAATCCTATATGTTTAGATGAAGTGTGATGCAAATTAATCATTAATTCACCTTGTTGTTTTATCGTCAATTTAATTTTCCAAAGATATAGTCCAGTAAATGAAGGGGTCACCTGTAAGTTATTAGTTACGATTTTCATTTTCTGGTGATAAGTGGCATTTGGTACCTCCGAGTTTTCAAGAAAACATTTTGTTGTAGGGGGAGAAGGCCGTAAAAGACCTGGAAAATCGATTTTCCGCGAATATCTCCCAAAATATGGCAGTTACAGATTTTTTGTTCAGATAAACATTGAAGATCAGTTAATTCTCTACAAAAATGGTCCTGATGACTTTTTCCAAAAAATTGACCGTTTCCGAGATAAACGGGCCCAAGCGCACTTAGAACATTGAGTTTTTGTGTTGTATGCCGAAGAGTACAGTTCGTGCATTTACACATGAGCGGGCGGACAATTTATTCAATAACTTTGTGAAAAATGCATATTTTCTCATGATTCAAATTTCATGTGAAAGAGGAAATCTACCGCTACATACCATGTGACTTGATTCACGTTTTGACTCTTTGGCCATATTGGAAAAACAGGTCAAACTTTCTGCTCCTGCGCAATTTTGACCTCACCAGGAATTTGTTCCTATTTTTGTTTGTATTGCACTAATTTGCTCCAAATTTTCCTGATTATGGGTCCTCAGAAGGTCCTTTGTTATCTGTGAAATTTGTATAATCTAATTTGCTTCCGTTTTGATTAAAACTTTGTTTGTTGAATCCCAATTTTTTGCTGTTTTTTGGCGGGGAATTTTGTAAACAACCACCAATTAAAAATTCATACATGATCAGATTGGTCTCTATGATATATCATTTGAAAGCTGAGAACGTCTACTTTTCGGCTGTGGAATTATTTTTTTTTCACAAAATCGGCCATTTTCCAATAAATTTGGAAATCGCGTGCTCAAGGAAAAAGCACACTTTTTCTTTTCGTGACTTTTTTCTCTCGGCTCTTTATTTCTAACATTTTGATACCTTGATTAGTATAAAGGTGGAATTCTCACCTTTCTATCAATGTATATGAAGTCATCTCATTGATACGTGGGGGAAAACCAGAGTCCTAAACGTAATGCTATTTCATTACTTTCATTTCTTCCATCGTTCGTCGCGTGTGTGCTCTATTTTCTTGTTTTTCCTACATAGTCCAGTAAATGAAGATGGAAAGAAAGGCCAACCTGTACGTTATTAGTTGCAATTTTCATTTTCTGGTGATAAGTTACATTTGGTACCTCATTAAAAATGAGAAGGAGTTTTCAAGAAAACATTTTGTTGTAGGGGGAGAAAATCGCCGTAAAAGACCTGGAAAATCGATTTTCCGCGAAAATCTCCCAAAATATGGCAGTTACAGATTTTTTGTTCAGATAAATATTGAAGATCAGTTACTTTTCTACAAATATGGTCCTTATGATTTTTTTCGCAACATTAATATTTTTAATTTTAAAAATTTATAGGGTACCTTAGACGGGTAAGGAATTATTTGTTGAAATTTTCGGCAGATATGTAAAACATTTAAGAGATAATTATTCCCGGGAAGTCACAGTGGTTTTCGATGGCTATGAATGCAATCGCGATAGTATAAAAGGGTCAGAACGTTTGCGACGTACAAACAACATGTCATGCCCTGACATAAGGTTCGAGCCTAACATGGTTTTACCATTTCAAGGAAGGAAACATTTTTGTCCAATAATAACAATAAAATTCGCTTCATTCAGTATTTGAAGGGTGTTCTGGGAGAGAATGGCATTTCCATTAGACAAGCAGTAGACGATGCTGACCCGTTGATCATACATACGGCGTTGCAAATGCTGTCAACCGGCCCGCCAGCTGTAGTAGTGGCAGAAGATATTGACATCCTTGTACTGATAACAGCCCTGACCCCAAAGAATCAAACAATTTATTTCTTGAAGCCTGGAAAGGGAAAAAACCCCCAGCAAATGTTTTTTCTCCAAGAGCTTGGATGCGCGGCCCTTTGTTAGAGACAATATTTTACTTCTCCATGCGATTTCGGGAAGCGATACAACTTCGGCTTTTTTCGGGAAAGGAAAAACGTCAATAGTTGCCAAATTAGAGGAAAAGGTTACGAAGAATAGAGACACGGGACTGGAAGCGGTCATTGAAAGTTTTAAAAATCATAATCTTCCCCACGAGACCGTATTTTAGGATGAACAAACTGTCATTGTGTCGATGTACAGTGATGATGATACACAAACCCTGACAAAAATTAGATACGAGATCTCCAAACGATTCACCAGAGAAAGAAACAGAAACCAAACCACGCTCAAACAAGGCAAAACCTTTATCGGGTATATCTGCAGGTCCAGCAGTGGGTCGGAAACGAACTGTCACCAGAAAAATGAGGATGGAAACGTGTAGGGGGTATACTCATGTCGGCCCAAACCATTAAAGAGCCAGCGGTTCCGGAACTCTTAAAGATGATATTTTGTCAATGTAAGAAAGAACGTAAGGGAACATGTTCATGCAAGAAAGCAGGGCTACCATGTTCATCCATTTGTGATTCATGTGATTCCCGCCAGTGTTCGAATTACAAAGACAGCCAAAGTACGTTATCCGAAGAGGTAGAACTCTAGAACCAGAAGGAGTTGTTGGCGAGGGCGAGGGCGACGTTGATGACCAAGAATTATTATTGGAGTCTTGTGACGGGGACTGATGATTAAGAGATTTATGTCATAATTTCAATGTATTTTTATATATTTTTCTATAATAAATGAAATTTAAAGAAACTTTAAACTCTTTATTACAAAAACATCGTTCCGGTTGCAAAAAAATTTGCAAAAATTTAAAGAGAATCTGCAAGAAATTGTTGTTGAGTATTATGGGTAAATATTCTTCACTCTTTAGAGATTATAGTTTTCGTTAGGAAAAACCTCATTGGAGAATAGTTTGTCATATGGGCAAAACTGATTTTCGCTAGTTTTTCGCCAATTTAAAAAGAGCAGCGTAATTATTAAAAATTGGTTACATCAGTCATGACTATCATCAAACACAAGTAACACATCATAAAACTGAATTTTTAATGAAACGTTTAATGAACAAGTACTAGGTGATATCTTGATCAAGACAATCCAGACATTTTCAAAAACTAAAGCTGAACACTATTTTAATCTGAAAGCTTTACCAGGGTAGAGGATGAAACATTAGGACTAAAGGAATAAATCATTAGTGACAATTTGCAGTCCCGCGTAAACAGCTTTATATTGAATTATACTTTAAAAATGTATGTTAACCTATCAGCAAAAAAACATAAGCTACCTGTTTTTTGGTCCTGCAGAGATTATTTTCGAAAATTATTTTTCTTGGTTTCTCTAGAATTCTTGACCAAATAATTTTTCCCAATTCTCGAGAATTTTGTTTTTAATTCTCGGGAATTCCTATAGACGTTTCGAGTATGAATTTTTATTAAGAATTGGTAGTTTTACGTAAAAATTAAATATACAAAAGTGACTCTGTAGTGCTGTACAAGGCAAATAGGGAACTATTATTAATCGCAGCCATAAGAGTTAAAAGATAATCAAGATGCAAATAAGTCTTAATATTTTAAAAATTATAAATAGTTGTGGTCTTCTGTTTAACATATGGCATCACTTTCTGTGTGTAGCCTAAAGTATGAGTTGTTTGCTACGTAAAATAGAACACAGTACTTAAATCCGAACACAGCGGGCCGATACTAAAATGTTTAAGCAAGTATAAAATCAATATTTTTGCAACTACAGACAGAACTACCCAAAATAGTTGCTTATAGAAGTTAAAAATTAGAAGTGTGTGAAGTTATCTCAAGACTACAACAAAGAACAAATAAAAATTTTAAATGTGCATTATACAATACAAATTTTAGCCCATCCCAGGATTTTTAAAAACATCTCTGAAAATTAGATAATGGCATGAAATATGATAATAATAGGTCTAATGTGCCTATATTTTAAATGTTTATGATACTGGAGATTGAAACAATGGGTTGACGAGTGTCGTAACTAATCTCGTATGTTTCAAATGTACAGTTATAATTTCAACGAATAATCATGTAACCGAAAATGTTGTGAACAATCTCATCGACAGGACATGGTGTCCACTACCTTTTATCGACATCGATCTCTCCAAATTTCGATAAAAAATTATGACCACTATCAACAAAATAAATCGTAAGACTAATTTTCTATTGAGATTGACGCAATAGGTTCATATTTGTATGGCCCAATTAGCTAATTTATGAGTTAATGGTTTCCAGCAATCGCGAGTGTCCAATCTCATCTAATTTCAACACAACGTACATTGTCTAAATACAATATTTTTTATTAATTCATAGATTAACGATGATAGCCAGATCTTATTTTTACATTTTAACCAAACTCCAAACGTCTTGGTAACCTCACCTCGATGTAAAAATAAGATCTGGCTATCACCCAGAATAACCCGAAATTTCTTACTGGAATAATTAGAACTCTATAACTTTTCTATTCCAGATTGGGAAAATAAAACACATTATTTGGAAATACAGGCTACACACATAGAGTATCTTTTTGAGATTTAAATTAAGCATAATTAGCAGAACTTTACATTGGGTTTTATAAAACGCACCCTTTGCTATACTTGGGGCAATTGGGTAAAAGGCTTAGGTATACTAATTGTATATTTTTTCATTATGTAGGAGGTTTATTAGTACGGCTTAGTTTTTTGATTGGCGCTATTATTAAATTTTGATTGAGTGCACCACCTCATTATTCAATAAAATATTCACCTTTATCATGCTGCAGACATCTTTAAAATTATTTGTAACACTGTCAAATTCCTAAAATTAATGTTAACATTTGACCTTCAGCTGTCTGCTAAATTTGGCTAGCATACAAATATTATTTGGTTATGTCTGTATATTTTTCAATGCATCTGAACTTTACGTGTACATACACAAATTTTTCATTAGTTTTGTATATTGTTTGCCAACAAGTGGAAAACTAATTGAACGAGATTATAAGGTGTGAAATTAAAAATAACTTATTTTTTTAGTTATGATTTGTCGCCTGCAGCTAATTTTAAAAACTTAATCAATTTCAATTTAGTATGTGTGACTGTCCGTAAATACTTTGTAACCTATTTCCGTATATACATTAAGCAAAGTATAATCTCAAAATGGTTATTTACGTTACCAATTAACATATCACTTTACAATTTTTTACACATTTATGTAAAATTTAACAAGTAATCAAGATCCACTTCAAAATCAATTAAACTCAATTCAAAATTATAAACACAAAACACTTTTGACAAGTTATCAGTAAAGAAAAATTAAATTTCTTTCCACAGAATTTCCTTAATTATTTTGATGACTAATCCATTTGATTGCATCGACAAACCACTTAAAAGAAATATTTCGATTTCTAAGAATTTAAAAATACATATAAAAATAAAAAAAAAGATTAAATACTGGTACTGAAATTAACAAAATCATAATATGCTTACATAAACCAAAGTGCTTAGCTTCGACTTAACTTATTCATGGTATAACAAAAATGAAACCTAAGAAGATCAAATTTATACTTTAGTCGAAGACTGAGAAACGTAAAACTGCTTGAGGGCTATATAAAATTTGTAATCAATATTGATTATTTAATAAAAATTTGGAAGCAAATTATAAATCAGATAAAATTTTATTTGTATAAAATACTGAAACGAAAACTAAAAGTTGTTTTTATCCAGTTTTATTCAAACTAAACTTTAAGAATATATCTAAATATTGATAACTTCGCTCGATGTAAAAATTAAATCGATTCATGATAAATTGACTTAAGTAATTTAAATTATGTTAAAAAGGCTAATTTTATAATATAAACTAATCAGATACTGAAAAATGCTTCTTTCCGAGATAATTAAAATGTTATACGTTTTATGTCACCCAAACTTGATCATCAACATTCGGCCACTTGAAATAAAATTTAGTCCAGAAAAATTCAGCCAAATGCATAAATCAATCCCACTTCGTCCATGTAAGAAGATTTCGATAAAACTTCCGTTTCAGTTTAACAATTTTATGCAACCGATAATTTATCCACTTACATTGCATACATTATCTATTTATAGAGAAGAAATCATAAAACTATATTACAAACAAATAAATTTTTAATGCTTCTAAAATATCACATCCGTTTTCTGTAAAAAAAAAAGTAAATACATAATTCTAGATTTACATATTAATATCCGACAACTTTTTGTTCAAACACATTTGTATGTAACATAAATCGTGTGACACTAAAAATGGTGCTTAGCTATATGACAACCAAAACCAAAAATGTATAATTTCTTCCATACAGTATAATACGAATTCCACATGCAGAACATAACAAGCAAAGGCTATAAGTATAATGCATATTTAAAATTGATCAAGAATGTTTATTGCAGAATGCATTTTCTATCGGTCAGTGATCACATAAGGTATTATACAGACTGTAACACGATCGCATTACCTCTTGCTTCACGTGATAGAACAAATTTACAAAAGGCAATATGAAAATTACATTAAGCGATTAAGTTACCAAGTTTATGATTTTAATTTGGAATTTATTTTGTTGCTGTTGTTGTAATGGGAGAGAAAGGGTTTAATTTAGTGCGATTAAGTTTATATGTAATAGCTTCTTAGTATTTTGAATATTTTGTTTTTTAATTTATGAAAGGGAAGAATTGTATCACCTGCAAGTTCGTAATACAGAGTTGGTGGTGTGGTATTTTTTCTAGGTATTTTTTCCGTTCAAATTTATTTTGTAAGGGTGGCTAGACAAACTCAAAGAAAAAAATTTTGTTTAAAAATTAATTTGTTAAAGACATTTTTATAAACATTAGATTACTTGAACTCCATATATAGTACTGAAATGCATTGTTATGAATTAATATTAAAAATTACTTATACCAATTTATAGCGAGCAGCTTACTGCAAATGACTATGTGGTTAACCTAAGTATTTTTAGGCTATGTAGATTTTATGATAAAAACTTCAGTTGTAATAAAATACCCGAATATATAAATTTACGGATTTGTTTGGAATTAATTTTTATTGAACCATGATGAGCATGATAACAGATATACATAAGTTTGTTTACCGACAATATAGATAAAATTATTTGCCATAGAAAACAAGCTCTTATCTATATCACCTGGGTTCAACAGCAAATATTTTCGAAATCGAAGTGGGTGGCAACCATAATCCATTTATTTGAATTTTTGCAAAAATGTATTTGAAAATGGAATACTTCAAGTCTAAATAATACTCGTAGCTTAATACCTAATTATCGTATCGAAGGTCCATCTTATACAGACGATTTTCATACTTATCACAAAGCCGTTTAGCCGATCACATCGTCCATTTAGATTAAACGACGACAAATTTTAAAATTTCTTTGAACCTCCGAAAACTTCGAATTACATTCCATATAGATATTCGCTATATAAATTTCCTTATAAATTATACGAACTCCCATTCCAAAGCTGAGAGGGTATTATTTCAGAAATTGTTATACAAAACAAAAGCAAACCTTTGACATTTAATATTATTCGATTTTACTAAGATTGCAGACAAAAACAGCAGAAACAAAAGAACAATGCCCACACTTGCTAAAAATTTCATGAGACAACAATTTCATGGTCATTACCTTTAACATGGTGTTCCCCCAACAATATTTCAAAAAAACAGAATATTTTTTTTGAAACTGTTCAAAGTTAACGGTAATTTTCCCGGCTCAACTTTTCTGTAAGAATTTGTAAACCTGCAGAATAATAACAACAACAACAACTCCAATTCTATATAAAAAAAAACTAAAGTGCTAGTCCCTTTACTACCAAAATGTAACGGTCTTCGTACAAAATTTTTTAATGCTTTACCGCAGCTAAACTTGAATGAGGACTTTAACAACAATGAACACTTTACATGCGATTTAAATCATTTTCGTATGGAGTCTGGTTTTTAATATGGAACCCTTCAGCAAAGAAGTGCGATAGTTCGTTGATTAGTATTCCCATTAGTGAAGACATCGAATCACTATGTGTTAAAATAAAGCACTTATGTTATATTGTGTACTGGTATATGATCCCACGCAGTCAAACGGAAACCTACCGGATTTTATTAGCATAGCCATTCAAGGCGATATTTAATTTTTAGCGACTTTAATTTTCCCTACCTAATATGTACCGACTTATATACTGAGGATAACTCCCACTATGTGCGGCAATATTATTTACTGATAATATGTTGATATCCGGCTTGTTCATTAGCAATGTTAAGAACAATTTTAACAGATAACTGGATCTAGTTTCTTACACTTCTAATTTTATTGTAATTTTAAATCACAATGATCTTGAGATTTTAACTACCAACTTCCATTTTGCTGTTTTCGAATATTTTGATAGATGATTGATAGATTGGCTTGCCGCCAATTATCTCTATTAAGGAAATGCACTAGCAGTTTTGCTCTGCCCCTTACTGCTCTGTTTCAGAAGTCACACGCGAAAAACCATTCCGTACTTCAGACGGACAAAATAAATTTAAGGCAAATTTAAGGCTCCCAAAAGTATTGTACATATAAATGTATTATTTCTTCTTGTGAAATTGCTAACCGTGAATGTTCGGCAATCAGGAAGATTTTCTAAAAGAATTTTCCACTATCACTAATTTTACCAAACATGAAACACATACTTCACAGGAAAATGAGATTGATCTGATCACTAGCGACTTCAGTAAATACCTAGTTCCGTTATTTCATCGTCCAATTAAAACTAAAGATTTTCGGTTTACCACAAAATTTCCAGATTTCATTTTTATAAGGCAGTCTCATTGGGGTTCATATTTTATTCTGTCAATTAACAATGTGGAATATGTAATACATACTAGGTTAGGATCTCGATTCACGCAAGCTGTTCTCTATTCGCGGTCTGCTCACGCTGGCTATTCTCGCCAGATTGAACCCTCTCTGATAAATTTCCAAAGATTTAAAAAAAATGCTTGGAGGTAATAAATTTGCCAACAATGAATAGATGGTCTACGGTTGACGGCTATTTCGAGGGCTATTTCAAGGGTGCCGAAGATATTGTACATCGCTGAGTGAGACAAGTGTATGAAGCTAAAAGGAGTCTATGTTGATTACACACGATTGTTCCTCTTTGTGGTCCTTTCAACTAAGGAATTATACCAGTAGCCTCCATGATTATTTCTCTTTGGTATTTTAGGTTTAAATTATGAATAATTTAATAAAATAAAAATTTAATTATAAGCTGTATTTTGTTGAGAAATAAAATATTAGAGTCCAGTTTTGGAATAAGCATTGTTTGTATTCTAAATTATCATAGTAAAAGGAAATTGTTCATCATAGTTGGTGAATTTATGAGAAGTAATAAAATTCGGGTTTGAATTATTCAAATCAAAAAAATTGAAGATTTAGATAAGAATCATAATTACTACTGAAAAAGAAGCTAACTATGATGAAATTTTTTGTTCCGTTATTACAAATTTAGAAACCAACTTGGCTAATTCCAAAACTGGCCTCTAATATTTTAATTCTCAACAAAATACAGCTATACATTAAATTAATTTTTCAAAATAAAAATTAAAACAAACAGACATGACGGAAAATTCAAAGCAAAATCTACATTTCTCTAAGTATGTATAAAACTTCCAAGGATAACCTAAAACAAATACCTCATCTTTTGTAAACGTAAAATATTTAACCTGAATTTACCGTTCCAAAATAGTTTTCATAATTTAAGCGGAAATGACGATTTTCCGGGTGATCGACCGAGATAAAACTTCGTATACCTAAGTTGTTTCCATAAGTTGGGAGATATCAGTAAATTTTGGCCAAAATCGGTCCACCGAAGAGACATGCGTAGAACCTTTCTCGTTTTTCCACCGGAAGTGGCAGCTTTAATAGAAGCTTTTCCGTTTTTTGCATGTACTCATATTTTGAAAAGAATAGTATTTACTGAAAAACACTATCGTGTCAAAACACTCAGTAAAAATTTGGTCCCTGTACAGCCCATACGGATTGATTGATCGGAATGAAACTTTATACTAAAGCGTTTCCATAAATTGGGAGATCCGAATGATTTTTGACCGAGTACGGCGCACCGGAAGTGGCAGCTTCCATAGGAGATGTTTTTGGAAATATTTTAAAAAGTATATAGCAAGCAGAAATTAAACTTCAAATAAAATTAGTTCCGATCATATTTTAAATTTTACCGGAAGTTTATGAAAAAAATTATATTTCGCCAAGACTCAAAATCTGAGATAGTATGCATCTCAGCTGAACGTATGCGCAATATATTACACGAAAATTTGAATAAGAAAAAGCTATCCGCGCGTTGGGTACCGCGTATGCTTACAATCGACCAAAACCGCGCACGTGTGGCAACTTCAGAGGTAGGTTTGGCCATGTTCAAGCGAAATAAAAAGGAGTTTTTGCGTCGTTTCATAACTGTGGATGAAACATGGATCCATCACTATACACCGGAGACCAAAGAATAGTCTGAACTGTGGATTTCTACTGCTGAATCTGCGCCGAAGAAGGCTAAGGCGTTTTTATCAGCCAACAAGGTCATTGCCACAGTTTTTTGGGATGCACGCGGCATAACCCACATCGATTACCTTCAAAAGAGGAGAACAATCAACGGCGTCAGAAGCGTCAACATTACTGCAACTGTTTGGACTGTTTCAACGATGTTTTGAACGAAAAACGACCGCATTTGGTGAGTTCTCTTCCATCAAGACAATGCACGAGTTCACACGTGTGTAGTTGCCATGGTCAAAATTCATGAATGCTTCGAATTGCTTCCACATCCGCCAAATTCTCCAGACTTAGCCCCCTGCGACTATTTCCTTTCCGAACTTGAAGAAATGGCTCGACGGAAAGAGATTCCCTATTTTGAGGGGTTGGAGAAATCGTATTATTCGGAAGATATCTAAAAATTGGAAACACGTTGGACCAGGTGTATCAACCTAAAACGCAAATACGTTGAAAAATAATTTTTATTTTCCGAAAATGTACTTCCTTGTTTAATTTTTACCAGACTTCTCACTCCACCCTCATACATAAACTAACACATAATTTGTCAAAACTACTGACAATAACACTGTAGCTAGCTACAAAAAAGTTAAAAATTTAAAAACAACGCCCGTCACCGCATAATCTCACTCGCCAAAATAAGGTGAGAACCATAATATCAAAATACTACTCACACGAATCATACTCTCATGGCAAAAGAGAGGTGAGGTGATGGTGAGGTGAGAACCGTAATAGGGGTATAAATCAGCACAGATAATATTTTGCGCCCACAGATAATATTTTTTTTTTTGTCATAGTTCCCTCGACAATACATGACACATTAATTTTGGATTTTGGTTATGGTTGGAGTAACTATGTACTTGCACTTTGAAGGTACTCGTCTAATCAAGCCACATTTTCAGGGAATCGTAAATTTTGTTCATAATCCCAATCACATTTTTTTAACAATAAAATCAAGAACATTTTGCCAAGAAGGGGCTTGTTTCAATAATAGTTTGGGCAATACATTTATCATTCACCATTTATAGTCTCCATTTTGTTTTTAAACGCTCTTTTCATCGCATCTTGAAATCTGGAGACGTGCCGGCTGTTTTTGCCTGTTTTGTCTGGATTAAGTTCCTATACAGGAAACCGGATTACCCGTTTGTGATGTTTACGTGAACTAACTTGTTTTTTTTTATTTACAATGCAATCTGATTTGGCGCCCAAGGCTCACCCTGCTTGTCACAATCGCGCATCGCACGCTATATTTTTGCGTATAGATTTTCTGTTTATAATTTGGGAGAAATTCTGTGATCAATGTGGATGTTACAATTGTCTTGGTAAATTTTAGAGAAGCGGTATATAATTATATAACCGGTCGGTTAGGATTCCCCTACAAAATTTAAACCGAAACATGTCAGGCGATTGGAAAAAGAGAGGAAGGTAGTCAGTTGATGTTTGATCGTAATCGTGAACACTGGAAATTTTTTTTTATACCAGTAAAACAGTGATAAGTTATATAAAAATCATTAAACGAACTAATTGGAAAATAATTGGTGTTTAAAATAAAAACTATTGGGGAGAGAATTTTTTGGTGGCTGGCAGTCGAATTGGCTACGATTTGTGATCCAGATCGGTACTATCGTATAGGAGGTTATTAAAGTAAATTAAAGTGATAAAATCTTGAGAAAAAAATTGTAAACGAATGTGAAAAGAAAAAAACTGTTTTGCAATTAGTAACACAATCAATTAAAATTTTGTAAACATTATACAAGATAATAAAAAAAAGGAAAAAAAACACAAAAATTTTATCTACACTATGTATTGTATTTGAAATTGATTCCTGTGATTGTAGTTCCATTCCGGACGGAAACTTTGGTTACTGGCCTTACGGTTTCTTTGAAAGCAGCATTAGCCTAAACATCAAGCGTTAAAAAGTGAGTACCCTGATTTGGAGATCGCTGATGTATTGGTCGACTCCGGTGATAGTGAATTCCGCGGAACATCATCAGGCCAGGGCATACGAGTAGAATTTTCTCGGGAGCTACTCAACGGACGGTAAACCCGCAACGATAATAACCTATAACAACCTTGTGTAACGAGGAAGCGACACAGCCATAACATTGTATATATTTATAACTGTAAGTAATTAAGTTTCACATTTGTAAAGTTTATACATTTTATCCTATATTAAAATTTTCTTTGGAATTTCCTAAAACAATTACCTGTAAAATCCATACACGATATTACAGTCTTGATTTGGCTGATAAAGGCCACAATTGTGCGCAAATAAGTTGTTTTTTTGTATCAATATTTTTTTTTGTTAAATTTCAAATAACATGAAACGATCACGTCCAACATGTTAGAGTACAGTAAATTGTAGGTTGGTGATGAGGAGTTAAGGTGACCACAAAGATGCCGAATGAAGAGCAAACCAGGTGTAATATCGTTTCGATCCAATTTCATCCCGTGTTTTCGCCAAACGCCAAATCTTTAACCACTGTGCCGTTTGATATTAACAGCTGTGCTATTTTTAGTTCAGTTACTCAATGTTTAAGCTGTTGCTTGAAGTTTATGTATTTGCCGCAAACTGATTTTTACGATTTTTTCTCACAACACCTTTTAAATTGCGGCCGGCAGACAATTGAAAAACTCAGTCTCACCAAAAAGTTTTCTTTTATACAATTGCTATGATATGGAAACCCTGTAAATCAATCTGTCAAAACTGACATGACCCAATGTAATTCCAGGATTATTGTATTTCATTTTAAAAAAAAACTTATTGCCGTACAACTCAATTAATTAATCCAAATATTACATGCATGGTGTGTAGTGGGAGTACGCACATAAATAACTGACCACACATTTCCCTTATATAAATAAGACGTTTTAGTCAAACCAGATGATTAGTTTAGTACATAATAAAGTATCATGATTATACAAGGGTATTAATTTCATAACAAATTTATAAATATTTTAATACTTATATTGTTGCACGGACAGCCAAACATTTATAAATACATATGTATGTACAAATAATTTCTTAACCCGATTAAAATTGATTAGTTACTCAGATACAAATGTAATCGTTTTCGTCGTTAAACAAATATGCAAGTACAGTATCCAAAATAACTGTAACAAATAAAAAAAAACAGTTCCACATCACAAGCTTAAATTTATGTCATTAAAACATAATTATATCAAACAAAAACATAAATAATTTTTTTATGTTTATAAACATAAAAAAACATTAAACCAATTTAATAATATTGGACGGTTAAACCACGACGATTAACATAAAGATCATGAAAAAAGTGAAAGTACGCTAAAAATTTACACAAAGAAGAAAATTCTTCATAAAATATTGCCATACTTTAAGCACTCTACATAAAAACAATAGCGCAGAACAAAGATCATGATCTTCAAAAAAAAAAAAAAAAAAAAAAAACTCACATAACAAAGAAATAATTATCCTAACTATTTTGTAATATAAAGTACAATCAATTTGACAAATTGATCTTGTACAAATAACCGTCATTATCGTTAGTTCGTTAGTTTTCCGGTTTTGTACAGTTTTTATGCTTTATGTGGTGCTCTTTATGTAGTTTCGTTTTGTGATTAGCTTTATATACATACCTCACGATCACGACTGTTAAATTACACATTTTAAGATTAAGATGGAGACACATAAATTTGTTGTTACACAATGTATGAAGAGAAATGTTCATAAATTAATCCGCTGATTATTTATTTACTTAAACAAGGCGTGTAGTGTTACACGAAAATAGATTTAAATTTACACAAATCAAGATCTTTTCTTAATAATTATGTGACAATTTAAGAACAAGGTTCAAATGGATTGTATAACAGGAATTAAGTTGTTTGACCTAAATCCATCGATTTAACTCTTTTTAGTTGCTTATATTTATATGCATAATAAATACATTTAAATAGCACCGTGATGAAGGTGTGAAATCTGAATTGTCTTCTTCACAAAGCCATCGAGAAAAACTTCCGGGAAATAATCACACTTATCTATGTAATACACAAGATGTTGTAGTTTGTGTAGACATAAGTAATTATCTTCAATTTAAATATGTTACATAGTTTCGTACTGTGTAATGTTATGTTGGTAATTAAACATCAATCATATACGTTATTTGTGTGATGTGTACATATTTTCACATTGTGATAAGAATTTAGCTCACATACATTAACGCCTTACTTTATTTATTTAGATCAAACTAAGATGAGATTTTAAATTAAACTTATACCAATTTACTAAATAGATTTTCATTTTGTGGTAAAATATCTGACTTGATTACTTCACGGTCGGTATGATGTTTGATTTCAGGTTGTGATCTCCGCCCCTAATATTTACTTAATATTGTAGTTTTTAAATCTTAATTAAGTACGTATAAGTAGATTTAGTGCGTATTTGAACAAACCGCGAATTATTAGTTAAACAGTTAATCATAATGTCACATATGTTGGTTAATAAATTAATTGTTAAGTGTTCCGGAAGATCGAAACAATAATTGAATAAAGTCTGCACTAGTTATAAGGTAAACGTCCATAATGTGGATCGTTGTACCAATTGCGGATCGTTCGACAGTATTTTATTAAAAATTAGCTGACCCGGCGAACCTCGTTTCGCCCCAAATTTTTTCGCTCCGAGCAAATAATTTTGTGATTCACGAAAATTGATTTTGATGAGAGATAAAATCAAACAACTAAACTCAATTCACAATAGAAGATTGAGTTGAGTGGCATTCCATTCTATTTTCATCGAATTCAACACTTAAGGCAAGTTTATGTTGCGTTCGTTCGTTCGTTCCGTCGTTTTTCGACCAAACATCTCTTGTGGAAAAATCAAGAAAAAAAATCATCATTTTTGATTGGTCGTAAAAATTGTCAGAACGAACGAACGCAACCATAAATGCGGCATAATGTATTGAAAAGTGAATTAAATGTCGATTGAAACTCAGGCATCTATAGAAATTTGAGTTGTTTTTTCGATTTTTTCTCTCAGTGTGGAAATGAATTGAAGTCAGTTGGAATTCAAAATAATTCAATGTATTTTATTCGAGTGAAATTAAATGGAATCACAATGTATTGTGGTAAAAAATATTTTTCAGATTTATTCCGCACTCTCCAAACGATTGACATTGTGATTTCTTAATCATATAGCGAACGCCAAACGAATGGGGAACTGAATGCTTTTGAAGTCAAACGAAATGTCAGTTGGAATCAGAAGAATTCTCGGAATTAGAACATCTTCTCTTTTGAATTTGCCATTGGTGATCGTCGCGTGAATCACGTTGTTCATCAGTTTATTCTCAGCCAATCACGTTCCATTAAACAATCTCGGATGGTTCAGATTACGTAGCATGATTATCACAAACCCTACCTTTAGTATAAAGTTATAGAGTGGTATTCCAGGCAAATCAAGCGCATTAAAAAAACCCGTCGAAGGTGTTCTCGTCTTGATTGGTCACACAGTCAACGGATTTGTAATAATGCATTTCCCCACTGATTTGGTTTTGAATCAAGTAATTCAGACTGTTTCTTGTTCTTCGCTGCCAAAATCGCTCATTTGCTGAGCCAATCATGATTCATAAACAATTTCAGTGGATGTCCGGAAACAGATTCGTGATAAGCTCTTCCTTCGACGTCGTGAAAATGCAAAAATTCGATGGAAACGAAATCAATTCTGTCAAAACATCAACAGGAATTTGACGATTGTTAAGCACCAACAGTTTGATTGTTAAGCACCAACAGTGGTTTGGAAAAATCAGTACTTGATGAGTCGTTCTGTAACGCGACTCTCATGTTCGTGGTCAACTGCAACTTCTGCAACTCCATCGTGCATTCGTCCCAGATGATGATTTTGAATTCTTGGAATACCGTGGCCATCGCCGATTTCTTGGCAATTGAGCACACTGACTTGTCATTCGTGTGGATATTCATCGGCAACTTGAACACAGAATGTGCCGAATGTGCCATCTCAAGCGTGAACTGCCTTCGTTAATGCTTCGTACACGATCTTTTGCTGTGCAATCAAAAGCGAACATTCGTTTGTACTATTTGGCTCATTGAATTTCGATCTTACACTTGCTCTCGTTGCAATTAACGATTAAATGCATCGTACATCAAACGCATTAGGGCGTGTCCAATTTCGACAAATCATGTGCTGCCGCAAATAAGCGCGTACATGTCTTCGATCCTGAACAAAGCTTCGTTGCGTATCTCGTCGTTTATTTTAAGCTCATAATTCATCAGCCATCTCGTCCTTGTATTTGTTTCACAATTCCAATGCGTTCGATGGATGACACGTCGCTATGATGATCGCGAACAATGTACGAATTTGATTTGCCGGCGCAGAAACAGTGGCATCAGCGAGTGTTGGGTCCCAATGTGAGTCGATTTCCAGCAAATTCAAAGGTTCTCAAGCTTCTCGATAAGTGGCGCACAACACACATTCTATAGTACGAAGCGATTCGAACGAAGTAGGACCACGAACATGGAACAAAAGCAAACGAAAGATAAAAGCCTTCGTCTTGTCGTGGATGAACGGTGTACACACAGCCAAGCGCATCAGTCGAATACACATCGGCTCACCTTTCTTTCGTCGTTGAAACTTCTTCGTCGACTGGTTCCAAGTATAATCGCGCATGGCATTTCCCAGTAAAACAATGCTCGTGCGAACGGATCACGTTGGCAAATTTCGAAGAAATTCGGGAGTGTTGTAGCTGACACGTTGTCCATTCCCCAAGTGCACCCACAAATTTTGAACAGTGGGATGACGTTCATGTAATGCAAATGAGAAAATACACCAAATCGCCTCGTTGCAACTGACATAACGGCCCAATTGGAATCTTAACACTTCGTCATTTACATCCGGAGCAGCAATTCCGAACACTGCCGAGTTGCTGCCTTTGTTCACGTATTTCTAGACAAATTAAATGGAATTACAACATTGCTGTGTGTTGCAAATATTGTCAATAGATGCAACACGGAACGATCCAGTGATTATCGATCACGATATCTTTTCCTATCACCTCATTGTGACTGTTGTGCTACCATCTTCGGGTGAATGATGCAGATATATTGGATAACCGACGTTTCCACTAATTGTGTATGTCACCAACGGACGCGGATATTGGTTTGTACATTTGTGCATTTCCCATCGGCCATACACGATGAATCTGGAACCTGGTATTAAGGCGATGATGATTGAATCGATTGATCTGGTCTGATTTTCTCAATTAACAATAGCAGAATGTGTGCATGTGGTAATCCGCGCTTCTGTCACTCTACAGAGTACATCCAACAACGTGGCTCTCCGAAAACCACCTGTTTAACGATGAAATCCAACGGTGTCTTGAGTTTTTGTTTAAACACACGTGCGGTGATGTCGTGGCGATCGCTAGAAGTTTGTGCTGGCAGTAGATTACCGGTAATTTCAGGCCATTTTGGATTGCATGTGAACGTGATGAACAAATCTGGCTCTCCGTAATGCCGCACATACGTCATAGCATTCATGCATATGCCGTGGGCTGCCAACATATGTTGCTGGGAGAATGGTCAATTGACCGACGTTGGTTGCATCGCCGTCCGAAGCGATGGCATTGCGCAGATGATTGTACTGCTCGGAACATAGTTTTCATTGATCGAAGCGGATATAATTATAACGTTTCGTTTCGATCTTAACATCATACATATCAATGCAATCTCTCATATCAACCATCTCCTGGCAATTGCGAATACGACAAAAAATGATTGAGCCTAATCGGTTCAGCCGTTCTCAACTGATGCGCAAGAAAGGAAAAACTCAATTTTCTTTTTCGGTTTTTTCCAGAAGTTTTCGAGTTTTCCACTCAGATTTTACAATTTTTCTCTTCTAAAACACCATCTGGATCCGAAACTAACATAAAAAACATCATTTTTCGATTTTCCGAATTTTCCGACATTTTCGGTGGACTTTCCAATTTTCTTTCGTAAGAACCATCACCTGGAAATTGTTAACACAGCAAAAAAAGATTGTGCCAAATCGGTTCAGCCGTTCTCAACTATGCGCAAGAAAAAAAAAATCAATTTTCTTTGGTTTTTTCCGGAAGTTTCTGAATTTTTCACTCAGATTTTACAATTTTTCTCTTTTAAATGACCATCTTTTAGAACAGAAAAATTGTAAAATCTCGGATACGTGCGACATCCGGTACAACAACATCATTTTTCGATTTTTCGACTTTTCCGGTGGATTTTCCAACAATTTTCTTTCATAAGAACCATCCATCTCCTGACTATTCCGAACACAAAGAAAGATAAAAAAAGATTAAGCCAAATCATTTCAGCCGGTTTTATATAGAAGATTTAGATAAATAGATAAAATAGATCGGAAAAAAAATATATTAATTTGCATGCAGCCTCCGGTGGGATTCGAATCCAGTACCTCACAGCCCTAGCGCCGTAGCTTTAACCACTGCACCACCTAACTCATAAAAAATGTGCACACAAAATTCATATGAAAATGGCTTTTTATTCGATTTTTCGGGTTTTCTGACTTTCCCGGTGGATTTTTTCAAAAATGTCTTTCGTAAGAAAGACTCCTGGTAATCGCGCACACAACAAAAAAGATTGAGCCAAATCGATTTAGCCGTTCTCAACTACATTCTAGCGCACATACATTTTTTACATCATTTTTATATATATAGATTTGCAGAAATGGCAGAATTTCAAAATGATGCACAGATCTGGGACACATCCAATGTAGAGGAGATCGATATGGATGACGAATTTGGTTCAGTGATAATAATTTTATAAATTTTTTAAAAATAAATTCAAATATGCATTCATTCACAAACACATAGAAAGCTTCCTGTGAAAAAATATGGACTGATATTCCAATCTTCTCGAAACAGACTTCCAGCTTAGCCACTAAACCAGACAGAAAATCATCCACTTCCAAAATAAAAAAAAATTACAAAACATTACAATGGCAGACACAAAAGATCATACATCAATTTAAATTTAACCACATTATCTTATAGAATGAAACCACTCTAGCTGCATCAACTTTTAAATCAAAAAGCGTGTTAACAGAAAAAAATTCACAATCAACCGTAACCGAGACGAAAAATGAGGAACTCAACAAGTTGCAATTTAGCCTCATCATTGCCACCAACTATTAAACGAACAAATGTATCACCAACTAATTTATCAACAGTTATAACGTACAGTAAACCAAAATGCAACTATAAAAAAAATAATTTCCCTCTCAATACAGAATCAGTTGTAATATTAGCTCCATCAATGTCAGCAGCAACTACTTCTCCAATAATTTTGTCTGATAAAAATATTAAATCCAGCGAAAAACGAAAATATACCAACAGAAATATCCAATGCAGATCTATATGCTATGGACAAAAATAATTGTACCTGCCAAAACAACAGACATAATATACTACATGACAAGAATGTCTTAAAACTACCTACAACTACAACAGACGAGTTTACCACGTTTGAAAGTGGCATAAAACATGATTCTGAGAAGGAAACGATATTGATAAGAAAACAATAAAACTCCCTTGGTTCCTTTTAGAAATTTATGTTAATTGAATTTAAATTGCAGGTCCGCTGCTTTAGAGGTATAAATAATATATCTTTACCAAAATACATAAGAGAATGTTTAAAGAAAATTATTACAGACGAAGCAGCACGCGAATTTTCTTGGCATGACTTACATGGAAACATTGCGGTACAGAAATGATGAAGTGTTTTGAATAGAACACTACCGATTGATGTTATACATGCATCACATTTAAAGAAGAAATACTTAGAAAAAAACACTGTTAACTAAAACAGAGGCTGCTGTGATTTTTATTCGTAATTTAAGGAAATATCCTTTCGCGAACATTGTATCACAACCGATGGAGTCATCGAAGAGTAGTTCTGAATGAAGCGTCTATTGCACCCCCCCCCCCCCCAGGCATCGACAGGAACCGGTTTGTGTGCTTTGTAGTTTTGGGAAGAAGGCGTTCATCAACACCGCTTTCATCGCATCCTCTTTAAGCGAGCCACCAGGTATTACACAGGTATTTAGTATTGTTGGGCATAAATTTACTTGTTTCCGCATGTACCGTCAAATTAGCTATGTTGAGTAATCTAGCCATTTCAGATTATAACAGCGATGTTAGTAAATTGATAAAGTGGTTACTCCATGACCCCAAGATATAACATGTCTAGTTTAATCTGTCGAGAGTAGCTTCGGCCAAAACTAACAGATATGCTCCCCTCACCATAAGCACATTCGCCGTTTGATCATCAAGTCATAGCCGAACCGTTCCGTTCCCTTACCTCTAGTCACCCATTTTAGCTTTCCTCAATAACACCGAGACTAATCATTAGATCCAGCTATCCAGCTCGTCTACAAATATCTTTTCTTTTAACGCTGTTGATACGGAATAATGATGTTGTTTCACTGGTATCGCGTTAAATACGTCAATCTACGTACCCCTAATTTCTCCCAAGAAGGAAATTTACCAACAATCCTGTCCACTAGCAATTTCTGTTCTGACAGTAAATCATATACATTGAGCTCATCTGTTTTATGGCGTGATTTAGTTAATAGAGATATCATTTAGAAGAGCAAGGAGATAAACAATAAGTTTTCAAAAATCTACTCCAATCCTTCATTCCATCGGTAACTAGCCCTTAAAGGTTGGCTAAACGCGTGAACAAAAAGCTATTACGAGACCTCAACAGAGATCATTGCATATTTAATTCAATACTATCCGTGAACATGAAATAAAGAAAAACGTGAATCTCAGTTAAATTGCGGGATTGGGATGAGCGCGAGTTGGAGGTTGAGTTTCTGATCGGCAATCGGTTTCGTCCATTCAAAAAGATTGCAGACCCATAAAAGGAAATCGACGTACTCAGATTGCACATGCGCCACTTCAAAATCTCATTTTTGAACTTACATGCCTCAACAGAAGTGAAATCAGAACATAACCATCTCGCACATACATTAAGCAAAATTGCCCAACACCGCAAACAATTACACCGAGCTAGCTCTACAATATAATCTGGTGTTCGCCAGCACATCCGGATAATAAACGAATCCATAAAGATACGTGGAAATGAAAATGATGGATGTAACGTTAATTAAATCGATCACACCCTCGTGTTCAAAATCTTTTTTCTTGTTTTATAACTATATATATACTCGTAACTTGAGATATTAAGAAAACAAAACGCAAACGAGACCTTAAAACACCTAGTTCAAACATTGTTACCAACGGGAATCAAACCCGAGGGCCCCGAATAACAGATCAATTCAGATCACTTTCTAATAATTGCGAAATATGCCCCCATCTACCAGAGCCAAACTTCGAAGCTATCATACCATGCTTGACGTTATTGGTGAAGTTGTCGTCACGAAGACCTATATAACTACTTATGTCACACAATTATATTCATTAATTTGCATTCAAAATTATTTGGCCAAGTAATGTATGCTAATCATTGCGAATCGTATTTAAGTATATCAAAATAATCAAAATTAAGTATTTCATATCAATTCATTTCATCAAGGTTATCTCCAAGTATTAAGTAAAACCATCATCTAATCGAAAAGGCATTAAACAAGTTATTTAATTTATCAATGAAACGAACATTAAAAATATTTAACAATTTCGGTAGAAATAAATTTTGAATCAGTAATTTATGTTACATGAGATCAACAACATTTTTAAATTAGCAAATTAATGTGGTATATACTTCAGTGCCAGACTGACGTAGTTTGGCGGTGTTTATTATTTTTCGGACATAGAATTGTAGGTATGTAAATAAACGCAAATGTAAACGTGGGTACAGTGACTCCATTCTTGTAATTAAACATTCTGGCATATTGTGCTTTCAAATTACTTATTTAATGAAAAGTACCCCAGGTGGTAAACATAGTGTGTGGAATGTTGCGTAATGAATTTTGAGCTAATTTCTAAAATCTTTTAGAAGTGCATTACTTTGATTTTTTTTTTTTTTTTATTTACGAAGGTGTTAATTTCTAAAACAGTTTCCGGGAAGCCAACACATATTTATCTTATAACTACATTTTTAATGCCTTTGTAAACATAACATATTGTAGTCTATCTCAAAATCTATTAATTTCTGTTTAAATAGTTTCACTATGATGTAACATTATAATTAAACATCAATCACTAAATAGTGTTGTATACTTACAATTATTTAAATTAGGTAAAGTAGCATTATTTGGTATTTAGTAATATCTTTTCGACAACTATTCAGCTAAATTTTGATCTGTGCTCAATTCAATTTAAGGAGCGTGGCACAAAAATTAAAAATACAACATGTTATTAAAACTAATCAAATCGATAAAGGCGTCTGATCGATGGGGAAACATCTCACGGTCGAAGTATCAAATTTTTAAATTGAGGTCGTGATCTCCGCCCACTATTAATACGTGTATATATCCCATTCGTACAGATGTTTCAATTACCTAAAGCATCGAGCTAAATTTAAAAGTAGACCATTTAATTGATGGCTGAGCGCGATCATATTGATAAATATTTTATAAAACTAAAATTCTTTCAAAACAATAACACAATAGAAATATCGAAAACAATAGTTTTTTTTGGATATAAAGAAGTCACCTTGAACCGAATTATACAAAAAAGTTTAAAAACCAACTATCGACAAAAAATATTTCTCCAATATGGCGTAAACATCCCGCATTTGGAACACACAGCTATTAAAAACGTAACATCACATCGACTAACTATTGCATTAATCATAATCGTTTAACTCGTGTTTATACACCGCCCACCCACAATAACTGCGAAGCGATTGAATTTGACCGTGAGAAGAAATCAAAAATCAATTTTTATTAAATTAAAAATTTAACTTTTTTAAATTGTATAGCGCCATTAAACAAATAAGAACTATCCCATCGTCCAATGATGTCATGGTATTGTTGTTTGTACTTGTTGCATATTACCAAACTTTATGGCATTTCAAGTACATTGTAATTGAAATTGAATGCAATTACCGTGTGACATAACTAAGTACTATGCGCATTATAAGGGGGTAGAGCAATTCCCACGTATAGAACTCAATGCTTTGGTGAAGGTCCCCTTTTGTTCAGAATTTTGAAACAAATTTAATGTCTGTCACCTTAACCTGTTGCTAACTTGTAAATGCTACTGTAACTTAATTTACATTTATGCTCTGCATCAGATCGCCGGGTTACAAATGAAAAGTCTCCCCGCGAGGTAACTTATCATTTTAGTGGTAAAATGTCATTATTTGGTATTTAATGCAAATGTGTTATTGTGTACAAATTTTTACGTGACACTTGTTTTTATTTTTAAACATTTCGTAGTTTATAATAACATTTCCAAATAATGCAACTTTCATTATTCTAATTTAATATTTCCTTTATCCACAAGAAGTCGACAATTTATTATTTCGAATAGTCAGGCACAGCTTGTTTTTGATGTTACTGCCACCTATGAATGTTTATTGTGAATTATTGAGCAATTTAGTTTAGTTCATAATTTAGTCTAAAAAACCGACCTGAGGCAGACAGCATTAGATTCTGCTCGAAAACTTCATTATTTTCAGATCACATATTCGAATTTTGGCCGAATAACAATGCAAGCGAAGTGTATAACTACTCTACTCCTAAAGAGCGTGATAAAAGCCGAAAATGGTGTGCCACTACTACTAAACATATTGCAAAGTTTGATTTTCTTTTGGAAGCCCGTAATCAGATCAACATTTTGACTCATTGATTTCGAACAAAAATCTAAACTCTATTACATATTTAAAGAGTTTCAGTTTGTATCAACTTTGAGCAAAACATTGTGAATAGGTTAGTATCATTTTGTTTGATTCACGAATATATTCGGTATTTCTAAAGATCTCAAATTATATTCTAGAATATACAAAAGCTCTCAATGAACAAAAATGAAGTCATATTTAAAATGTAAAAATGTTTGATGTAAATCAAGAGTTCAACCCTTGAGAGTCTCATATGATTGGCCAATAGTGTGACAAGTGAATAGTTCGTATTGTTAAAGGAGAGCTATATGTATATCGCAATAAACCTACGCTCGGAGTGGTCAAAATTTTTAAAGATAGGCGTTACTAACACATAAATTTACTTCGCTTTACTAAACGTATAAAGCCGAAAAGATAACATCACAAAGGACTAAGTAAACGGCATTGAACTTTTCCAGAGAGCTACATTTCGTTGCACTGTTGACAAGCGTGGTTTTAATTGGTCTCTGTAGCTCCAGCTTTAAAGGTAACAATGAGTTATTGTCAAAATAATCTCTATACAGGGGCCGGATTCTTGAAATCGGTGGAAATTTCCCCAATCGTAATACAATTTGCTTTGAAATTCTCCATATTATTCGAATTTTTCGCTGACTACTTTAATCATGTTCTTAAATTTCTTTTTTTTTTAAATTAAGAAACATAATGTTTTCCCCCTATTAAGGGAAAAATTCCGACTGGGCAAATCGATTCGAAATTATTCGCTTAGTAGGGATACAAATATTAATAAACTTGAAAAATAATTTGAAAAAATGATTAAAGTAGCCGGCGAAAAATTCGATAATATGGAGAATTTCAAAGCATAAATTGTAAAATTGTACTCCGATTGGGGAAATTTTCACCGCCTTCAAGAATAAGGTCCCGGGGCTAAGTTCAACATCGACGGGCGCTTATCTGATTGACTGTAAGCTGAACACACATGATAAAGCCAAAAAACACCATGATGCTCGAGGAAACGAAATGCAGTGCAACGTGATATACGCGCACCGGGGTTGGGATGTTCTAATTTCACTTTTTTTAATTGAGTCAAAACTTACAAGTATTAGTGTTATTTACACCTCGACTCTGAAGCAGTCACTTACTGAAAAATGGTCTTATCTAAGTTTTTTTGCTTGTATTTTGCGCGTAGTCTGTGACCAATAAGACCAATGCCAACTAAGACTATGCGCCGAATACAAAAAGTGTCAGAAGTGAGACTAAACTCAAAACAAAGACAAAAAATCTTACCTAAGACCATTTTTCATTCAGTACTTAATATAACATGTTGCGATGAAAATAGATAATTCGATTCGAAAAAAAGCAGTGACAACATCCCAGCCCAGGTACATGATTTGTGTAAATGTCGATCATAATAAATCGCAAAATTATTAGCAAAAAAGGGGTGACCGATAATTATGCACTTTACCGTATTTTAGGAGAACAAAACCTATACAAAAATACCCTTTTTATCCTGACATCGTAGCAAGAACCAAAAATATTTAAAGTTCTCCCCTATTTGTTCAATATATGCGCGTGTCAACAGAGCAACTTTTGTCTTTGTATGTTGCCCGAGATAAAGTTGTTTTGACATCAGATAATTTGCGTTTTTCGTTTTGACTACATGAACTGAGTTCCAAACTTTAATAATGACAACCCCGCAAAGACATCTACAAACAAACTGTTGTAATAAATAAGTACAGATGAACGAACCGTGACTGAAACAAATATGTCTTTGTGCCCAAACAAAATAGTAACTGTAAGCAAAGTTTTTCTTTTCAATTTGATAAAGTACCCAACTTGACGTATAGATGCCAGTTATTGTTTGAAAATGTTCAAATGGCATTTGTCTGACAGCCATCAATAATGAACGCACTAAGTGAATACAAAATTTTTATTTGGATCGCCTCAGTCCAACTAATATCAAATCCGTGTTAGATTTTACTTTGGGGAAGTTTGATGAGGTGACCATACCAGAAATGGTAATTAAAATCTACAAAATGGCATAGGATGTGTTCGACGATATTTCACAACAATTATGTCGCGTTTGCGTCGATTCACAGCCATAGATGAAACGTGGCCCCATTACTTCATACCTGAGACGAAGTAACAGTCGAAACAATGGTCTGAAAGAGGATAATCGGCTCCAGAGAAGGCGAAGACAGTCACATCTGCTAGCAAGGTCATGCCGTCAGTTTTTGGAGATGCCGGTGAGATAATTTTCTTTGATTATCTTCAAAGAGGTAAAAACAATCAATGGCGAGTGTTATACTTCTCGCAGCTCTTTGGTGGTGAAACCAAGAAAAAAGAATCGCATTTGGCGGAAAAGATAGTGATGTACTTCTGTGGGCAAAAAGTAGTAAGACTTTTTAATTTAAATTTCGCGCGGAAAACCATTCGTCGAAATATTTTTTCTATGTTGGTATGACTGTCAGTGACATCTGTGCCAAATGTCACATCAAAATAATCATTAATGTTTAATATACGCTTGTCTTCCTGAAGTACAAAAAGTGCATTCGGCGATTTTTACAATGAGTGAAATTGTTCAACAAAAAAGTTCCATTAAATTTTGTGTGCGGAATCAATTTTGTGGTGCCGAAACGTTCAGAATATGCAAAAGGCCTTCCGTGATAACTGTATGTCGCGAGCAAGTGTCTTTGATTGGTACAAACTGTTCAAAGAGGGTCGAGAACGTGTTGACGACGAACCACGTCTAGGACGGCCATCAACATCAACTGATGATCAATACGTTACTAAAATCAAGGAATTGATGCTCGAGAATCGACGATTAACAGTCAGAGACCTTACTGGCGTCGTTGAAATATCGGAAGGATCAGTGAAAACTATTTTGAAAGGTCATTTGGGCCTAAGAAAAATGAAAGCACGATTGGTTCCAAAATCACTCAATTGGAAACGGATGTCATGAAACGTATTATAACTGGCGATATGTCTTGGATCTATACTTACTACCCGGAAACAGGCGATCAATCGGCCGAATATCGTGCCAAAGGTGAGCCGAAGCCGAAAAAACCACGTCAAAGCAAGTCAAAAATGCAAGGTGATGTTGACAGTTTTCTTCGATTATCGAGATGTGGTGCACTCCGAATTCCTTCCGGCCGACCAAACTGTCAACAAGGAATACTATTTGATTGTTATGCGTTGTTTGCGCGAAGCTATTCGTAAAAAGAGGCCGGAATTATGGGTCGTTCCACAACCACCGTATTCACATGATTTAGCTCCGTGTGACTTCTGGCTGTTCAGCAAACTCAAACGACCGCTCCGGGGAAACCGTTTGAAGACATTAAACGTGAATCGCTACGTGCATTGGATGGCTATTCCGGAAATTGACTTTAACAACTGTTTCGAGGATTGGAAAAAACGTTGGCACAAGTGTATTGAGTCCGGGGGGGGGGGGGGGGGGGGGATTACTTTGAGGGGGACAAAATAGATTTGGAGAAATAAATAAAGAATTTTAAAATTATGAACAAAGTCTTACTATTTTTTGCTCACATAGTATGTGTCCGAACTGCGAAGTATTTAAAGATTTTCTATAAATGTTGTCGCTAAAATTCGGACAAATGATGAATTTGAGTAAACAAAAACTGTTTATGTGTGAGTGCGCCCGTGCTTTGTAAGGGGTGGGGCTACTTAAAATACTTTAAATATTAAGGTGGATTTTATTTTTAAATACTATACTTATTTCTCCTGTTTTCTATTTTATCGTTACATACATGTTTTAAATAGTTTCCACTAAACTGTTTGCTCATGGTGTGTGCAATGAAGCCATGGCAGAACTGTCCGTTAACTGGGTTGCCTTACGATAAATAGTCTTTAAGTATGGGTTGGTCTAAATATGCTAGTTAAAGCGGCCGCCTTTACTCCTATCGCCTATACTCCTCCCTTTATTTTTTGTTTGGTGAAAATTGATGTTCAGGTGCAGAATTCTATTCATAAAAAATGAAGACTAAATTGCAACTGAAGATCGAGCGATTTAATGCAAATAGGACCAAATGGGCGAATTGCACTATACAATGTGAATAAGCAAGTACGTGGCTTATGTTATTTGACAGTTTGTCTATTCCTTTCTGTAGATCATTCACGTAATTAAGTTTTAACCAAATCCAGTTGCGCTGAAGGAATTATTTTTTACCGGAAAAATTCCAAATCGAATAATGACGCAAGGTCTGGGCTGAGATGTTATACCATCACTATTTTTGACTTTCGACCTATTTTATGTCTCAATTTTCAGGAATCAATTATCATTTTCCTCATAAAAATGAGACATAAAAAAAGTCGAAAGTTGAAAATAGTGATGGTACAGCATCCCAGCCCTGGAATCGGTTTACTTCATGTAAGATTTGGATCAACATTTTTCTTCCGAAAATATTTGGATCAAGTTTTCAAGTTCAAGATTTTATTTAGACGTTTCATGATGTATCTTCCTCGTCTCTTACCTCTTTGCCGATAAACTAATTTTAGGTAAGAGACGAGGAAAATACATCATGTAGTGCATCCACGTCTAAATAGGCCCAATGGGTGCCACTAGATGCAGCAAATTTTGTAGTGCCCTTATACAGTATTAGAGAATGGAACATCCTAAACATCCTAAAATTGTATTGCGTGCATCTTGCTAGTATAGAATATCTACAATTAAAAAATAGATAGGAATGACTGAAGGAAATAACTCGTATTTCTCTTGCGGACATGTTTTTCATAGATTTTGATTTGATGTGATTCCATTCTAAAATATAAAAAATGAAACTAGCTAAATCTGTCACGAAATGGTGCCGTAGTTATAATAGTTTTTGACAGTAATTATAAATAAAGTAAATTAACAGGGAAATACGTTAAAAAAATTCATTTTCCAGCTGTTACTTGTTTGTAAGTATAATGGTTATTTTTTCAAATATTTGTGAAAATTTAGTTCTAGTATGGATCAAAGAAATTATGACAAATTCGAGTAGAGATAATTAATTATTTAATTTATTTGAACGTCGCTGTTATACGTTACGTTGTTTCGGCACTATTTCAAGCAGATAAAATGCTCATATTCATGCATGAGTTTAGCTTAGTAATTACTTATCTTTGCGTAGAACTTGTGTATATATAATCAATTCATTCAATCTCCTAAGACCAATGATAAAAATTCATACACTTATTCCATTTATATGAAATCCTATAAATCAAATATAAATCAATAGGAATAATTAAATAAAATTCCCATACGATTTTTCTAACTTTCGTATCACCTCAGTCCATTCGTATTCAAACTGTATAAATAAGCTAAGCAACAGCGTGCTATTACAGTCGATATTATACTAAAATTATACGAACGATTCGTGATTGATGATAGGTTTAAACAAATCTGGTTTTTATACTTCTTGTTGTAATACAAAGATTGCTACATAGTTTGTTATAGAATATTGGAATTTTATGTAAGTATATCAAAAATAAATAAAAATCGTGAAGGTGAAAGATTAAGGTCGATTTAAAGCTGCGTGCTTCTTCCGTACAAAGAAATGTATATTTCGTTATATTTCTGTTCGTTTATTAGATGGCATTTATTGATGATCTGAATATCATAAACGTTTATTCTGCTGTACTGAAATTTATTATTTCCGTTTTTATAAATATATTTTTACATTTTAGTTAATTTACTTTAAAGAATACACGTATATATTAATAATACTGGCCTAGTTTTATTTCAATAAATGCCTATCCATCCTCTAATAATGATATGCATAATATAATAAAATTACAATCGTTAATTATCTGTGAGGGGTTTGGCACTCTTGAAAATGCCGGTTTTGTGTTGTACCTTGTACACAAATACTTGAAATATAATTAATTGATTTATACGAAATAGTATGGTATTGTGGGAATCTAGTGCGGGAGTGAATGAACCTATTAAAATAGTATGTGTATACTGTGTACCTTATAGAAGAACTAAACGATCTTGTGAAACTTCCTCGAACGTCGTATACTTATATGCAAGATGTATCATTTATGGTAATAATAATAATATAAAAATGGGGCACATTATATTCGCCCACATTTTACTCGTAAACTAAAAAAAATTAAAATGTTAAAATGCATTTGGTTCTTGTTTTTTGTTCAACCGAACAAAATAAGTGACGAATCAAAGGAAAAGACACCGTGTTTGTTGGTATTTTGTGTAAACAGATAACAAAAGTAACAACACAAAAATTTGGAAAGAGTCATTTCTTGGTATTTACATCAACAGTATAAAACATATGACACACACGCGACGTTTTAATTGTGTGTCGCTAGAAAATGTATAAACACATAGATATTTACATAAATCGGGCAAATAGCCAAATTCGAAATTAGATGTTGCATATTTATAATGAGCGCAGGATATAATTAAAACACTATATTTATTTTTGGCAAATGTATTTGAAAGTGGTCGGTCTACAGCGATCACTGAATGCATAAATCTATTTTAGGGGTAAATGAGTTAAAGGTAAATATGTACTCATAAATTTTGAAATGATGACTTATTAAAATTTTGATCTTAAGGTGACGAGCAGGGTAGAGGTCTACTAGTTTGAACATTAAAATGTGCCTGTGGACAAAAGTTAGAAAACGCCCAATTTATACAGAAACGTATTTTAGAGAATATAAGAAGCCTATATCGTGATTAGTGAAATCATCGCCAGTTTGATTTGAAAATTTCATAGTGCTAAATATTTTCATAACGTTGGCTGCGATAATACTCAACATGTTCCCAACTGTTACGTGTCTTGAAAGTGCCCATTTAAACAATGTTATGGAATCGCCAGGAGTTCTGTCGAATTTACATTTTTTTATAATCCCAATCTGGTCGTTTATGTTAGATAAATTAACAAGTGTAGCTCAAAATATTTCGAAAAATTATTAATCAATTTATACTTTTTCTGACAACGGGGAATTCTTCTGTGTCTCGGTAGAAATACAGTCCTGTAAGTTAATGCCATCAACCAGAAAAATGTTTGAACTATTCAACTTACTATTGATGCACTATCAAATATCCAAGTTGGTATACTTAATTGTTTTTCTTACAATCCGTAGAAATTTAGGTTATGTCGAATGAGAAACCTCATATTTGGTCCTTGTAACATAATATGGAAAGTAAAAGTATGGCTTACTTAATCAAAAATAAACAAACTTTTGTAAATTTTTTAAAAGGTCCAGCACCCTTCGCAGCCTTATATTTAAAATGTGACCTAAAAAAAGATAAAATTTGGGGATCATCTATTGCATTTTGCAAAAAATGTATGTTATAGATGGTGGATGTCGGTTGATAAAATGATATTTAATTTCTGAATTTATTATGTAATAAGCTTAAAAAAAATAATATCACCCATAAAATTCCAACTGACTGCCTAATTCACATGCCTAATTGGTACATTCGAAAACTAGCTGTCCTACCGCATTCCTGTGTTGTCCTCTATCGCGAAGATTGGTAAGGCTTATTTGTTTGTAAACTGTTAGCTGTTCAACATACATATTTTTTATATGACAAAATTATATATAAATTTTGAGTTGCCACTATGAATTGAATTTAATTAAACAGTGGCGATTGCATGGGAAGAAAACTGAAGACCACTCATTGCTGAAAAGAAATCCTCTATTCAACCTGTTATGTTGTCTTTTATAAGTATAGTACTACAGAAACCTTAGCACAATGTACCCGATTTTGTAATTTGTAATAAGTTATGAAGTTCGTAAGGTTGAAAAGTCGAATGGGTATTCTTGCTGCTTACAAGTAGTACCAGATTCTTTATACATCGCCAGACACTTAAAAACCATTGCTTCTAAATTCTGCACTTAATCCGTTAATAGACCCCGCATATAGGGAGTACTATTCAAGCAACTACTCATATTAGTCTGAAAATTGTAGATTGTACACTTCAAACGCCACAATGAATGAATTTAAACGGTTAAATCCGTTGTTACTCCGTTAATGGCGTATATTAATATTTTGTATATCCAGAGAATTGAACTCCCCAAATCATAAAATTTTGGGTTTTTAGAGTTGTCTCGACAAATCCAGTAAGTATAAGAAAAATTTGAAAACTCTGGTTTTAATCAATTTTTGGTCCTTTCTTTTATATTTTTAAAGCGTGTTTTAGAAATATTTCAAAAATGACTTAGCCGAATTTGAAAATAATTCAGCAATCTGTTATACACTCAAGGTATAAACAGAAGAAGAGCCACAACTACAAGCGATATCGCCTGTCAAATTAGAATACACGGAAATCATCAAAAACAGAACCAAAATCGTCAGCGACGACGACATTATCGACAAATTTTTTTAGAATCTATTTCTATTTTTGTCGCCAGCGATACATGCTGCCAATATTTTTTTGCGTCGTTATATTGGTACCCGAAAATTTTTAGTTGTCATTTTCTTCCTAAACTTAAATCTAAATTTATTAGTTTTCGATCGAAAAAAAATTTGCTAAAGACATACCGGTTATTTTACTGATTATTATAATTTAATATAATGTCTTTCAAGAAGTTAATAGAACTGGTTAGGGCAAAGCCAATTCTATATGATTTAAAAAATTTAAATTATAGGGGATCCGACATTAAGGAAAAAATTTGGAGAAATTGCTGCTAATCTCAAATCTTCAGGTAAACATTATGAATTTTGAAAAAATTCCTTTGTGCAAATCTAAATTATTTTATATGTGATTAAACAATTTCAGAACAAGTGTGTTAAAGCTTTGGCGTTTGGATCGGGAGGTACCGGGTTCGATTCCGATAGGGGCAGGATGCAAAAGGGATTTTTCATCATTTGATTACGATCGATGATGGAAATGAACACAACTATGACGCCCTGTCGGAGTGCACAACTCATGGGCCGACCCATCTTCCATGTCAGTACTATAGGCTGGCATGGAGCAATGCAATGTGCAGTTGGTTCTACATAAATCGGACCTATAGCCGTACGTCCTCGATTTGGCAAGCAATGCGTAAAGTAGGACGGTAAAAGTAAACTGCGAAAGAGTTGGGAGTGCTTCGGCCCCAGAACAGATTGCATAGATTAAAACATAAAAAAAGTGTGTAAATCTAAATGGAAGAGTTTGCGCGATACGTATCGAAGAGTATGCCGTCAAACACTATCTTCTGGGAGTGCTCCAAATGAACCCAACGACGAGAAGCACACAAATAAATGGAAATACTTTCAACAAATCAACTTTTTGGATAGTATATGATCAAAGAAAATAAGGTTAACATAATTAAGGTTTAAATTTATAAGTTAATCACCAAAATTACAATTAATATTTTTATAGCACTATTGGAAATTTAAAAAGGACAATGGAAGTTATAGTGAGAGCTATGATAAATATGACGATAATTCGGTTGATTTAAAAGATTTTGATGGCAATGCTCCTAACGTATGGGGCTCGATGAAATCGTTTGTTTCACTCCGGCAAAAAAACGTAAAATAACTGCCTCATCTTCGAAAAGCGACGTACATACAAATTTCCTAGACTTTTGGATGTTGCATCTAAGGGTGTTAATCAACTAGATGACCCAACCAAACTTGTCAGTTCCACTTAGTCAACCATAGTCTGAATACGAAAATATGATACAATAAAAAAAATTATATTTTGAATTTCAGTAAATGTTTTATTTAATCAAATGTCACTCTGCTTATTAATGAAGTAAAATAAGGAAGAGCATGTTTATATATCAGTTGAATGAAGGAAATTTTTTAAACAACCTCTCAATTCGAATGCTTCACGGGTTGAGCGATTTCCTAACACGCTAAAAACACGCTATTGCTGTAGCTCTTCACCATCATCGCGCCAGTCTCCAGGAATATTAATTCCATTTCGTTCTCGGTGTATGTAGTCATGTGGGCAATATAACTCGCTTTTCTGTAATATTAAAAAATTGTGCAAAACTATAGTAGCCAAAATAACTTTCTCAGCATTTTTTGGATGTAGGATTCTCCATCTATTTGCTAATATTCCAAAAGTATTTTCAATTATTATTCTCGGCAGGGTTGCCGACAAAGTAGAAGGGGAAGTCTATGATAGAATTTGGTAGCATTTTAGTTTTGGGAATTTTAAGAGACCTGTCTGCTAATTGCTTGCCAAAACCGCTATTTTGAAATATGCCGGAATCGCTCCGTAGGCTCCGAGGTCAATAGCAGTAAATGAGTAGTTTGCATCACATACACCTAATAGTACCATGCTATGGTGTCCCTTATAATTATAATATAATGAACCGCTTTTCGGCGGACATTTGAGATTGACATGTTTGCCGTCGATGGCACCTATGCAATTTGGCATTCCGGTCTTGGTATCAAATCCTTCTGCGATTTTTGTCCATTCGAAAAAATTCGGCAACATAAAATTCACTGATTTTCCATAAAGCAACACAAGTTTCTAATATTATTTCTCGGGCGGTGGAAACTCCCACTTTAAAGCTCCATGCTAAAACTTGCATAGAACATTCATGCTCAAGATACCTTGGGGAAGATACATTTTGTTATGTTTTTAAATTATAGATAGTATTTATGTTTCTTACATTAGTGTGACAACTAATCTGGATTCGACATTTATTGGTTTTCTATGGGAGTACTTCCGTAATTCTGATTTTACTAGCTCAATCAACAGCTTGAAGTGCTCAATACTCATACGCGTCACTTTTTGAAAATGTTCTGGGTCATTTGCTTGCATTTGAAGAAAAAGCCGTGCTTATCTCTATAGTCAGATTAACACATTATGAAAGTTGGAGTTTATATTTTAACGAAGCCATGCTGTCGAAAATTGTCCGGCATACTAATGAAGAAATCGACCGTTATACCGAGGATCGAGAAATAAACAGGCAGTTGGATAATACATATAAACATGTCGACGTAATTGAATTGTATTTTTCCGGTCTTCAAAAAACAAATATGACCAATATTCACGATCTATGGGATGTAAAAGTCGGTTGCATAAGATACCGTGCCGTCATGTCCCTAAAAAGATTTGAGCCCTTCTACAATCCCTGAGATTTGATGATAAGAAGACTCGAGCAATACGTCGTGTTGAGGATAAATTCGCCCACATAAGACAAATTTGGGACTCATTCATTGAAAAATACAGGACTCTATACAGCCCCGGAAAGTACTGTACCATTGATGAACAAGTGTTATCTTTTCGTGGGCGCTGCCATTTTAAGGTTTATAACGGTCAAAAACCAGATAAATATGGTCTAAAATGTGTCAATTTGAATGACTCTCAAACATTCTATTTAGTCAACGCAATTCCATATGTCGGTAAAGTGGTTTTAGAGGACAAAACAGAAAAAGTGCCATCCTATTATGTTAGAAAGTTGAGTGAGCCAATTTATGGAAGTTCCAGAAATATAACCTGCGACAACTTGTTTTCCGCAACAGACATTTTCGATACAATGTTGGAAAAGAACCTCACAATGGTTGGAACACTAAAAAAAATAAACCACAAATACCTTTGTCAGGACGTTCAAAATTCGCTTTTGACCGAACGAAAACTCTAGTTTCCTACACTCCTAAGAAGAATAAAGTGGTCCTTGTTTTATCAACGTTCCATCGATTGCAAGAAATATGTGAGACTACAAATAACCAGAGATAGTCAATTTTTACAACAAGACAAAAGGTGGCACTGACATTTGACCATATGTGTCACGAATATTCAACAGCAAGAAAAACTAACAGATGGCCAGTGCGAGTTTTCATGGGGATGCTGAACCAATCGGGGATCAACGCCTTGATTATATACAATTTCAATGCTGCAAATCCATCACTCAACAGGAGAGATTTTTTGAACAGTTTAGTCGAAGATCTCACAATTCCTCATATCCGGAGGAGGAAAGAGTTGAAAAATCTGCCACACTAACGACGGGACATAGATGGAACAGGAAGACAGGGAAGATGTGTTCATTGTCCCCGAACCATCGACCCCGAAAATATGGAGCCAAATGCTCCAAGTGTCAGGCCGTCGTGTGTCAAGATCATAGAGCTGTTATCTATCAGGCGTGTGGTGAGCAAGAATGAGAGATAAAAATCAAGATAAAAAATGGTTGTGATAAATTAAATATGCTTTTCAATAATTGTAGTTTCATTCCAAATAGAGACATTTTTTACCAATTTGAACGAAATTCTTAATGATTATAACGACCTGTGCGGCAACCGGCAAAAATCGATTTTTCAAATTCTTGCTATTTGCGCACTTTTATTTCTCAAAATAAATATCTTTTTTAGAGAATTGGCCAAAACCAATACCCTTAAAACATAGTATCTCCCCTTTAGAACCCCGTTGGAAATACTTGATTCACTCAAAAACTCACTGAGACATCGTGATTTTAGAAAAAAATGGCACTTTTATTAGTTTTTCACTGTTTATTCTTCTTGGTCAATTTTCTAGGACGCTTCAAACGTTTAGCCAAAACTACTTAGTTCACGCGATTCTATATTAAAAAACGAAAAAAATGAGCCCCCTTGGAATCCTCAAAGTCATATTGACCCGAGATACGGGCATTTGAAAATTGGGGTGTTTTTCACCCCGCGTTACCAGATTTAAGCCTGATCCGTACCATTTACTGTTTTTTGTTACATTCTGTTTTGGAATGTGCCTTACTGAGCGGCTTCGATAGGGAATCATAAAAACTGAAAATGCGTAGAGCACAAAATCATCGTGGTGTGACATTCTAGCGCTATGGCCTGATGAGATGATTGATTTTTACCATAAACTGATAGTTTGAAACCAGATAAGTATTGTTTCCGTTATAAAATTTATCGAAAATTTCGGTTCATTAACTTGATTATACTTTACCAATGCTTCAATTTTATAAATGAGTCATTGCCCCTGTTTAACGAAAACAAGATATCACTCTGTACAGGCAAATATTATAAATATATATAAGCGAAATACTATTTTAGGTATTTAGCGGCCAACAAGCAGCTCGCAAATCACACCTTTTCAACTTTTATTAAATTTTAGACCACCTCAATAAATAACATTCGCGGACTAAATGGAAAAAGGACGGAAACAACTTTAAAGCCGGCCTTGCTACTAAATTGTTTCCTTAGGTCCCGAGATAAGAATGAGGTATCAAACTACCCACATGACACAACAAATTGACAAATGAAATATGCATAAGCTGGGAAAATGAGGTAAAGTTCAACGAAAGCTTCAAAGGTCGCAAATGTTCAAAATACAATCATGGGAGATTAGTGGGGAAATAACAACAAAAATACGCTGATTCGAAAACTCTCACGCGAAATTTACTAATTTATACGGACAGCTGTTCCTTTGATAATTAAGTAAGTAGTAGTATTTATAATTAGTTGATTGCCAGATTTGTTGTTGCCATTTTGTTGAATTTTTAAATTCATTTTCGTGCAAATTAAAGTTAAAAGACGTGTGAACAATTTGCAAAATTGTTTATAAAAGATAGTTAGCGAGTGCCGACCGTGTGCCGCGCATTAATAAAATATGTAGGGGCAACATGGAAAACATTGAGGCATTTGTACGAGGACGAATTCGTAGAAATTCTGTGATTCATACAAAAAAGCTAGATGCCAGTCTGAATGTGCGACTTTTCATATGAAGGCCATTATATAAAAATCTCTCTTGCATATCAAACATTGAAAATAAACACATCGGAAGGAAAATACTGTGCGACATGTGAGTAAAGCAAAATGTGATTACTGTCGAAAATTAGGCGGTAAAGTATGGAAAAAAAACAGAAAAGCTTAAAGTGTTAAAGACATTTTACAGCGTATACCTTGCGTATACAAAAAAAAATAGTTGGAAAAAGTAGTTAACAACAAATACTTAAACCCATAATAAATTATGCAACAGGAAATAAACCAACAAACTATAAAGAACAGTGAAGTAGATATTCATATTATTATCATATGAAATTGTAAATGTGTGTGCAACGAATTCATACAATAATTGTTTTATTGGCGGTCCCAAGCCATCACGAAAATAAATCTAGTGGTATAAATTTTTCGGTATATTTTATAGCCGGGGTACAAAATATAATACAAGATAACGTGCCGGCCCCCAAACAACCATGCTGTTGTGTTTTTTTATCAAATTGTTTATTTACACAGCCAGACAAGAAAAACTGTAAATTCGTATGGATATGTATTGAAATAAGGTTGCGTATTTACCTCACATTGATCGAAAATATCCACATGTATGATTTGGGTTCACTGTTTAAAATTTTGCAAAACTTGAAATTCCCAGAATTATTTTTATTTTTTTTTTTTAGACACACACAACAACAAAAACAATAACTAGAATTTTTTATAATAATCGGCACTAAACTTTATTTTTTAAAAGACACATATATTTCAATTTCAACTTATTTTGGATTAAGCATCCGCATTTTTATTTTACAATAACAATAAAATTACACATTTTCTTCTTATTACTTATAAGTAATCATCACATTTAATAACAAATCACACAATTACACAAATTTATATTTTTGGATTTAATTTAAGATCACTTTTGAGTTACAAATCAAAGATCAAATCACTAGTAATTTAATTTATTTGAATAAAAAAATAATACACACACGAAAATAACAAATAAGTAATAATTAAAAAATTTTAAATCGAAACTATCTATACATTAAGCTGCGCGTCATATGTTCAATTCATAAAATCTCGTTCGTGAATGAAAATGAATTGATGTAGAAGAGAAATAAATAAAATACAAAATGTTGTTTTTTTTGTGTTGTTATTAATTTTGTGTACGGTACTTTGTTAGTGCTGCCATGTGCAAATCTTTGTAATTTTCTGTTGCAATCTAGTACATTTTTTGTTTTACCTTTAGAGATATTTTTAAATAAAATTAAATAAATATGTATAGTTTATACATGAAATTATTTTATTCATTTTATATTATTGAAATAAATACATAAATTATTTATAGAATGTATAATTTTAATGTCACTCTGCAATATTTATTATGTAAAGTCGGTTATACTCAAAACAAAAAAGTAGTAAATTTTAGTTGCGCTTAATAATAAATCGTAAAGTACTAAATCTAGGGGAGTAAAACAATTTCATTTCATCAACTGATTCTGTACAATGTGTGGTTGATTATTGAGGCCGGAATTTTATTATCATTAAGTTAGCAATTCATTTGAGTTGAGATTATTTCCACTCTTGTGGCTATTTTAATGTATCTTTCATCTAATAAATTATCAATTTAATAATTTTTTTTTAAACTAACGCTTAGATTAGTTAGACTGAGGTCTAATTCATGACTTATTTTCCGTAGGCTAACTTATTTTAAAGTCTACACCTTATTTTAAAGTCACCTAACGAGGAAACTTATTGTAGACTTTTTTGACTTATTTTGAAGAGTTTACACAAAAATGATATTTCATACATGTTTTGTTCGTATTAAAATACAGGTGTATACAAATGATAATTTTTTTTTTCTAGTGTTGTCGTATTATTATAATAATACGACAACACTAGAAAAATAAATTTATCATTTGTTGAGAAGTATTGTAAGTTCTGTTTTCCTTTGACGGCCAGAACGTTTATGTCGTACCAATTCTAGCACTTTTCTAAATGTAATAAAATTAATTCTCAAATGTTTTTTGCCAAATTGATATTCCGTCTTATAGTTTTAGATATAATTCCAAAACTAAAGTTGATTGTACAAAATTTCAAACCCTTGACCAAATATGAACTAGACAATATACGATTCATACAAATACTTTGAATACATATTCTTCGCATATGGTGCGCTTCAGTATTTCTACATTATGTTTGATTATTTTGGAGTAATATTTCTTTCCTAATATGCGTGTTTAATAATATAGCCAGTAACATCATTCGACGCAGACGATTTTCCATTTTAATAATTTTTTCAAATGAGTAATTTATATTTCCACAAACAATAAAAAAGACCACTAATTATTAGAACTGTGAACTGTCAATTGTGAATTAATGAAATGTAGGGTTATGTTCAAATAAGTCGTGGTTTGAATTTGACAAGCATATTACTTATTTCAAGACGCCATTTTGAATAAATCAAATCACTCGGTTTAATTGAAATAAGTCGCAAATTGGACCGCAGTCTTAAGTGCTGTATAAAGTTTTAAATTTTCACATCAAGGTGAGGTTATCAAGAAGATGGAAGAGTTTGGTTTCACCTTGATGTAAAAATACTATCTGGCTATCAATCCAGAATAACCCAAAATTTCATATAGAAATCGCATGTATGCGTTAAATACAATAAAATCCGAGGTTACCAAGGGGTTGGCAATTGCGTAGCGAATCATTATAATTCGCTAAGGCATTGTGATTATACTTTGATTAGTTCAAAGTATTTTCAATATTTTTGTAGTTTGGTCACTGCAGTCTGATGAGACGACCGAATTTTTTAAATACAAAAAATTCAATGTTTCATTAGTTCGAAACCAAACTCTTCCATCTTCTTGATAACCTCACCTTGATGTAAAAATACTATCTGGCTATCAATCCAGAATAACCCAAAATTTCATATAGAAATCGCATGTATGCGTTAAATACAATAAAATCCGAGGTTACCAAGGGGTTGGCAATTGCGTAGCGAATCATTATAATTCGCTAAGGCATTGTGATTATACTTTGATTAGTTCAAAGTATTTTCAATATTTTTGTAGTTTGGTCACTGCAGTCTGATGAGACGACCGAATTTTTTAAATACAAAAAATTCAATGTTTCATTAGTTCGAAACCAAACTCTTCCATCTTCTTGATAACCTCACCTTGATGTAAAAATACTATCTGGCTATCAATCCAGAATAACCCAAAATTTCATATAGAAATCGCATGTATGCGTTAAATACAATAAAATCCGAGGTTACCAAGGGGTTGGCAATTGCGTAGCGAATCATTATAATTCGCTAAGGCATTGTGATTATACTTTGATTAGTTCAAAGTATTTTCAATATTTTTGTAGTTTGGTCACTGCAGTCTGATGAGACGACCGAATTTTTTAAATACAAAAAAATTCAATGTTTCATTAGTTCGAAACCAAACTCTTCCATCTTCTTGATAACCTCACCTTGATGTAAAAATACTATCTGGCTATCAATCCAGAATAACCCAAAATTTCATATAGAAATCGCATGTATGCGTTAAATACAATAAAATCCGAGGTTACCAAGGGGTTGGCAATTGCGTAGCGAATCATTATAATTCGCTAAGGCATTGTGATTATACTTTGATTAGTTCAAAGTATTTTCAATATTTTTGTAGTTTGGTCACTGCAGTCTGATGAGACGACCGAATTTTTTAAATACAAAAAATTCAATGTTTCATTAGTTCGAAACCAAACTCTTCCATCTTCTTGATAACCTCACCTTGATGTAAAAATACTATCTGGCTATCAATCCAGAATAACCCAAAATTTCATATAGAAATCGCATGTATGCGTTAAATACAATAAAATCCGAGGTTACCAAGGGGTTGGCAATTGCGTAGCGAATCATTATAATTCGCTAAGGCATTGTGATTATACTTTGATTAGTTCAAAGTATTTTCAATATTTTTGTAGTTTGGTCACTGCAGTCTGATGAGACGACCGAATTTTTTAAATACAAAAAATTCAATGTTTCATTAGTTCGAAACCAAACTCTTCCATCTTCTTGATAACCTCACCTTGATGTAAAAATACTATCTGGCTATCAATCCAGAATAACCCAAAATTTCTTTTAAATTTTCGTTCTATTAAAATATAGACTTAAAACTTAAAAAAGGAAATGGCTTCCAATGACTTTAATAAAGTTGTTAAATTAATAAATTTGGAAATTTAATATATTATTTATAATTATATTCAAATATCACGGTTTATTAATTAATTTTTAACACAACTTTAAATAAGAAAGAAAAAATTATCGCATTCTAATTGAAAGATTATTTACTAACAAACAAACGTCAAAAGTATAGCTCATTTGGTTTAAAAAATCCATTAGATGGAATCCGTCGAAATGGATACTTATTTCAAACTTATTTACTTCAAACTTATTTGCCGACACATTAAATAAAGAAAACCCGTTCGAATTGATTTTGACAGCAACACGAAAACATTGAATGTTTTCAATTGAAAATTCTTCAACCAATATTTTATTCGTTATTTTTATTAATTCAACTTATACAATTTAATAAAATAACGAATATTCATAATATTTGTACTAACGAAAGGAAAGTGCTTAGTGGCAATTAAGAAGTATAAAAACGGAATATTCTTTAAATATCGTATTTACATTGATATGAATTTTAGTTGGTTCACCTTAGATTTTTTATAACATATTTGAGATGCTAAAGACAATCAAGAAAGGGTTTAGTTGCGTTCTTAATTAATAGAGACATAATTACGTGTAATCGTAATAGCGTCTATCCACTATCGATGAGTAACTCGTTCTTGTTTTTCTTCGTAGCAAAAAGTTGTCGTTATTTTGTTTGTCAAGAACAAATGCCGATAGATGGCAATGTTCGTACCTTAACCCTTCGCTGTAATAAATTTTCGTTTATTAATTTTACATGATTTTGTGGTGTCGCCATATCACTCCGCCTCTAGAGAAAACGTGCGGGAATGATCACCTTTCTACTTCCTTCTCCTATACTTTCCTTGTATCGTGGTGGGCTGTACTCGTTGGACGTATTTGATTCATATGACGACGAAACTCCTTTTTGAATTCGGTTTCGTTAACTTTTTCTTTGCTGGGAGTGAAGAACTATCCTGATATCTTTGGCGTTGTTCCATATACGAACTCGACAGGTGAAGCACTAATGTTTCACCCAATCGTAAGTTTGTTGACACTTAATTGCGGATTTAAGTGTTCTATGCCATCTCTCTATTAACCCATTGGCCTGTGGATGATACGGTGTCGTTTTTAGATGCTTTACTCCCAATGTTTGGTTTAGTTCTTTGAAAATTTGGGATTTTAATTGTCTACCGAGGTCACTTGATACGGATACACCAAAATTCTGTATTCATCCAGATATACAATTGGTGGCTATGGTTCCAGCTGAAATATCAGGAATCGGTATCGTAGTAGGCCATCGCGTGAATCTGTCTATTATTTTCCGATGGAGGTAAGGACCTATTAAATCGATGTTTATGTATTGAAAACGTTCGGTCGGCATGACATACGATGAAACCAGTGTTTTATTGTGTCGGTGCACTTTCGTTCGTTGGCACTGTAGACACGTTTGCACGACCTCATTGATGGCCAAACAAATCGTTCCGCAATCAGCTTTGTAGTTCCTCGAACACCTGGATTCGTCAAGTTATGTAATAACTAACTCTATGACGTCTATGTTCTGACGTGATGAATGGTCGTATACGATTATTCGACATATCACAATAAATATGCAAAAATGAACATGGTATTGCGATTTGATTAAGGGACAATGTCACCCCAGTTGCTGTACCGTCGATGATAGACTTTAAATGCAGTATCGACATTTTGCGATTTGGCGATACATTCGAAATCTATTTCGTTTTTTGCTATCGCATTAATTCTTGATAAACAATCTATGACGTTGTTATCTGATCCAGTAATATGCCATATGTCTGTATAAAATTGACTGATATAGTCTAGATATCGGATTTGTCGTGGAGATGATTTGTCCCTTTTTTTTAAAATGCAAATGTCAATGGCTTGTGATCCGTATAGATTCAAAATTGTTGACCTTCCAGCATGTGTCGAAAATGAGTTACTGCTCGATACATTGCTTCTAACTCTCGACTGTATGTGTTGTAGCGTTGTTTCGTTGCCAAGAGAGCTTTGGAGAAGAACGCAAGAGGCTCTTGTTGGCCATTTTTTTTATTTGGTGAATTACAGCTCCTATGGCCACATCTGAAACGTCCACGAATAGCTGAATTTCAGCATCTTTTGCTGGATGTACTAAGAAGGTAGCATGTGCTAAATCGCCCTTACAACGTTGGAATGCTGCACTGCACTCGTCAGACCATTCGATTGGTGGTCATTCTTGACGTTGCCTTTGATTAATTTTTAGAGGACCATTTGATTGTCTACCGCATGTGGGGTGATGAGGTTTCCTAAAAATTTCAATTCTGTTTTGAAGAAATTACATTTCGCAATGCTCAGCTGGTATTCCCGAAGTCGTTGACATACAATCTGTAGGTGTTGTTGGTATTCTTCCACAGATGTTGACGCGATTGCGATGTCGTTAATGTATGGAAACACGAAATTTAATCCATACAGTACTTCGTTCATTAAACGCTGTTGTGTTTGCGCGGCATTTCGTAGACCAAATGGCATAAACATAAACTAAAACAACCCAAAGGGTGTTATTATTGCCGTCTTGTGTATGTCGGCTGTTTCGACCGGGACTTGATAGAATGCTCTTTGCAAATCAACTGTCGAAAATATGGTTTTGCCATAAAAGATAATTGCAAAGTCCTGGATGAATGGTATTGGATACCTGGCGGGCACCGTAATAACATTGAATTGACAGTAGTCGCCGCAAGGGCGCCATTGGGCTTCTGGACCATATGTAGTGGCGAGGCCCAGTTACTGCTTGACGGCCTGCATATGCCTTGTTTCATCAAGAACTTGAACTGTGCCTTCGTCTTATCGAGCTTATGTCGTGGGAGTCTTCTTGGTCGGGAAAATACTGATGGGCCTTTCGTGACGATGTGATGGGATATATTTTCCTTCACTGGTTTTCGATTGTTATGAGGTAGTGTTATGTTTTGACAATGTTGAATAATATCAGCGATTGGATCATTCACGTTGTAGGCAATCTAATGCTTGATGAAATCTACACCGATGATTCATTTGTTTACATCGGCTATGAAAAAGTTACACGTCAACTGTCTGCGAAGTCCGAAATTAAAATGATAACCTTTTTCCCCGTATGTATTAATTTGGGAACCGTTTGCAGCATACAACAGTTTATTAGAATTGCGACACAGCTTTGCTTTTCCGCTAGGAGGCATAACGGACACATCTGTGCAGGTATCGATTAAAAATTTGCCTGTCGAACGATCGGAAACGTATAATCGATTTATTTGAATTTTTTCAATCACTTCTGCATCCCCAAGTGATTGATTTTTCAGTTTTTTGATGCGTTGAAACTACACGGCTGGTGACCACCATACCAACAAGTATGTTGATGTATTAGTGGAAGATGGTTTACTATTTTCCCGTCGTACTCTTGATGAGGATCGCGATCGACTCTGAAATTCGATTTTAGTGATCCGTTTAGTTAAGCTTTGAATCTGATTTTTAAGCGACATACATAAGGTATGCCGCCGAATTTGAACCGCTTGTACACGGTGAGTATTGCTCAGCTGAGAATCGCATAGCTCGATTAACTTATCCGCCATTTTACCTATGTCGTCAACTTGGTCATTGCTGGTTGACACGATCATCCTAATTTGTGATAGCAACCGTTGTAACCACATTTGCTTCAATAATGCGTCGGTTAATTTATTTCCACCTAGTGCCCGCATCTCGTTAAGAAGAGATGACAGTTTTTTATCACCCAGTTGTATATCTTCGAGCAACGTTTTGAATTTCGTATGCTCGGAAACTGCGTAGCGTTCCTTCCACCAATGCTTTTTTAAGATTGTCGTATTTTTGTTCTGTCGGTGGATTGAGAACAGCCACGTTTACTTGTGATAAAATACTAGTGTCGACCGCTGTCAATAAAGTATAAAATTTGGTATCATCCTGTGTGATACCGCCATGTACGAATTGCGCTTCGACTTGCTGGAACCAAATATCGACTTCGTTCTTCCAGAACGGTGGCAATTTCAGCGACACTCGATGTATCACGTTTCTTTTATTGTCTACACTTGTCATTATATTTTTTATTTCGCAAAAATACACAAGAACACGACAAAAAAATGTGCTTAACCTCAAAAATGGATTTCATCGAAAAACTGATTGAAGTTGCACTAACACTTTACGTATTTACTCGCGTCGTAGGTCACCAATTGTGGGCTGGTGGTTATTAAATGAAAACACAGCTCACTTTTTTATCCACTATCGATGAGTAACTCGTTCTTGTTTTTCTTCGTAGCAAAAAGTTGTCTTTATTTTTTTGTCAAGAACAAATGCCGATAGATGGCAATGTTCGTACCTTAACCCTTCGCTGTAATAAATTTTGATTTATTAATTTTACATGATTTTGTGGTGTCGCCACAGATCTATACAAGCTGGTGGAGAATTGGTCTAGACAGGATTTATTTATGCTGTTCGGATGGCTCGGCCACCAGATTCATATAATGTAGGTTTGGTAATTCAAACATCAGCAATGACCAGCAGTCCGCACCAGGTCAATCAGTACAACATAGAAGACAAATCACAACACTGACAATGATCTTGCACTTGTAAAGCAGGTGTTGGACACAAATGCAAGCATATAAGTAAGTTATTATTTACATGGACATTAGTGTACGGTTAATTTAAATTGACGTAAAAAGAAAAAATCTGGTCGGAAACGGGATATAACCCTTTCGAGTTCAACAAATAGTATTGTTGCTTCAATTTAAATGCACCATACACAAATGTGTATGTAAGTAATGACGGGTTGTAATATCTTTCGTATTTTAACGGATCTTAGTTAAATCGGAATTGTTTTTGAAAAAAGCATATAATTTGATATAAATTATATAACATATTAATTATTTGTTTTTGATAACATATCTCTTTTTCGGCCAGAAATTTTTTGTTTTTCTTCAGTATAAGTCCACGACGCACAAATGTGTATGTAAAAAATAACTGGTTGTAATATCTTCCGGGTTTTAACGGATCTTAATTGAATCGGAATTCTTGTGACCAATATACACAATTGTGTATACCCCTTTCGAGTTCAAAAAAAAATTTTTTTTGCTTCAAGTTAAGTTCGCCATACACAAATGTGTATGTAAATAATGACACGTTGTAATGTCTTCCGTATTTTAACGGATCTTAATTAAATCGGAATTCTTTTTGAAAAAACAATAATTTGATAACAAATTAATTATATAACATATAATTTATTTGTTCTCGATAACATATTAATTATTTTATCATTATTATAGTTACTGTTATTTTTCGGACGAAAACAAAATTAAATGGTTTACACAATTGTGTATGCTGGTCTTCAATTGTCACCTAATTCTATGTTTGACATATTCGGTTGTCGTTTACATACACAATTGTGTATGCGGGTCAGGAAAGGGATACGGGCTGCAAATGGATAAGAATTTCTTCAATATCAGTAAATTTAGCGACACTCTGTAAAAAAATTGTATTTGCTTGAAAAAAGTACTAAACCCATTGAACATAAAATTATAACAGAACTTTGTGAATTAAGTATACTCGAGAAATTAATTTTTTATATTTTGTTGGCCAGTTTTGAATTTATAATTAGCAATTACAAAATTAAACAGCAAATATTGATTTTGGAATAATTTATTGGTATTATATACCACATCATCATTAAAAAACATAAATTTGTAAAAAAAAATTCCTAATACACATAATATACAAATTTTATTTCACTCTAAGGAAAAAATAATAAGGAAGTCTTTTATAAAGTGTTGATTTACATGGCCTTAGAGCTGGGTTAACTTGGAACGTACACACGGTTGAGATTTCTAATCCTTTTTGCCTTTTTTGAAACGATCCAAGAGTGCATGCAAAATACTACCGGGTAGTCGTTGATGCTTGTTTATTAGCTCTTCAATAGCCAGTCCGACCTTTTCTTGTAGCTCTTCCGGAGTTAATTTTGGATCGAATTCAATTGGTGGGCCAAGATGTGTCCGTAATTTTACAGGAAACCCACCGTAAATCGGACGAAATGGAAATCTTGTATAATTATATAGTTTTATAAATAAACGTTTAAATAATCCAACGGATCGGAATGCTTCACGTAAATTTTCGGTAAACATTGGAATTATAATGGATTTTGATTCGATAGCTACCTTGGCGAATCCGATACGTTTCTTCCACAGTAATTCATAGGTGTTGTTTCCAAATTGAGCTTCGTATACCCCACCTGGGGAGATAGCTAAGAGGTTGCCTTCATTTAAAACGTTAGTACACGACTGGATTGTTCCAGGCAGTACTTTAATAGCATCACTGATAACTCCCCATCCTGGTATTTTAAACAGAAACCGATCGCCAACCGAATAAATTAAACGATTCGTGGTTAAATAGACCCGCGCTATTAGATAGTATATATCAATGGGAATAGCACCGTGATAGTAAACAATTAAAGCAGATTGATCTTTTGGGATATGTTGGATTCCGGTTACCTCGTATCCATGATAAATCCATGAGTGAGCATCCCACACGACAGCAACTACTTTTCGGGCAAACTCCCAAAACGAATCATCATTGGTCACGGCTTGCATAAGTACTCGACGATGCAGCTTATAAATGGTCAGAAATAGGGATGAAAAATACAGGAGGAGACCAATTAAAGCAGGTAACATAAAGGTGATGATTAGTGGGGTCAAAAACCGATACAACCATATCGAATAATCTAAATCGATGTATTTGCCTACAATTGAAAAGAAAACCATACACGATTGTTAAAAACTCACACACTTGAAAAACACAATATCTAATCAATGGCCTCTAAAAGATTAACTGATATACGCACCTAAAAACTTAACGAGTGAATTATTTATTCCATAATCACTGGAATTTACATTCACACTACTCATTAATTCATCATTTATTGTGTAGTCATCCATTGTTTATTGTTTTTTGTGTATGTTGGAATATTGCACATCTTTTGTTTTTGCCACCAAGTTTGTCACTCGCTAATTTTGTAATTTTCTGCGTTTTTCCTAATTATTTATTCTTAAAAACTATACTGTCTTAGACACACAATTTTAATACATTTAATTTATTCTATAATACTTTTTTTTTGTAAATACAAAACGATAAAATTATAAAAACTATCGCAACATAACAAAACTAGTTGCGATATGTCGTCCAATGATGATGAAATGTCAAAGTTATGTTTATTGTTTTTGTCGCGTTTATGTCAGGGGTGGTAAACAATTAAATTTGTGTAGAGTGATTTGTGTAGCTACACTTTTTATTTGTTCCGACCGAGTACATTAGCAATTCCTGCAGTTCGGATTTATTATCATTGATTAGTAACGAGCTCCTCTTCGTTGGCAGGCCATAATTATACATCTAAGCATTTCACATAAAATGGAAAATGGAGGAAAGCGGTCCACAATACCATGAGAATATTATAGTAATTTAGATGCCCCGTCCCGAATCCAAGAAAAGGTGTACAACCATACAAAGGCGCACGATATTCTGTGAGACTAGCTCGAGCTTCTAATTCTAACCCTTCGCATGCGGATACAAATTGAGGATTAGTCTCAGATTAATGGTTAAAATCGGACCTTAAGGTCTTCAAATAAAAATTTTATTCTTCTTAAAAAAAAATTTAAATTTTTAACAAACAATATCTTATCCCCACCCTTAATCAATTTATCCCTTTACTGTACACCCTATCAAACAGTGCACGTGGAATACTACCCGGCAACTTTTGATGCTTATCACGCAAGTCATAGATTGCCGACATAACGCGTACTTTCAATTGCTGCGGTGTTGTATTTCGATCATATCGAACAGGTCGTCCAACATAAGTACGTAGCTTTACCGGAAACCCACCGTAAATTAAACAAATCGGAATTTTAATCGTGCGACATAGCCAATCAAAGAATTGCTTCATTACGCCATAATGAGCCATCCGGTAAGCTTCCTGTATATTTTCCGTAAATAGTGGCAACACCGTGGTATTCGCGGCAAGCGCAACTTTTGCAAAACCCAATCGATCCTTCCAGAACAAATTGTAGTGATTATCACCAAACATGGATTCGTGTGTTCCACCCGGAGCAATGGTTAGTATATTTCCTGTATTCAGTATATCAATACATGATTCCAGAGTTCCGGGAATCGCAGATACGATATCACTTATATTTTTATATCCTGGCACAATCTTAAATAAAAATCTATCGACAACCGTGTACAAGGGCCGTCCGAGTAGGGTCATACGTGCTTGAAAAAGCATCATGTCCAACGGTAATACACCATGAAAATATATAATTAGTGCGGATTCATTTTTTGGAATATTTTCGAGGCCATGTACTTCGTACCCATAGTAGATGCGTCCATAAATATCCCAAAATCGAGCGACTGCTCGTTGTGCCGGCTGCCAATTTTTAAATGATGGTTCCTTATTCAAAATTTTTGAGTAGTAATATTTGTACAATCCTAGAGTCGAGGTCGTTACCGCTATTAGCACTTGGATCATTACGGGCAGCATAAACAATGATAGAATCACCATGATGGTTCGTAAAACCCAAATTTTATAGTCGAGTTCGATATAATTACCTGAATAATTGTGATGAAATTAAAAAAATTATAGATACAATATTATTATGTAAAATGTATATCTTACCGAGAGATTCAATTAATTCCATAAACTTGTCCATTATCCAATTTATTTCCAAATTATCGGGCGAGAATGACGGAAAATGAATGCATTGAAGCATTTTTTTGAAATGAATAAATTCAAACATTTAAAAAAAAAAAATGATAACCGCAATGGAAGTTTATTTAAATAATAGATTTCTTATCTTTATAATAACTAATTAGTTTTGTAATTTATCAAATTTGGTCCTAGCGTAAAAGTTTTACTTGTATGCTTAATTAACCAGATTACAATATTAAAATATAAGATTCATGCCCATTATAATGCCTGTTTTAAAGAATTAAAATAGAAAGTTACATAAACTATAAAGTTCCATAGAAGTACATTGCATACAGCTGATGTACGATGGTTTGCAAAATAAATACTGATTAGGGATGAGGATAAGAAGTCATTAGTAGTTTGATCGGCTTTCGAGGGCTGACTAAAATTAAATACACCAAAATGAAACAAAATGCTTTGTGTATTTTCAATGCTAACTTGAAATTCTCAAATGCCTTTTTCATTTATGATGTGCATGGGTTGCGGATAAAAATTCGCAGAATATTTTCGTGGTTTACTTTACCCAAAGTTGAATCAATTTCAATTTGGGAGGCATCTCTGTACTAGGAAAGTTATGAATGAATATCTCCGGTAAAAGAAGAGTCAACATCCCGCGATCAAAGACGGGAATGGTGGGACTGAGAAAACAAAAGCCGCGAATTTTGATCCATAGCCCGTGCAACGAGCTTTTGAACGCTGTGGAGGCCAAATAATGTACATCAGTCTGCTCACTATAAAAATATGTGTATAAAACCTCTATTCGTGAACATTTACATTATTGTAATCAAAGATGATAGATAAACCACCCAGAAAGTCACAATTCACGCTTTCGACATAGTTAAAAAAAGACATTTAAAGTTATTAAACAGTTAATTAACTAATAACGCTCTGCTGTTAGGAGAATCTCAGAGAACAGGGGAGTAGTTAACCTCTGTTCACCAAATTCTGAGTGCCAAGGATACCCATTAGGGAAAGGCGAACTGATGGTGCCCTAAAACCATCGACCACAATCACGGTGAACTGAGCGTCACGTCTCCCTGCGCTCCCGGGCCTCTGGGTAGTGAGTGGGGTATCCTATAAACGGTAATCCCATGAATGAAGTGGGTCCCATTTATTTGGGATAACCTTATGAAGGGGTGAATGAGTGAGTGAATGTGGGAGGAGGGCGGAGGCGCGGAGAGCGGGGTGCTCGGTGAGCCAATGGGCTGGACTAAGGTGTTATGCGACCCGTGCTGATGATCGGCTAGACTGGGGGCCCATTTAATTATATGAAAATAAATCCATTTTTCAACGCAACCTTGATTGAAATTAGTGTTTTTTTTTATATGGAGTTTGGACTCCCGCCGCAGTAAATCCGGCGAGTTCTATAATCGACGTGATACCTCGCGACATTAAACCTGTTGCCCGGAAAACCTTCAGGAATCCTAGAAGCACAAACTGGAACAAATATGGGGAGGTGTTGTAGGAATTATTGCCGCTGGAGGTCCCTGGACCTCCGGCGACGGTAGAAGAATTGGACTGCATGGTTGATATTATCACAAAAGCATGTAATCTTTCATTTAATGCTGAGTGCATCCTAATAAAGCCTAGAGGCAGGCAGAAACCGATATGGCGTACCAAGGAGTTGAGAACCTATCGGAGAGTGTGTGGGACAGCTCTTAAGAAAGCTAAGAACACAAGGAAGGTTCGGGATTGGGACTCCTATAAGGAGGATCTAAGAAAGTACAAAAAGAGTTGAGGAAAGCACAAAGGGGGTCTTAATTGGAGACTCTTCTGTTGTAGGATGGAGGAGGTCTCTGAGACTTCTCACCTTAGGAAAATTCTAGCTACTAACCCAACCAGTCCTAGTTTTTTAATTAGACCGGACGGGTCATGAACAGCTTCAGGTGCGAAATTATTGCAGCTCCTTATGGAGACCTTTTTTCCGGGAAGCTTTGATGACTCGATGGAGCCTGGAGCTGATGGAATAACACTGCCAATAGAGATGGAGGGCATCGTGGATAGGGAGCGAATCCGGTGGGTGCTGAACGGGTTTAAGCCTTATAAATCGGCGGGCCCGGAACGGATTATACCAGCAGAAATCCAGAGGAACTCGGCAATCATCCTCCCCTGGCTGGAAGGTATCTTCAGGAGATGTCTGAAACTGGTCTATATTCCTAGAAAACGGACGGAGGTCAGAATGGTCTTTATCCCGAAATCGGGAAAAAGCTCACATGCCTATCCAAAGGATCTGAGACCTATAACTCTATCATCCTTTTTGTTGAAAACCTTGGAAAGGTTGGTAGATATAGGTATTGGATCAAAAATTGAGCCCATAAGTTGGGCAATGTCGCAGCATGCATACTATAAGGGGAAGTCGGTAGATACAGCTCTACATGATCTGGTACGCATGATTGAGAAGTCAATTTACTCGCAAGAGTTGTGTATGGTAGCATTTCTCGACATTGAGGTAGCCTTTAATAATGTAAAAACGGAGGCGATCATGGAAGGATTGTTATTTTTGAACGTGGGCTACCCCATATGTAGGTTGATAAATCAGATGCTGATAAGCAGGACTATTACCTCGAAATTGGAGGATGCCACCATTAGAAGGCGGGTGGTTAGAGGAACCCCGTAAGGAGGTGTAATGTCCTCCTTTCTTTGGAGTGTTGTGATGAATGGATTGCTCTTGGAACTGGAGGGAGAGGGGATAGGGGTTGTAGCGTATGCGGATGATGTAGCGATAGCTGCCTCAGGCAAATATCTGGATACGATTAGGGATGTTATGCAGAATCCACTCCTAATCGTTACGAAATGGGCCAGCAAATGTGGATTAGGGATTAACCCCTCCAAGACAGAGCTGGTACTATTTACTAAGAAATATAAAATTTCGGTAGTTAGTCCTCCTACCGTGAACGGCATTAGACTGGCGGCTTTTGCTGACAGAGCGAGATTTCTGGGCATAATCTTGGACAGTATGCTCAGCTGGAAGCCTAACATTGTAGAAAGGGTGAATCAGGCTAATGTAGCCATTTACTCTTGTAAGAACGCCATAGGGAAGAGATGGGGTCTAAATCCAGAGCTGGTACACTGGCTCTATACGGCAGTGGTAAGACCTGTGCTGATGCACGGGGTGGGCGTGTGGTGGCCAGCTCTGGAGAAGGTAACATATAGGAAGATGATGGACAAGGTGCAAAGAACGGCCTGCATGATTATAAGCGGAGCGCTTAGGTCAACACATACACGCGCTTTAGAGGTTATGTTCCACCTTATTCCAATCGAATTTTTTGGTAAGCAGAGGCAGCCAATGTGGCTACGAGACTCTCGGCTGTCTCTCACTGGAAGTGTCTTCAAGCGGGACACTCGACAATAGTTAGAGGAAGAACTGGCGAATCTAGATTATATTAAACCAAAGTTGTGCTTCGATAGTTTTCCGGCCATCTGTCCTTCGAGAGAATCCTGGAGGAACAGATCAATACTGGAAAACGAGGCACTGCAATTCTTCACGGACGGTTCTAAGTTAGACGGCAAGGTAGGAGCCGGAGTCTTCTGTGAGAAGCTTAATGTTAATATTTCCGTTCGTCTCCCTGACTACTGCAGCGTGTACCAGGCTGAAGTGGTGGCGATAGGCGAAGTCAGGACATGGTTGAAGCATAACGTGGTATCCGTGAGGGATATCGCAATTTATGTGGACAGTCAGGCGGCGGTCAGGTCGCTAGAGGCGGTTTGTCTGAAGTCACGGGTGGCGCTGGATTGCCGATCATCTCTTAATGAGATGAGCCAGTATTTCAGCATCCAGGTAATCTAGGTCTACTAGCTAGGTACGGTACGACTCTCCAGATGCAGCCGGAAAGGGCAGGCCTATAGCAGCGCTCAGTAAAAAGGCAATTGCCTTGACAAACGAGAGGTGGACCAACACCCTCACGTGTAGGGTAGCAAAATAGGTTTGGTAAAACTGGACCTGCAGCGCTCCAAAGCACTAGTATCTCTGGGAAAACGAGAGGTAGGATTGGTCGTAGGGATACTGACATGACACTGCCTTTTTGGGGAACATGCGAGAAGACTGGGTCTACAGACGAATGACTTTTGTAGAAGTTGTTTAGACGAAGAGGAGGAAGAGACGTTAGATCACTTCCTATGCTCGTGTCCGGCGCTTCATACAGAAGGCATAAGTATTTAGGTGTGTACGGTATGGACAGCCTTTCGGAACTCGCGGGCTGTGGAATGCAAGATATTTTACATAAGTAGCTCTGGATGGTTTCAGCGGGAGTAAAGGGGATATAGGATTCTGTTGTATCACAATGGGCCACTATTGGCCTAAGTGTGCGATAGCAGCCACTCTAACCTAACCTAATTGGGAAATATTTTTCCCCAAGAACATTTTTATGGCACATTGGTATCCAGTCAACTTTGCTGTTAAAATATTTACACGAAACTAATTCCATCAGAATGCCTGAAAAATACAGTTTATAGCCGCTTCATAACTATAGACATCCGCCAGATGAAAATTCGGCATTTTTATCTAGTTATGAACCCACTGCCAGACAAAAATACTATGAATTCTTTTCCCCGAATTCCCTACAGATCAAATTTTCGAGCCTTTATAATGCGGTTAGAATACATTTTCATTGAAATACCTACTGTAAATACCGTAAGCGAATTAATTCTATAACAAGGAACCAAAAGCAAGGTTTGGTAATTCTATTATTAGTGCCAACTAAAACTGGCTTGGAGGGAAATAATTCCTTTAAGAATTATCAAACTGGTATTCTCATTCTATCCTCGACTTTCCGCACACAAACTACATCTTATCTTTAAAACTCCATCAACATGGGGACAAATCCAAGCTCTTCTCCAACCTTGCAAGAGAAGGAGAAGGAAAACGGTTTATTGCCGAATCCTCCTCATACTAAAACCGATTTATGAAGCGTTCGTTCTTCGATTGATATTCCTAATGTGTATCTGCACTAGTAAACGTTTTTCGGACCAAGGCTTTATTAGAGAAAAAACATAATGCCCAAAGGACAACGAGATTGAGTTATCCCGTTCGATCACCCCAAATACAACAATAAAATTCAAAATAATTTCAAAATGATCCCAACTTTATTTTGAGAACTTTTATACACAATATTATTTCCTTATCGGTTGGATTTGGCGACACGTTCCAATTCATCCTTCTTTTTGATTGCATATGAATTTGATGATCCCTGAAATTTAAACCAAATTAATAATATTCTACCTGCATATAATAATGGATAAGTAAATTATGTATATCGATAAATTTGTTGTTTTATTTTCACGAACAGCTTAATCCTGGTTATTTTAGATATGTCTGACAGGATAGATAAAACATTTTGCTGTTGTCCATAAGCGAAGCTGCCCAAGTGAGTTTTACTTGGACAACATTATAAAGGACTGTTTAATACAATCAAGTATAGATAATAAAGAATCTTAATTACCTTTGCTGCATTAATAAGTTCATCAGCGAGACATTCAGCGATTGTTTTGATGTTACGGAATGCAGCTTCACGTGCACCTGTGCAGAGCAGCCAGATAGCCTAAAATTACAATTAGTTATTTAATACACCTCTTGAATAAAGTAGAAAAATGTTGATATTGGCTAGTGCGAATTGAACATTATCAATCCTCATAATTAAATACCTATTTTAATATACGTTTTAAGCATAACCAAACAATATATGAAATATGTTGCAGGCAATAAGAAAACGAATTTATTACTGAAAATGTAAATACTTACTTGGTTAACACGACGAAGTGGAGAGACATCAACAGCTTGACGACGAACTGTACCAGCACGACCAATACGTGTAGAATCTTCACGAGGTCCAGAATTTATGATAGCTGTGACGAGGATCTAATCAAAACAAAAAAAAATATTTGTTATAAACATGAAACATGTTTTGTATAAAAAAAATGTAGATTCAAAGAAGTCGCACATGAAATTAACTTACAGTACGTGACAAATATTGAACCTTACCCCAATTTCTCTAGTCCTATATGATTATTAACATGTTTCCAGTATAAATCTTAGAACCATGCGTCGATATGGACAACAAATAAAAATATAAATTAAATACTCACTTGTAATGGATTTTCTCCAGTTAGTAAATGGATTATTTCGAATGCATGTTTAACAATACGGACCGACATCAATTTTTTACCATTGTTGCGACCACGCATCATCAATGAATTTGTCAAACGTTCAACGATTGGGCATTGTGCCTTACGGAATCGTTTTGCAGCATAACGTCCAGCTGAATGGGGTAAATATCTTGCATATTTTTCTTTGACGGCAATATAATCCTAAAATTAACAATATTAGCACTATAATAAAATTATAGGTTATGCATCGGATCGAGTTAATATTTCTTCTGCACACTTACATGTAGTGACATATCAGATACTTCTACATCATCGCAGCTCCATCGGCCGAATAATTTAATGTCCGGTAATTCCGCTTGTGGTGCAACTGCGGGTTTTACGGTAACAGCGGCTTCCACTCCGGGTTCATCAAAATCGTAATTGTCTACATCCGCCATCTAAATATAAAAAAATATTATATATTAGTCCCAATTTCACTGGTTTACCACGTGTAAAAAATCATGACACAAAGTTGTTTTAACTAATTATCTTTTAAGCATAGAATTTATATTAAAACCCAAATTATATTCGGTTTTAAACTAATTTTAAGATAGTTTCTATCTAGTTTTTAACACAAAATACAATTAAAATCACTTACATTGAATTTATTTATTTTAACACAAGTCTACTTGCAATGGCGTTAGCCGGAAAAAGAATTTCGTTTTTTTAGCAATGGCCGTTTTTCGATTTCCAATCTTCGAAATTCGATGTTTTTCTGACATTTTGTTATCGAATTTCTACGTTTTCGTAGTTAGGTGGCAGCACAAGAGATTTAATTTGTGAGTTTGTGACCAACTTAATGGTTATTTATCAATCTTTTGTTTTAGTTTTATTTAACTGAAATTTTGACAACACAGATTTCATGAAAAAAAGAAATAATTTAATTTAGATATTCTGTAATTTTCATTTGGTTAAAAACTTGAACGTCATTGTAACGGGCTGTTATTTTAACAAAATATACGCCAATTTTATGATTTTAACGGTATAATATACGGTATAATTTGGACAACGCTAACATATTTTTCGACAAATTTTGAGGTTAGGAATTTTTTTATTGAATTGTTTTTAGGTTTTTTGAATTAAAATGATTAAATTAGCATAGTTAATGAGTTGATTTTATTTATATATTTTTGATTTGTTTAGTAACTTTACAATTTTATATTTCATTAAAGGTTTCGCAAGTTTGCGTAATTTTGACGTCACAATGAGTCCGGAAAAACCAGCCGAAAAGCCAGAAACCATAAAATCTTTGTTAAATGATGATGAAAATTATGAATTTAAATTCAAAAAAGTTTTAGAGCCAGATATACAATTGGACACGACCCCAGTTAAAAGTTCGCCAAAGGCAATTGATTTGGGAGACGTAAAATCAGATATGGTTTTGGATGATAAAACGGACAACACAGCAGAAAAACGGCAAAAGCTAAATGATGGCAAAGTTAAGAAGCGTATTCGCAAGTTAACGTTAAGCACCGAGGATCTTAAGCATGTGGGTGTTGGACGAAAAAACAACACCGACAGCATTAGTAAATCCGGCCGTGTGCTAAAATGCTTAATCACTCTTATTCCAGTCGTTATAATCGCCGCTGTTTTGTGCAGCGACCGAATTCGAACCGAACTATTTGAAAATTACGAGAAGAATTTAAATTTTTTAGTCTATGGTAAAATGGATTACTGTAAACAAGAATTTACCTTTGATAATATAACAAAAAACTTAAAGTCGAAGTTAATCGGTCAGGAGAACTCTATTGATCAAATGGCTGAAGTGCTTCGTCATCATGAAACGTTTACATCACTCGCATTGATAGGAAACACTGGCGTAGGAAAAACGTATACGAGCAGTCTTATCGAAGAATCATTCCCATGGCAAGAAAATGTTCAATTTTACATTTGGTCTGAAGAAACAGGCCACAAACAAGTCGAACACATTCAAAAATTAACATTCTCTGAATGTGGCCATAATATTCTCTTTATTGACGACCTCGCCTACGAAGACCGCAATTTCATTCTACAAATAAATGAAATACTCAAAACAAAATCACTTCGATCGAATCTCAAACTGATCGTAGTCTACATAATAAATCTAAATAAACATGCGGAAATGTCCCGCGATGCCATTGTCTCACATGCCAATACGTTAAAATTGATCAAAGATTTAAACATAATCGAGTATCGTGACCTCAGTACCGATGATATTCTTGGCTGCATCAACCTAATATCGAAATCATTAAGCATTACATTGACCGATCCCCAAAAGCTAAACATATTGCGGAGTGTGACTGAATCCCAATCTGGATGTAAAAATGTTTTAGCTAAGATATTTTTGTATGCAAATGAGAATTGAGTGAATATTGATTGTTTGAATTTTTGTTAACCCTGTTTTTAATAATTTGTGAATGATTGAATTGATTGAATGAATTTATATGATTTATAATTTACGAAATAAAATAAAGAAATAAGTAAATGCTTTTTTCATTCCATTACAAGAAACTTATGTTGTCTCATTTTGCTGTTCGGGGAGCTTTAATTTATAGTGGTGGCGAATAGCGCAAGTACAAAATTGAAAACATTTTGAAATTACTTTCCGTTAAAACCCACCTTTTGTTGTTGTATTTTCAAGAGATGAATAAGCATTTTCAGCCGCGAGATACTTACATTATTATTAATCTATAAAATAGCAACCCTTGCTAGTTACTTTGGCCAATGATAATTATATGAAATTCTGAAGGATAGGTAGGAAAATATAAATGAAAGAAGCCACCATTAACTAGTCTACTCCCAAAATAAAAGCACCCACATATCTTCTAATATTAATCTTTTACCTAATAATATTTGGAAATTATTTTTGTTCTACCGTTATAATTGAAAGGAAGTCATTTACCTGTTTATTATGTGCGTTATTATTTTACTATAGAAAATATTACTCGTTGGCCGTATTCCTTTTAATAAGCTATTCTTAAACTGAACATATGGGAAATCGACGACGACAATGAAGACAAGCTCAAGTATAGAAGCCAAATTCTCGTGAAGAATCAAAGTTTTAATGGAGATTAATTTACTTAATTTAGAATGTATTTATAGCTTTTCATTTAATTGGCTTGACGATTTTCTCGAAAAAATCAGTAATTTTGCGAAATTAAGTCATAAATGAAAGTAAATACTAAATTCAGTTTATTTAGGCCACTTGCAGAATGTGTTTATAAATCCTCTCTTATGATATTGAAATGATGCTTGCCTACTGTTTACTACACAGATTGCAGTCCAAATTTGCACACAACCAACGCTTTTAGACGACAACATTTACAAAGTCCCCAGTTTACAGATGTCAAGATGGAGGATACTATAATTCAGGGTTCATCACAACGGCAGCCAGCAACAGAAATCACCACAAACTCCATTCCAACATCAGATATCGATAGTCATCAGAGTCATCATCGATCATAATTCTTAGCTCAGACGAAATTATTCCACCACTTACTTACCTTAAAGCTCACTTGGTTGGTGTCACAGGATCCCAGGGATTGGTTCACATTATCGAGCAGTTATCAGCGCTTTGCATGATCGAGTTTTTAATGACGTGAGTGATATCATTACAGGTCCTAAATCAAGCATACCGTTACCGTATACCAATCTAAAAAACTCTATTCTAGAGAGGTTATGCGAATCCGATCAGTGACAAATTCACGGTTTATTACATGGTTTAGAGTTTGGTGATATGAAACAATCGTAGCCACTTATTAAATAAACGGATAAATAAAAGTAAATATACGGATTCATTAAATACAACCAAACTGGGTTTGCAGATAAATTATTGGAAACAATGTCACCTACTATCGTGTAATGTCAGTATCGTTGTTGTAATTAAAGGAATTTCACTGTCGTCTTCTTGAGATACCACGTGATAGATAGGCCATAAAATCTTCCTGTTCGTAAACTTAGCTAACAAAGTAGATCACACAGCGGACATTCTCCTGCTTCAAAAGATTCAGAACAATTGGTATGCTATTTCGGACAATGCAAAGGACAATGCAAAAAATTGTAAACCAACTTGCTCCCGATGGAACGAATTTAAAGTAAAAAACAACAAACGGCGAATTGGTAACTCAAATTATCAAATTATCGCCTCCAAATTGTTGATCCTATACCAAAAACCAATTTTTTAATTGACACGATGATTGATGAATGACAAAGAGGAACAGAACATCGACTTTAATCTCGAGTTTGGTTTAATGTGAATAGATTTAGATCTCGGCCTTAAAAGGTACTTCACGTAGGCAGTCATGTTTGCAGATGCCAGGAAATCACAGAAAACCAAACTCGAGATTAAAGTCGATGTTCTGTTCCTCTTTGTCATTCATTAGTAGGAAATGCGGAGATATCAGCGACGGTGTCAATTAAATAATTGGTTTTTGGTCACGTTGTTGATGCTAGGGTGCGGATTTCCTCAAATACTCTGGTTTCATTGATAGCCAAAATCCAAAACAACTGTTTAATTAGTCGACCCACTAAAACATCCAAACCTCAAATATTAAGGGCGATCAATGAATCTGGTCGATCGTTTATCCACAGAGAAATTTGTTATAGCCAAAAAGGAATTCGAGTGCATGGTTACACAGGGTATTCGCAGACTGTCTAAAAATCCTTGATCCAGCCCATTGCAATTGCTCATTGCGAAGAAGTATGGCGAATGGAGACCATGCGGCTATTATCGCGCCCTAAACATTTTAACCGTGCCTGATGGATACCCCGCCTACCATCAGATCCACTATTGATATCATTACGACTATTCAAATTCATTCAAATGAGGTTTGGCCTGAGGATGACGACAACATGATTTTTAATTGTGTAAATTTCTGTTTTTCCTAACTGGACGACCTGCTAATTGCCTTACGCTCAAATACACAACATTTTCAACATTTAAAGTCATAAATTATTCAGCGATCATAAACCACTGATCTACGCTTTTTTACCAAAAACCAGGTAAAAAATCGCCACGACAATTTCAATACCTGGACTTAATTGGCCTCCTTAGATACACTCTAGAATCGATTCAATATCATTAACCGAAGCCATAAAATATAATATGTTGTATTGTTATATATTGCGTATTTATACATAAAATTTTAACACTAAAAATGAATTTTAGCAGAGCGTGGTTTCGATCCACGGACCTCTGGGTTATGGGCCCAGCACGCTTCCACTGCGCCACTCTGCTTATGTGATTGTAGATTAATTTTTGTAAAGTGAATATTTAGAGATAAAATAGCGGAATGTCAGTAAAGCAAAAGTCCTAGTTTAAGTGCTAAAAAATCTCTAATAAGTTTCCTAATGCTTAAGGTACCTCACTTATAAATTAATTAGATCCGCTGCCTGGATCTATCTAGTTCATTGTAGTAACGTGTTGGAGCAAAACTTTAATTTTTCCAAATTATATTTTAAATTAGCATTTCCAAGCATAGTAAATTATCAGGCCGAAATACTCGATCCATGGGGTATCACCAAAAATCTTGATGGCCGTAATGAAAATATATAAGAGTGGGAATACAATGTTCCATTTACATTTAGGATGGAGCCATGATCATGCCGACGGATAGATTAGTAAGCAGTGGTTCAGCTGGGGTCGGACTGATTGCTTATCTAATTCTACGGCGAATGGTGAATGGTTTATATTTTCTTTGAAAGAGCCCACTGTCTTTACCACAGAAATTGTTGCTATCCTTAAGGCAGTTGCCTGTGGCATTTGACTCGTCTATAGTTTTCAGACGTTGCACCAGACAACCGTACGTGCACCATTGACTCAATCACTGTTTCTTTGTAATTTGTGTGGGAGAGTTTAGGAACCTTAAATTAGTAACAAATTGAAGTTGGGTGTGAGAGATATCCTTGTAAGAATTAGGAGACTCACAACCAACCATGAATATGGGAGGTATGATAAAGGGACCAAGGTGTACCTATAGTCGCTTAATTTGGTTAGCAGGGCGGAATTGCTATAGATGTGCGAGTGAAACCAGGAGCGAATTCAGATATGTAAAGTACCAAATTGAGCAAGGTGGTTCGTTTGCAGAACTGCGTAAATGGCAAAATGTATTTTTATAATGCCAATTTGGATTTTTAGTTTTAATTTATTTTTGTTTTGCGGTTGTAAAGTAGAAACACAGGAAAGATTTCCCACATTCAACTTGTTCGTTGCCTCTAAAATTACTCGGAATTTCACATTTTAATGCGTATTTCTGGTTCAAGGAGTGGGCGGCACTATTGATATAATTTGTTAATGGTGGTAGCAGTAGTCCGCGAACTTGCGTCTAAGCTAGATAATATACGCGGGCCTTATTATCGCTGCCTAGATGCTCTTCGACTATTCGTACCATTAAACAATTTGTGGGAGGTTTAGTACCTTCTGCACCAGAAGTGCTGGTTAATTGTTTTCAACTATAATTTCCATTGGGTTGAATTACTGATTTTTCGTTTCCCAATTATTACTGTGGTGGGGCGATAAGTGACCTGATTGATCGTTTGAAATTGAACTACTGTTGACAACTCTGTAAAAATACGAATCCGCTCGAAACGCGATATTTTAAAACGCGATATTTCGAAACGAGATGTGACAAAACGAGATATGGTACAGAATGTGCATTGCGAAGTGACGGAAGCGTAGCGACCCGATTTATACCGATACTATATACTCTCGCTCCTATCGATTTTTAAATTCCTATAAACTGAAATTAAATTTCCCCTTCACCCGACTGATATAACCCGATCCTAATTTCCCGTTTTGTATACCATATCGCGTTTTGCACTCTATCGTGTTTTGAAATATCGCATTTTAAAATATCGCGTTTCAAATGGGACCCGTAAAAATCAGAGTGTGTTCCAAAGTCGTGTGTTTTAAATTTTTTTTGTTGATTTTACATAAGCTTCCCAAAGAACTCCAAAATTTGAAGCTGCGCACAGTGATTTTTTCTTCCTTCGATTTTTTATTCTTATTCTTATTTATTCTTATATAGTTTCGCCAGGCCAGTTTATTTGTATTTGTGTTTGTTTATTTAAAAAAGAAATTTGAGCCTATACAATTAACGTTATCAGTAATTTCGTAGGTATTATACATTTGGAGGTCATCCGCTAAAATAATTTGCAATAACCTCCCCAATATCGCTCACATAAAGGGAAAAAAGTAGTGGCCCCAGGACCGAACCTTGTGGCACACCCATTGGAGAACTACGGCTTTCCGATAAAATCCCATCAACATCGACAACTTGAGACCTACCCCTCAAATAGCTGACAAAAAACCTCACAGCCGATTCAGAGAACATAAATTTATTAGAGAGTAGTGCTATGTCTTTCGTATAGCCCGACTGGAAACGACAAGGAAGACTGTTATTATCTAAGAATTTCCAGAGTTGGTTACGTACTACAATTTCGAAAACTTTTGAAAGTGACGGCAAGATGCTGATAGGTTTGAAGTCGGCTTCTGTTTTTGGATTTTTTTAGGAAAAGAAGATGTACCAATTATTGTATTAAAAATATGTTGAATAAACTTAGTTATATGATTGAGTAGAATTTTGATGAACCTAAGATTCAAACTATCCAAACCAATCGCCATTGACTTAACCTGAAATATAGCTGAGTGAAGCTCGTTTTCAGAAACTGGATAGAATTTGAATATATCTTCAGAATCTAGAGCTGTTGGGAAAATGGCCGGATTTGAAAAATTCCCTTGGCTAGTATGTATAGCTTGGACTGAATTTACAAAGAAACTATTTGGATCAGATGGCGAATTATGAAATAGTTTGCTTCGGTTTAGAATTTCCAACACCAAGATTTTTTAAATTATTCCATAATACTTTGGATGGTAGATTTGGATCACATTTAGTTTGAAGAAATGATGATTTAGAATTCCTTAAGGTCTTAGTCGCATGATTCCTGAGCGTGCGATAGCAGTTCCAATTTTCAGTAGTACGATTGTATTTCCGCAGTCGATAAGCACAATCTCTATCAAATAACGAAACAGTGACTCTTACGTTTAACCAAGTGGTTTATCCTTTTTAATATTGGCTTTCCGTAGTGGTACACAATCAATAAATAACAAATTAATAGATTCATTGAAAATTAACATCTGGTCGTTCACATTTTCTGTTTGATAGATATTCTGGAACGGAAGATTTGCTATCTTAACAGGAATTTCATCAAGAATTATCTTATTATAGTCTCTATAGTAAATTTGGTATTGAAATTTGATTGAAAAATGATATGCTATTGAGATTAGTTAATGATAAATCTAACAGAGAAAAAGAATTAGAAGAGAAGTGGGTTGCGGCATTATTATTGAAAATTGTTAGCGAAAAATTATTAACTACATTGCAGAAATTTAAAATTCTAGGATTGTTACGAGGGTATATCAAAAAGTCTTGCAATATCATATGAAAAAAAAGAGTGAGTGAGACAACAACATATTTTTCAAAACCATTTTTTATCGCAATGAAACTTCTATAAGAACATTCCGATGTAAATTTTACAGTTCGTTTGTTTTTGTCAATTTAGTAACACGTGTTTTGAATTTTTCTTAAAATGAATGAAATTGAATATCGCGACGTTATTAAATTTTTCTGTAAAGATGGACGAAATGCAATTTATATATTCAACTATATATCAAAAGTTTACGGCGAATCTGCACCATCATATGCCACAGTAACAAGGTGGGTAAAATTATTCAAAAGTGATCGGGAGTCATTAGAAGACGACAACCGCTCGGGTCGGCCAGCAGATGCTATTAGCCATGAAAACGTAATTTTGGCCGAATCTATTGTATTGGAGGACCGGCGTATTTCTGTTCCGCTGTTAGCGTGGAGACTTTCTCTTTCATACGGCACCACATATACTATATTACATGACCACCTCCACATGTCGATAGTAAATGCGCGATGGGTTCCCCGTTTGTTGAATGCAGAACCAAAAAAATAAATGCGTGTTCAAACTTCAGAGGCGTTTTTAGATATGTACAAAGAAGATCCAGAAAATTTCGTGGATAACATAATAACAGGCGATGAAACATGGCTTCATCACCGGGATCCGGAATCCAAACAAGAATCAATGCAATGGATTAAACGTAGTGAAGAACCACCACCAAAGAAATTCAAAACTCGACCGTCTGCTGGTAAGGTTTTGGCAACAATTTTTTGGGATGCTGAAGGAATTTTGATAATCGATTATATGCCACCAAAAACCACAATCACAGGCATATATTACGCAGAGGTTTTGCGAAAATTGAAAAAGCGATCCGGGAAAAACGGTCAAGGAAAGTTAGGAAAAAAATCTTGCTTCTTCACGACAATGCACCAGTGCACAAGGCTAATATTGCTCAAGCTGCATTAAAGGACTGCGGCTTCGTGGAAATTCCGAATCCACCGTACAGTCCAGACTTGATACCCAGTGACTACTTTCTGTTTCCCAATTTGAAAAAAACACTAAGGGGCCGGAAATTTTCCAGTGAATATGAAGTACAGTCTGTTGTAAATGAATATTTTATGGAGCAAAAGAAAACTTTTTTTTTAGAGGGTTTAGGCAAGTTAATTGATCGATGTGACAAATGTATAAACCTTAAAGGAGATTATGTCGAAAAATAAAAATATTGCTGTCTCACTCACTCTTTTTTTTTATATGATATTGCAAGACTTTTTTGATTTGCCCTCGTAGATAGTATATTGTCTCCCGTTAACAAAATGTTTTGATATCGGGGTGTGAGATTATTCAAAAGATTTTCGAATTCACCAATGCGATTTATGGTATTATGGTGGTATATAAACAACCCCAAGAAGGAAAATTTGGTCAGCATATCTGACTTCGAAAAAAGTGACTCAATTTTTGATGAAACTGGAGATTGATAAGCAACGTTCGACTTTATGTTCGAGTTTAAAAATATACAAACACCACCACCGACACGAGAAGTACGATCATTTCGAAATACTGAGAAACCAGAAAGTTGAATCGCTTGATTTGGTATTGGTAGCTTACGATTTGAGAATAAAAAATTTGTGTCAGTATCGCTCTAAATATAGATGATAATCTCATGCAAGTCAAGAGGTACGCTTGTGTTGATAAATCCGATGCCACTTACGCAGTTTGTTACCACACATATACAAATATGGCGAGACAACTCTTATACTATATGGCTGGTGTGCTTGATCCGACGTGGAATTCCAGAAATTCTAGGCTTGACAGCGCATTTTTAAATTTTTATTGTGGTACCCTGCCAACAATAACTCAGCATTAGTAATGAATTACCGCACCCTAGTGGCTTAAATAATTTTAAAGCTTCCAACAACTTTGTTGTCCCTGAGTTGTCTATGGTAATATTGACGATTGGTTTAACATGGGTTTCATTCATAATTTGTAAAACATTTTCCGAGATTTTCATGTAACTACTTTTGGTAAATACTGTAGTGTCTGACTGTATGGGAAGGTTTTCAGAATGCGGCAAATTATTGGCTGCGTTTTCCAGTATGCTTGGATGATTATTAATCCACTTAGGTAATTTGAATAATCTTCCAAGTTTTGGATTAGTTTCTGTGTTGTTGTGGCGTAATTTAAATCACCCCCCCCCCCTGCAATGTGTTTATCAGTTTGTAGGCATTTTGTCTGGCTAGCTAGGTCTAATCGTCTGATAACTATACCTCAAGTTCACCGATGCTCATTTTAACGGGAAGATAGCCTATCATGTAACATTTAATTTGGGTGGGTTACCAGCAAACAAGTCGCCCGTACTTGTGGTACGCGTAGATTGCTGGCATTCTTGCCTAACTTTTATTCTAAATTTTAGAATTTGGCTCGTTCTTAATCGTATTGGACCAAATTACGATGTAGGAGACGTTACCAGGAGTTTGGCCATTCTTTAGCCTCTTCCAGTGAAATTAAGTTTTAAGAGTTTGTCTGATATTTTAACAATAATTTTACCTGAATGTCTCCCAACCCAATTATTGGAAGTGGGGATTTTTTTTAAACTGCTTCTGGTTTTATTCTTGGAACCTTTCCATCTTGGGAAACCCATAAGATTAATTAAACACGATCTCTTAAGAGTTAACCTATATGTTGAACTAGTCAGCTAGGTCTAAAAGAATCTCTTCTTTTAAGGCGCCGATTCAGTCTAGAATTAGTTTAGAATGGTTTCCGATTAGCCAAATTATTTTAACATTTTTGAAGTTCAGTTATTGGCGTTTTATTTTTATTCGTTTGTTCCATGTCAATCTTCTATCTAGATGTAGACCTATATATTAAATGGTTTCGGATAGGGATGGATAGATGTTATTTAGCTTCGCAGGAGGACAAGTTTGTTTACGGAGAGTGAATGCAATGTGTGCCAATTTACTTGCTCGTTTGCCTTTATTCGTTTGACGATTTTCATATGTGCAGCTAGTAATGCTGTATCATCTGCAATGTTGAAACCGTTACTGTTCGCGTAAAGGTTAATTATGTTTTTTTTAAATGAAAGTACCGTTTTTTTAAAAATGAAAGTATATACTTCAATCCGTATATTCGGTGTTGTTTATTAACAAAAATATCATGTACTAAAAGTAAAGAGAAAAAAAACTTCAAATTTATTTGGCTCTTCACATTTCTTTTGCCAACTACAAATATAAAATAATGTACATACACTGATTGTTTTTAGTTGTTGCTCGTTCTAATCAATGTTTAAATATGATTCTAGAATTCGTTGAAAAAAGAATAAATTCATTTTTTTTTGTTCGTAGAAGTTCGACTACTTTTCTTATAATTTTTCTGATTTTACAAAATGAATGAATGCTACTGTAGTTTAATGTCGCTAACATGTCTCCCCTCTTAGTAAAGGTCTCCGTTTACGATCCCTTATTGGCGACAAATTAGATGAATCTTCGTTTGATGACGGCATTCGTGATGCTGGTAAATTATTTGAACTTACGTCGAGTACCGCCACTTTTGCTATTGGTCTTGTGTATAGTCCCTTTGAGGTTCTCACTACAAACTGCACACCTGTTGACCTGGTCCCATAATTTCATCTATGACAATTCCTCGCTTCCAACAACTATTTCGACGATCTTCATCCACTATCACCACCAGATCCCCCATTTTGATTGGATGACAGTTCTCGTGCCATTTTGGTCGTTTGGTAAGTGTTGGCAGATATTCGTTCACCCAACGTTTCAAGAATTTATCAGCAACCATTTGTGATAGTCGCCAGGACTTTCTAAGCAAAAGATCGCGATCATGAAATTGTCCAGGAGAAGGAAGTCCATTTGATGATCCGATTAGAAAATGATTAGGTGTAAGCGCCTCATCACATTCACTGTCCAAAGGAATGTATGTTGGTCGAGCATTTATAATGTTTTCTATCTCGGTTAGAATTGTACATAAGAGCTCATTTGACGGCTTTCTGCAAGGTAAAGCATGGTATAAACTGGTTTTTTTACCGAGCGGATCATCCGCTCCCAGCTTCCACCCATATGCGGTGCAGTAGGTGTTATAAATTTCCACCTTATTGTGGGATACTCCATAACTAATCACTCAGTGTTTGGTATTTCGTCTTCCTTTTCTAGTTCATTTTTCAGGCCGACGAAATTTGTTCCATTATCGGAATATATTTCCAAAGGTTGTCCTCTTCTGGATATGAATTTTCTTAGACACATTATGATCGAATCCGTATAATGAATACGCCATTTCTAAATGAATTGCCGTAAGGCATGTAAATAGAACACCATATCGTTTTTGTTTTAGTATTCGCTGCTAATCTGGCTGGTGGCAGTTGGCACATTTCCGGAACTATGGGTTTTGCTCGTATATTCTTACACTGCTGGCAATATATTCGGCTAATCTGCTTGACCAGCGGCCGAAGCCTAGTAATATAGTACCGTTGACGGATTTCATTCACTACTGTCTCATTATTCATATGTAGGTACTTAATTTGCTGTGTTTTTTTATTAGCGCCCGATAGCTGTATCCGGAGCAGCCAATTTTCTATGTGAAAACTTATATTTAGCGCGCTATTATTGCATTTAATTAATTTATTTAAATCTAAACTAAGATTTTTCATTCAACTTTTTAATTAAAAATCGATAAAAAAATATCTCGGCTCACTTATTTATCGGGAGCCGCTATCGGGAGCGCTATCCATTTCAATGGGAAATTTGAAAAGTCTTTTAATTTTGTAAACCCCTGAAACCATTAGAAACTAAATCTTACAATAAAAAATTAAAACGCAGCAAAATGAATTTTTGTTTATAACGTCATGTCAAAATAAATGTCAATTAATATATTTCAGGTGATAAATGTTTGTTTTATTGATGAATTTAGTTTTAATTTTTATAGTACAGCGACACCAGTGAATAATAGCTGCAGTTTCAATAGAAAATTGCCATTTGGCTCCGGATAGTGCTCCAATATTAAAACACAGCAAATATGAACATTAAGCACAATTAATAATGTAATGTGATCTTTTAACATCGATCACATCACCCTCAATTTCGTCGATTCTCCCACGGATCCTTAGCACGCCTTTCTTATCAAGATACGGCGACAACTGATAAAGTGAACTCTTTCGAGAAACGTTTTGACTATGTGAAATATTATTTATTTCTTCCTCGTACCTTTGCCATTGCGCTAATCGAATTAGGTTCGTTTCAGCCTCCAACAGTTCGTCGAAGCCTAATAGCCCCGTTAATCGATCAAGTCCCTTCAGTTTAGCCCTGATGTTGTTGATGTACCACAATACATATCCATGAGCCCGTCTTAGTCTTTCCCATCGACTAAATCTATTGACATCTGGAATTGTAATGAACATAGGAATTCCAATTTGATGTGTCAGTATATATCGGCATTCTTCGGTTGGTTCAATAAGTTCGATATTAGTGTCTGTGGTCAGTTCTCTTCAGATTGAAGTAAAAACTGTGGTCCTGTCAACCATCGACTTTTTGTAGTTATCGTGCTTGGACCTTTCCATTTCGTTGCTTCGCCTGCTACATTCTCCTTTGTTGGAACCCATCGCCACTCATCTGGTTCTGATGAATCCAATATCTCTGCGATACGCAGTGCAACGTACGTTTTATACTTTCTATGATCCGCTCGAATCCAACCAATAACTGTAGTTGAATCAACCCACATCACAGATTTGCCAATTTTGATTGTATGCTCAGCAATTATTGTGTTCTGCAAACGAACAGCAAGTACTGCAGCCTGAAGCTCTAATCGTGGGATTGTGAGTGCTTCAAGCGGGGATACCTTTGTTTTCGCGCTCACCAAGCAGCATTGCACACCCGTTGCTGTTTTCGTTCGAAAATTAACTGTTACACTGTTTGCAGACATTATTTAAAGTAGGAGGTTCAGTAGGCTATATAAATTAAATATAACACACAACCAATTACGGCCATCTATTTGCAGCTCTCGGCCTCGATATGGTCAAACGCGTACGCGACAAAATTTCCAAACTTTCGGGAAATATAAGTCTCTCAATCGAGACATGCTTAGGAACTTGTGCTTAGGAACTTGTGGTTACAACGGCTACTAATACATACACAAGCAATTTTGTTGTGTTTCGAACACGTCGATTTATCAGAACTGCTTCGATGGCCGATAAAATAATGGACATAATTAAACCTGCGGGCATTTACGCGTTCCGTTTAAATCCGAATAGAGGCAGTAAAAGTCATTAAAGCTTTGTAATTTCGACGCCAACAACGGCATTTCTATGCAGTCAAAAAACCAGTAAATGCCTCACTGTATTCAGCTGGTGACGGTATCCAAAATTCTAATTATCGTCTCATTATCGCTCACGGCTAACCGCAATTTGTGAAAGACACAGGAGTGAAAGTTTTGATAGTATCATCAACATCTCTTGAAAAATGTAACTTGTCATATCATCATTCAAATTATATGCCGCAAATACATCCACGACAGATACATTGATTCTCAATCAATATTGGTTTATGTCGAGAAAGCCGCTTTATTGCATGGTTTAAAATGTATCAGTTCCGCCGTATGATCTTTGACCTACGGAACTCGGCCCAATCATTCCAAACAATACATACTATTTCGCGACGTCCCATTTTCTTCCCCATATACCGGCGATCTTTTCGAAAATCATGGGCTATCATGTGAACCATTTAAGAATAGTTGGTTGCATTTTCGCGTTAATCGTTTGCTGCTGCTATAATGTATTCGTTAGACGTTGTACTGCAGCATCAATTTCAGGTTTTGTTTAAGTGGGAAGATCAATGAGTACTCTCTTGTTACTGTAGATTTGAATTGAGTCCATTTATTGGAAATAATGGTCAGAAGAAACTTGGTAGTATGTTTCAGCCAGGGATGATACTGAAATTTTAGCAAGTCACTCAAATATTTCTTTATGAGTTTGGGCATCTGTGGTCTCGATCTAAATAAAAAATAGGATTAAGCCATCGAGCAATAAATATATAAGAGAAATCAACTAGTGCAAATTTTATAAGTAGGTTTTTCCGAGGTTAATCTTATTTTATAGTTTTGATATATTTATATACACAAATTTAATTTGTTTCTATATTTAATCCATATATACGTATCTTATAAACATATCGGCATAGTTATTTTATAGTTGATTGTTCTTGTTAGGCTTATCTGATTGCCAAAAGTAAAATAGATTAACCTCGGAATCTCTACATGAGTCCTCTTATTTATATTTTGCTTTATGATTAAGCTTATTCATGTAAGCTACAAAAGGCAATGCTGAAGATATTGGTCCTAGATTTTTATTTTTAATTTTTACCTCAATGCGCTTGGGGCACCCCTAGTGAACAGTCTGTTGATCCATTTCTAAATAGTTAAAATTGAAACCAATTATTTATTTGGTGTACATAAATATGATTATTTATTTTTTTATATATTTATCAAAAAATTACGTAATATATTATGAATTATAATAGTAGTAATTATAATCTTAATCGTAATAAATATTATGAATTTATTTTAATTGTAAACATAAAAATCATAAAAAATATATTTTTGAGTTTTAATAATGCAGTAATTTAATTATTTATTTATTTTCATTTTGCGATTGTTAATTATTTATTATAGTAGTAATAAAAAAAAAATGGTTTCGACTTTGGTATGATGAAAATTGAAAAATTATTTAATTATTTAAGAGAGAAAACGAGAAAAATAATTTATAAATCCTTTGGTTAATTTATATTATTAATTAATTTATATAATTGATTAAAATATTGAAAGAAATTTAAAAAGAGTATAATGTATAAATATGCTTGCATGAAAAGTATAGCTTTGAAGTACGCGGCCCGGTTGCCCCGACACCCGTTTTCTACATCATAGTAATGTGTAGTACGTTCAGTTTATTTTAAATATGGTTTAATTTGGCACAAAAGCTGTTTTTTAATTATACTTAATAGATATAAAAATAATTTTATTAAACTTATTCATTCGTATCGTTTGGTTTTCGTCTGGGATTCCGGCGACCTACCAAAATCACAACATCACCCGATTTTATCGATTTGAACACGTTGATTGCTTCCTGATGTGACAGTCCTTGGAATGGTTTACCATTTACCGATAAAATTTCATCGCCCTCTTTCAGAGTGCCCTTTTCAGCTGCTTGGCCATGGCCGTAGATGGTTTTTACGTAAATACCCATTGATCCTTTGGGTGAATCTTTTCCACCGACGATTGAAAATCCAAGACCTTTGGTGCCGGGTCCTTTGGTGAATTTGGCCTAGAAATGAAGAAAATATTTAATTGTTAAAATATGAATTTAAATAAAGGTTTAAATATAAAATATTAAAGTCCAGGTCCAGCATCTCTCGATCACATTTTGGCTACATTTAAAATAAGGATAATAAATAACAAAGCAGGTTCTGAAAACGTTAATGCTTGGGACTAATAAGCCCATAAATGAAAAAGACCATACAACTAGCTATGCCTTGAGAAATGGAACTCCAAGTATCATAGCGGTATTTATATTAAACCAAACGAAGTGATGAAAATGAACACAACTATGACCTATGATTATGAGTAATTTTCCAATCAAAACACAAAGACATCAAAACACAAATACTGTGGTGTCCCAAGAACAATTTAGTTTTCCAAAGTACAGTTACTGCTTCGCTGCAAGGATGCACAAAAGAATTAACTTGGCTTTACAAACTAAATGCTACAAATCGGATTACATCAATAATATTGGGCTAGTAAATGGACTAGTTCCAGTCAATACGAGTTTATTCCAGAACTTCTGCCAAAATTTGGTTTAGGCTGCTTCCAAAACCGCGATTCATTTGCACCTTATTGAAAGCCTCTTTAAATAAACGAATGGGTTCCACTAACTTATTTACTGACACTCGCCAAAACTATATACAAAATATTTTTATAAAAATAACAAAACCTACCTGTCTTATCGTAAACGCATTCGGTCCATTCCGCGGCAGTGTACAAAATTTACTCTCCTCCACTTCGGCCGTATCACAGTCATTCTCGTCGTGTGTAACATGATGATGATTTTTGCGTTCGCCTAGATATCCATTAGTATGATGATGATGTTTATCAGCTGTCTTATCAGCAATTGATGTCGTTGATTGTGTTATCTAAATGTACAAAATAAAAACAAATCAAAAAGAGCATGATAATACATAATTTCATAAAGCATTTACAGATTTATAAATAATTTTTTTGTGTACAAATTGTGATTGCAAGCAATTTAAGAAACATTACGAGTAGGTTGAGTAATTGAGTATGATGAAGATTGTCATCATTATATTTTATATTTACAGAATGCTTTTCTTCAGCATATAAACAATTTTTTTTTGTTAATAAATTCTCGTATAATATATGAAAAATAATATAAATAAACAACAAAAACGGGGGAATGACCAGCCAGATTGCATATATAGTATGTGTATAAATATATCGTACTCGTATGCATGAAGTGCTCGAATATATAAAGATTTAGGTCATTAATTGACTAATATATTAACCAGACATGTACCACTTGTCTGCCGCGGTTATACCAATTTCTTGTGTTACACTCAGTGGTATACAATATACAACTGGAATAAATCAAATTATGAGTGTAATATAAACAGAATTGTGGCAGATGAACACATCACATTAATTCTTCGCAGCATCCTTCGCAAAAATTATTTATGTGTGTTAAAATTAAGTCAACCTTATTGGTTTTGATACACATCTCGAATTCATCGAAAAATATAAAATCTTATATATAAGAAAAAGCGTACGACAGATTCTTAATTTGGTTCAATAAATTCCCAAATATGAACTTCTTGCCCACATTTTTTATACAGAATGATTACATCTAACTATAAATTATTTATTAAATACAACACACGATATAAAGGCACAAATTAAAGCAACAGATAATAGAGTGCTGGCGAGTAGTTTGTAAAATCGAATGATCAGTTTACGCTTGAGCGACGGCGAGAGATCCAACTACTATTTTACCAACTGAAAATACTATTCCCTTCCCCTCGTAAATCGGTTACACTGTTAAATGTTATATAGTTTAGAATGTAAATATTCAGCATTTTCAGTGTGACACACCTGGTAACTTCCTTAACAACAACGGTTCTTTATGTTTTGATGGTTTCATTGACTGGTAGATGCTGCATTTTTATATGTTTTCGACGGTTTCAGAATTCATTTCTTTCTAATAAACGTTTTCGCGTGCTAATCTGAGACATTTTTACGGACCAAAATGCCCAGAATGAATACGTTAAGACAAGGAGTATTTAGGATCTTGCAACGTGACCCAGCCATCTAATTCGGTTAGATTTAATGAATCCAATGGTACATACGAACCCAGTATTCGAAAGTTTCACAAAATGCAGTAGAATTCAGAGTCCAGCTCTCGCTTGTGGAAGCTAATACAGGTCTCATGATTGCTTGAAGAAACTCCGGCAGCAATTCGGGCTTTTTCGAGGAATTTCAAATCTATTGGGTCTACAAATTAATTCGGTCCGTTTTCAAAAAGTGGAACGGACTGTAATAAATTTTTTATAGTGACAGCTGATTTCCGTTATTTTAGACAAAGTAGACTTCTGCTGTTAGCATTCAGTTTGTATTACTTTGAGTTTCATACAAAACGTGTTAAATATGTCGGATTTTGAGATAACTAAACAGCATTTGCGGAAAGTGTTAATTTTTTGTTTTAATTTGAAAAAAGTGCAGCTGAAGTACAACGAATGATTGTGGAAGTTTATTTTGACAATGCTCCAACCGATAAATCACGTAGAGAATGGTTTCAACACTTCAGAATTGATGATTTCAGTGTTGAAGATAAGCTTTGCTTGAGACAGCCAAAAAAACCGTAGACGATGAATTAGAGGCATTGCTCGATGAAGATCTGACTCAAACGCAAGAAGAGCTTGCCGGTACATTTGGGGTGATCCAACAAACAGTTTCCGTACGATTGAAATCTATGGGCATGATTCAAAAGTAAGGCAATTGGGTCTCTTATTAATTGAAACCAAGAGCCGTGGAAATGTAATTTCTTTCTTGCGAGCAGCTGCTTCAAAGGCAAACAAGAAAGGGTTTTTAAATCGGATAGTGACTGGTGACGAGAAGTGAATCTTCTACAATAACCCCAAGAGGAAAAAGTACTACGCTTCGCCCGGCCAATAGTTACCACTGACCTCAACATCAACACCAAAGATTAACATTCACGGTTCGAAGGTTATGCTGTGTATCTGATCGAACCAAAGAGGCGTTGTGTACTACGAGCTGCTGGAACCTGACGATTCCATTACAGGCAAGCGGTACAGGCTACAATTAATTCGTTTGAGCCGTGCATTACGAGAAAAACGACCGGAATATGAGGAAAGGCATAATAAAGTTATTGTTCTGCATGATAACGCTCGGCTTCACATTGCAAAGTCGTAAAAAAATATTTGAAAACGCTCAAGTATGGGATATTTTACCGCACTCACCGTACTCTCCGGACAGTGCTTCTTCTGATTACTGGTTGTTTCGACGAATGCAACACGATTTGGATGGTCACCGGTTCACTTCTTTCGAAGAAATTGAAATTTGACTTCAAACTTGAATCGCCTCAAAAGCCGAAACGTTTTTCCGAGATTGAATTTGAAAATTGCCTGCGTGAAAATGCATAAAATGAATGCATTTTTAAAATTATAAAAACGGACCGAATTAATTTGTACTACCAATATGCTATCAAAATTATCCGTTGGGTGCTCACTTATGAATTCAACGTTTTAAATTTTTGGCCAGACTCTATAGCCAATTTTTCAACCGGCTGCTCATTTTGTAGAAGTAAAGGTCCAAAGCCGTTAGATGTAAATGCCGAAATGTTCCTTCATCCAAAAAATCTACATTATTGTGCAATAGCCGGAGACACAAATCTGACGAACGCCATTTTACAGTTGAAGAATTCAATCAAGGCAATTTCCTTGATTGTCTGCAACGGACATTCACAAGCGTCCAATCAACACAAACACGCAGTTTTCCATGTCGTTTATCTTTCAACATTTGGGGTACTGATGGTGTTGCCCCTTGAATTTTAATTGAAACTCAAGCTTTAATACCTTGTTTGATATAATTCTTCGTTTCCTGCCGAAATAACCCATGCCTAAGCAAGCAAAATTTGAAATTTAGGATCATCAATAAGATCGATGTCTCATACTCATAATCCTTTAAATATCCCAAACTTCACTAACCCAAAACGTTTTGGCGTTGACTGAATAGCCTGAAGCTGAATAGCCTCGACGTTCACATGCTGCAGCAGACGTTGTTCATAACATTTTGTAATTTTATTTTTAACAGAATCTATTCCTAAATCCGCATGGATGTCGCTGTTTCTAATCTACCAAGGAGCGTTACCGATGTTTCTCAGTTCGTTTTCTTGTTCGATGACTGTTTGTATCTTCTCTGTCTTTAGTTGGAAGCTCTCACCTACTGCCATGATAGCTGTGTCATCGGCTAATGTGGCTATAGTGCTGTTTTCAGGTATTGGAAAATCACAGGCATATAATAGATGGGTAATGGGACCGAGAACACTTCCTTGTGGAACTTCTGTGTCGAACTCAAAGTATTCGTTATCTTGCTTAAACCTGAGGTATCTTTCTTTTCTGTAAGACTGTAGTATTTATTCCACTAAATTGTTCGGGAAGAATTAATTTTAGTTTATAGCTCAGACCTTCATGCCAGGGGTTGTCGAAGGCTTGCGCTACACCTAAGAGTATTACGGATCAGATTTTTTCTCTTCTAGAATGGCTCTCGCATACCTCTTTTTAACAAGCACTCTCTAAAAATTTCGGAAGCCACGGATTAAGCCTTTTTATAGTAACTATTCAAATAGTTTAGACAACATTAGTAACAAGGAAATGAAGCATCCTATCGTATTTCAACATGGATGTCCCATTTATGATATGAACTATTTTTACTATCACCTCATAATATGCATATTAGTGTTACATCACAACATCCCTCCCCCATTAAAATCAAAGTTAAGCGGAGGTGTTCCGGCAGTAGCTCGAGCCGTGTCACGTGGTTGTGGCATCACTTCCTCGGAATCCCCTGTGTCCTCCCAAAAAGTCTCATCCTGGATTTCTGTTTCCGTTGACACTATAAATCAAACCCGTTTATGCAGTAAAATGAATCTCTTTTTATTTACCCATCTCTGGGGGGCCATTTCCACTTATTAATGGTGAAAATTACGACCATCACGTCCTCATCAGCAACGAACTCTTCACTTTGCGCCATGGTACTGATTGAATTGTTGCTCCATTTTCATATTGTGTTCTATTGGATGTTTGGCTCTTGGTCTACATAAGTCTAATTTCGTTTTCATCGATCGTCCCATCATCATTTGAAAGGGTGTTTTCATACCAAGAGCAAATAAAAGTGTGTAACGTTAGCACGTCAAGAATTTGAGAACCATTTGATGGGTCCCTTCACCTTCTAGATTCTTTATACGGTTTTCAACGAGTCGACGAATTTTTCATCCTTGGTGCCTTGCTCATGTGGATTGCAAAACAACGTAAATCATCATCATCATCTAAGCGGTCGATCGTCTTTTCAGCGGTGGTTTATTGCATTTTAAAATCATTGAGCCATTTGCCAAATGCATCAATAATCCAGGGTACCAGGTACCAAAAACTATTTTTTTTTTTGGTCCTTCTAAATCGATGTGCACTCTTGACCCCGAACTTTTTGGCATTGGCCATGACTACAGGTGACTCCTGGGAAAACTTGGTGTATAGCTATAGGAAAGAATGTGTTACGATAGCAACTCTAAAAACCCAACCTTGGATGATCAGTAGTTGTTCTTGTCGAGCGAGAAATGTTGCAACTTCTGGCACCCTTATCTGCGCTTAAGTGATCGCGCCAAAACGTTCTCGAAGAGGGCGGTAACCCTTAATAATCTTTCGCATATGGTTCCCTCCTGCAGGGTTTCAAATGTTACTGTTAGTTCTTTCGCTGTATCAATTGCGAAACACCGGTGTGGCCAGTGATTAGCAAGGCTCGATATCCACGTATTTGGTGATGAAATCGTAATTGAACAAAATGGGTGCGTCTCGTTGCAAACGCGCTAGCTATGTACACCGGAATGCTTTTCTTCTTTTATGACGATCTGAAACTCGAACTTGCGACCGTAAATGTATCGATAACACTTTTTCAGAGCGAACTATTCCTTCGCTCAATGTATCCGCCGCCATGATAATTTTCTTCTTTGGGTCATAGTGGGTTAACACCAAGTTCAACGTGAGTGCCAATTGCCAGTTGTCGCTCAGCGCAAGAATTAGCCTAAGCATCTACTTGTTGAAAGGATTAAGCCATTTGCGTCGAACCCGTGGCCCAGAAACATCAACAATTTCTGGCCAAATGAACACTTTCGAACCTATCGTCATGGTCGTCTTTCTCGTCACTTCCAACAATAAAAATCATGAATGAAAGAAAAAGTATACCTTCAGCTGCGCTCATCATTGTGTTGAATAATTGTGTAAAAATACTAGGTGTTGTCTTCACACCCGGTTACAGGCGGCTTACTCGAAATAGGCCACAATATAGGTGTTGATCATCATAATTTTTTTTTTGATTCATCGTTCATATCCACCTGCATGAAGATGTCGGACAGGTCGATTTTGCTGAGCACTCGGTACTGACTCAGCTCCTAGATTATTTCTTCTGGCATTGAACCAATACTCGCGTCTTTTTTTTGACGGTTACCAGCGGTCTCAATTAATATAACCTACTGAAGCTCATTTGCGATCACTTCAACTGCTGCGAAAGGCACCGGGCCTCTATTGCGAAACATTGGCTTTGTTCTAGCGCTCAGTGTTAAAGTTGCATTAATTTTGTTGCTCAAGCCCAGTGATTTCTGTGATTGCTTTTTGCTCAATTTTAGCGCTCGCAATGAGCACGTTCCATAGCTCCAGTGCTACCATCCAATCACTTGCGAACAAAAATTTGAATTAGCTACGTAATACATACAAACGTTTTGTCATTGCTTGCTATTCACACACGGCCAATACGGGCGATCCCAGTTGCGTCCAGTTGCTCTCGGAGATAAACATCCAGTAAGATCCGGAATCGAATTTCGAGACGGATTAAAGCAACCACAGCAAGGCCTCGACGTACATTCAAATTTCGTAATTTTCAAAAGTGTCGTGTTGATGCAACTGACTCACAATAACCTTATCTTGTGACTGACCTGTTTGCAATCAATAAATTCCGTTTTGCAAAATGGGCAATCACTGCGGTCGTTGCACAAATATCAATATAACAAACATATTGTGAGAGTTTACTATCCCAGCCTGAAAAAAAAGTTCACTATCGCGACAGTAAACAGTATCATGATACAATGTCATGACATTTATAACATCCCAAAAATTTTAAAATTACTTTTATGCATTTTTAAGATAAATTACTATTGCTTGGTAGCCTAGTTAGACCTAAACTCTTCATTTATATGAAGCTAGCCCGATATTCAATTGAAAAATCCCGTTAGCAACACTAAGCTATAACTATCGAGAAAATTTTATATCCCAGCTCGAAAAAATATCACTGTCGCTACAGTAAAATGTGTCACTGTAATCTGTTATGACATTTAGAGCATTCAGCCCGAAAATTTAAATACAACTTTTAGATATTTTTATAAATAATCCCTTCAATTGTTGGGAATAACGTAGACAGCCCAAACCTAACCTGAAAACGACATTGCGGAAACTTAATTAGCATTACGTGATTGACCACTATAAATCTAGCAAGAACTTTCAGCCCGAAATTTTGTTTTGTTGTTTATGGATATACTAGTTTGAAGTTTTGATTTTGCAGAGAAATTTGCCTGTGAGACAAGATTGAAACGACTATATCTAGATAATTCCAGATAGAATTTTGCCCGAAGTTCTGTCGGTTTCTAGTCAAAACTTTAGCAATTTCGGTGATGTAGGTGAAGTGCTTATGAACGTTTATGAGGCGAGCTTTAATTGAATATATATTCCAATTATCCGATAAACTTTTTCTCAAGCTGAATTTAGTTCCCATGATTCCACTGAAAACATTTTGAAAACTTGATCTATTTTTTATTACTTTGATGTTTCAGCAGTAATAAATTTGTTTTTATAATTTTTATCAAAATTTAGAAGCCACGATTAGTTCGATATTTATTTAGCTATAATTTGCGTGTGACACAAATTTGCTTTATAGTTATACAATTTGCTTATATTTTGTGTCATGACAGAAGTTGTATTGCCATAGGTAAAAATTTTAAATTTCGGGCTGAAAATTTGGGATAGCGTCACGGAGGTAGTTGCAATGTCGAACTTTTCGCATTTCAGATTCATTCGTGCTGCTTACTCGAAAAAATCTTCACCAGCTCCGTTTTTCTTCAAACACTTATAGCGCGCAGCGAGAAAGTTGATTCTTTTTGACAGAAAATGTACCTGAGTTCTTTCACTGCGTCATCGAAGGAAATGGAGTCCTTCTTCAGTAGCAAAATCGTATTGGCAAAGTTTTAATAGTGGGCTGAGTAAGTCTCTAAAATCCAAACGCTTAATGATCCAGGCTTTTTCGGGAATTGGTCGCGAGTTGGCCTTTTATGATTGTTTATATGAATTAAATTTTAACATGTGTTAAAGGCCGGCTTTGAACTTTAAATTATACTTTACAGCTTATATATTCTGAGTATCTGTAAGCCCAACTATGTATTATCATGCTCACTTTAGGTAATCTGTGTAGCAATTTTGGTTGTTGTTACGTATTTTGAACACAACTCTAAAATTACACTCAACACTTCGAAGACTTCGATTTCGCAAAATAATGTATACGCAAAATGATGTATATGTATACGTAGACGTGCATAAATCATTCGTGTGCATCATTTTCCGAATTTCAATTTATTTTCACACGATAGATTCCATCCCAACATATATTGGGCAATTGTACGTGGGTTGCTCAAAAATTTTGATTTTTTTTATATTGTTTTTGTATTTTTATCATTTCTCCACATAAAGTTGACCTTTCCTTAGGCACAAGTGTACGTAAACATTAAAATAAAAGACGAGCTTCTTTCATACGTTTAGCTTATGTTTGGTACACTCGCGAGTAAGTTGAGATGGAGATTTAACAATGCCTTATACGTAAGGCCGTAAATTTAAAATTTGGTTTCCAAAAATATCCGAATTTTGCATAATTATTAACAATTTGATGATTTGAATGCGTGGTTTTGTACACTACATCAACATTTGGTGGAGTCGCGCTCGCTATTGTTGATCATCATGTCTTAAAATCAAGAATAATTCTATTGTTGGAACATAATAGAATTTTATACTGCTCGCAATCAAAACAATATTTGTGGGTTTTCTTGTGTGTGTGTGTGCAATGACAAATTAGTTTTTAATTCTGATCGTGATATTTGAAGGTGGTGCCACAACTGTACATATCTTGATTTTAATTGATGTCTATTTATACAAGTAATTTGTGTGCGAGTTCTAAGAAAATAAATATTCTATTGTTTAAGTCTTAGGTAATCTACCAATTTCAATAGCGTTAATTAATCAATCTTTCGTTAAATATTCGTTAATAAATGTTTTATTCTTGTATAATAATTTCGACAAATTCATTCAAGGTTTTATGGTCAGTTTAAGATTTTTCCACATTGCATTGCGACTTATCTTACGCAGACAATCATGAATTTAAATTCATTTTCAATTTGCATAAGCTGAGGAACTGTCTCTGCAGAAATTCTATTGAACTGATTTTATGGAAATCAGAAGTCTAGACAAAAGTTGTTTAAGATGTTAAAATTTGGTTGTTTACGCCAAAAATTAAACCTACCATGTACCATCATTATGAATACATAATCTGTTACGTGTATACGAAATCGATTTATAGATAAAATAATAGACGACCGAATTAAGTGGGCGTTTAAACGACCGGCACTGATATCTACTCCTATTGCATTGTACCATTACTACCGTACTCGGAATCAAAAGTTTAGTATATAATCTTCATTTCTTACATCAAACTAAAGAAATGATAACTAAGTAATTCTTTTAGGGAGAAACGTTAAGCTAGAATGCGTATTTAGAAGCGCAGTTTCTCTAGAACCGATCTAATTTCTTTAGATATATTACACCCACACTCAACAAGCTTTAAACTATTTTGGTTTCAAAATAATTTCACTGGATGTACAATCAATTAAAACTTCCAATTAACTTCATAACTGATGAAATCTTAATGAAGCAGTCTTTCACTATTCAAGAAGAACGATGCTGAAACAGGAGGACGAAGATCGCAACAATCATCACAGATGCCAGGACTATCAGAGCAGACCAGTCTACTAAATTTGACCAGCAAGATGAACAATTTGCTGAGCGCGTAAGGTACAAAGTGCACAATTGGCAGAATTACGAGAGAAGCAAGGTGGACAATTTGCTGAGCTATGCAAAGAAGAAAGTGTACAGTCGGCAGAAGTAGAAACAGAGCAAGGTGGTCAGCTTACAGATCTACGTAAACAACGGGGCGTGCAGAATGAAAAACAAGGCGAAATCCAGAGTTCCCAAGATCTACAAATTAAAGAGCTAAGAGGCGAAATTGAGTCTCTATAGAGGTGGACTACAGAGGACCAGCTCAAGGAGTTTGAAAATAAAATTAAGCAAGTGGGGGCCTGCCTCCAAAATCAAACATCGCAAACTATTCAAGATGGCCAGCGAAAAAATCGTTTCCGACTGAACCATTTGCTGGAACCTCAAGGGGAATACTCGTACTAAAGCTTCAGACATTCAACGAATTCGAGAATTTTAAAATGTAGTTCCAAGCGGCGGTGTAGCACAATTGTTGGGGCAGGGAAGCAGCTCAACCCATTCATTTTGACTCTTCGAGGGAAAGCTCTTGATGTCTGGGAGTTAGATTTAAGATACGGGCTGCCACATGTTAGAGAATTATGCAATTATCAACTCTAAAGCAAGAGAAAACTACGTGGGGAAAGCCTACAAGGCCTAGAGAGAGAGTAGTAACGAACTCGGTGCGTCATTCTTATGGCAATGCAGTGGAGGCGTTTATAAGTGCTGTCAAGGACGACTATCTAAAACTGCATTTAAGAAATTATACTAGAGGTAAAACCATATGAATGAGGTATTGGCCTTGGCTTTAGAATATGAAGCAGTTGGAGCAAGTTTGGCTACTACACAGTAAAATTGCGTCAGCCAGATTCGGAGGGTATCACACAAATAAAGCCTCGTTCGAGCTAATGAAAAAAAAAGAAAACGGTCGCGTTCCCAGTTTCAATGTTTTCAATGCCAACAACTCGGACACTACATGAGGGATTGTAAGCAACCAAATGTGTACCCTTCCAGTAACGTTCGGTGGAATGGGGTTCAAACCGGTTTATCGTAGCTCGAATAACTGTTAAATGTGTCATCGGACTGGATGTTATGAAGAAATACAAGATAGTCGTAGGTTTGCATAACCAGATGCTAAAATGGTGCAAAATGGAGGCACATCTTCAAATAAACCCGACGTGCGAAAAAGCATCTACGCGAAAATTTACGGTGGCCCACCAAGATGGGAATTTTAGAGTCTGCGAAGGTCAAAAATAACGAGTTGCTGGGTGCAAGAACCTAAGTGAAATTCCACCAGAATGTACCAGTACGTGTTTTGAACGTGAGCTCATCAACAAATATTATCAGGTGGTCATCGATACAGTTGAGTAAATTACTGGATGAATTAGCCGAAGTATTTGCTGTTAATGATGATGAATATCGCGAAGCAGCAGGAGACAGTCGAATTAACTAAAAAAAAATGGAACGTGATGGAGTAATAGAAGAGTCTAGCCCATGTAGTTCGCCAGTGGTTTTTGTCTATAAAAAGAAACGGGACAACACGATTTTGCATTGATTACCGTAAATTAAACGAAGTGACAAAGAAAGGCAGTTATTCGTTACGACGCATTGAAAACACCTTGGACGCTGTCAGGGGCCAAGATTTTCAGTACATTGGATCTGAAAAGCGGATATTGGCTTGAGCCATTGATTGGCTTTATCAATGCCGTTTGGATTACGCAATGCGCCTGCTACATTTGAGAGATTAATGGAGCAAGTTCTAAGAGGCCTAAATTGTAAAAACAGTCTGGTTTATTTGGATGACATCAATGTACTAGGCCGCACGTTTGACGAACACGTCAATAATCTTAAACAAGCATTACAAGCGATCCAGACGGGAGAATTGAAGTTAAGTGCAATGAAGTGCAGACTTTTCAGGGAAGGAGTTAATTATTTGGGTCATATTTTTCAAGTAATGGTGTGCGGACGGATCCAAAGAAGTTAGTATCAATAATACTTAGATTGTCCTACACCAAAGGATATTAGCCAACTAAGAATTTTCCTAGGATTATGGTCATACTACCGACGATTTGTGTGTTTTTTCTTATACCGAAAAATCAAATATTTCAGTGGAACACAGAAGAAATTATGCAGCGCTCCTATTTTGGCGTATCCGCAGGCTAATGGAATATGCATTTTGGATAGGGATGCTAGCAGCACGGGGATATAGGTGCACGTGCAGTGTTGTCACAGAATCAAGAGGACAAAGTGCGAGTTGCCGATTGCCCCCTAAGGCAGAGAAAAATTATTGTGTAACACGCAGAGAACCGTGGGCTGTGGTGGACAGTGTTAAACATTTCCACAAATATCTGTATGGGCGAGAATTTGCTCTTCAAACAGATCATGCGGCACTCAAATGGTTGATGCAGTTTATGGAACCCGAGGGGCAAGTGGCTAGATTGTTCGAACGACTACAAGCCTACACTATCTAGCCTGAACACCGACGAGGTATATTGCATAATAATGCATATCGATTATCAAAAAAGCCATGTACAGTTCGATTATCAAAAAAGCCATATACAGTGTAAGCAATGTGTAAGATAGCAAGAAAAAAACTGTTTCACAGTTACTGCACGAATCCAATTTGAATCGGGACATGGTTGGGATAAACACCATTTGCAAGAACACCAGGCGAAGCTCATGAGTCAAATGGGCCAGTAACGAAATGGCTGGTAGAAGGTAGTCGACTTCGTTGGCATGAAATTGCATGTCAAAGCGCCATTGTTAGAAGTTATGGGGCGTAGTGGTACTGAGAATCTGGGAATCGGTTAACGGCGAGACAATAATAAACAAAACCGGTTTTATTGGGCACATTGCCGCAAGAACATTGAAGACTGGTGTAAACAGATGAAGTGTGGGGTACAAGTAAGGGACTTCAAACTAGGACGAATACAGAATACTGCAATACAATGTTGGAGTATACCATTTGAACGAATAAAATGGTAATCGTTATATACTGCTGTGTATATTGGTAGCTTCTGATTATGAACCAGGAAGCCCGGGCAGTAGCCGAAACATTTGTTAACAATTGGATTTACAGTCAATGCAAACCAAGATAACTAGAATCAGTGTATACCGCTAGACATGTTATAGTATCGCAATGCAGTGCATATATTACAACAGGAACTCATCTGCAATGATGCTGTTCGGCAGAGAGGCCCGCCTACCATGTGAGTTAAGAGAGTTAAGAGAGTGAGTTAAGTTTGGGTTACCAGAAACCGAACTAGTCGCAGAGCGTGAGCACATAGCCGATCTAAGACGCTGGATAATAATGAATTAGGAAGCAATATCACAAAGGCCAGTGATAGAATGAAAACGAGAGCTAAGAGCAGGGGGGGATTTTCAGAGCGAGACTTGGTTTTTGCTTTACAATCCCAAGAGAAGAAAAGCTATATCACCGAAACTACAACAAAGTTGGCAAGGTATACTTGTTACGACACCCTGATCATAACAATAATTTTTTTTACTGTTTCGTTTTCAAATTTTTAATTTCTCTGTGATGTTTTGAAAAATATATTTTACTGATGGCATTGCCATCTGTGTTATGTCATTGGTATTACATTGGGGACATTAATGTTCTGTATTAATTGGGCATTAATATTCTGTATTACGTAAACGTCGATTGATTTTGAGAGCGAGACCGATGTGAACCACTTGTGTGTGTGCGAGCAATGCCTCCTAAACTACAGGCCGCTTTCACCAAATGATGACGACAAGCTATGTCGACGTTTTTGTTGCTTTCTCTAGTTGTTTTGTTAGTGGAAATATCGTAACATTATTTTATTGCGCAGTCTCGGTTTAGACATAAGTTGACGTCATGTGCGAAAAATGAGAATAGTAAGAGGTCTGTAGTTTAGGAGGCATTGATGCGAGCGACTAAAATACAGAAGAATATTTTTGTTGTGTTTTCTTATTTTGGTGCGTGCAATTGATGCGGGTGAGAGTGAGTGTGCAATTGACGGGCACGAAGACATAACAAAAATATTCTTCTATATTTCTGTGTGGAGCGAGAATTTATTTTTATTTTTTGTTAGTCTAGTTTTGGAATCGTGTTGATAAAGTTGAGTTTTTTGTCAAGGGTCGAATTCTGTAAAGTGAATCGCCCATTAAAAGTTACAATTTGATAAATTGTGTGTTATAAATTGTGTAATAATTAAACTAAGTTTTCTGATTTTAAAATTTTATTGACTAGTATCGAAGCCATGCACATATAAACATTGTGATTGTGCATGATTAAGTAAAACTAGTAGAATCGTCTAGTCTATGTATGAGTATTTAAAGAAACGTTAATTATCACTGATTAATTAATTTTATATTTTGTTAATTAGAAATAATAACCGCTAAGGGAGGATAAAAGTTGTATCGTAAGTCCTTTGTCGTTGCAGTCGTGAGCATTAAAGATCTGTATTGCTGCCAAAGATCTTACATTTTCGCGGTATATTATTGAATCTTTCGCGGATATTTCGCTTGCTATATCACGAGTTATACAACTGTGATGCAGTTAAACCAGCTTTATATTTCTCGAAGTGTGGATTTACGTTGTACTGCAAGCTACTCAGTTGAGTAACCAGTATATATGTTAAGGCCTCCGATATCCAGTGAGTGAGTGAAGCTGCTAATTGTTGCCGGATAACTGTACAAAGATGTTTTGAAATTTGCTATCAATTATTAATTTGCTAACAAGTGATATTCACAAAGGCGAGCCAACGCCCGACCAATTATTGCCTATCGAGGCGAAGTTACCAAAGGCGAGCCAACGCCTAACCCAGCAACCAACGATATAGGAGAAGAAGCGGGCCCAAGGGGCCAAAGATACCATTTTTGTTTTATTTTTATTTTACTTTTTTTCTCGATAGTTTTATATTCTTTTTATTTGTTCACTTAAACTTCAATTTTCTATTTTTTTATTATTATTCGAGTTTTTTTTTAAATTTTTATTGTAATCGAGCACCACATTACGGTGATCGTACACGCGACCGGAGTCGCACATTGACTTCGCTTTCACTCACTTTCGGCGTTTATTTTCCTTTTGTTTTGATTTTTCAGAAAAAATGAATTACCAAATTTCCGGTTCGGTGGGATGGGAGGGGGATTCTCATTCCGTGCCTTTACCATATTTACAGACTGAGCTTACCACTCCTCTTCATCCCGTTGGAAGGACATCCACAGGGTGGGATTGTTGAGTCCAGCATATGTGTCCTTCATTCGGAGACGATTTTAAAATCCACACGGTCTCCCCGTGGCCTATTATGCCGCTTCGTTGTGGCTGGGCATCGGTCTAGCGGGGTCGATGGGCATTCGGGGGTTCAGGGGGCGGGGGGGCATTAAGAAAACTGGGTACTTTTAATTCGGGAAGAAAAGAAACATGAATTAATACTAGGCTCCATAGTGTGAAATTTATTCAAATCAACTATTTGCTGGTACAGAAGAATCAACAAAGTTAACAAAACTGCGATTAAATATATTAACAATAGCAACAAGATCATGATACTCAACATCATTAGAAATAACGGAGTCGATCCTATTATTAGAGTCATTTTCCATGAAATGATTTAACTGTTTCCAGATTTCTTTTTGGCTCAAACTATTAAATAAATTGTTAAAATAACGCTTCGCGCAAAATATTTTCCGTTTTTGATCTTCCTATTTAGCAAATCTAATTCATGTTTCAGTGCTAACTTAGTACTGTTCCTTTTAAAACGTTTCAATGTACGGTTTTAAGTTTAATTAAATCCCAGAGATCATGAGTCATCCAAGGACAAACATTTGCATTTTTAATTTTTACATTTACCTCCTTCAATACGGAAAACTGTAGAACAAGTTTATTATACATATCAGAAATCCGTTCAAGAGTAGATTCAGGATTTCTGACATCAAATACGATAATCATTAAAAAATATTCAAAGGACTGATTAACCTTTTTGTAATTAACGGGTCTTTTCGTTAGTGTCCGAGTAAAATATTTAGGCTTGAAGCGAAATTTTGAGAGTACAAAACTATGATCACTTATGTCGGCTTCAATGGTAAAATTCCGTACTTGCTCAATATTATGAAAACTACTTACAGAGTGGTCTAAAATATTACGGCTCACAGGTCTAGTAAAGAAAGTATTTGTAACAATCATTCCATGAGAGAGCAAAGTTGCGTTATATTCTGAGATTATGGTAAAATTTTTATTAACAGGTATGTTAATGTCACCAACTAAAATAAAATCGCGAGTAGATTTAGAGTTTCGGAGAAGTTGTTCTAGAAAATCAAGAAACGATGCACTGTCTGAATTCGGAGGCCTATATATTCCGCATATCTTCGTTATATTAAACTGCAAAAGTTGAATGCATATATATTGGAATGTTAAAGAACCGTCATCTATACTTATCATGGTAGAATGTCATTCCTAATGAACATAGCAATACCACCACCTGTTCTATCATCCCTACAAGAGAAAATGCTTACGTAATCTCTAATGTTATAAGAAAATTTATTACAACTTAGGACAAATGTTTCCGAAACAACTACAATATGTATGTCAGTTTTAAGACTCTCTATAAAAAGTAATAACTTATCGAATTTAGCTAGATCTTTCATACCCCAAATATTGATTTGAAGTATATTTAGATTAACACAATTGAGTGGACGAGTGATGGAGTAATGTTACGAATTCTACTCTACAATACACACATATTACACTCGGTGCTCGAGTGGTTAAGGCGTACGAAACCAAACGTTAGCAAACCCAAATTTTGAAAGGTCGAACCCAGTTGCAGACTATAATTTTATTAAAAAAACATTATTTCCCACATCAACGATGTTGTCGGATCAAGTATTCCTCTACCAATACTGATTGGGAATTGGATTTTAGAATGGAATTCCAAGTAGAGGGGAATGGCTGCGATACACATCATGAAAAGTACTGGAATGAACGGGCATTAATCATCAAGATGGGGGGAATTGATGACGTGGAATGTTCACGACTACAACTACGTTAAAGTGAATTACAATTGCAAAACGCATACACCGCCAGATGCAATAAAAATAATAATCTCGAACAGCGTTAGACAAGTATTTCAGCTCGAGCGAGTAAACTCGTAACTTAAACCGCTGAGCGTTTTATTAGCAAAATCGAATATGAATCCTTATCGAACACCCAAAATTCGCAACAATATCAATGGCCTATTTTCAATCCATGACATGCTTCTTTTGGTTAAATTTATATTTCATAAAATATTTTAGTTACCTCACTTCAAAAAGTTAAGTACCTACGGTACCTCTAATGGCGAATATTCCTCTCTCTTTCTTTCTATATTCTATCGAAAGGGGTTTTTAAAAGGTTGAAGTCCGATCTGAGAAACCAATCTTTAACCGAAAATAATATCTTAAAGTTTGTAGATAACATCACACACCGTCACTGTTCGTAGTCATATACAAGACATAATATGAAAATCAAATATTTCTTCTGTATTTAAGTAATTTTAACTCTCTTGTTGCTGTATAATTTAATTAAATCAAATTAAATAAAAAACAACAACACGAACGGCATAACTAAATAACTAAATAAATTACTAAATTATATAAGTTTTATAGTAAGAACCGACCGCCTACAATTAATTATTGATGTAAATTTATGATTTTATTGCGCACCGCTACCTACGTAAGAAGCGCCTGTTGTTTATTGTATTTAATAAATTTGAAACTTACAGATGGTAGATGTACGATTGTTATAAGTACTCGAACAATATTTAATCAGTTTTACAGTTTATTTTAATTTAAGACATTAAAATTAAATGTAACAAGTGTTAAATGATTTAATTTTATTTTAATCTATAAACCCCATGTTGGGCGCCAACATATGTATTTCATAATTTTTTATTTTACCGTATGCGACCATAAAATATGCGTGTGTACTTCACGCTAAATTAAAATATCATCACACGCAATTGTAATAATCTTATACTAATTCAACTCTAATTGGTCATCCGGATTTTGTAATCCGGAACAGTAAAAAATGTGCAACCGTTTTAGGAATTAACAAAAAAAAAACCAAACAAACAAAGATTCACACTTAAAACTGTACTCCCATCAAATATATAAAAACGAAATTAAATTAATTATTCTAAGAAGGTATTTGAACTTCCTTAAAACTTTTATTGATTTTAACAAAGAACTCTATAAATACAAAATATCGTAAAAATTGTTAAATTCTACACCAACAAAAAAAGTAATGAGTCGCCATGGCACGGCGCACAAGTTACCTTATTTGGTGCTGTGACCGCACAAACCCATCTTCTATTTAGTATTATTATGAGTAAATATGTAACGGTATAAGGGATCCCAAATTAAGAATATTCAAATCTTTTATTTACATTTCACCATGTTGGTTGGTTGTGTAATTCAATTCAATTTATTTATTTGCGTGAATTGACGTGGTGAGAAATGACAATACATTTTTAATTGGATAGCAAATTTACGTCTCTATATACAGTTAGATGTGACTGTACGTTAAATTGCTGGCAGGTGTGTCTACAGTAGTATGTTATTTTATTGTGACTTTATATTTATGAAGTACATATGTATTTGTAGATACTTAAAATTGTTTTATAAAATTTAGTCTAGTCATATTTTAGAAAAAGTCATGTCGAGTTAAGAGTTTATGTAAAGGCACGTTCACACATGGCCGAATCAAGTCGGTTGATTTTATCCATGGTTATCCTGTGTATAATCTTTATGTGTTGCCCTCATCAATTAAATTATAAAAGCATACAATGTTTTGGAAAAGCTGCGCTGTCCAGAAAACCGAAGAGGTCACTACTTATTACGTGCTTTAGAAACGTATAAATAATCAAATATTCTCAAAATTTCCGTAGCAGTTAACTATAACACTTAATATATTTTAGATTATGTTCTTTATTCATGTCTTTCATTCTACATGATGTTAACAGTCCTTTTCTCTACATACCGTTCGTACAGTCCGTGACGTAAATCTATCTACAAAACGCACCAATTATTATCTCATCTGGCTTACTCATAAATTATAACTATCTAATTAGCGTTACTTCATTCGTTGAACGACCCACCCAGATCACATCAATTACACGATCGTATAAATGTGATCTGGATAGGTCGTGCAAAAAATGATGGAAAAGCTAATTTGATAGTTATCATTTATTAGCAAACCGAGTGAGATAATCACGATGAGATACAAATTTAGAGGTGTCTGGACTGATGCCTAGATGTAGCAAAAACGGAACTGGGTACTTCCATTTATCGATCTTCAGTAAACAACATAAAAGTGGTAAGAATTCGTTACATATTAACTATTATGTCAGCCCTTACATGCAGTTGTCTAAATTATTATTTATTTAATCTTGATAGTCGATCTGTTTTAAAATAACTTCATTTCTTAAACATTTAATGATAAACGTTAGGCGACAGTATTTTATTGATCGTTTTAATTTTTAAGCTAGGGGTAATTAAAATCTATATAATTCATAAAATCGTAATTTTAGCTGATTTGTGAACATAAATTCAGTTAATTAATCAAAATTGATTATTTAAACTCTTGCTTAAAACTCAATCTATAATTAGTATTATACAGGTTATCCTAAGTAGGGACCTTGGGCTGTGTATGAATACATCTAAGTAGCCACGTTCACGTCGTTGACAAAGACTTCTGTTTGAAAAATGAAGAGGAATTAGATAGAAAAATAACAAAATGCATAAAGAGACCAATCATAAAAACAAAGAAAAACATTCCGCGTTGGTAACACCAAATAGGGTCTCTGTTAAATGTTACGAGCCAAAAAGTTCCAGAATAACAAAAATCTAAACAAATAGGAAAAATAAACGAGTTATAAATATCGTATCCTTAACGTTGGGAAATTAATGTCGCATTCTCATTTTTAATTTCAGCGAAATTGAATTGTTAATCTACAAAATTATGAAAAAAAAAAAAATTAAATTTGGATTAAAAATAGTCTAAAACTGTACCTACTTGGATAAATTATGAATATTTATTTCATTGTAAATCATAATAAAAATTAAAGTGCCTATTTAAGGAAATATATACGAAATTAAACTTTACTGGCAAGTAATCCCAAGTAATCGATTTTTTTACTATGCAAAAATTATAACCGCGGTTGCCCGTCTCTAACACCAATTTAACGATATATTTTTATGTTGTCATGGCCATTTATATAGCGGCAATGATTAAATGCGATTTATAAAAACAGTGTCATCTAGATTTAAGTATTAGAAGTATTTTTATAACAGTTTAGTTGTATAGCAGATTTAGTAGCGGGAAAAATGAAATTAGTGGTGTGAAATATTTGTAAATATGGTGTTACGTGAAAAATTAATAAATAATTGTGGAATTAATTTGTTGTTGTGTTTTAGTGATAGTGAATAATAACAGGAAAACTATTGTACGAATATTTCCGGTATTTTCGGGGATATTCCAATGGTGTATTACGCTAGTGGCACAGTATAATTACACGTCATAACGCTGTTTTTGTATGGAAAAATATCGTCCATTTTTGCTCACTTAAGGTAAGAAAAAATTTATTATTTTTGAATACTTTGATATCAAATAAAGAATGACGGACTCAAAGAAGTTTTGACAGTACATTTCAACAAAAAATAAATAGTTAAGATAAAATCAACACAGTAATGTTTCCTATAAAATATGTGGTGGTGGCGCAAGTGTTTGAGAGATTGTTTCCGGTATTTTCGAGAATATTCTGCAAGAGGTGTAAAATACGAGAATGGATGTTGTCAAACCGTCAAATTTTATAACGGTATTTGCAATCTAGTGATACGAACCGGATTTGACAGCAAATTTGAGTAAATTCTATACTACCATAAACTTGCAAACCAACATAATTCATTGCCTGTAACAAATAATTCAGAGAAGTAAATTTTTTACAGCAATTTTCAATTGAGTTGAGTTGTTTGATTTTTCTCTCATCAAAATCAATTTTCGTGAAGGCCAAAAGTGTTTGCTCGGACGAAGTAATTTGGGGCGAAACAAAGTTCGCCGGGGCAGCTAGTTATTAATAATTTCCAAACGTTGCTCGTTCGTTAACTTGACTCACCCTTCAATATAGGTGCGTTTCTCCGCTAAATCAATTAAAAGGCCCCGATCCAAAAATACAAAATATTTAGAACATCGCATTCCATCCGGAGAAAGTATAAACGATCTCAAATAAACAAAACTATTTTTACGTTTAAAAGCTACTACAAGAAGAGATTTACCACACTTTAGTGATGGTAGCGATTTAAAAATCCATTTCCTAAAATAAAGTTAATTGAAATTTTTTTACGACGTTAATATTTCGCTTCACAGAGATTGGCAGGTATAATAAAATATGGCATTCACATGTACCCATCAGCATTAAGCACTCGAAGGCTCGTTACTTTTTGAGGGGGATAGGGGGCCTTTCCAGCCTCTTATGGTGACATATGATCATACTTCCCATATCTAGTCTGTCAGAAGCGAAAATAAGTCAGCTAGAAAGTCAACTTATGCTCATCGTAACATAATGAGCATTCCAGTGCTTAATACGGATGGGCCAGTACTTGTGAATGCCATATTTTGTTATACTTGCCAACCTCCACGAAACGAAATATTAAGGTCGTAAAAAAAATTCAATTAACTTTATTTCAGGAAATGGATTTTTAAATCGCTACCATCACTAAAGTGTGGTAAATCTCTTCTTGTAATAGCTTTTAAACGTAAAATTAGTTTTGTTTATTTGAGATCGTTTTTACTTTCTCCGGATAGAACGCGATGTTTTAAATATTTTTTATTTTTCGGGCCGAGGGCCTCTTAATGGATTTAGTGGGGAAACACGCCCACATTTTTATAGGCGTTTATCAGGGTAGTTTTCGGACCAGCTTCATGTACCTGGGTAATTCTAAAGGGAACAGCTGAGGTGTAATTAACTAGAAAATCTGAAATTTTTGAAATTACAGTAATAAAATGTTCTCTAACTCTCTAAGAGTTAATTTTGAGCAATTTATGAGCAAGTGCAATTTCGTCCAACTAATGCGGATTAATTAGGGCAGGTTTTAGATGAATCTGGAATCCAACCATCGTTCGAGGATTAAAGGGATGATGATATGTAAGAAAATAGTGTTGTTTGTTGAAAACAGTAAGAAAGGTATTTTTGTCAAAACGTCTCAGCTTCTCCACTATCAGCGTGATTGTCAACTCTTGTAAGCGACAGATGCCTAAAGTAACGGAGTAGGGGCAGTGATTTCTCATATTTATACTGACGGAAAGGAGTATTCGATAGCTTTTCGTCAATGACGCTTGATGAACATTAGATGAAATATATCGTTAGATCGAGAAAGAAGCACTCTCAGCACAGAGAATTTATTCTGGTGACGGATCATAAGCCCCTCGTGGCACTAGTACGAAGAATAACACGAAATGTTGAAACAGGTTCCTCTGGACAGTAAACAAATTGCTGCCGAAACAGCTAAAGATCCTGTTCTTGCGAGTGTCAAATCCGATGCGAAGGAACGATGGCCGGACTCTAGCCTAAATTGGGATCTTCAGAAATATTATGTAAGGAGAAATTCCATTTCGGTTTTCAATAACGTTCATCTTTTCCGAACTGACTGTGCTCGAGTCGCACTGCACATTGTTTGATGAAGAAGCTAGCTCATTTAGATACAGGTGGTGGCCGAACGTCGACAAAGAAATCCACCACGCACCAAACCATAGTGAAAACCATAGCTCCGGATCTGAGAAAGGCGTTCGAAATTTGACCAATAACAACGAAGCCGTGAGAATGGTTATATGTCAACTTACTTCCAAATCTATACCTATTATACGCATTACTTCCAAATCTACCTATTATCTACGAGGGCTGCCTTTTATATTTCGGGATTAGAGAACAAAAACAAATATTAATCATCGAAAATCGCTTTATTGTTTTTCAAAATATTCCCCATGAAGATCTATACACTTTTGCATGCGTTTGAACCAATTGTCGAAGCACTTTTTCCACTCTGATTGAGGTATCTCCAAAACATGCATTCTGAACGCAGCAACCGCTTCTTCAGGTGTCGAAAAACGTTGACCTCTCAGTTTGTTTTTTACGTATGGGAATAAAAAGAAGTCATTTGGTGACAAGTCAGGACTATACGGCGGATGACTCATCAAATCGATGTTTTGAGTGCTCAAAAATGCAGTTCTTTGAGCCGATGTGTGAGAGCTCGCATTGTCGTGGTGAAGAATGATCCGTCTTTGGCAGTTGGTTTTCCTGATTTCTTGGAAGACAACTGGCAAACAAATGGTTGTGTACCACTCAGAATTGACTGTTTTGCGTTGTTGTAGTGGTACGGTTGCGACATGTCCATTTTTTCCGAAAAAACAGGCGATCATTTGCTTGCAAGCGCTTCGTGCGCGAACAACTTTTGTTGGATTCAGCTCATCTTGAAACACCCATACAGTCGACTGCTGTTTACTTTCGTGCTCATACGCGTAAATCCACGATTCATCACCTGTCACTATGTCATAGACGTGTTTTGAAGCACCGCGATCGTATTTTGTGAGCTTTTCTTTCGACCAATCGACACGAGCCTTTTTTTGAGCGATTGACAAATTGTGTGGGATCCAACGCGAACAATTTTTTTTGACATTCAAATGTTTATGCAATATTGAATGTATGCTGGTCCCACTAATGCCTAAGGTTGTCTCAATCTCACGATAGGTCACATGACGATCTTGCAATATCAGTTCGCGCACAGCATCAATGGTTTCCGGAACAACAACTGATTCTGGATGACCTTCACAAAATTCGGTTTGGAGTGAACTACGACCTCGATTGAATTCACCATACCATCGATAAACACTGGTCCTTGATGGAGCTTCATCGCCAAAAAATGAATTAAGTTCATCCATGCACTCTTGCTGCCTTAATCCACGTCGAAAGTTGTAAAAAATAATCGCACGAAAATGTTCACGATTTAATTCCATTTTTTCGCCGAGATGTTGAGTTAATGAGTACTGTAAACAACACAAATAGCGCTCGAATGTCAAAACGTTCTGAGTACGTATAATCTCAAAAATGTCAAACTTTACGATAGAGCTGTTAGTTGCCAGATTGCAACACTAGGGTTGTCCAATCCCGAAATATAAAAGGCAACCCTCGTATATTGATCACTTAACAACTGCCCCTTTCCAATCCTCATCAAATGGGGGGCAGAAAGTTTGTGAAATATTTCAAAAACGCTATGAAGAAACAATTAGGAGAAGAGATATCACTGATCACGCGCAGCGACGTTCCTTAGCAGTTATCGATTTCGCCGAGCGCTTATGGTAAATCTCTGTTATCTCTCAACTTTAATGATGAATAGGCAGACAAAGCTTGGTGTGGTTTGTTGGTGCGAAGTAGATTTAGGGAGAGATCAAGCAGGTGCTTGACAAGGTCATGTATAATGTAGTTACACAGAATGGTTTCGCGCGTCGTCATCATAAAACCAAATACGAGCTCAAATACCTCATGCAGATCTGTTTGTTGTCTCTGAAATTGTAAATTCAACATCAAAACCAACATTAATTATCGATTGAGGTTGCTACAGTCAGTCTTCCACGATAAATTCTTCGACAAACACCTAAAACACCTATACGGATACTCTGAAGCTGGTCAAGAATTACTATGTCATTCAGCAAGAATTTAACGACCTGTGGTAAAATTTGATACTTCGTCATAATTGAAGTCTGCATCAAATTAAAGAAGGAGGAATGTTGTGTTTTGCAACAATAATTCATTTTCTCAGTTCTCTCATCATCGATTGTTCTCGAGCGTTGATTGTCAACAGGATGCAATAATTCTTATCCTGATTTCGCAATTCGAGATATGATAGACCGTCATAACCTTCACGAGCCACTACGACCAGGGATCTTACTAAAAGGTAACCCCTGCTTAGATGACATCATTTCAATTGCCCAAGCTCACGAAAGTACCAAACCTGCGATTTTGAAGAGCGAAAACGAAATTCATTCGAACGTGATTGAGATGAATACTCAAGGTGCACAAAGTCGTTCCGCCGCAATCGAAGTCTGTTGAATAAGCGTAATCAGAGTGTGTAAAATAAAAATGCTTTAGTCATGTCCAGACTGTGGACCCAAGCATGATCACAGAAAATGAAAATTTGTTAAATTTGGTCATATTGCATCGGTATGTGCCTCAACAAATGGTGTTTAGTCAAGTCGATCTCAAAAGGATGGTGATCAAGATCAATCCAATAATAACGTCAATTTGGTGGATGTCATCGACAGTTTTGAAAATTCCCGTGCCAAATAGTTCAAAATTTCTAAAACTTGTTCAACAAACTAATTGGAGGTGAAACCTCGAGCCAACAGGAAGTTCTCGTTTGAAAAATCCGTCCGAGTGACAATGTGGTCGAGTTTGAACAGGAACCATTGGTGTTGTTTAAAGTTGCAAATTTGGAATCCAAACTAAAACACGAATTTACTTAGCAGACAAATTGGATACGTTGTGGTAAAAATTTGTTCGTTAACGGAAAACTTCTAAATTTTTCGTTATCGTAAATTAAACCAGCCAAAACTCACGTCCGTGAACATAAGCTTGAACATAATAATATTCAGTGGTAGTGTGAGATAAATTTTTGGAACATTTAGACGTAATTGCTACTACTTGTGACGGTAGCCGAAGAAACAAATGTTTTGGGGGTTCGATGTGTAAAATTAAGCGATTGAGAAACGAAGGTCGAGGATCTGTGTAAAAAGTAGTCGAGCATTTTCAAAAATGGTTTGGGTCACTGTAATCAATTCAAAGCCTTTTTTAACCTTGAAACCTGATGCTACACCGAAATGTTTCAAGACATCTCCTTTGCCGTTTGAACAGATGTACGAGATAAGAGAGATCGGCAGATTGGTTAAATACTGACGGAGTTATTTCAGCGCCTGCAAGGAGGGAAACCATTTTCGAAGATTGACCTCAGCGAAGCTTATGTGCAACTGGAACTTGACAGTGAATTGAAAGATCTAGTGGTAGTTTCGACTCCATTTGGACTATTCCAGTACCAAAGAGTGTCGTACGAAATAGCTAGAACAAGTAATATTTCAGCTATTCGTGAGCAAAAGATAGCGACGGAGTTTGTTACAAGTTTCTTTGGCGACACAATTGTAATTGGTCGAACCGAAGAAGAACATCTCAAAAATCTGGAAAAAAATTTTAAACGACTTGGTACTACCAACTTGAAATGTAATATGAACGAGTGCAAATTCTTCTAAGCTAGGGAGGTTTGTAAGACCTTTCAAAACCGCTATGAAGAAACAATTGACAGCTGAATATAGTACTGATCACCCGAACCTGACGTTCCTTAGCAGTTATCAATTTTCGCCGCGTCTTTATGGTAAATCTCTGAGTTTAAACTTCATGGTATCGGAAAACAAGGATCTGATATGTCTCATGTAACTGTACTCAACTTCAACAAAAGGTGAACAAAATCCATTGTGACCAGTGGATTGAAGGAGAGAGATCTTGAGATCAAGCGGATGCTTGGCAAGGTATAATGTAGGTACACAGAATGGTTTCGTACGTCGTCATCAAAACCAAACACAAGTTCGAATACCTGATCCTGATCCGTATGTTGTCGCTGGCATTTTAATTTCAACATCAATTATCAAGCGTGGTTGCTACAGCCAGTCCTCCACAATCAATTCTTCGGCAGGCACCTATGGACTCTGGAGCTGGTCAAGAGTTATCACGTCGTTCAGCAAGAATTTAACGATCTGTGGTAAAATTTGATCCTTCGTCATAATTGACGACTCCATTATATGAAAGGGGGAGGAATGTTGTGTTTTGCAACAACAATTCATTTTCTCAGTTCTCTCATTATTGATTTATCTCGAAAAAGTTTTTCGGAAAATTAAATATTTTGGAAGTTTTTCAAGGTGTTTCAATTGTTCAATGCAACACTCTGTATTAATGTTTTGGTCTAAAAACGCTATCGAAAGCCAAACTGAACGAACGCAAAAAACTGGTACCTAAATCAAACTAATTTATTAAAAAGGCAAAAGTAGGCGTAGCTCCTTAGAAGTGTTTGCAATTACCGGAAGTATGCTTTTGAAAACACTTAAAATTACCACCCACTTATAAAGGTTACTCGTGGTAGCGAACTTCTGAATAAATTCGTTCATATAGATTATGATGCGATGATGACAGGAATATTTTGATTTCTTAAGCCATTAAGACTGTGATAAGGAAAATTGATAAGGTTTATAAAGAATTATAAATTTTTATTTTCTGTGTACTTCAGTTTTGGTAAATGATGTTTCGAAGAATTATTATTTTCAGTAAATGTTTTACAGGAGTATGACAATGAAACCGCCCTTGCAATTTATTAATATGCGACCAATATTCATTTTTTACCGTTGCAACGTTTTAAATAAGAAATTTTCAAAGTCATGGATAAAACCGTAATTAAGAAAAACATTTAACGGTGGTAGGTGTCTTAAATCCAAATATATACTCGTATATCTTATATTTATACCACCGAAACAAAAAGACAAACAATTTTATACCTATTATTAAATTTTTTTTAAAGATCATCTTAATTTAATTATTGTATGTGTAATTTTTCAGTTATATTCTTCTCTGTCACGGTACCACCTTTTGTAAAATCGTTATATAAAAAATGCGATCACCGATCACTTTTACCGCGCTATTTCCTTGACACAACACCTCTAAATATTAATAATTTATAGTTCTTCGCGCGTTTTATTGTTCTCGTTTTGGATGAGTATTATTTTACGTGTACGATGTGATGATCAATATTCACTTATGTCACTCGAAATAATTATTCATTTTAACTCTTTTTTTTTGATTTTTTAAATCATTATCTACATGAGAAATTTTTGTTAAAACTTAAAATTTGAATAGAATTGGAGATGAATATGTTATTAGATGGCATGGCATGGCATGTATGTACGTCATATTCATATACATACACTTTGTATTCAGTTTCAGTTATTTTGTTGTTGAATTCCATTGTCTTCAGTCCTTACATTCATGTGAGAACACAATTCAGGTATATATTTAGATAAATACATGTGAATGGGTGACAATTTACGGTATTGAAATTTTTGATTGGTTCAAGAGAATCATATAATTACTTACTTTAATTACAAGGCCAAGTATACAAAACACTTTTAATGATAAATTTGTGTTACTGTGTAGAGATAATGGTAATCCACCCAATTCTGTTTTTATGCTTTAGATACTTTCCGCTAAAACTCACCTAAAAAACCACATCGATAGAAAAGTAAAGGATTGATTTTAAACCTAAAAATCAACTAAATTGTTTAGTTTTTTGTGGTGCATACACACCCATTTTATTTCAAAAATTTGTGCCGAACTAATTTGGCAAAAAAAAAATTTCGCATTAAATGTTTAAACCGACAAGTGCTGTATCCTGTGCATTGAATATGACACACATTATTGTGTAGTTTTCGTGCGACGCACACATCCACAATTCCTAATTTGCGGCGAAAAACTTTTCGCCGAACGCGTTCATATCACCACCCCGATTCCCTTAGTCGTATGACTTCATGTGATGTGACTATGGATCTTCCTGCTTACTAGATCATAACATACCGGGTGAATTTGTTAAGCTGAAACTTCAAATATCTCGGAAAATAAGCACTCTACGAAATTCATTATCAAATTTCAATCATTCCTGAGGGAGGAGGGGGGGGGGGGGGGGGGGGGTAGGTATACATTAGTGCTAAAAGTAGTACTCCTCCTCCTCTTCTTGTAGGTGGGGTGGGGGAAGGTTAACTTTGAAATTAAAAAAAGAGCCCCTATTTTTTATTGCAGGTTCGGACTCTACGGCTTAAAGTACGTAGGATTTCTTTGACATTTTTTTTCAATCCATGATAGATGGCGCTGTTAAATTAAATTCATATTAATTTTTTTTGATTTCTCTTACTGAGAACCTATATGTATACGATTCTGCAATACGTTTGAATTAAAATTAACTATTATCTCGTAACCCTGGAACATGCGATTAAATCTGCTTTCAAATAAATGATTTTTTGTATTTTGTTTTAAAACTATCGATCCAATTCGAAGATTATTTCGAAAACAACAAGACATGTTTGCGTTAGGCTATTAATACAATACAAAATGGAGTATTTAACTGTACGAGAAAAAATTGAAATGGTCCTGGTTCATGGAGAAGCTGGCCGTAGTATTGACAATGCTGTCACTTTCTATGCTTCGAGCTTTCCGAATAGGATTCGGCCACGTGCTTTATTTTATGAAACTGTTAAACAATTTACTACTAATGGAAGTATTCAACCGAAAAAAGAACTCGTCGAGCAACAGTCACTGAGGAAAGTAATGAAATTGCTGTATTGGCTGCAGTAACCCATAATCCTCATATTAGTACACGTGAAATAGCTGGCTATTCCGGATTGTCCCAAACCAGTATTTGGAAAATTTTAAAACGTCACAAGTATCATCCGTATCATTTGTCTTTACACCAAGATCTTCATGGCGTTGATTTCCAAAATCAGGTAGCTTTTTAACAGTGGGTTCATGAACAAATAGAGGAAAATCCCAATTTTTTCGCTACGTATTGTTCTCGGACGAGTTGTCTTTTACAAACTATGGAACGGTTAATCGACACAACATGCATTACTGGAGTGTCCCAACTGGCTCCGCCAATTTGTGCATCAGCACCCTGAAACTGTCAACGTGTGGTGTGATATAATTGGCAACAAACTCATCGGCCCCTACATTATTGAAGGCAACTTGAATGGTCAAATGCATCGAGACATATTGGAGAATGAACTGCCAACATTATTTGAAGACTTAAGCAATTGCTGAACAATTTGTTTAAGACTAACTTCCATGGTAATTTTAAGTCAAACGTATTGTAGAATCGTATGCATAGGTTGTCAGTAGGAGAAATCCAAAAAAAAATCAATATCGATATTACAACGCCATCTATCATGATTCGAAATAAATGTTTCAAAGAAATCCTTCGTATTTTAAGCCGTAGAATTCGAATCTGCAATAAAAAATAGGGGTTCCTATTTTATTTTCAAAGTTAACCCCATCCCACCTACAAGAAATTGGGAAGGGGTACTAATTTTAGCACTAATGTATGCCCCCCCTCCCTATGTATGATTAAATTTTGATAATGGAATTTTTTTTCCGTAGAGTTCTTATTTTCTGAGATATTTGAAAGTTCCACCTTAAAAACCCACCCGGTATACATAAATTTATTAAATAATTTTGAAAACAAAACACGCAGTGAAAACTTTTTAAATTCTAGTTGGCTGTCTTATTTGAAAAAAAATTCTATTTTAAGCTCAAAACAGAACAAGAGCGAAGGCGGCGAGCGAAATCGCCTGTCATATTAGAAAACACCGAAATCATGATCACAAACACAACCATCAACGCAGGCGACGACGATTTTTTCGTTGAAAAAAATTTAGAGTCTATTTCTATTTTTGTTGCCGACGAAACAATGTTGCCAACTGTTTTTTATATATGTATAAGTTGGCATCAATTAACCGTCATATTATTAACCATTTTTTTTCAATCTAGTAGCCTAATGCCACAACGTCATGTGTCAAAAACACAGAAGGTTATGCCGTTTGGTTGTTTTTTTATCGCCATACGCTGACGCTTTTGTTCTGTTAGCTACAGCGATATCGCGGCGATATTTTTTATTTATTCGTCGACGCTTGCCGTCGTCGCTCTTGTTCTGTTTCTAGCTTATTTGTCGCGTCAAAATTGGCGTTAGCAGTCAAATAGCAGTCGCACGAAATATTTATGAACCAGCCACACGAGTTTTGTAAAAGTTTATTTTGTAAGTTTTGATTTAATAACCAAGAAGAATAGGTATATCGCTTGAAGTGATACGACTAAGGGAATAGGGGTGAAGGTACATATTTTACACTTGTACGTAAAAAATTACAAAAAAAAAAAACAAAATATGTAGTGTCTTTAATTCAATAAAAACCGTCATTCCATTTTTACAAAATTGGAAACGTAATAATTATTAATTACTGTCAATATCTGGCCATAAATGCATCCACTTGCGCAAAATTTGAACATCACTACCGTAGCTCGCAATTGTTGAGCTAAATTGAGCCCTTCTTTAGTTTGAGATGCGGTTATACTGATAACCTATTCGTCGGTTCCAATATTTTCTTCAACGACTAATGCGTTCATTATAATACAAAATTTCTCGCAGACATCAATGACTGTAAGTTCTTTGTCGTTCATCAGTTTGTCTAAAATGTACGTAAATGTCTAAAATAAATCATTTACTTAACCAATCAGCTAGGGAATCCAAGTCGGTTCTATCCGATTTCGTGTAGTTGGGCCATTACTTACCCCCCAGAGACTTCGGGAAATGCTGCAAACAACCGAAACCGACAACCTTCCTATGCATCTCAACGAAAATGGGAAAAATAGAAACGTATGTTTGTAGAAACCGGTGGGGTAATGGTAAAAACACGAAACCGAAAGGCGGGTACCCGAAATTCGGGTAATTGGATTCCCTAGTCGGGTAATTGGATTCCCTCCAACGTATGGGCTATATACGTTTATGTTTTTTCCATTTTCATTGAGATGAATAGAAGGGTTGTCGGTTTCGGTTGTTTGCGGCGATCCCCGATGGTTTCGGGTGTCTCTGGGGGTGAATAATTGCCCAACTACACGAAGTCGGGTAGAACCGACTTGGATTCCCTACAATCAGCATATATTTGAGTTATCACCTAAAACTTTTAGTTAACCATCCAGGTAATGTGTCAACATGCGCACCTTTCATCGGGCGTGGTATAAGAGCTGTTTTAGCATGCGATCCCCAGCGGCATTAGACCATTATCAACCAACCTAAATTTGCCGAAAATTTAATTTTTATGACGTGTGAGTTTTATGTTCGGTTCTGTTGTTCTTTCTCTATTTAACGGATGTCCCATCGACTGGTATCTTTTTTATGAGCTTTCCTCTATTATTATAACAAGAATAAACAAAGTATTTTTGAAAAATGCCTTTTACATTTCTTTGATAGCGAATCTGAACTCGTTCAAAAATACAGTTTTCCTAATAGCTTCCCCAATTTTCTTAATAGTTCTTACTGTAGGTTCTATTAAATCGAAGTGTTTACCTTATTATGATGCATCATAACCGCCATCGAAATATTTACTTTTTTACAAATTGGAAAATTTTTATTGCTTGTGATGAATTATGCGTGTTTTTCGTTGCGTCAATCAGAGGATTGTATGTGGCGTGAGAAAAATGTATTCCAAATGTTATGATTTTAGTAGTGGTGGGGGGCTCAGTCAACCTTTACTTACGACCCTGGAAGTAAGATTAACATAATACGGAGATATCTATATCATGAATGATTTCACGTCGCAAGACGATCTAAAATTTGGTTTTTCACTTCTAAAGAAAATGTCCTGTTTTTCGTTTGTGTTCTTGCTGACATTCCGTAATAATGGACTTGTCTATAAAATAGAGTTAATTTTAAATCTGTCTTATTAGTAACAGGCTACAAATTTGTAAACCATCTAATTTGATAGCCATGGTCAAGAATATAAAAATGAACCAGATCCAAATACCTCTAAATTTTTGCCCCACCTTGATTATGTCATCTGGCATAAATGATAATTATCTAATTAGCTTTTCTTCATTGGTTGAACAACTCACCCAGATCAAATCAATTACACCTCGGATGATCGTATAAATGTGATCTGGATAGGACGTGCAGCAATGGTAGAAAAGCTAATTTGATAGTTATCATTTATTAGCAAACCAAGTGAGATACAAATTTATAGGTGTTTGGGTACATCCATTCCTCGATCTACAGTACACAACATAAAGATCGTAAGGACCTGTTACATATTAACTGTCAGCCCTTACATACAATTGCCTAAATTATTATTTATTTAATCTTGATGACCGTTTTAATTTATACGCTATGGGTAATTAAAATATATATAATTCATAAAATCGTAAATTCAGCTGATTTGTGACCATAAATTCAGTTAATTAATCAAATGCAGAAAAAATAAAAATAAAAAGTTAAACAAATAGGAAAAATAAACGAGTTATCAATATCTTATCCTTAACGTCGGAAAATTAATGTCGCATTCTCTGAAACTTATTTGCGTTTTTGGCTACATAGCTTAATTTCGGCGAAAGTGACTTTTTTACTTACAAAATTATGAAATAAAAGTTTCTAAATTTGGATTAAAAATAGTCTGAAACTGTACTTGGATAAATTATGATTATGTCACTGAAAATCATAAAAAAATTTAAGTATTTAAGGAAATATATACGAAATTAAACTTTACTGGCAAAAAATCCCATATAATCGATTATTTTACTATTGAAAAGTAAAACTCGGTTGCCTCTTACTAACACCAATTTAACAATATTTTTTTATGTTGTCATGGCCATTTATATAGCGGTAATGATTTAATGCCATTTATAAAAATAGTGTCATCTAGATTTAAGCATTACAAGCTTTTTTATAACTGTTTAGTTATATGTATAGCATATTGAGTAGCGGGAAAAATGAAATTAGTGGTGTGAAATATTTGTAACTGGTGTTACGTGAATAATTAATAAATAATTGTGGATTTGTGGTAAATATTTGTTGTTGTGTTTTAGTGATAGTGGATAATAGCAGCAAAACTATTGTAGGAATATTTCCCGTATTTTCGGGAATATTCCAATGGTGTATATTACGGTAGTGGCACGCTGTTTTTGTATGGAAAAATATCGTCTCATTTGTTTGACCTTGGCTTACTTAAGGTAAGAACAATTTTTTATTTTTGAATACTTTGGACTCATAAAGAAGTTTTGACAGTATATTTCAATAAAAAATAAATATTTAAGTTTTGAAAAACGGGATTTTGAAAACTGAGATTTTGAAAACCGGGATTTTGAAAACTGGGATTTCGTAGTACTCCCTATAAATATTCATATTTAAAAGTTATATTTCCTATAGTTTCCTATTCGCTTAGAGCGTTTGTATGGAAGGGAGAACAAAAATACAGGTACTGCTCGCCGTGTCGAAATTGGGAAATAAATAGGACATTTTATAAATTTCATTTGACGTCTATATAGTAAATAGAAGTGCATACATAATTTTTAAATTTCTCAGTATTTGTTACGGAGTTAATTGTAACCTTTGGCTGATTCAAGCATCATTGATCGTCAAGGTAATTCCATCAGGTAATTCTGAAATATCACATTTAATGGGAGCAGGTTTAGGTTTCTTAATTGGAGAATACATCTCATAGAAGTATTTTCCCTCAGAATATTTGTCCTTTGCGAGTTGCCGGACACTTGTCTTACCCCAAATTTGTTCAAGTTGTATTACGTTTTACAATAAACATTAAATTATTCGAGAAAGCCGAATTACAAGATGTTTTTTACTATACATAAAAGTTTGTAGCTACATAAAGCAAAATATACATAAGAGGACTCATGTAGAGTTTCCGAGGTTAATCTATCTTACTTTACACAACATGTATAAGCCTAACAAGAACAATAAACTATAAAATAACTATGCCGATATGTTTATAAGATACGTATGTATGGATTAAATATAGAAAAAAATTAAATTTGTATATATAAATATATTAAAACTATAAAATAAGATTAACCTCGGAAAAACCTGCTTATAAAATTTGCACTACTTGATTTCTCTTATATATTTATTGCTCGATGGTAGCTATTAAATATAAAAACGGCCTACTTTATGTAGGCGCAAGATGGCAGTTAAATCAAAGCTCCAAGCGAATAAACAACCTGTTTGGTATATTTTTGTGTGTTAATTTTTATTTTCATAAAGTATGCCGAGCTAAAATTTCATGGAAAAAACCCTCAATGAGCTTATTTTTATTTTAATGCACTAGATGTCATATTCCCAACTTCAACAGTCCTCATTAAAATATTTTAGGTGGGAAACAAATTTCTTGGTCTACGCAATATCTATTTTGGCTGTATTTGTATTATGTGGTAGTGGCGCAAGTGTTTGAGAGATTATTTCCGGTATTTTCGAGAATATTCTGGAAGAGGTGTAAAATACGAGAATGGTTGTTGTCAAACCGTCAAATTTTATTACGATATTCGCAATCTAGTGATACGAACCGGATTTGACAGAGCAAATGTGTAATAATTCTTTGCTAAACTCGCAACCCAACATGATTCGTTACTATAACAGATAATTCAAAGAAGTAAATTTCTACAGCCGTTTTGGCATGGACAACTTGTAGGTGATATGAGACAAGAGGTGATGTTCCATTTCAACAACTGGCTTAAAATTTATCATTAAATTTAGCATTCCAATCTGTACGGTGGGTAAATTAAGTTTCATGCAGTATTTAAAAATTTTTGAACACTGGTTTTGGCATAAAATGTTTCCCGACTAAACTTGTCAATAGTTATTATGTTTGGGATACTAATTTGTCACTGAGTGATTCGGGAAAAAATCGTATGAGATGGTGGAGGGGAGCCGGTCCATTGTCGATACACTTTCAGTTACAGGGGGTTGAAGAGTTTTGCTAAGATAAAACAACCGCACTATGAATCAATTATAGCTTCCCAAATATTTAACGTACAACAACCAACTTAGGCACCCTTATTTAACAGATTTATTTTAGATCTTTAGTTTCTCTGCTTCTGGTTTAGATATCCCATATTTACTTTTTGAATGTGAATGATTTAAATCTTTCATCCCATGTTGTGTTTATTGATAAAAATATTCATATTCATTTTAAAATATTTTTTTATTTAGGCCAGCAATAATTAATTGGTAATTTTGTAAATTTTCTGGCAATTGCAATGTAAATTTACAGAAATAAAAATTTCTCCGTGTTTCTAGAATTTCTGCTTCCACCTTTATAAAACACACAACAAATTATATATACAAATTGAAATTAACAATACAACATGTGAATATTTTATTTCAACTAGATTTTTTATAATAACAAAATCTTTATATTAGAATTCACAAGTACAATTATTATAAATTTTATTCAAAATTCTTTTTTCAACTGAACTCAAAAACTAAACAAAATTCCTTTTATATAATGCAAATTTTGTTATACTAAGGTTTCTAAATTATTTTATAAAAAATTAATTATTCTAAAGTTGGTATTTTCAACTTTCAATTTGCCAAAGTACGCAACCATTTTGCTCAAATTTCTGTCAATAATTTTTGACAACTTATAAACGTAATGTCATAACAACAACAAAGAAAATCAACAAAGTGAATATAAAACTAAATTATTTATACAATTAAACTAATTAAAATTATTTATTTGTTAATCCTTCTTTACAAAACAGGATAATTAGAGACAACACCACTACACTACTCCCCCCTCAGTGGGATACTTGCGCGAGCTGTATCTAAATACCACGACACTTCAAAATAAATAAATGTGTATAAATGAGGGTAAAAAAAAAATAAAATCAAAACAAATACAACAGCATTACCAAATAAATATGTGCGAATTTAATATGAAAACCTTTTTCAACATAAAAACAAATATGTTACAAAACAAACATATGTAAATGAAAAAGTTTTCAAAAAATAAATACACATCTTTACTGCAAAACTATATGTTGTATAAATTTACGAGGTGTTTTGACGACTCTTCCTGTCCTTGTACATAGTGTTTCATTATTCTTATTGGATAAGGGTAACTCAAAAGTTACTTTTTTTTTGTGATTACCTTTATTTACATCGTTTGATATTGAAATATTTCTATCTTTATTAACTAGATCATTTGAATCCTTGACCTGTTCGTTCCTTTTTGTTATAGGTGAATCTGTTGATTCTATGTTTTCACTATAACAAGGTTTGATCCGATCAATAGAAATTTTTGTACTTTTATTATTAATATTAACATCAAAATATTTGTCACTTCTCTTTATTACTAAATAAGGTCCAGTGTAAGGTGGTTGTAAAGCTTTTCGTAATGCGTCTGTTCTTATAAGAACATACTTACAATTTTTTAGTTCCGGACTTACAAAAATTTTTTCCGAATTATGCCTTGAAACCGTTTCGGGTTTAAATTCCGCAAAATGATTTTTTAATTTTGATACAAATTCATTCTGTGGAATATTATCATTCCGAGTTTCTACAAATTCGGCCGGAATTCGAACATTTGCACCAAATACCAACTCTGCTGGAGAAGCTTTAATATCTTCCTTGAACGTCGTTCTTAAACCCAACAGCACTGTAGGCAATATCTCCGTCCAATCAGACCTATTATGGCACATTAGTGCCGCTTTTAGCGATCTATGCCACCTTTCTATCATACCATTAGCCTGAGGATGATAACTAGTGGTTCTCTTACGTTGAAAACCCAACAAATTCGCCAATTCACTAAACAACTGTGACTCGAATTGCCTACCCTGATCAGTAACTATAAATTTAGGTACACCAAATCTCGCTATCCATCCTGAATATACTGCAAAAGCTACCGTTGATGCAGTGATATCCACTGTAGGAATAGCCTCTGTCCATCTGGTGTATCTATCTATTAACGTTACCACATATTGTTGACCGTGAGAAATGGGTAATGGTCCTACTATATCTAAATGTATCTCAGTGAACCTTTCTTCTGTGATTGGAAATGAACCAATTCCCGATTTAGTATGTCTAAACACTTTGGCTTTTTGGCACTCGATACAATTTTGTGCCATTACTTTCACGTCTTTCTTAATAGAAGGCCAAATCACCTGGCTTGTTAGCAACCTTATCGATGCTTTAATACCTGGATGAGACATATTATGGAAGTGTTCGAAAACAATCTTTCTCCAATCTAACGGAATAAATGGTCTGGCCTTACCCAGCGACTGGTCACAATAAATTTTAACATTTGAACCAAAAGCAACCGGAACTTGTTCAAACTTTAATTTAGAATTTGGCATGTCAATTAAATTCGACAATTCTTCATCTAAATTTTGTGACGCAGCTATTTGAGTGTAATCGATACTCTCTCCAATGATAATAGGTTCGATTCGTGATAATGCATCCGCTACACTATTTTCAGTCCCTGCTATATGTCGAAAATCAGTTGTAAACTGTGCTATGAAATCTAATTGTCTTCTTTGACGTGGAGAGGCTTTATCTAAATTTTGTCGGAATGCAAATGTTAGCGGTTTATGATCTGTAAAGATCACAAAATTCCGTCCTTCCAAAAAAAACTTAAAATGTTTAATGCCTAAATATATGGCTAATAATTCACGATCGTACGTGCTGTATTTGATCTGTGCATCCGTAAAACGTATAGAGAAAAACCCAAGAGGCTGCCAAACCTTATTAATTTGTTGTTGCAAAACTGTGCCGGCTGCAAAATCAGATGCGTCTACCATAATAGATAATGGTGCAGAAAGACTTGGGTGCACTAAAACAGACGCTTCGCACAATTTCTCTTTACTTCTCTCGAAAGCTGAAATTGCATCCTCCGTCCATTTCACTAACATCTTACTATTTTTCTTGTAACCTTTCAAGTAATTGTTTAAAATAATTTGATCGCCAGCCGCACCTGGTATAAATCGTCTATAAAAATTTAGCATTCCCAAAAATCTTTTCAACTGCTGCACCTTTTCCGGTAAGGGAAAATCTGATATAACTTTAACCCTATCTGGGTTCGGTAAAATTCCCCTAGCAGTAATAAGATGACCTAAGAAATGTACTTCCGCTTGTGCCCACACACATTTCTCTTGATTGATTACTAGACCAAACGTTCTTAGACGATGGAACACTTCTTCTAGATGTAATAAATGTTCCTCTCTAGATTTGGAGGCAACCAAAATATCATCTAAATATACAAAACAAAATGACAACCCGCGTAAAACCTGATGCATCAGCCTTTGAAATGTTTGAGCTGCGTTACGAAATCCAAACGTCATACGCACAAACTCAAACAGGCCAAATGGTGTTGATATGGCTGTCTTTGGAATATCTTCTAATACGACAGGAATTTGATGATAAGCCCTTAGTAAATCAATGGTTGAAAAAATCAGACAATTTTCCAATTGAAAAGAAAAATCTTGTAAGTGTGGAATAGGATATGCGTCTGGGACTGTAACATTATTTAATGCCCGATAGTCACCACATGGTCGCCATTCCCCATTTTTTTTAGGTACCATGTGTAGCGGACTAGCCCAAGGACTGTTACTTGGTCTGCATATTCCCTGTTTAACCATTTCTTCAAAATGATTTTTAGCTATTTGAAGTTTATCAGGAGCTAATCTTCTCGCTCGACAAGCAATAGGTGGACCTTTGGTCTCTATGAAATGCATAATATTATGCTTGATCGGAACTACCACTCCTGAGTTTTGAGTAATATCTAAAAATTTTAACAACAATTTTTGAAAATTTGGATCAATATTCTCCTTATCAACTAGAGATAACGAAGATAAATTCATTTTTGTAATTTGTCCTATCGATGAAATTGTGGTCATTGGATCTATAATTTTTCCCTGTTTAATATCTACAATTAAACCTGTAGCATTAAGAAAATCAGCCCCTAATATAGGTAAAGTGACATCTGCAATTATAAATGTCCAGCTGAAAATTCTACGAAGACCTAAATTCAAAGTTAATTGTTGTCTACCGTAGGCTGGTATTGTAGTACCATTTGCTGCATACAACTTAAACAAAGAATTTATCATAGTTTTATTTCTAAATTTTTTTGGTAAAACTGAGACATCAGCTCCCGTATCTATTAAAAATTTAATGTGGTGGTTTTTTTCCAAAATGAGAAGACGGTTCGATGCATTAACCTCATCCAGACATACCGCCGAATGCCGATGAGTCTCTAGTTTGACGAATTTGATGAACTAGCATTCGTTTTTGATATAAAAAGGTCATGCATTTTACACCCCGTTACACACTTTTGTGCTTTATCACCAAATTTGAAGTGATAAAAACATTTGTCTCTTTGTTTGGATTTATCCCGCGATTTTGACCTAGCTCGAGGTAATGATGGATGATCATACCTCCTTCGATTGGAATCTTCTGCATTTGCTTGTCTCATAATTCCGGCCACTTCAGTCAAAATATCAGTCTTGAAAGACTGTAATACACTATGAATGTCTATATTTTTTATTTTAACTGTTTCACTTAAATTTGGATTAATTGTAGTTTCTGCAATCGAACCGTTGGTACTGCATAACGTTTCCACTAAATCATCAGCCCTTTTTGCCAATGTATTGATATCCATATCTTGTTCAAACGGTGTTAAAACAAGCTGAATTTGTGAGGGTAACCTCTGCATCCACAACCGCTTAATGGAGGTTGCGGAAAAACCCGATGCATTAATTTGAAACTCCTCCAACAATTGAGAGGGTTTTTTATCACCAAGTGACAAACCATGTAAAATCTTATTCAGTTTAGACTTCTCCGATTCTCCTAATCCTCGAATAACCTCCTGTTTAAATATAGAATATGGAGTAAGACCTTTATCCCGTGTAATTAGATTTGCAAACTGGTTGTGTAACCGAGCATCTAAAGCACTAACAGCATGTGCATATTTAACTTTTTCGGTTCTAATTCCAGCAATTGAAAACTGTTGTTCAATAATAGCAAACCATGTTTCTGGATTTTGTGAAAACAATGGTTGTGGGGCTTTAAATGCCACATGTGCCACTTGCGTCGTTCTACGGTCATTTTCATCGGACCCTTGATCTAAACTAAACGAACTGGACTGATTTTGATGATCTTCGTTCATTTCCCCAAAAGGGACACCTGAACTTGAAGCGAAACCAGCCAGTAACTCCCTAACCCGTGTCTCAACCATCATTTGTAATTGAGAGTTGGTGACTGTAACCGTTGTACTATCTCGTACAGCTCGGTTTTCATTTGCTGTAGATGATGAGGTAGCTCCTTCGGATTCCTGAGTAGGTTCCGGTGCTGCCTCTATCATCCTGAACTTTCGAATGATGTAACAAATGAATAAAAATATACACGAACAAGAAAACAAACTACACGATATTGTAAACATTTTAATATGAATGAAAAGAAAATAACAAAAAGTAAAGAATTATTCAATAGGTTTTTGATCGAAATTGTTGTTATACCAGAAACGAAAAACTAATAGAAAGTGCTTAAAATTAAGTAAATGCACCTTCTTAGCAAAAAATAACAAAAAAAAACGTTGGAAATATAATTTTATATGGACGAAATTTGACCCTTTGAGCAAAATGGAATAAAACGCATAAAACTTATATATTACAATGAAAAACAACTTTATTTAAAAAAAAATGTTTGGCAAATTAAAACTTTGAAAATACTTACAGTTTTTTTTTAAATAAAACCAAAAAATACAAGGCTGCTCATCCAATTCCGGGTTGTCCAAAAAAAATGAGGGTGATGCTGCTTACAGGATCACGTCGGGGTCACCACTTTAGTTTCTCTGCTTCTGGTTTAGATATCCCATATTTACTTTTTGAATGTGAATGATTTAAATCTTTCATCCCATGTTGTGTTTATTGATAAAAATATTCATATTCATTTTAAAATATTTTTTTATTTAGGCCAGCAATAATTAATTGGTAATTTTGTAAATTTTCTGGCAATTGCAATGTAAATTTACAGAAATAAAAATTTCTCCGTGTTTCTAGAATTTCTGCTTCCACCTTTATAAAACACACAACAAATTATATATACAAATTGAAATTAACAATACAACATGTGAATATTTTATTTCAACTAGATTTTTTATAATAACAAAATCTTTATATTAGAATTCACAAGTACAATTATTATAAATTTTATTCAAAATTCTTTTTTCAACTGAACTCAAAAACTAAACAAAATTCCCTTTATATAATGCAAATTTTGTTATACTAAGGTTTCTAAATTATTTTATAAAAAATTAATTATTCTAAAGTTGGTATTTTCAACTTTCAATTTGCCAAAGTACGCAACCATTTTGCTCAAATTTCTGTCAATAATTTTTGACAACTTATAAACGTAATGTCATAACAACAACAAAGAAAATCAACAAAGTGAATATAAAACTAAATTATTTATACAATTAAACTAATTAAAATTATTTATTTGTTAATCCTTCTTTACAAAACAGGATAATTAGAGACAACACCACTACAGATCTAATTGGGTATCTTGTATGTCTATCTGTTTGAGAGCTATGATACTTTAAAGTAAAAAAAAGAGATTGATATTTTTAATTCAATTTTTTTTGAAAAATTGAGTTTATATTTTTTGCCGAATCCCCAATATTTCAGTAACTAAACAAGAAATTTTCAAGCCAAATTCAATTTCGTCTGATTGTGCTCACATCAAAATAGCAGTTCGCAGGAGCCAAGTCGCAACGAATTTCTTTTATGGTCATAATCTTGGTTGCTCAAGATGGTGTCAAGAAAAGTAAAAAAAATCGTTTTGTAATTTGCAATTATATGAGTTGTACCACGTTACTGAAAGAAGGACGATCTGTGCATAGTATATTTAGATTTCCGGTGCCATTATTTGGTATATCCATCTCATAATTGTACCTGGTCTTACAGGAAGCTACTAAATGTCTTACGAGAAGCTACTGTGATTGAAGTTCCATGCAATATATAACTCACTGCATCGACAAATTACTTAGATAAGTTATGGAATATGGCATACATATGCTGGGAAATTTTTAATTGTGGCTGACGACTTATATCAGAAATTGTCGGTAGTACCAAGAGAATTCTGCACAGGAATAATCGTGTGTTCTATTAAATTTACTTGTTTGCGGAGACACTCTGCACAATTAAATTTCACCATTCATACGCAAAACACGTCATTTATCAGTAAATAACTGATGAGGTTTAATCAAAAAGAGTTATCGTAGCACTGACAAACGCACAAACGTTACCCGTTGAAAAATCTTTGAGATATAATTTAGAATATAAATATTTACTTACAAAATAGTTATTTGCAAGAACGGTCAAAGTCCCGAAGATAGTTAGAAATTCGAGGATTCTCTTGACAGAACACCTTGCAAGACTCATAGTCATAAGGTATTTCATGGAACTCCTACTCACACCCGAGGAATTCATGAAACTTTCTATAGAAATTCTAGTATTGGCCAATACCAATAAAGAACAAAATTTTGAGTGCTTTACAAAAGTGCGAGCTTGCACGACTGCGATAGGTGTTCAGATCGCAATAATTTTGATTGGGCGTAGAAAACTCGCTGTCCGGCAGCGAGTAGGGCTCTTATATCTGCCTGAATATCATTCAACGATGGTATATAAGTGACCCGAGGTATTATGATCGCCAATTTCGAGATTTTCTATGGAGAATAGCCTGGGTGTTGTTAAAAATTTGTATTTCATTTGGCATCATATCCGCCATAGAATTATTTAAATTTTTACAAATTTGAAAAATTTTATTGCGTGTTTTCGGTTCGCCAATCAGAACGTTATTTGTGGTGTGACAAAAATATATACCAAATGTTATGATTTTAGTGGTGGTGGTGGGAGGCTCAATGAACCTTTACTTACACTCCTGAAAGTAAAATGATTCACTTACTATATTTTAATTGATATTTTGGGATTGAAGCAAACTAAATATAGTAAAATTGAACTGGAGTGTTTTAGAAGCAATGCGTCTCTCTATCCGATTCCAAGTGGTATCGAATGCCGCGACCAATTTCGGTTATAAAATAGGATTTATGATGTTATAATCAAAACGTCAACATGTATTTAATCCAACAAACCATTGAGGACGAAAAGAAAGAACGATATGACTCGAAGAACTGCTGAATATAATGCGGTTCTTGCAACGAACATGTGGATTGCAAAATTTTCATCAATTTCTTCAATCGATTTGAAATTTAGTTTGAACATGAAATTGCAATTATCCAAAACCATTGGCAATTACCAATACAACAAAACAAAATTGTTTGGCCGATTATTTATCCAGAGTACTCTTTATGGCGAAAAAATGGAAACCATTGACTACGCAAAGACCAGTCGAATACAAATTCGTTCTACCTTTGATCAGCGACTGTCTCATCAAAGACAAAGATAAATCAATGTTTTTATTACTCGACCTTAAAGGTTTCAAGCCTATCAACGTCCATAAGGATAAGCAGGTCATTTGTGAGGATGTCACATCGACGGTAAATTTTAATTCCGACAAGCTTCAAAGTGAAATGACTTGTGATGTTCTCGATTCAGTCATTATAGTGTTGCTTTATTTCGAATTTTTACGGAGAACACCACATTTCAAAGCAATCGGAAATATCCGATTCCGTAAAATGTCAATGGCATGCAACGTCTCAACTGCATGTAATGTTCACGGCATTCAAATCACGATTGTAATTGACTGCAACTCACTGAAAATGATAAAACAAACGACAATGGAAATTCGTAGAAGTTAGGACCATTCCTTTTAAAACTATCTTGAATTCATTGTACATCCTCACCGTTCAATTGATGTATCGCGGAGGGGAGATGTGACGACCGACCTAATGCAATTACGTGTTAATTATCAATTGAACGGTGAGGATGGACAATGAATTCAAGATGGTTTTTAAAAATAATTTGTAGAGACAAACTTCCATATTCGGGGTTGAACAAAAAAGCCAACATAAAAGCTGCACATAAAAAGCTGCATGAAATGTCTCTTAAATCAATCTTGAATTCATACTAATTTTAGATATGCGAAGTGAGGAAATATACTCGTAGGTCGATTGTCTTTGTCATCAAACATTTAAGATAGACCGAACTAATACTTGTGCTAATAATGCATTGTAGATATACCTTTCACGATTGGTGCATGACAACATAAAAATATCTAATTACATTCAAAATAATACATATTTGTTCCGCCACCATTATTTCGATAGTCAGATTGATCACCCGGTCACATCATATTATTTTGAAAGGGAATACTAAAAATGTACACAGTACAAGAGTTTATTGAACGTCAAAATATTATAAAAATAAAAATTCCTAGCAAAACAATAAAAACGTATTACACATTACCTGTTTCGATTTCCTCTCACGTTCATTAAGTGTTTCCTGTTGTATGATTAAATTTGTTGAATTGGGTATTGCCACATTACTATTATTGTTACTATTACTATTCTTATGTATTGTTACATTTAAATTTTGACTTAATCGATTCTTATTGGCCGACGATGATGATGGTGGCAGTGGTGGTAATTTTTTATTATTTTCTTTATTATTGTGACTACTGCTGCTGCCGCTGTGGTGTCCAATAAATCGATTGATCCTTTCGAAGAATCCAAATGATTCACGATTTTTTTGTTTATTCACTGTCGAATTATTATTACTATCTTTTTTATCACTACTACTTGTGGTTGTGTCTTTTGAGAAAAATTTTAGTGGCGAATGAGATCGAGGACGTGGCCTAATTAATTTTTTTGACCCTTTTGTTCCATCCGCATTTGCGATATCACTTGTAGTTTTATCACGCATATTTACACGACCACCAATTGCAAACACTGGTTTCGATGTGGTATTGGTTTGTTCTACAGCCGCTATTGGATTCGTTTTTATTGAGATTTTTTGATTTAGGCAACCATTCATTTGCTGGGGGCTCGTGACAATTTTAACATTTTTGGTTTCACCATTTTCCGGATTTTTATAGCTGTGCGAACGAATTATTTTTATATCACCATTAGATTTATTAATATTATTGCTATTACCACTACTTTTAGTTTTCATATTATCGGACACCATTTTGGGACTGAGCAGCCCAATTGAACAATCGCCTAGGGAATATCGTTGCCGAGCCGATACTGTATTGCTATTCGGTTTTGATTTAATACGTTCCTGACTAGTATTTTTTGTGGATTGTATATATGGCAAAGATTGTGGTCCATCTTCGTCCTCTCCACCGGTGTAATCAGTGTGGTGTTCGTTGCCATCGATGGGTGAGGGCACATAAAATGTTGGTTGCTGCTTGGAATTATTGGTTGAGTTGAATACTTCTTGTACCGAAAGTGCGCGCCTCTTACGCAATCCCACTTGGATACGATTAAATTTATTTCGCAACAACTGCTGTACCTATGGATGGTGTGAAACAGAACAGATAATCATAATATTAGTTAGTTTATATTGACATGTGTCTTCCTAATTTGGTATAGTTGTAAAATTGTTTTAATATAATTAATAGTTTTATTTTTGGTGGGACGCGAATGTGCATATGGATTTGTATAATAAAAATGTTTTGTTTTTGGGCGCAACACGAGATGATCTAACATTCACTAAGTTCATGGCTTAATCGCACCACCAACTCGCGATTTGGTCGATATATTTATTTTTAACCATCTAATTGCTCATGTAATATTATATTGACATTTTAATTTTAACAAAATTACAAAAGAAATAATTCTGAAATCCAACTTAATTGAGTCACGATTTATTTTTTTATAATTTACTTTAAGGTAAAAAGTAGTTTACGGCATGGCATGGTGGGAAATTTCATTTATTAAATATTTGGGTTGGTTTTTTGCATTACTTCCTCATACATAAAATATTCTTACCTCTTGTATCGATGTTTTTTGACCCGGGAGCCGCATCGAAGCCGATTTAAAAGCCTTAAAGCTAGGAAATTTTATTTCCTTTTTTATACTCGAATTACTACCACTACTATTCACATCACTACTAATACTAAGCTTTTTCTTCGATAAATTTAATTTACCATCGCTATTTGTGCCACTGCTATTATTTATAAGGCAATCATCATTGTGCGCCACAACATAATCATGCGGATCGTAGTATTTCAGTTTATCGGACTTTTTACCATCCACATTATAGTTGTCTAGAAAATCATAACTAATTTTGCTGGTCCCATTGCTGCTGGTGATCGCAATCGGATAATCATAGTGATGATAATTTTGTGCAGCCTGCTGTTGCATATGATATTCGTAGTTGTGAAAACTTTTTCGTGGACTAGAACTGTTATTGATTTTCCACAGTTTTATATCATTTTCATGGATTTTCCAGTAATCATCGTCCATCGGTGGTATTCGCTGTTGATATTGAACGGGCATTTTTATTGTTCGGTAGCCTTCTGATAATGCTGCTTTACTATTATTATTTTCTTCTAGCCACAGATCATTTGGATGGTGTGTATGGTGATGGTGATTATGATGATGATGGCCGTTTTGGTGATGATGGTGGTGATGATGATGGTTGTGATGATTTATATTATCACTGCAATTTATAATTTGTGTATATTGTTGGGGATGGTCGTTTAATATTAGATTTGTGTCTGAGTCTAGAGATGATGGACCCGACATTGATTTAAATGATGCACAGCGACGTCGTAATTTATTCCATTTCTGTGATATACCAGAAACATCTGTAAATAAATTAAAACAAAATTTGGATTAAGTAAGATATTTTTTTAAATCAAGATCAATTATTTACAAAAGAATAAAATGGAGCAATATCAATTTAAAAAATTTGTGGAATTGATAAACCAGATCATAAAATCGTGATTCCGAACCCCGACAATAAATACCGCAGAATTCCAATGGCCGCAGAATTCCAAGCAACATTCGGAAAATGATTAAGACATCCGAAGTTTACGATAACAAACGTGATGATGATTCCAGTGTTTTTATCTACTCCATAAATCCCATTAAAACTACATTTGATTACGTTTCTGGTGCGTCATATTCCATAACTATGGAAACAAATCTGTAAACCAGCTCTAAGCAAAGCCATTTGTTTGGTTTTCCATGGTGAAAGCAGTTTAAATACCGAAGCGCAACGGTGACATATGAATTTATGGTGATTTAAAACATTCAGTGACATTGTTTGAAAATTTACGGCAGACATTACGAGCACACACTACGAGGGCTCCATACCAAATTTGCATGGCATAGCTGCTGGTTAACAGAAACGTTTAGGGTAAAACCAACGTTTTAAATAGACAAGCTTTTACGCATTCGTAATTAGTTATCGAACACACCACATTCTACAAAAACAATGTTTCTGCTGAATTATTTTTGAGGCGACGACTGCAAGACTGACTGAAAAGTCAGCTGTAGCACGATCGAGGTAACCTCAAAGAAAGACATTTCAATCTAGGAGATGACGTATAGGTTTGTACAGACAATGATTCTAAATGGAAGCCGAGACGTGTCACATAACAAAGCAACAGATGGTCATACAGTGTTAGTTTTACAACCACACAGACTGAGGAGTCATACACGTGTGACAACTTAGTCAGAAGTCTTTTCAACCCGAAAAGGCTTTTGAATTTTGTCTCTTAGCTATATAAAACAATTCAAAAGAAATTACAACCAAAAATTAAACAACAATACATACTTAAGAATAAATATTAAATTCTAAAATTATATAGGTCTAACCCGATTTAACGAATCCCCGATTAGACGATACCCGAATTTGCCGCATCCTATATTACACGAAAGAAAAGTATCCGATTTTACGAAAACTTAACAAACTGGAAAACTTATTGCATAAATGTAACTGCAAAATGTCAACCAATGGACCAAAATTTAATCCAAATGATCAAACTCTTTCGCGGACGCACAATTATTTAAGGATAGTTGTTACAGAATACATACTATAATTTAGATTCTTGACCATTTTAATCAAATCGGTTATAGTACAATGCACAATGAAAACAGAAACGCTTCTTCTGAGACAGTATTTTTTTATTATTTTGTTTGTGTCGGTATATACCGAACCGACGTGCCCGCGAAAGGGTTAAGTACAGAAAAATATTGATGCTAGAGGTAATGGTAAATCGAACAAGCGATAATGAGAACATAGGAGCAATATTGAAAAAAATTAATATGAAGGATGCGGTATTTGGTTTGCACGATTCTTGGGATGAAATTTATTAAAAAATCGTAGCGAGAAGTTCAGTTCATTGTTGATGATAAACTAGTTCAAGAGGATTATGATTCTTTGGCTTTTCTAAATAATTGGTTTGAACTTCGGGTGGCTGAAATTGACGAAGAGCGGAATTGTTGTAATAACTTAACTGATAATGATATTATATCGATAGTTTTAGCACAATCCGAGGAACGCGAAGATCAAGATAAAGATAAGGATGAATCAGACGGCAGAAGAAAATTGGAATTCTCAAGTAGCCGTAGACGTGATTCCAATGCACACAATCATCTAAAAGCTGTAAGCAATTTGAAGGATGTAATAACTTTGGCTGGAAATAATTATTTAACCCTTAGCGGACTAATGCATCTCCGATTTAAATTTTTATCAATAAAAATACCGAATTCAAATTTGTCGTCACTATACTGCTAATATGCAACGCATATACGCTCTCTTGAAAAATTAAAATTTACCGAACAAGTGGTGCATTGGTTAAAACTTCGGCACTTGGACCGCGAGGTACTGGGTTTGAATCCCACCAGAGGCTGGATGCAAAAAGCAAATTTTCGTCATCGATTACGTTCGGAAATGTTAATAAACACAACTAAGACCGCGCCGACCCACCGTTCATGTCAATGTTCAGGTTGATATGGAGCTTGCAATGTGCAGGTGGTATACTGTAAACGTGCGAATGGGTGGTGTGTGTGTGAATGAAAAGGGGAGTATTAATTGACCTTCAAAGGACATTAAATCCACTGGGCAATTAATACTTTCTTTTTCGTAAAAAAAAACAACAACAAAAACAAAAAAAAAATAAGACTGAATTTGCATGCGAAAACAAGTGCACGTACGCAAAAATGGTAAAAGATAACAGATCATGGATAACAAGCAGAAACAAATTCACCGACAGGACATGGCACAATTCTTAACGCGTTACTAGTAAATATAACAACAATAACAGTAACCAAAATAATAAAATGTTTATTGCCGCCATATACGCGACATTGAACCCAGTAAGCATAAGTGGCTCGCCGCGTACATACGCTACCACCCGAGTATTATGAATTATTATGAACTCCTATAAATTTGGAATTTTCCAGCTCCGATCTCATAATAATTCATAATACTCGGGTGGTACAATGATTTAATAAATTATTTCTACCAGTATTCCCCATGATACCGTAATGAGGTTTTGTTGTCGTGTTATCTAATGATTCAAAAACCTGAAACCACTGCCCATTATTATGATTTATGCCATGTCGCTCTACTTCTTCCAACTTGGTTGAATTCACTAACATAGTTATAAACGAGATTGAGAAACATAACCAAGTTTATGTGGCATATACAGATTTCAGTGAGGCATTTGACGCTATCTGTCATCATAAAGCACTTCAAAACTTGTATACATTTAGGTTTTCAATGGAATAATCAACTGATTCAAGTCATATTTAACAAGTCGTCAGCAATATGTAATAATAGGAAATAAGAAATCCAAAGTTATCAACGTGACTTCTGGTTTTCCCCTAGGATCTCACATTGGACCATGACTTTTTACTGTTTTCATTGACAGCATAACGAGCATAATAAAAAACTCAAATGTTCACATATTTGCCGATGTCGTAAAATTTTTTCATACGATCAAACAAATTCGCGATTCTATCGAACTACAAGAAGACCTCAATAGACTTGGTGGTGTGACCAAAACTCATTGGATTTGAATATCAAAAAATGCAAAATTATGTCTTTTCATCGCAAACGGAATCCAATAATTACCTCATGCAACATCAATGGCGTAGAAATTCAGAGGGTATACTAGATTACAGATTTGGGGTCATCTTCGTTGAAAATATTAGTTTTAACAGGTACATCGATAACTGTATTGCTAAAGGAAACTCCACGTTTGGCTTTGTCAAACGATGGGCTAGAGAGTTCAAGGATACAAAAACGTTATGTTCACTGTATTTCGCTTATGTAAGATTTCAAGTGGAATACGCCGTAATCGTTTGGAATCCTTACCACAATATTCACATCAAGAGAATCGAAAGCATACACAATAAATTTATGTTATTCCTGTTAAAAAAATCTGGTTGGGACTCAGACCATAAAGAACCATTCCACGTAAATGTGGCTCGATTACCACCATATTCAACAAGGTGCAAAGAATACAATATTTGCACTCTTCGAAATAGACGCCCTTTTCTAGATGCCACTTTCATCGGTAACGTACTACTTGGTCACATTGATTCTGCCTACGTACTGGGAAACACCTCTATTAATGTTCCAAGTATATTATTTCGTAATTATCGATTATTGGCGCCAGAACACCATCCCACCGAGTACGGAAATAACAACCCAATCAATAGTTCAGTGAAAACATTTAATACAATAGAGGATCACTTCGACTTCAATTTATCTAAGAGCACTTTCAAAACTAACTTGAAAAAATATTTTTTAAATTTATAATTACTTTTGACTGCTTCAAATTTGATGAACTACCCTTTAAATTTTTTAATTTTTAAAATTCAGCTTGAATTTGACTTTTTAATATTTTATCTATGTATTTATATGTGTTTTCTAATAGAGTGTCAAACATTTTTTCCGTAATTCTAAGTTGGAAATCAAAATTGTATTATATTACTAAATCGATTTCTTGAAATAAATAAATTAGGTCCAGACAATTCTGAAATCGGAGCTAGAAAATTCCAAATTTACAGAAATTCATAATACTCGGTTGTTACAATGATTCAATAAATGATTTCTACCAGTATTCCCCCATGATATCGTATTTATCTTGATTTAATGTTGTGATCACGTTTTATGCTTGAACTTTTTTTTGTGTTTTGTATTAATACACTGCATCCAGCTTCTGTTTTTTTTTTTTTTTTTAAACAGAAGCTGGATGCAGTGTTTTAATACAGGTATCGTAATTAGTGAATATATGTATTTATATTATTGAAATCTTACAAAAAAGGATCCGTAATTTTAAAAAAATATTATTTTTTCGGGATGATATAAAGTTTTATGTTTAAAACATATTTTTTTTGTTGATAAATATTTTTTCTGGTTAGAAAAAAAATTCGGGATGAAACTCACATTGCGATAATCTTTTTCGGGCTGACATTCGTATTTATCTTGGAAACGCACCACATAAAAAAAGTTTTTTCAGGATGATTTTCATATTTGGTCATATAGGAGTACACATCAACCACACGTTTCTGCAACTTTGGGTGCTATAAACCAACAGTATCAGTCCTCACACTAGACAGGTTTTCCACGTCCAAACAGCAGCACATACAAAGGCATCACAACCCCGCCAAACATAAAAATGGCTACCAACATGCACCCAAATTAAACACTAATCGAGTTCTGCGACAAACGATTTCGGATGTACCCTTACGTCTTATAAGCTTGGTAGATTACCACACCTAAATCGTCATTCAGACGATTATTGTTTTGCCAATTTACCACCTACCGTCCTGCCCGTTATACGCGTTATCCCTTAACTAGAAGAATGATCGTCACGGTAATGGAGTAAATGCATAGTTAGAATCCATTACATAAAACATGATTGGATAAGTCTATTACATCATCACCGTACATCAACAGACTGAGTCAGCTGTTTTCACATGACAGTAACCTTGAAAAATTAGTAACCGTCAGTAACATTTAATTTCTCAGTAAAGAAACTAGTGATTTTTGCAAAAATGATCCGCCGAAAGGATTACAAAACATTAAACTTAGCACTAAAATAGATTGAGGAAGGAATTGATAATGAAATGCTCACCAATTTCTTTCAAACATTCTGATCAACAACCGAACAAACTACACCACCTGTATACCAATTCTTGGGTCGAAACATATCGTGATAGATAACCGTAAACGTTAAGATGTTGAGCAAGAGCAGTAATACCATCAACTAGTCTATTTTGCACACGGTTTCTATATCTGTAAATAAGGGTAGAGTTGTTGGCAGCAATTAAGTCATAGTTTTGAACCTTCAAAATCATCTCTTACAGGACAATATAGAATAATAATTGAAAAGAACTTTACTCTGGATAGAAGCTGCAGAAAGATTGTTAAGAAAATTTAAGAGCGAACTTATCGTGTATCAATAACTCGGCAATATACAAATAAATAATTCGTAATTATAACAATCATTGTGTGTGTTAGTAAGAAATATAAATATCCTGAAGAGGTAACTAATCTAACGCCAAGCAATTAGGGCTGCATACTACATGTACCAAGATACTATCACAACAGGGAATTTTTCGAATTCGGAAAATTTTGAGTCCGTAAAAAATTTCTTTTAACAACTGGTGAATGTGGAACAATTTATTCAAACCACTGTTAATGACCTACGAAATTTCTACGTGCAGCCCCAGACCCAACATTATCCTATGTCCTTTGAAAAAATAGTACTGACTGCTTCGGAAAATGGACTACAGACATGTATCCTTAAAAACATTCAGAAGTAGCGAATCGAGTGAGGTTAGCGTAGAGACCTCGCACTACCTTTTATCGGCGCAATGTTCTCTTGAACATTATACAGAAACCAAAAATAATTGGGCGCTTTCAGACCACCCAACAGTTGGTAACATATTGAGTAAAATCAAGACCAACGTTATAAAAATTTTAAAATTTATAAAATTTTTAAAATTTTAAATTTTTAAAACGGTAATACCATCAAATAGCAAATTACACAGAATTATTGCTCAGATTTCTACATATCCATCACAATGATTTCAGGAATAGCTCTGGGTAACACAGTTAAAAGGATGCTGCTTCTCGCATAAGGCCATATTCAGAGACTAATTATGTTGTAAGTGTTTGGGATGTAATTTTGGTTATTTCGACATGCTAATCTTGGAAATTTGCCTATGTAGACTTCGAAAATGCCACTTGGGTATTCACAAGGTTATGTAACACGAAAGTATTGCTTTGCTCATTAATTTCAAAGTTTACAGCGGCCGAATTTCGTCAAAATGTAATGTTCTGAATAGCTATACCGACACTCTAGATTGCGTAACATTTGACTCATGTGTATACCAATGTTTTTCCTCGCACTTATGTTTGGTGAAACATATTTGAAGGAGGGCTATATATGTATGTAATTTAAGACTGTTACGCCAATTTCTGCACCCAGAAACGGAATTTTAATTTAAGTTCTATAGTATTATTTATGTGACGTGTAATATCAGAAGCTTTCAACGTTGAACAGTAATGGACACTCTTGCTCTTGACAAATGACGAGCACTTGATTAATAACACTGTGCTTGCATCGCAAAATTTTTTTTTGTGACTTGCTGGGCATCCAGGGGTAAACCTAATCCAAGTACGCATTTCAAAGTTAGTCCCCATTTTTGAGATATCGCGAGACAAAAATTTGCGAAAATATACACTTACTTTCACGTTGATAGCTCATGAACCATTTAAATTTTCGTTTTGCTTTCTTCAGCAAAGTTGTTGCGCAAGCCAAGACAAACAACTTTGCCGAATATATTAAGACCGGAAAACCACAACTACATTCACATTTTTGTATTATTTTTTTTCTTTTCATTTCGACAAAAAACACTTTTTTATCATTTTTATAGTTATTGAATTTAAATCGATTAAAATCGATCGAATAAACATCGCATCGACAAATATAGATACAACAGAAACTTTTAAGAGAAAATTAAATCGATTCAATTGATTTTTCTTAATTTATCCTAAAAATTTAACATTTTTCTTAACTTTTTTAATTTTAATTTTCTGATACGTTCGTATCATCTTCGGGATCTTCTTCCTCTTGCAAATTCCAACAAATGTCATCCAAGATTGTATACGTACAGTAAAATGTCTCACGACACATGAGTCAAAATGTCCCCAAAATTTATACTAAGATCTTGGTTAAATTTTTATTGAATTTAGTGTACCTATGATTTTCAGTTTTTATGTGTGCGAAATTTGATTCTATGTACTTTTTTTAAATTTGGTTATGTCATTGATGTGTTGTTTGTATCTTATTTGAAATGAGCGTCCCGTTTGGCCTAAGTATGCCGACCTCCAGTTCTATTTAGCCTTACCTATGTATACGGATCTCTGCACAGGTGGACCCATGTTTCTCTAGACGGTAAGGTAGGAGCCGGAGTCTTCTGTGAGGTTTTGCAAGAACTTACAAAACCCTTTTTGGGGAACATGCGAGAATGCTGGGTCTACAGACGAATGATTTTGTAGAAGTTGCATGGACAAAGAGGAGGAAGAGACTTTAGATAACTTCCTATGCTCGTGTTTGGCACTATCATACAGAAGGCATTGGTATTTGGGCGTATACAATATGGCCAGCCTTTCAGATCTCGCGGACTGTGGAGTGCGAGATATTTTGAACTACGTGCATAGCTCTGAATGGTTTTGAACAGGGATAATGAGGGAATAGGATCCTGTGGTATCACAACGGACCACTACTGGTCAAAGTGTGTGGAAACAACCACTCCAAACTAACCTAACCTAATCTTGACCGTGTATAAAACACACATATATGGTGGATGAATGTGGTTTTTTGGTCTTGATATGTTCGGCAAAGTTGTTTATCTTGACTTGCGCAATAACTTTGCTGAAAATAGCATAACGAAAATCGTAATGGTTCAAGAACATTCAACGTGAAAATGAGTGTATATTATGTCAAATTTTTCACTCAGAGCCAAAACATTTCCAAAGCTATATCTCAAAAATGGGGACTAACTTTGAAATGGGACTAGCTCCATTGAATTCAGCGTACTCAAATTAGGTTTACGCCTGGGTGCCCAGGTTGTCACTTTTTTCAACTAGCACAGTGTAATTTTTAAGAAAGTTTAGTAAGTCTGTCGCTGCACAGAAATATAAATTTTTTATTTGACACCAATTTGGAGGAAGATTTCAAACCCTACCCATCTCCTTGTTACTTAGGGGCACCTAACATAAAACATGTTCTTGTGTTGTAAGTATTAGTTGAAGCCTGGTATTTTTGAGAGCCCGGGAAGTTTCTAACAAAAATTAACACATGTATACTTATACAATTGGTTAATATGGTGGAAATGAGATTCGTATTTGATTCTTACCGCCATCAATTTACGATAATTGAACTGCGTTTAATAATTAAATAATTAGTCGTATTACAAAAATATGAAAACAAAAATTGATTTGAAATTGAAATTTTTAAGAATCATTTTTCAGATAAAATTTGCTTAATTACGGTCTATGTTTTTTATTCAACCCAAGCAAGCAAGCTTACTCCTGGTATTGATCACCGTGCAAACGGTGTACAGGACAAAATCGACCGGGAGGCATAGAATAATAAATTGTTTTTTACTTTGCACACTCTTCGTTCACTGACATTCATTTTAGAATGAAGTTTGAAAACCAAATATGCGCTGGCGTAAGCACAGTTCACAAATAAAATCGCAGTATGCAATGTAAAATTATTCAGGTTGAATAAACAAACATAAAGTGTTTTTTGGCCTGCTCTATGGTTGAATTAAAAAGTAGACCGTAGAATAAATTTAAAAAAATTAAATAAAGGACGAGGTTCCACTATATAGCTCAAAACAGAACAAGAGCGAAATCGCCTGCCATATTACAAAACATCGCCGCAGGTGACAACGATTTTTTCGTTGAAATAAATTTAGAGACTATTTCTATTTTTGTCGCCGGCGAAACAGTGTTGCCAACTGTTTTTTATATATAATATAAAAATTGGTATCATTTAACCGTTATATTATTAACAAATTTTTTCCATTTATTAGCCTAACGCCCCAACGTCATGTGCCAAAAACACAGAAGGTTATGCCGTTTGGTTGTTTTTTTATCGCCAAACGGTGGATTTGAAAGTTTGTTGAGTTAGCAATATTCCAATGCAAATTACTCATTTTTTCAATCTGGACCAATACAAACCATTAATATACAGGGTGTTCCGAATTTCTTGTATTTTATAAATAATATTTTTTAATGCCAGTTTATATCGGTCACCAACATTTTTGTCTATCAAAGAAAATACAAAATTTTTGTTGTGAACTTTTAATTAGTTTAGATAACTTATAGCAAATATGACAAACAATTAGCTTTCCTGAAAGCTAAGAGTCTGAGCTATGTTTCCGTCAAAAAATATTTCTGAACGTAGAGTTTTTGTTAAGAGTTAAATGGAACAGAAACAAAAAAATTTCTTAAAAAAATTGAATTCTAAAAGTTTTGTTTAAATTTGAAATATTGGGATCCATTCGTCGAGCCATTGGTTTCTGAAGTGCTGGTCTTGAAGATCGCTTTGCATTGATCGGATCAAATTGTAATCTGATGGGGCACAATCTGCATTTCAGCACTTCCAGCGTATTTTTTACTTGTTTTGCAACATGTGGTCGAGCATTGTCTTGTTGCACGACACAATCACTACGCTGTTTGTTAGCTAGAATCGGACGGTTTTCGTTCAATGCATGGTTCAAATCTATCAATTGTTGTTGGTAACGTTCACCAGTAATAGTTTCGTTCGGTTTTAGTTTTCTCATCCCACCAAATGCACAACATAACCTTACTTGCATGAATGTTTCGTTATGCTGTTCATGTATGGATGGTTCGCCTGGGTGAACCCATGATTTTTTTTGTTTAGGGTTTTTTTGTTCGATTCAGTCAGTTCATGTGGTACCTATTTTGCTTCTTTCTGAATCATTTCATGGCATACTATATAAACTTTTGCTTATGGCTGCTTGAGTGACATTTAACTGTTCTGCAAGTTCTTTTTCTGTTTAAGCTGAGTTTTCCTTCAATAATGCTTCCAATTCTTCAACTTCGACTTTTTTTGGTTGATCCAAACGTGCATTGTCACCGACATTAAAATCACGACTTTTGAATCCTTTAAACCAGTTTTCGCAAGGTTGTTGAGTTGGTGCATGTCCACCATAAGGTTTTTGAAGCAAACGAAAACTTTCAGCACCTTTTTTCTTTTTTTTAAAGCAAAAAAGTAATGTTTCCCACAAATGCTGTTTTATTGGTACGAAATTCGACATGTTTAAACGGGCTTAAAAAATATGTTGATTCTGCTTTCACGATTAATGACGAACTAAATTTTAAAGTGGAGTGTCAACACTTTAAAACGCCGTAGATGTCATTGTAAAAGAATGTTTAGTACTAAAATTACGCCATCTCTTAGAAAATCCAAAATACTAAGCTATACACCCAATACTTTTTAACTAAATAGTCATAATTATTATACATTATTTAAAAGAGGAGTTTATCAGATTTTTAGTGAAATTAGTACTTGAAAATAATAATGGTTATTCCTCAAGATATTGAAGTTACTTTAATACAAGGTGTAATATTGGAAGGCTCCTCTTTAAACGTCTATAAATTGATAGGCGGACTTTAACTTGCGAAGTGATACATGTAACCTCACATTCGTTTTGATCAAGGAATCCAACGGTACCATTCGTGTCAGCTATACTTTCGGCAATTACTATACATGATTTTTTTTTTTTTGTGAACTTGGTACCCTAAGCACTTCTCTTATTTACCTACGGTAAAAGTCATTTCCGGCCGTATTCTTTGATAACCATCAACTCTATGATTTTGAACCCGAGCGTTAACTAAGGACCGATAAAACTTTTCTCGCAGAATTGGTTGCCTAATCATGAGTTCGACAAACCGCGAAAATTATAATAAAATCGCGTCCGCTGAAACGCTTTCACACAAAAACTATGGTCAGGTAGACAGTACAGCTACTGTATTTATTTCAGATTTAATGGTTTAGATAAAAATATATCAAGCACCGGAAATGGACCATAAAACTATTTACACTTAAGGTATTTGTGATAACTGTGCTAAATTTGAATGATAAAGTTGCTATGTAAAGTAAAATACATCTGGTTAAAAATAAATTACAAGGCTAAAATTTCCGACTGTTGATTCTTTAATACGATAACTTAATTAATGGTTTGCATTGTATGCGAATGGCGTAGATTTTTTTTTAATGGGTGGTCACCGGCATCGCGCACTTATTAATTTTGTTTGTTGGATGAAACGCATACGCGGATTAATTTGCCGCGAGGTAATAAAAATTGCTTGCAGTTCAAATTATAAAACCATTAAATATTCGGTAGTTTTATATTTTTGGCATGTACGTACATATATGTTCTCGTTTACATAATATGTTATATGTATGTACTATGTAGACCGTGGCATTGACCTGTGCAGGCTTAAATTTGTAATGCAGAACATCGATCACATTTACTTTATTATTTAGTTTATTTGGATAATTAGTGATAATTTGTTTAATTTTTGAATTCTTTATTTTAGGACTTTAGAATAAAAAAAAACTGGCAGTTAAGGTGTTTTCATTAAACTCATTTTAATGATACCTTTGGACCAAAACAGTACTCGTATATGTTGAGGTAATCAACCAGTTTTGTCATATCGCCAAAGGGCCCCAGTGTATATGTAATAAGTAGTTAACGATATAGCATAATATAATTTATTGCAATAAGTGTGTTAAATTCAGGTGGTCTTAATTATATTATTAAACAGACCTAAGCAATGTGAAACGTATTGAATAAGGCTTATTGCTTTCGCATTCGAATTAACTTCTCGAGACCATTAAGTTTGATTCCAGACAAAAAGGTTAATCAACAAGAGGACCTCTAGGTGTTTGTATTGTCTGGTACTAATCGAAAACTCAACAATTACATCGAACACCAAAACCTAAAATCTTCTATTAACCCAATCAATGCTTTATTTAACAAAACTATATTTGTAAAGAGATGCGTAGAGTCAACGAGAATGAATTAGTCGAGAGACGAAAAAATGGTAAATTACATTAAGTGATAATAGTGTTGTCGCATTTTAATTCGGTGTCGTTGTCATTCTAATAATGATCGCTAGGTGGAGTTTATGAAGATGCCACTTTTCTCCCTCCATAGTTCAGTATTGATCGATATCAAACGTAACTCTTTGCTTAAGTACTCTTGTCGATCGTCGAACTTCTTCTCTGGATGTTACTTCACTACTTTAATATTTCTCAAGCAACAACGACCTGATGATCCTGTTAATGGCGTTTTGTTCTATCACTTGTTTGGGGAGCGACAGATTTCGGTGATTTTATAGGTTCTTTTCTGGCTATTTACGTTAATCTCGCCGAATCTGATTCTGATGTCTGTGCATTCCATCGTCAGACTCTGCCTCGACACGATACATGATTTTCCCTTCAGTAAACACAACTTTTCTCCTTTTTTAAAATTCTTCATATAAGCATCTTATGACTGACACTGAACTTTGTCTTGACATTTTTCGAACGTTCTTTACATTTTGGGTGCATCAGAGACAAGATTGTCTTTCGCTGTGTTCCATGCAGCCGCTGATGATTTACCACCTCTGCCTGCCGAAAAACGATAAATGGACAAATACTTTTTAACACGATTTGAGGAGACCCTGAAATTAGATGAAATGAAACTGTCCTGAGATATGTGACTCCGTTTTACTGGTATATACCTATTATAATTTGTTTGGCGTAAATTACGGCCCGTTATCTGTCCTAAGCAGCTATAGCCGTTCGATTGAAAACAGAGCATCAATTGTTGTTTCTGTATAGTAACGTTTGTCGTTTTGACGACGAATTGATAAGTGAATTCGCTGCCGAGGACCACCTGCTGTCGGTCCACCTTCGAATTCTCTCGTTGGAGCTGTCGCGACTTTTTAACATGATAGACACTTTCGCACCAAATCTTCGACTTGGCGATTAATGTTAGGCCACTAACAATATTTTCTAGCCATTTTTTCATCATTACTGTTCCCAAATGGTCTTCATGCAGAGAGATAAAGAGATTAGAACTTTGACTTGAAAGATCGTTAGTACAACCACGCGATCATCATTCGATACCATAAGAACACCATTATGTATGTTCAATGGAAGTTTTCTCAACTTGTATGCCTGCAGATCAAATTTGGTCTAGCCAACCATTCTGTACATGTTGGGCAATAGTATTCAACTCTGAATATTGGACGGCCAGGAAAATCGTTTAGTTGTTGGTATCCGGCACTTCGAGTTTCAAGCACGTTTCAATATCATCGAATGTCTTATTAGGTCCAGTTTTGTTAAACCACTTGCATTGCCATGTTTAGGTTTTGGATTTTATCTAATTTTATACCAATAACGATTAGAATAATGGCCCATCATTGAAGTCGCTGAATCGTCATTACAGAGAGGTGAGGCCTGAAATTGGAACAAAGACCCATGCTCCGAAATTTTTTAAAATGAACTGCACAACTACGATGTCTTTTCCCAGTTGTTCAAATTCGGTTGGTTTCTGCCTTTTGAAGATGTTAGCTACAAAACATCCTTACTGACCTCAAAGCAGTTCATTCTAAAAAATACTTACTCCTTTGTCGCTTCCGCTACCAATAAATTCAAGATTAGTTCTTGTTATTCCAACCAAACATTTACGGTTGCTACTTTTAAAATTATCATCAACGCCACCAAACGCTCTAAGCATTTTTTCGGTTGACTCAGACCAACCACTGATGCAGTCGCTTTTGTGTCTACAAAAAAATTCTGACGATCTTCCGTTGACGTTCTACTGGATGAAGTTTTACGATTCTTCACTGACGGAACATCCTCAACTTGCACAACATTGGTTATTTGCATTACAAATATTGACTCAAATGAATCATGTTTTTCAGTAAACGGCCCGCAGATCTATTCGCCATGCCACACTTGCCAACAACTGTTTGTAGGTGAAGGGGAAGGAAACGAGGAAAGAATCACGACGAAAGAATCAAAGTGTGGCATTGACTTGATTGAAGTTAGTTCCATCTTTCGCCACTTTGTTTCTCTCTCGATGGGCAATATGCACGGTTTTCCTTCTGAAGAGTTGCAGTATGAACAACATCGTGCGAAATACCTTCACAACCGTTCTTCGAACAAATTAACTTGTACTCACGGGAAGCTTCACGAAACCGACCTACATATACGCATATGTTTCACTAGATCTCATAGTATAGTGCTGCAATTACAACGTGCTGACAATAATTTTCGCTTTGAATAACTTCTGCAGCTTTTAGAAGATAACTTTGAAATTGTCCGCCTTGTAAAAAAAAAAAAAAAATTCTTTCTTACACAGTTTATGCAAATCATTTAATATTCAACACAGCTGTTATGACCATCGATGCTAGTATAGTTGAGTCCACGAGATAACTACAAAATGCTGTTGATATAATAAATAACTGAACAAAACAATGGAGAATAACACTTAACGAATCGAAATCAACACACATCAACTTTACAAATAGGAAATTAGAATATATTCCGATTAGACTGAATTCACAACAAATACCATATTCTGACAATGCTATAAGTACCTCGGCATGACGCTAGACTCTAAACTCAGGTGGAAAGCGCATGTTAAAAAGAAAAGGAAAGAACTGAATATAAAATTCAGAAAAATGCACTGGTTTATTGGAAGAAACTCCGAACTGACAACGCACAACAAACTGCTGTTATATAAACAAATCCTAAAACCTATCTGGACGTATGGTATTCAGCTTTGGGGCTGCGCAAGGAAAACTACAGTGAAGATCATTCAAACATTTCAAAATAAAGTACTACGTAGCATTGTGAATGCTCCTTGGTACATTAGAAACGACAATCTCCATCGAGACTTAAACATGGAAAACGTCAGCGATGAAATACAAAAATTTGCAAGGAGTCATGTACTGCGACTGCAGCAGCATGACAACGAGGAGCTACGGAACCTAATGGATCGCACCAATGGACCAAAGCGCCTAAAAAGAACAAAGCCTTTAGAATTAGTGGTTCCTTGAGCCGCTTAAATCAAAGAAATGACAGAGCTGGGATGAACTGATAGGTCTTATCCCACAAGAATGGACTACTTAACTTATAAAACAATTACTAGATAATCCATATGATTAGTTGTAATATTATACAGAAATAAAGATTTCTTAATAAAAAAAAAAAAAAAAAAAAAAAAAAAATTAATATTCTGTTTTCTATCGTCCTATGTTACACCGTTTACATCGGAGTATTGCGTCATCTGTAGTCAGAAAAAATTTCTTTGGTTCGGTTAAACTCACAAAAACTCGGAACAAAACTGGGCAATGTCTGATCAACGATTTGAGCCTTTCACAAAACAATTTTAACGCTTCCGCGAACGCTCCGGAATTCAAGTTTAACATTTTTTTGTTGAGATTGCACATACAATATCTGTTCGAATCTTTATCTCGTAACAATTTCGTCCGGTGATTTATAACTATGGACCAAACAATAATGGGGCTTAAACGGGCACTCAAAACAATGTATAGAACCAAGCTAAATGGCATATTCAGAAGGAAAGATTATGAGCTGTTTTCTGCGATACAAAACATATGTTGTTTGTTGATTGTTTAGAAAGAGGTAAAAAAATATCTGGTGAATTTTATTCAAAACTTTTGGAACAACTGTGCTGACATGTTCTACCATCACATTTTCGATACTTTATCGAAGATTATGTCCCGCTTTCCTAAACTAAAATGGACAACTGTTTCATTTATGAATTATTTCTTTCCTATTGCTATCACAACCTACTAGTACAAATGCGAACAAATTGTCTTTCTCTAATTTCGTTCATGTATCGAAAACAAATTATTTCGTGATACAAATGCAGTAGAATATCACAATTTTTCAATCTAGCAACCTGGTAAATGATATAGAATGTGAAATAGTGTCACATTTTATTCTAAAGAAGCGAGACATAATCTTCGATAAAGTATCGAAAGTGTGATGGTAGAACATGTCAGCACTGGATATGAAAATTCGTGAGAAAAGATTCAGTTTGCAAAAGATAAAATAATTCTTCATCAAGACAATGCACCCGGATGTGTGCTTCGTGGAAAGCGTTTTCATTGTTGAATTGTTTTGATTCGCCTTGACTAAGTTTTTGAACTGACCTCGATTTGTAAAAGAAAACAGCATAATGAAAACGACATTTTTTAATTGTATAGCATGGTTGTTGCACAATCATGTCGAACTACCATATTTTCCTAAAAAATCTCGCACTGCCATCTTTTGAGTCTTGACCAATGTCTTGAAGAAATGTTTCCGTTTAGTTCAATTATCGCCACCGAAATAACCCAAAACTGAAATTTGGTGTTAGAGTAAAGCAACAGTAAAATTTATGAAATAGTTTTAAAATATCGGGGCAAACTTTAATTTAAATAAAATTTTCACATTAAATTCCACCATACTTAAATACCGCGATGAATACCGTTTTGGCGCCGACAAATAATTTTTAGTTTTTAGTATTGGTTCATCATAGGATTTTTCATGTTAAAAGTTGACATTTGCATTTTTATCCCTTAACGACGCTCCTTATGACAGACACTAGCTGTTTTGCTTTAGTAAAGTCCGCTTAGCTTACAACAACAATTTTTGAAGAATTCGCTTTAATGTAAACCAAAAAATTTTTAGTTTTAAGAAAAATAAACCATTTTACAGTTATGGTGTTCACCGTTAGGCGGTCATTTTTTAATTATTATGTATTTATATTTAAAATTACAAAAATAATCAAGCTTTCAGATATTACAGTAAAACCCGCCTAGTTTTGTGTGTAAGCAACATACCTAATAGTAGTATCTATAAATATGCCCTATGGACCATAGATGGAAGCACAAATACCATTTTAATTTTATTATCCATGTATCCAAAATGTGTGATCACTAAACGCAGTTTCACCAATTTGTGACAAAACTGTTTGTCCTTTTTGTTATTTTCACTGTTCACAAATTAGTTACTTAAAATTACATAAAGCTAGTAAATAATTGTACGTATGCATGAAAAAGGCAGATTTTGAATATGAAATTGGGAACGTAATTCGCATTTGGCTATTAAAATATGTTTCGTAAAAATGATATCTTCAAAACAAAATTCTGCAACATAAAGATCTATACAAACCAATTTATCTTTTCTATTGACAAAAATTTCCTAATGCTCGGTCTTCACTTGCAAAATTTTGTCATGACGCTAGAATGCCATGACAAAATATAGTTTTTGTATTGAATCTGATCATGCGCATTACACCGTGACAATGAGAAAATATATTAAAATTGCTGATGTTTTTGTCATGACACTGTGACAAAATGAGAAGAAAATTTGTATTTGACTCTCAATTAAACAAAACAGAGAACATAAAATGTTTTACATACATTTTGGTGTTAATAGTTGTGAGTGTAAAAATATAATTTTGTCATGACACTCTATCGTCATCACAAAATTTTGCGAGTGAAGATCGAGCTTGCAACTGAGGCAAGGCGCCGGTCTATGGACGATATTAACATTGTGAACTCACAGGGTTAAGCTCACCAGCTAAGTTTAGCCAATCCCTTGAAAATCGGTCTTATTGGTATAGTAGCAGATGTGATTAAAGAGGTAAGATCAACAGGACCAAACACACGCTTATAAGAGTTAATGGAATAATATTAGTAGTAAAAAAGACCACCTATTCGAATTTCTGAGTCCATCTAAATAACTATGCAAAACAGTATAGGTATTTGGTCATATCGGATTTCTTAAATAAAATACAATTTCTATTTAATTTACATACTCATGTTTTACACATGCTTGCATTTAGAAATCCTTTTATCAGTTTGATTATGTGATGGAATGTTGAATGCATATACTTATTTTGAAAGCAGCATTACGTCTTATATGATTACTTATTATGGTTGTGCAAAACAATAAACTCGCTTCACCCATATCAATATATTATAGATTTTGTAAGTGGGTGTGCAATCAATCTGTACATGCAGCTATACATGCATTAAGTAAGTGTATTACACAATATAATTGGCAACACATTTTGAGTTCGCTTATATATTGGTTCAGCTTGCGAATTTTAAATGCCATTTTTAATGCGAATGGAACCATCCCAAATTTATAATTTACCCTAACTAATTTATATCTTACCCGTAGACCCCGAGACGGTGTTATCGTAATGTAACACGCCAATTTAAAGACATAGAAAAACACTTTTGTAGATTTTCATCATCGTACCGTTGTTGTTCAATTAATTGTACAATATACACGATGGTGCGGTATACAATGTTCTGGTTGAGAGGATACAATGGATGGATTTACTTGATGTGTGTCTTGTTTTTAAATTTTTTTTTTTTTTGTTTATGTAATTTTTAAATTCGTGGTTTGTTATACTGTGTAGCATACGATATATCCGTTTCCAGGCCGGTAATTTTTCTTAAGAAAATTTTGTTAGTCAATATACTCGACGATGATAATTAGAAGAATATTTTTTTATTATTTGATGAATTCGAGTATACACGGTTCTTCTTCGCTGGGTGTTATGAATCAATGATTAAGAATGCAAACTAAATATATTTTGTTTTCATATCTATGTACATAATCTCAAGGTTGTAAATATGCGGCATGATTAAGCGAAATTCTTTATTAAAAAATCTGCTATATTACCCTTAATGAGAGCATTTCCACTTTGACTGCACCAATTAAGTAATTACACACCTTTTTATAGAATTATTTACTTACATACATACATAGCGCGCGCTACACTGAAATTCTTTCTGAAACATTAACTAGACCGCGAAAATACATTTTAATTCTTGAGTTAACACATATTGAAGGGTTCTTGTAAAATTAAAACAATTATATTGTTTTAAAAAAAAAATAATGATCGAGGGTGTCAACAACCTTGGTGTTGTCTATTCATAATATGTACACGTCTAACTATTTAGTTAGATATTCGCATAGCACACACATTTATTGTGTCTATATACACGATATTGATTATAAAATTTCGTAATTTGAATATCGAACGTTCTTATAGTCAGAATATATTGTAGAGGGCATAAGGAAATTATATAGAGTACAGGTAACCCCTTTATAACACGATTCAGATTAGTTATTTTAAACGCCAATTATTTTATTTTACACTATGTTTTATTTTGAGTTCATGTACTTCAGAACGATGTCATTCAATTCTCAATTGTGTGAGTTACTAATTATAGGGAACGATCTTAGATCTATCAACTTTAAAAGAGTTTAAAATCCGTTATTTTCAAAATATTTATTAATGATTCTATTACGCTTTCTAATTTAAAAGTACAACAGTAATTATTTAAATCTTTAGAACTCATGAACCTGCTTGCCTGTGAACTTTTGAAAACAACAAGGTAAAACCTATTAAAATTGTATTCGACTGTTTTTACTTCGCAGAGTGAAGTGATACTTAGACTGCGGGCCAATAGTCGGGTTAAAGTCAATTTTAAGAAAGTTTTTCGGTAAATTCATTTATTTTTCAAAAACTCTATGACAAACTAATTGAAAAATCTGTTCTAAATCCAATTTTTACCATAGTAAACGATTTACCCGACTATTGGCCTGCAGCCTTAGAGTATAGCTGGATATCTTCAATATTACAGTAGAACAGCACTCAAGACTTTAATCTGCTAAAGATTTGAAAGAATCGTTAAAGAAATTATCAGTTAGATTAAACGTGGTTAAGTTATAGGAATTCAACAGGCACCTTAGAACCGTGGAGGAATTTTCCACTTACTTTATAAACTTTAAATGGCGCATGTACACTGGTAGCGACGAGTTTAAATATTTGACTCAAATTTTGTAGTTAAATTTACTTAACGTTATCCAATTTTGACACAAAATATATATTTTTTACTAAAAATAATTTGTCTTAATTATTTGTTTGAATTTTTAGGTTATATTTTAATTTTTAAAATTTTAAGGAAAAATATGGAATTAGTAGTTTTTGAAATTCAAAATCAACACAACGGTGTGAAAAGTCTAAGGGGTCTTGCCAAATAAAACCTAAAACTGTTGATACTTCGATCAATACCAATATAATAAAAAGCCATCTCTATATAAAAGAACTACATCAGTTAGTGTGGGTAAGTCCACTAAAAATTTTATGCGTCATAAAATCGAAAAAACTGCATGCAATTTTTTTTTGTTTGCAGTAAATCTCAAGTCTTCTAAAATCAGTGGAAATTTACATTAACTCGAGATTCACTGTAAATATTGGTATTTTAGTCCTAACTTACAAACAAAAAAAAAATCCGAATTTAGGAACCTTTCATTTACTAATTATGGAATTATTATAGCAACTCCCTTTTTGCTACATAACACGTGCACCTAGCACAAATGTTAAACACAAACTTGAAAAATTTTGTACTTTGTGATTTTTTTTTTCAATTTGGTGCCCGAATTCTGTTAAAATTTTTTTGATAAAATTTTCTGCCATTCCATATTGCTGTTGAATATTCGCCCACATTGTGATTGTCGCATCAATATCGACTGACTGATGGAAGTTTATGAGCTCGTTAAAACTCCACTTTTGATGATAAATTTAGGTTGTGACTAGACATTATTAAAGTTCCATTTTGTTATAATTTTAGGTGGTCAGCAGGATCCTTTCTGTCCAGCTTCTAATCATATTAATTTATTAAAGAAGTGCATTCGACAAGTTTTAAGCCTTTATTCAACAATAAATAAATTATGTTAATGTGGCAGAAATAAAAAAAAAATTTATGGGAATATTTTATAGTTAAATTTTGACATTCTTGAGATAACATAACCGACAAAACTTTACAAAATAAATTTACTTCGGCAATTTCATTTTTTTATAGGTTATAAGTTTGATTGGTATTACAATTCATCAATATGAAATAAAAAGCATTTTATAAATTTCTACTCGCAAAAAAATCACATATTATAAAAATACTAAAAATGTTGGTTCACCATAATATTTTCTCAACCATAAAACGATCTTATTGTGTGAGAAATATTTCTCGTCATATACTTTTTTTATGTAAATGGATTAGAATGTTGCTATAAAATATACTCTGGTTAGTATTTTTTCTATTTTATTATGGGAACACACCATTCCATATAAAACGATTTTGTCGTATGTTTCATTGTGGAATAACGGCTTTATCCGATTAAATTATCACGTAACTGTCTTAATAACTGTGTTACCACGTACGACTGCGATAATTCGGTTGCGTTCGGTATTTTCATAAATTTAGTACTAAAAAATATTTATCACACAATTCGGACATAGTCTTATTACTAAATAAAAAGTTTTCAAAATATCGTTATTTATGGTAAACTTCGAGATAACCTACATTTCCAGCCATTTTAGAAGATATTAACGATTTTGATCCGAAATTATTTTTGTTTTTTTAATGGCGCACACAATTTTTATTGGACTAACCCACACTAACTCAGTTTATAATGAATATTGCTTTTTACAACCTTTTATTTAACTTCACATCATGTCTGTCTGTGAGAGTGGAATCTTGCGAACGATGTTTCACTATGAAATTTTATGAAATTTTGCAAGCATGCATCTAAGAGGTGACAACTTTTCGTGTAAAATTAGCGATATCTAATTATCCATATAAAGTCTCACATACAAACAAAATTCATAGCCGACTTTGTCTGTATGTGATCAAATTATATGAAGCAATTTGATGGTTTGAAGTTCAATCCCAATGGCCGCCTTAGTTTCTTTTTTTGAGTTTTGTTTCATTTTATTATACATTTTAGCAGTAAGAATATTCAAATTAAATAATTTAGATTAAAAAAAAACATTTTACTGAACGATATATTTGAAAATAAAATTCTAATAGTTTATAGGAGCTCTTGCTCCTTTAACTGGGTCACTGAACGCAACGGAAAAGATGTTTGGAAAAAAAGAAAGAGAAACGTCTTGAAATGCTATAGCGAATGAAGATCAGGATGCTAAACGTGTAAGACCTGAGAAAAATGCTAGCTGCAGAAAAAATGAATCAATTGATCAACAGGAAGCACGCTTAGACAAACACCGCCAACACATGTCACAGGTTCGGGCAGTTGAAACACCAGAGCAACGTGAAGCTCGTTTAAAGCAAAATAGGCAGCAGCATTCACAGGCACGTACATCGGAAACAAGAGAGCAACGTGAAGCTCAACAGCTAGCCTAGCTCAACAACAGCTAGCCTTGTGCCATCGATGCAAGACACATCTCACAAGCAACAAGGATGCACCTCCATCGAAAGCATATTGGAATCATCTCAATCCCGGTGCAATTCATAATGTTATTCGAATGTTATCACAGGCTGAACAACGTATGCTAGCACGAATCCACGCATTTTTTTTAATTCGTCAAAGTGGTCAAATTCACTGAACTCTTTGGACAATAGATTCCGTGGTCAAGCAGTGCTCTTTGCTCAAGTCATCCTTGAAGTAATTGAGAAACTTTCAGCAATGTAACCTAGATCTTCGAGCAATGCTGGTATCGTGGTTGTCACTGAGCGATTGGAGAACCTCAACATATAACGCGCGAGTTCTCAGTATGTGGTGACAGAATCATCAGTGCATTGCGATGGCTGATTGAAAATAATCCGCTAAACAAAGATGACATAAAAAAATGCTGTGATAAACGAACACGACATTGTTAGAACAGCTGAGCCAGAACCATCAGAAGAGCATGCAGAACAGCAAGAATTAAGTCAATACATGCCATCAAGGAATGCAAGCAGTTTTCACATCAGGCTACGCAGATATTCAGTGCTGTGCTATGGTAACAAATCAGCTCTACGTGCTCTCGGATAGCACGTTAAAAGGGAAGGTCCAATATGTGGTAAGCTAACATCTGTGATAGGTGCCACCTATCACAGTTCTCCAAGATTTCTCCTGACGATCAACCAATAATAACACCGGTACAATTTAAAGGATTAATCTCTTTTTGCAAAAATTTCAGAGCTCTAGTAAAATTCACAAAAGACTAAAAAGTAGAAAATAATATATAATAAAAAAACATTTTTTAAAACAACCTTTTATTATTAAATGAACTAAAAAGTAGAAAATAATTTTTTTTGAGCCATACACTGGACTTAACATAAAAGGTTGGAGGAGCACAATTAACATAGAAACCAAATGAGCGACTCCAACCTTTTATGTTAAGTCCAGTATATGGCCCAAGAAAATTTATTGTCTACTTTTTAGTTCATTTAATAATAAAAGGTTGTATTAAAAAATGTTTTTTTATTATATATTTTATTATATTGGTATTGCTTCGACTGTAGTCAATTTATTTGTAATTCGGGCTGCAAATTTCAAAACATTTTAAGAAGATAAAATTAGTTCACGCTATTGACAAATTTTAGTCTTTTGGCTCCACAACATTAAACCTCTTAAACAACCTTCCTTCAATGCCAATTCCTTCGGTAGATAGGACGTTTCTCCAAAATTTAAGGGGACTGAGTTATATGCTGCTATGCAATTAACAGTCATTTTTTCCTTTTCCTTCCTTTCATACGTTAATTAATTTTATAAATTATGTTTAACTTATTACTCCGTTATTACTCCCTTTACATGCTTCCATAAATTAACTCAAGTAAAAATGAAGAGTATAGCACATTCATTTTCGCAAGTAAGAGACAAGAAAACAAACATACATATTCAAAATTTTGTAAAAAACACTGTAAAAATGAAAATGTTATTTAATAAAATAATTTTTAAGCCATTTTGCTTAAGCGGAATGAGATGATGAGAATCAGAATTTTGCGCGTGACAAAGAGATAATGCGGTAATATCGTCATAATTAACCTCAATCATCTCACAAAAGAAACAGTGCCGCATTTGCAGTCTTCCGCTCCCTGGCATGTCTTTATTTCACATCCAGCAGCCCTGGGCTAGAATTTAATAACAAATCATAACTGAAACATCAAGGAGGCGCCCAAATCCCTCCATAAGATGTAGGGAAACTAGAAATAAACGAACAATTTACATACAAATAAAGAAATCGCACACAATTTAATATTTGCATCTCAATTGTTCGCCAAAAACAAAAATAACAAATGAATTCAATTTTTTTTACCAATTTTCTGTTCATACAAAATATTTCAGTTTCAAGTTTTATTCTTCACATTGCTTCAAATAGAAAAATCGGAATTACTTATCAAATTTGCTTTTCACAGGACTTAACAAGCTGAAATTTGGCATAAAGCTTGGTGGCACACTAATACTCCAATTGCTAGAAATTTACCATTCTCATTGCCACTCTACGAAGCCAACATAGTTAAGCCAACTGCACGAGTGCGAGTGAAAATTTATGTTTTATTCGCACGCTAAACCAAACAAACACTTGAAAATATTTCTCCTTCATTTTCTCCATATAAAAATTCTCCTGCGAGTTCAATTTTTTTCTTCTATGCGCTACTGGCGCTACTTATCAGCAGACGACCAAGATATAAAAAAAATGCTTAAAAAATAATTTAATTTTTTTTTCTGGCTTAAGTCCGGTTGTGTTTGATCAAAGCCATCATTACTACTGGACTGGCTAGTGACAAATATTCATTCCAACAACAAAAATAACTCGTGGATTTTATTAATTGAAAATTGCGCATATTGAAAGAGAAGAGAAAAGTAAAATCCTAGTTTAAAGCAAATTACAATGAAAATGAACATAACCCTACTTCGATCGATTAAGAGAGACTGACAACCGTTGACATAGCGTTATGTCATCGTGTTAGCTCATAAGCCAGTAGTAACGATGGCTTTGGTTTGATCAACGCTCTTGAACAGCATCCGTAATTTCAGCGGGAGTTTCCTTTTCGTCCTCGTACTGAGGAGTTATAATTGGTTGTCGATCTACAGGTGTTACCATGAAACCAAGTGGTTTCAATTTTTTTTTAGAGAATTTCGCGGAGAATCGTTTTTTGGCTGGCATTTTCGTATGACAACTGATTATTTTATTTCAAATTGTTTCTCGCCCGATAAAGTGATCGAGGCAAATTTATATAACCTGTGTATGTATATGATTTGGAAATCTTATCTATTGATAACATGAAAATGGAAAAATTGTAATAAAAATATTGTACCGTCTAGAGTCTAGACCAACTAGTCTGATTCGCCACTTTCTTTTATATCCTCAACAATACTCTCAAGCCGCAGAGATTTATCAATCAAACCTTATTTATCTGCTTATCATGTATTGAACGGAGGAAACACGCACGTACAGTAGACACGGCTAACGAAGTGAAGAGACTCCAAAGGCAGAAACTGCTGGAGTTGGGCAGTTCTAATTAGAATGAGAAAGTATTGTAAAATGAGTAACCAAGGAGGTTATTCATCTTAATCCGAGAAACTAATTTAAGATAGAAAATTACTAGATGATCTCTGAATCAGTTGTAATATTGTATAAATAAATAAATAAATTTATTAAATAAATAAAAAGATAAAGCTCTTTAGCTGGGCCGATTCCACCACAACCGCTTTTTGAATTGTGTGTATCTGCAAAGTTTCCTTGGCCGATAGGTTAACAGTCGATATGTTAATAACTTTTCCTATTTAGCTGGGCCAATTCTTGCTTTTGTATATCAAGTTTTCATCAATTAACGCCCATGTTTGTTCAAATCCTGCTTTCATGCGTGTACAACACGGTTTATTAAGAAAATTCAATGGCTCGTCCTTAACAATCTATATGTGCTGAATCATATCAGCATTTTCTGTATCTTGTTGCTCAAATGGGAACTGATTACTTTTGACGTACGCAAAAAGTCTTCTGAAGATACATAATAAAAACACCAAATGGCAAAAATTTTAATTAAAGGAAGGAAATGTCAAACAAATGTAAACGAATTTTATAGAGTAAAAGGTATTAGTTACTAATTTCCAACTGTGAGTGCGGGTAAATTCGTAGAATCTTGCAGCAGCCTTGAGAGACAAATTTTATTAAATACCTCAACATTTGCAGATCGGCGCTCGATTTTTTTTTTTAAATATTATCAACAATTGATGTTAAAACTGGTCAACTATACTATATAACCTCAACCTAAAGAGACTTTGCCTCATCACCATTCTGCACCGGTCCAAGAGACTCTTGAATTGAAAAAATGAGAAAATTGAGAAAAAATTATTGGAGAGTAGGTATAATTTTGTTTCGAGAAGGCGGATTTAATAATTTTAAATGTATGCGAAATATTTACTGATTAATTCATAGATTTCGCTAATTAAACCATAATATGCCTTAAATTTGGTCCTTAATTGTAGTTTAATAAGATCGCTGATTATAAATACTGACAATACTACGCTGATTATAAATTTTCTACGGTGTCAATAGAGAAAGAACTTATGGTCTCATGAAGCTAAACGATTACTGGCCAATAAATTTCGAGTGTTTAATATAGCCTTCTAAGCCTGCTAAGAATTCAAAAATTAATTTGGTTATATAATGCAGTTGGTATATGCAGTGTTGTGTGTCTACATGTATTTAAACATAATGTATAGATAATGAATTTTTGCGTAGAAAATGTCGATAATTAGTAAAATATGTTGACATTTCGTAGAAAATATAGTATATTGTGTTTGAGACGTTTTTCATAATGAGGGTCCCTATCTTATATTTTCCCAGTACAAATAGGCGTTTTTCTAAATTTTAGAGTTTTTTTTACAAAATATTGTTTGTGTCATGTTGCAACAACTCTCGTAAGTAAAAAAATACAACACTTCGGTGTAGTGCACCTGACTAGTGAAATTGCTGCTGGTCCTCGAAAGAGCGATAAGGAAGAGCGAATAGCTCTTGACAGACAAGCCAGGAATCAGCAAAAAATACATACAGACACAGATCAACCACATGTCGTCCCGGTAAAATGAATGCTGTGGCGCACAGAATCAGAATGAGGCGGTGAAGAAGAATTTGAGGGAGAGTCTTGTAACCGCGAACAAGCAGATGACTATTACCTCTTTGCAGTATCAAATTGGAAAACCTTGCAAAGGAAGCGGTCAGCCACGGCTGAGAACTCGAAAGGTTCAATCGATCGAGTTAACCTTTTCGAGTCGTGACCACACAATTGCAGTTGATTTATGCGCAAATATATGATCAACCTACACGTTTGTACATACCACTACAAATTAATTTTTCCAAAAAATGTCACCCTAATTAAAGTTTAAGTGGCACAATCGTGTAGGATATTTTTACCACATCGGAAAAATCAAGGAAATTAAATGTTCACTAATTTTGAAGAAATTTTTATATGTGATTCACAATTAACTTAATAACCGGAAAATCAATCAAGTTGTAAAAAAAAAATAATTTTAAATATCGAAAATGAGACCTACACCATTGAATGTCTGGAACGTACACAATGTAATTTATTAAAATAAAATACGGAGACCAATTTTTTTAAATTAAATAAAAAAAAATACTTTTATTTCACTTTCCATTCAAATACCACACTTATATCACATAAGTTTAAAAAAATTAAATATACATAATTCGCAAATTTAAGGACTACGTTTTTTAGGAGGATAAGCTCAAAAACACGTTACATTTTTGCATCGACAACGTGTTCGAGATTTGCAATTTTCAAATCTGCAATTTCTGGCGGTCACAAGAGATTCAAGTATCAGCTACATAATGTTCGTTTCCGCCGTATCTCTTTGCGATACAGGTCAAAGGACAACACATTCTAGATGAACCTAGCTCCACACTCGCATCTTCACACTACTGATGCGTCTTCTGTCTCGTTTAACATTTGAATTTAATGCACCAGCTATTTCAAATTTAAATTGCAATAAATCCATTTGACGCGTTGTCGGTACGTTGCAAGCTAAACAATCTTGGCGTCAACCCCACCCATGTGTTTATTATATTGCGATATCATACTCGGACAGAAAGCAGAATTTGAAGAGATTGCGGTAACACATTTTGTATCTCTCCATTTAACCACCGTCACTTCGCGAGTACCATTATTAAAAATTAATTCTTGACTTTCGCCTCTTGTCATGTGCTTGTCAGATTTAAATTTAACATTTTTTAGATGATTTGCCATTATAGTGCATAAAATAAATAAATTTTGTATTGTCAATAGTACAAACGTAATATTTGAATAAATATTTACTCAAACAAGAGAGGCACTGTGGTAAAATATCTATGTAATACCACTGCTTGCCGCAATCTTAAGGTGCGGTTATAAAGATTTGTTCTATCTCCCTGATAGAATTCGAAATCCATAATTAGGCCTTGTGATGTAGCTACAACAAAATTTTTAATTCGAACAGGACGAGGTTTATTCTTAACGAATTCATAAAATTTTTTACCAAATGTAATTTATATATCAGCCAAAATGTATTTTGCGTCGACTATGAAATTGTCATCAATTAAGTTAATCGTAAATTTAACCGGGAAAGGCGTGCGATACACACCATCCAGGAGTAATTTCTTTAAAAATATTTTTTATTGCATCTGAGCGCTCAAATCTGAGCGCCTTCACAACTTATAAAAATTTATAAATCTATAAAGCGTACGTTTCATCGTAGATCGTCAATATTCCATTTTCCTAGCAAAATAGTTTATTGAAAATTTTTTCAACACTCTATTTAAGAAACTGAAATCAATTGTTTGTCTGCAGTATTTTTAGCAGTCAGTTCTAAATTCCTTTTTTCTGCTTTCGATTTTAAGATCCAAGCATGCGCTTAGAAAGATATACATTTACACGCTGCAGCTCAATTACAATTACAACCCACCAAACAAAAAAGTACGAATTGCGATGAGAAGTAGAAATTTCATGATCCCCAATTTACACAACAATTTTTAATGTAAAATAAATTTTCGTTTTAACCCGAAAAGGGGTGAGGTGTAATGTAATTTAAATATAAAACACGAACACACCACACATATTTTTAAAATAAATATACGATCTTATAAATAATACACTAAAAACGTGATCTCCACTCAATTTATGTATTTTGTACATGTATATCGCATACGCGGATCATTTATAAAATAAATGCGATCATTCTCACGTCAAATTCGATCGCATATAATACACAACAACAATAGGTGAAGCAAAACGAAAATATTCGAATAAGTATATATTATTTTATTATTGTTGTTGTTCTCAAAACGATCATCAAATATCGATATTCAATTTTAGAATATTGTACACGAATAAAATAGCGCATAAACAATTTGTGGGTGCGGTCCCTTCTAATAAACAATTTTTTTTTTTCGGTATGACATTTTCGAATTAATCCAAACGATTTATTCATGTTTAATGGTTTTCCAATTTAATTAGAATGTATGTACTGTGTACCCGAAGTGTACTTTGTTTAAGCGGAAATTTCATAAATTCAAGCAAATTTCTTACCGCACACACAGATGCAAAATCTTAAATGTTTTTGTGTCATGATGGATAAGGTCGTGGGTACCATTTGAAATTTATACAGAATTTCGGCTCGACACGAAAAGCAAAGGGAAGTTAAATATATTAAACGGCACGTCACCGTATACTTTACCTATTTTACAATTTTACTGTGTTAAATTTTCAAATTCTAATCTACCAACATCCGTCACAACGAATAAATGAGGGTATAGCGAAGGGGTCGCTTATGTACATATATATATTCATTTGTCTTGCACAAAACAGGAAATTTTTATATTTTTGTTTTTTATAAAAGGGATGATCGTAAATTGATATTTAATTCCTAGTCGTTTCCAAATTTAGAAATTAGGATTTTATTATTGGATACGTAGACGTATGCACGGTCTATTATTAGAATGAACGGGTGAACTAGAAGAATAGGGTTTGCGGCTAGTATTAAAAGAGGAAATATCTTAAACGTGACCTTCATAAATATTTATATAACGGGTGGCCTTAAGATAAACTGGTTCTTGGAAGGATTGAATTAAATTTGCGTGTTTGCTGAGGTTTGGAAATTTGTTAATTATTCGAAATCAATTTGTAGTTGTTTGGTGATGGTGACTAATCTTAAAATTTAAAGTCATCACTCATTGTTATATTTTGTTAACTATATAATACATATATAGAAAAAATCGACAGGTGCACAGTTTGATTGAAACTGAGTAAGGTTTGGTAAGGTATACACTTATAGTATGTTATTTTACAGTTGGGACTGTGTAATTCTATAGTAAGTCAATTACAAGCATTCTTTAAATTTTTAGATAAAATGTGAACATTTCTGTATTGCGAGTTGGTTATAGAAATTTTATAATTTCGAATAAAATTGTCCTTCTGCAAGGGTCCATCTTATTAAATCAGAATTACATAGAACTATACGTTGAAATTTCATCATAAATCACAGGTCCTGCAAAGGTCGTGTAGCTAGTCATATATAGCTACAACTGAAGTAAAGATATCACTGTACTGGATTTCTATAAGTATCCGCTTTTTTGTCGTATTTTTAAATGGGAAATTTTGTCTTGATAAATCATTTGACTGGTGAACAATAATTAACAATCTGTTATTCACTTATTTTCTCTGAATACGCAGTTCAAAACCATTTGTAGTCTCTCCGATGTATGAACCCATACCATGTTGATTATATAATTTCTCTACATTATACGTGCTTAAATTTAACGTAATATTTCGTAACCGAAAAGTAATATGCGTTTCAGATTTATTTATATTTTGAATAGAAAGATAACCGACCAAATTCGAGTTCTAACTGTTCCCTTATTGTTCAGGGGCCGTATTCTTAAAATCGGCGGAAATTTCTCCAATCGGAATACAATTTGTTTAGAAATTCTCCATACTGTTCAAATTTTTCACTGACTACTTTAATCATTTTTTTAATTTGTTTTTTTTTTAATTAAAAAACATTTTCCCCTTACTAAGGGAAAAAGTCCGACTGGGCAAATCGATTCGAAATTATTCGCTTAGTAGGAAAACAAATGTTAGTAAACTTGAAAACAAATTTGAAAAAATGATTAAAGTAGCCGGCGAAAAATTCGAATAATATGGAGAATTTCAAAGCAAATTGTATTCCGATTGGAGAAATTTCCGTCGATTTTAAGAATACGGCACCTGAACAATAAGGGAACAGTTAGAACTCAAACTTGTTCGGTTATCTTCCTATTCAAAATATAAATAAATCTGAAACGCATATTACTTTTCGGTTACGTTTTCTAATTCCTAGAGAAATTATATAATAAACCGGGGACCATTAAAGGAAAATGTGATATCCTCAGGGCGTTTTTTTATATTAAAGTGCATGCTAAGTCATATTGCTAAGTCATATTTTTTTAATTTATGGCTTACACAATAGCGCCAGTATTTTTGAAAACATTAATTCCCCCAATTTACAAGATATTTAAATTTCATTGTCATCCATCCTACATGCCATCGCAAAAATTTTAGTAGTCATTAGTACATATTTCCGATTAACTTCCTGTATCTAATGCATTTTTGTAGAGTTTGTAGAGTACACCCTCAGTACAATTTTGGATCCTCCACATAAAAATATATTTTAAATTTTTCCTACCAAAGTAAGTAAATAGAAATAAGATTAATAGCTAAATATATAGAGTCAATCTATTTAATGTTACACAGCCACCACAAAATGATTTTAAACTCCCATATTTATTTTGTATTCGCAAAATATGTATACGGAAAAACCACTGTAGTCATAGTATAACAATACGAGTGAGATCCGAGCCACTATTGTTGTTATTAATTTATGGTTTATTTTTGTGCATATTGTGTATCGGAAAATTCGTTCACCCCAACAAAATTATAAAAAAAAAACGAAAAGTTGCAGGAAAATTTCATCTTACTGTATAGAAATCATATGTTGATACTTATATGTTTGTTTATGTTGTACATACTTTTTTCGGATCATGTTATATATGTAGTAGGAGATCGGAAATTTTTATGAACCCTATATGCTCGCACGTATTGAGTAATAAAGATGATGAATCATGTATACAACAGTTGGGTTATATGTAGGTGGGAAATGTTTAATATGTTTGGAAACCCAACTGGAAATGTGATAATTAATAAATGGGAAAATCTTTTGTTTAGAGAGAGGGTATTAGTAAATTCCCTAGCATTAAGGTGATATTGTTTAAAAATTTGTTTTGTTTTTTATTATCGGAGTTGAAAGGGTCCGCTTGATGGCTTTACCGTTTTTAAAAAGTATATAAAAAGGGGGAAACATGTAGCTATACTTACATTATAAATTCATTTGCGATTAAATTTTTAGATTAGGTATCAACATGTGTCCTTTTTCCGATATAACCTTGCTGAAATGTATCTATATATGGATTTAATATGCAATTTCACCCCAGTTTGCTAATTTTTCACACAAATATATTAATTATGCAATAACACGGTGTGTACACTGAGGAATTAAATCTTATGACTTTCACGTGTCGAATGTTTTCCTTTTATAGAATGCGTGAAATATTGTAGGTTTGATAACGGGGAACATTTCATTTTATTTACATTTTTTGAACAATACTTTATTAAAAGCTTTTGTACGACCGTTCGTTTCATTACAATGAAATTAATTGTGGATAGATTGATGAATTACTTATTCCGTAAAACTATATTTGCGATGACTTTACGCATACTTCGAAAATGTGGGTCTAATTTATTACAAAAGCGAAACGAGGGACAGTTTTCAAACAGTTTAGAATTAAATCCCCATTTCATCACTTAATCATATTAAATATGAAAAATTAATTATATCTCAAGGAACGTTCATTTCAGTTGAACCGACTCTTATTCTGCTGAGTCTCAGCAACGACGTTGTATATTTTATAGCGAAAATTAGAAATTCAATCGTATATTCAACATCTAATGATAAGATGGCATGACATGTTGGAAATTTTGGAGCAGTGGGGTTTGAACTTCTAGTTCCTTCAAGCTTTTAGTATCAAGGAAGAAATGTAACCTCAAAAATCATAAAGTTTGAGCTGGTGTACATCTGGATCTATTGAATCTCCCAATCCGTTATGTGGAAAAAATTGAGAGTAAACAATTGGACCCGGTGGATAGTAGCACCTGAGTCCGAATTCTATATTTATGCTCCTATTTTGCTATATTCAAAACGTATGTTGATTTGGACATGGAGGCCGCTCGTGTAGACAAATTGGCAGACTAATTTTCGGTAAACAGTTTTTTTTTCAAAGATGACGAGAGAGGTCTAGAAAAATTGACCGACCTTTTAAAGACCAAATTGTTTTCTCTTACGTCGCCTCAAAGTGCTGGAATTTAAACTATCAAAGCGTTGTTTTACTTGCACCATAATTGGTCATTGAAATCAAGAACTTAAGTATCAATAAGTTGCTTTTTCAAACTTAGATAATACTATTTTCCCAGAATTAAATGCGTGTCCCGTCTCACATTAATTCGAATTGAGGAACTTCATAGTTCATCATAAGTTGGATAAAGAAGCTCCAAACATCCGACCGAAATCCGAGTTCCATTCCAGAATAATTCTTAGAATTTTCACTCTTATTTATAAGATAATGAAAAAATTCGATACCTTTCACAATTTTATTACAACAAAGGTACAACCGCGGCTCAGACTTGCGAACAAATTTGTGCTGTTTATGATGCTTTGTCAAAATCAGCAGCAAAGAAATGGCTCGCGCTCTTTCGTTCTGGAAACATGGATGTCAAAGATGCACCTCGCTCTGGTCGACCAATCACTTCAAAAGTCGATGAAATCATGCAGAAAATTGAAGAAGACCGGCATATAAGCAGCCGTGCAATTGGCAAAGAACTAAATATTGATCACAAAACAGTTTTATTCCATTTGAAAATGGCTGGATACAAAAAAAAAGCTTGACGTTTGGGTACCACATGGATTAACAGTTAAAAATTTAATGAACCGGATTTATATCTGAAACGCTGCTGAAATGGAATGAAATCGAGTCATTTTTAAAGCAAATGATTACTAGTGGTCAAAAGTGGATAAGATACGATAACGTTGTGGGAAAAAGATCACGGACGAAACGAGGTGAAGCTTCCCAAACGGTATCAATGCCAGGATTGATGCCACGAAAGGTAATGCTGTGTGTTTGATGGGATTGGAGAGGAATCGTGCATTATGAGGTACCGGGCCAAACGATTGATTCTAATCTTTACTGTCAGCGACTAACACGTCCAGAAATGATCAGTTGACCCGGCAGAAACTGAGAGAGCTTGGCTGGGCAGTTTTGATGCACCCACCGTATAGTCCTGACCTTGCGCCATCGGACTACCATTTGTTCCGGTCCATGCAGAACCATCTTAATGGTTTTACATTAAATTCAAAAGAGGCATGCGAATATGAGTTGTCTCGATTTTTCCCGCTAAACCACAGAAGTTCTACAGTGATGGGATCATGGTTCTACCAGAAAAATGGCAAAAGGTCATCGATCAAAATGGCACATATTTGGTTTAATAAAGTTCATTTGAAATAAGAAAATTCTTTGTTTCAATGTCACCCAAAAAGTCTATGAGCGATGAGCAGTATTTGTCTCGGTACTTGAGATGACCAAAACGCTTTCGTGTTGAGAAATCGGTTTATCTTCTAAAGAATAGAGTAAATTTTTTTGAATTTTTTACTTATATTTTTTACGACCAGTTCTCATAGTCGAATTGTAAATGGTTATAGAGGTCTTGAACGGAACTGAACCAACAAATTGGTCAATCTTTTAAACACTTTAGGAAGTATTATGTGTTGTGTCACATTGGCCCAAATTGCAAGCATTTTCATGAACATGGAACTATCATACTTCGGTAGAAATTCCCCAGAGACTGCAGAAGCCGCTCGCTTTCGTTTCATAAATTGGCCTACTTTGTTATAGAAGTACCTGAGATAGGTACTAAAATTCTTCGAACATCATTTAAATTTCCATGTAAGTAGCTAGAAATCGTACAATCAACGGAATTTTCCACGAACAAAGTGATCCAAAATACGTTAAAAAACCAGTTGACTCTCTTGGAATTTAATATTACGTTTTGTACCATTCCAAGCGCAAATCAAATTTTCGGCCTGGGCTGAATTTTACGGCCTTTGGGCAGTTAGAGGTTAGTTATTTTTTTAAAATCGTATAATAAAAGTTTGCTGGACATTTGCACGGTGGAGTGGAGTGAAAGCACAATAATTTGCTAAAGGCTTTATGAAAGGTTTTTATTTCCAACAATAGCATCAAATGCGCTTTACATAGATACACTTTTCTTTCCTAAATTAGATGACCAGGTCATGCAGGTTTTACTTTTTCACTAAAAAGACAAACAATTGTTGTTTAATATTGTGATACATATTACAAGTCCATTCTCGTCACTCAGTAAGCCCCAACGACTAGCAAAAAATTCAACTTTATTCATCAACATGCGAGGGCAAATCAAAAAGTCTTGCAATATCATATGAAAAAAAAGAGTGAGTGAGACAGCAATATTTTTATTTTTCGACATAATCTCCTTTAAGGTTTATACATTTGTCACACCGATCAATTAACTTGCCTAAACCCTCTAAAAAAAAGATTTCTTTTGCTCCATAAAATATTCATTTACAACAGACTGTACTTCATAGTCACTGGAAAATTTCCGGCCCTTTAGTGTTTTTTTCAAATTGGGAAACAGAAAGTAGTCCCTGGGTGCCAAGTCTGGACTGTACGGTGGATGCGGAATTTCCACGAAGCCGCAGTCCTTTAATGCAGCTTGAGCAATATTAGCCTCGTGCACTGGTGCATTGTCGTGAAGAAGCAAAATTTTTTTCCTAACTTTCCTTGGCCGTTTTTCCCGGATCGCTTTTTTCAATTTTCGCAAAACCTCTGCGTAATATATGCCTGTGATTGTGGTTTTCGGTGGCGGTGGCATATAATCGAATATCAAAATTCCTTCAGCATCCCAAAAAATTGTTGCCAAAACCTTACCAGCAGACGGTCGAGTTTTGAATTTCTTTGGTGGTGGTGCGCGACAAAAAATGGTTTTGAAAAATATATTGTTGTCTCACTCACTCTATTTTTTTCATATGATATTGCAAGACTTTTTGATATACCCTCGTAATTTCCTTCAAACTGGAAGTTTTTCTTGAGGTTTGCGAATAGGTAGTAGATCGGGTTTCCAGATCCAGAGAAAGTGTTGAAAGCACTTTTATTTTGCATCTAGTGTGAGTTTTCGTATTTTTTTCATTCAAATACACGAATAACGCCATGTAATATTCGCTGAAAGGTTTTTCATTTCTCGAGATAGTCAACGAATAAAATACCCGACACATCTCAAAATAGGGAGGCTAAAACCTTACCGGACGGAATTTACGTTTTTGACCGCTTCCGATGGCTTTCACCGACTGCTGTTCACTCAGCTGACTAACGTTTTAGTTCCGGAGTGTAGTCCATTTTTTTTCCATTGTTACATACCGACGCAAACAAAACTATGGTTATTACGGTAAAACAGCTCCAGAAATAGCTCATAGTTTCTATTTTAATGTGAGCAAGCGAGGCATCCTCTTTAAACACAACTTATTCATGGACAAATGTTCATAAAAATAATGTTTACACTGCCTTTTGACATCTTTAAGGCGGAAGGTATGTCACGCAACTTTTCCAGAATAACTGCCGAATTCGGGTGATTTCGGGCTCAGCACCAACGGTGTTACTACAGCCACTGTTAACCTCAGCAAACCAACGTTTGAAGGTTGTTTCCGATGGAGCAGAGTTCATAGTTTGCTAGGAATCACTATAACATTTAACGAAATATCTTCGATATCAATGGAAATGCTAAGAATTCGTTGAAAATTGTGTAAAAATGACCGGGTGAATATATTGTGGCCAACATCCGACTTTCTTTTATGACAATTGTACATAGATCTCGAATACGCTACACTTAATTTCTAAATCGAAAAATTGAACCTACCGGATTTTTGATAAAAAATGTCTTTTATAATAAAAAAAATCGTTATTCCTGCTTAAATTTCAGAAAACCAACCAGGCTACCTTCATTGCAAAAATTGAAAAAGCTCCTATGGATGCCACTACTTGCGATACACAGATGTCCACCGCATTTCGCAATGATCTCCCAATTTAAGAAGAAAGCTTTATTATGAAGTTTGATTTCGAATAGTTAACCGGCCTGGACTGTAGAGATGCTGAATTTTGGGGAAATAAACTTTTTTTTGATCAAATTTCGTCATTCTTGGTAAAATAAAATAAAAAAATAATCTGAATCAATTTTGTTTGAAACTTAATTTACAATTTTTTTTTTCGTTTTCTCGTAAATGCTTGCAGAAAACGAAAAAAAACTCCTATGGAAGCTACCGCTTCCAGTGGACCGATTACAACCAAAAACCACTGGAATCTCCCAATTTGTAGGAAAACGTTCAGCATGAAGTTTCACTCCGATCAGGTGATCCGTCTGGACCTTAGGGAATCAATAACATTTGGTCTGCACGACACCTAACACAGGTCAAAATTTTGATCTAAAATCCATCATATTCGCTTAGATTTTGGGAAACTGATTTGAACCGAAAATCTTTTAGTTCATAACTGTTTTTCTTTTAAATGAAATACTTTGCCAAATATTTGCAAAAAAACAAAAAAAGCTCCTACTTATGCTGCCACTTCCGGTGGATCGATTTCGGCCAAAAATCACTGGAAAATCTCCCAATTTGTGGAAAATGCTTAAATTTCACGCCGATCAGTTAATTTGTCTGGGCTGTTGGGAATAATCAACATTTAGTTTGCACAGCACCACACAAAAACACACAGATTTTTTAAAAACTATTTTTTTTTTCGTATTGACTTCGGCGATATAGCGAATGGTAAATCTGCAAAAATCTCGAGCGAAAATTTTTTTTTACTACACTTTATATTACTACTTAAAAGGATTAAAAAACTGCTTTTTGTAAAAAAAAACGACATTTTCGCTTAAATTTTGGAAAAACGATCTGAGCCGAATTTTGGAAAAACGATCTGGATTGTTGCAAATTTATTTAAGAAACTTTTAGTTCATAATCGATTTTCTAGTAAATGATATACTTTTCAAAATATTTACAATAAACGAAGAAACTCGCATAGAAGCTGTCACTTCCGGTGGGCTATGATTAAAATTCATTCGGATCTCCCCGTATGAAGTTTCATCTAATCAAACAATCCGTCTGAGCTGTAAAGGACCCAATTTTTGTTAAAAAACGAGTTTTTGTCGGTAATGTAAAAAACCAAGTATGGAAGGTGCCCCTTTTGGTGGCCGGATTTCAAGCAAAAATCATTGGGAATTACAAAACCAACGCATACTCTAACAAATCTTATAACAAATTATTTCATACAAAAATAACTCATGCTCATAGTACGAATATTTTTCGGACGAATTGTATTTCGTATGAATTTCTCCGTCAAAATAATTTGTATGTGGAATTTGGGGTTGGTATCAAAATTAAATTATGTATTTACCTTGAATACGTTTTTTGTATATGTATATTTTTCTTTGAATGAATTGTTTTGGAAAATACAATTTTATTTGTTTAACTATTTGAACGGTGCGTTCTTGTGATGAAGAAGAAGTTTTAAGTTTAGTTTTAGTCAGAAAGTTCGCCGATTATTCGTATGGTCTTCTTGTGTTCTTGTTGGTTTCACAAAGGTATTCTATTGTTAATTATATCATTTGACTCATGTTGAATTATTTAAGAAATTTTTTATATAATTTTCTTACGGTGCATAAAACGGTTTCGATATTTCGTCTTCCTCACAAAATTTTGGTCGCACTGTTTTATAATATTTTGTACTAATTGTACTAATAAAGCAAGTAATATATACATATTGGTTGGCAGTCGTTGGGTCTGCACATTCTGTTTTGAGGGGACTCGTCGTGAACAGTTCCCAGTTAGATTAAAACTATAAGTTAATGTTGTATAGTGCCATCGGCGAAAGGTTGTTGTTTCTGTTGATTTCTGATCTAATATGAGTTCCTGGAAAATGAAGCACGTTACTCTAAATTGCTCTTTCAAAATTTCTAAAGAATTTGGAAATACATACGCCTGCATTGCTCTTATTATGGAACCCGAAATTTAACTTTACAAAATTAAGTGATTCATTCTATTATTCGAATGATTTAAAATAAAAATATATCATGGGCGGGTTTAAATATGTTTCAGATAACGAGCTAATAAAAGTCATGTTTATGGTTTAGATTTGACCTTTAACAAAATAACTTAGATTACCAAGATACCAACAAACACCTTATCTCAGATACCCAGTGAGCAATACTTAATTCTAGTTTTCGTTTAATTAAAAACATATGCAAATTTATGTATCGCTCGTTAAAATCAACCGAAAAGACATAATAACTTCTTCTTAATAGATACTCGGTATCTTTATAGTATGAAGACTAGTTCATCTTGATTAGCCGGCAGCATTTCCCACCGTTTACAAAACAAATATTTGTTATAAACAAATTAATGCAAAGTCCGAGCGCCGCATTCAATAATCATGTATGGAAATGGATTTGACATACGTATATAAATATACAAAACACAAAATTAATTTATATGTCACATTGTCATCAGCCATAATAAATTATAAGCAATTTAACAACAAAAATGTTTTTTTTTTATTAAATATCCAGTGTTCACACGCGAAATTAAATCGCTTTTGTCCAATAAATTATATCAGTCAAGTCGTGCTGTATTGTGATATCATGTACGGTTCACATACAGATTTAATTTTATTGATTAATCATTGCTGCTAATTAATTTGAATTGTAATGGTATAAATTATTAATTGTTTCCCCGATGGCTTGTACTACTTATTTGTATTTGTTTATTTAGTTTTAAGTTATATACAAATTAGAAATTCAATTGTAAGTGATTTTGTTATAGTTTTCTAACCTTCACCCAAGTATAGAATACTCGGAAGCATTTTGTACGACAGTGGGCTTCGCATAATTAATTATTTACTAAGTGCGTATTTTATACAAATCCAGGGGTGGCATAATATATTTGAGTAGACATCTATTAATAAATAAATTATTGCAACATCTGTAACTCCATTAACCAGAAATATTTATCCAAAAAATGATTGACATCGCGCGGCACAGGCACACACCGCATACTTTTATAGAATAACATGCATTAGTCATACTCTAATTCTAAGATCTAAAATTAAATGTTTTTTATGTCTGGAAATACTGGTATACTATAACATCGATTTCTTGCTTCCATGTAACTAATAATAAATAATATCCAAATTAAGGCAAATTAGGAATGCGAATCGTGCAGCATCTAAAAATAAATAAAAATACAAAATTCTTTCCATATTAAGAGAAGATCACGAGTCGAGACGCAATATTTGGAATGTGCGGAAAATTTATTAGTTTAGCTGTGTATTTTGTATTCCATATACGCAACTGATGTATCGACATCGAATATTATTATTATATGGAGTTGGGAATTTCATTAAAATATAGATATGTTATCGGTTAACTTATATTCCACAAATGTAAACAAGCACCATAATTATTTCTGGGTCAAAACGTGATCTATTTTTAACAATTTACTATACAGAGAATATAAATAAATTACACGAGATAAGAATATTTAAATTATAAGAGAGGCTGGTTAAATAAATCGTATGTGTACAGTACATACCAGAGATAAGATTGTGCGAGTGTCTTTCAGTTTAAAAGAGGAAATAAGAGTAATCAGTTTAGGGCTAATATTTGATTTATTTTGCTGACAACTAAAAAATAAACACGTTATGACAGTTTCAGATTTGATAACCTTATGGTAGGAAAGAACACCATTTATTTACGAGATATAACAAGATGTCAAGCTTATTTAGAGTTACAAGCATTGAACCTTGAAAGGTATCACCTTGTTTCAAATGGAAGATTAATCAGTTTCAATTTATTAAAATTCTTGTATACATTTTCGTTAGCCGATAAGCTCCTACTCTACTCACTAAACCTCGTGCTTATGAACATAATAAATTTCCACCTACCAACACCCCTCGAAGACCAGACCACCAACAAGAAGTTTATTTATTTATTTGTCTAACTATCTTTTCTATTTTAATAAAAATCAATTGGCGCATGTATGACTGATCATCACTTGAGAACAGCGCAACCGATTTAGCTGACTTTTTTTTGTGTTTGTAATTATCAGGACAAGGTTGCTTGCAAAATGCTTTGAGTCAATCAGTACGGAGAAAAGTCCAGCTTTTGAATCAGCAGCAAAAAAACGCGTACGACACATTGACGATAGCAGCTAACGACGGCTACGGAGGAATCTTGCTCGATGCACCAGGCGTAACTGGCAAAACGTTTTTAATTTCATTATTTTAGCTTCGATTTGTCATCATCTGGGATCACTGCCACATTGTTAGAAGGAGGACGGACAGCTCATTCTGCACTCAAACTGCCATTGAATTTGCAAACGATAGATAAACCGACGTGCAACATTTCCAAAAAATCAGCAATGGCGAAAGTACTACAGACCTGCAAAATAATCATTTGGGATGAGTGTACGATGGCGCACAATCGAGCATTTGAAGCGCTCGATCGAACGCTGAAATATATGCGCAATAATCAGCACCTCTTTGAAAGTACGACGATTCTGCTGGCCGGTGATATTCGCAAAACGCTGCCAATCATTCCAAGACCAATAGTTGCTGATGAAATAAATGCTTGCTTGAAGACATCGAATTTGTGGAAATACGTGAAAACTGTCAAATTAACAACGAATATGCGAGTCGCATTACAAAACGATGAATCGGCGGACGAAGAATTGGTGTAAACTTCGAATATTGGTGTAAATCACAAAAACCATGTTTGGTTGAGCGAACGAGCCATTTTGGTAGCGAGAAATAAGGACGTAGACGATTTGAATATAAAAATTCAAAGTCAAATCGCTGGCCAATTGCAGCCATTTAAGTCGATCGAATCCATTACAGATCCAAATGAAGTCGTTAATTATCCAATTGAATTCCTGAATTCATTGAATTTCCCAGGAATGCCGCCTCTCAATGTTCAGTTCAAGGTCGGGTCGGTGATAATCATGTTAGGCAACCTGAACCAATCAAAACTATGCAATGGAACAAAACTCACTGTTAAGAGGCTGATGAACAACGTGGTTGAAGCAACGATAACCATAGAAAAGTTCAAAGGCCATCATGTTCTGATTCCAAGAATACCATTGATTCCAACCGACTTGCCATTTCAATTTAAGCGTGTTCAGTTTCCGATTCGTCTTGCATTCGCAATGACAATTAATAAATCACAAGGCCAATCGTTGGAAGTGTGTGGAATAAACCTTGAATTGCCGTGTTTTTCCCATGGGCAGATGTACGTGGCGTGCTCGAGAGTAGGTAAACCATCAGCGCTATTCATTTTCTCTCCTAACAGAAAAGAAAAAATATCGTTCATCACCAAGCGTTACGATGAACGCATTATTAATTGGCTGCCGAGGTCGTGAGATTTGACAACTCTCGATTCCCTTCAGAAGGGTTTTTTAAAGTCACTGGATTAATTAATAAAGTACAGGTAACCCTCCAAGAATACGGTTTCGAAGAACACGGATACCCATTTGCTCAAATTACACTGTTTCAAACAACACGATTTTCGTTTTTGGTTTATTTTGTTTTTTGTATATCATAACAAAAAATAATAAATAAAACGTAACGTTTTTTTATTTTATTTTTTGTAGTCTCGAACAACGAATTAATCGTGTTCTTGGAGGGTTTCCTGTAAATAACATAATCTGGCAAACGAAATGCTCTTTGGTAATCCTAAATCAAAATCATTTATAACAAAATTTGCACAAACATCTTCTATGTGGACACGCCCACAAAGATTTCTACGTTTGAAAAGTCAGTGCTGGACCCCGGGGTCTAGGGGCTCAGTACAAATGTTTCATAAAATTTCGTAAGTTTAGAAAAGGATTATATGAAATTAGTGACATGTTTGTTGAATCCGAGGGATGCGTCCTCTGAATCAAGGGACCCTTTTGCGTTCCTGTACCATTCATCTGATTGCGATGAAACGTTGATGATGGGTTGCGTGCAGGCTCGTGAAGGTTTCTGAGTTGGTAAATTTAGGGCTGGGACCTGGGTCTAGAGGCATCGGTTAAATATTTTTCTAAAATTTCAATTTTTGTTGCTTTCGGTGATGCTTCCGATACAGAATTCAGAACCTGATGAATTCCTGTCATATACGGTTGCAACTACAGTGACGTCAAGAAATTTCAAAGTACATAATTTTAATTTCTCCCGTGCAACGCCGGGTAACTCAGCTAGTATTGAAATAAGTCTTCAAATTTGACTTGAAAAATATTAATGTAAAAATACAAAATAAAATAATTCCGCTTTGGATTTGGAAATTAAACAAAAAATTAAATCACTGGGAGGAGGGGAGGGGGGGCATACAGTTAAGCAAATATCAAGTTAATTTTAGTTAAACAAAAATCAAACAAATAGCTAATTTTATTGAAACTCTTACATATCATCTTCACTGGTTCATTATCACCATAGTTAGTTCTGTGTCTATCTAAGTGAAGGAAATCGTGACTTCTTAGTTATCTACTAGGAATCTTTATTTTAATTGAAGTTGTTAGGTCATCATCAGGAGTATCTACTGATTTGTGTTAGTAAAAAATTTTGTTATATAGTAGAAAAAAGCAAAATATAAATAAAAGAAGGAGGGCAAAAAAATAAAAAAAAAAAATAAGCAATAAAAGCAAAATATAAATAAAAGGAGGGCAAAAAAAAAAAAAAAAATAAAAATAAGCAATAAAAATTAATCTACGGATCGCGCAGGTGTGCGATGAGTCATAGGCTGAGTAACAAAATTCAAGGTATATTATTGCGTACGTGAGTATAGAAAAGGGCGGGATCTGTAATTGGTGAGAACCGGATTTCTCTCTATTCGTTAAGGATATTTTGGTTAAGAAATATTGATTTTCTAATTTCGTAAGATTCTAAGGTATCTAAACGTCTGCCTTTGGGTTGTATATGTAATATATCTAAATTGTTCAAGCTAGCTGTATGATTTTCTGACGTTAAATGATTATGGAAAGTTGATTGGTTGCAACCAGATAAATGTTCCTTAGCTCTAACTCCAAAATTGCGCCCAGTCTGACCAATATAGGAGAAACTACAATCATTGCAATTGATCCTATAGACACCAGATTTGGAAAGGCGATCAACTCTAGGTTTATTGTTAAAAATCATTTTCTTTATTGTGTTATTATTATAAAAAGCAAAACTAATATTGGTATAATTGGACACGATGTTGCTAATCCGTTGGCTCGTTTTTCCTATATACTCTAAGCGACGCCAATTTTCCCGCGGTGGACTATCCGGTGGATAAATACCCGTTAGAGTTTTACGCTTTAGCTTTTTATTCAATAACTTTAATATAGTCCTAGTTGCATATCCGTTATTCGTTGCTATTTGAAGAATTATGTTAAGCTCAGTGTTGTAATTTGAATTTGTCAAAGGGATGTTTAATAGTCTGTCTATGAGTGAGTGGAAAGCTGACATTTTAATATTATGAGGATGGTTTGAAGAACTAGGGATAACAGCGTCTGTATACGTGGGTTTCCGATAAATTTTGAAGTCTAAAGATGAATTAATCCTGGTTATTGTTATATCCAGAAAATTAATACATTTATTTTCTTCTTTTTCTAACGTAAAATCAATGGTGGGATATTGAGAATTTAACCAAGTTAGGAAAGAGTCTAACAGTCTATCAGTTCCATTCCATAGACATAATATGTCATCAACATATCTATACCAAAAGATTATATGACGAAAATAAGGATTGTTGTTTGATATGATCATTTGTTCGAAGAAATTCATGAAAATTTCAGCCAACAAAGGTGACAGAGGGGAGCCCATGGGTAGACCATCAGCGAATTTGAAATATGTATTATCAAAACAGAAATAATTTTGTTTAATACAAGTCTCAAAAACTAACTTCAGTTCACGACGTAAGCTCTCATCTACAACATCCCTATCTAAGTAATTACAAACTATTTGGGACAAAGTATTAATCGGAATAGAAGTGAAAAGACTGGCAACGTCAAATGAAACTAGTTTTGAATGTAGTTTTGAATGTCAATCATTTGACGTTGCCAGTCTTTTCACTTCTATTCCGATTAATACTTTGTCCCAAATAGTTTGTAATTACTTAGATAGGGATGTTGTAGATGAGAGCTTACGTCGTGAACTGAAGTTAGTTTTTGAGACTTGTATTAAACAAAATTATTTCTGTTTTGATAATACATATTTCAAATTCGCTGATGGTCTACCCATGGGCTCCCCTCTGTCACCTTTGTTGGCTGAAATTTTCATGAATTTCTTCGAACAAATGATCATATCAAACAACAATCCTTATTTTCGTCATATAATCTTTTGGTATAGATATGTTGATGACATATTATGTCTATGGAATGGAACTGATAGACTGTTAGACTCTTTCCTAACTTGGTTAAATTCTCAATATCCCACCATTGATTTTACGTTAGAAAAAGAAGAAAATAAATGTATTAATTTTCTGGATATAACAATAACCAGGATTAATTCATCTTTAGACTTCAAAATTTATCGGAAACCCACGTATACAGACGCTGTTATCCCTAGTTCTTCAAACCATCCTCATAATATTAAAATGTCAGCTTTCCACTCACTCATAGACAGACTATTAAACATCCCTTTGACAAATTCAAATTACAACACTGAGCTTAACATAATTCTTCAAATAGCAACGAATAACGGATATGCAACTAGGACTATATTAAAGTTATTGAATAAAAAGCTAAAGCGTAAAACTCTAACGGGTATTTATCCACCGGATAGTCCACCGCGGGAAAATTGGCGTCGCTTAGAGTATATAGGAAAAACGAGCCAACGGATTAGCAACATCGTGTCCAATTATACCAATATTAGTTTTGCTTTTTATAATAATAACACAATAAAGAAAATGATTTTTAACAATAAACCTAGAGTTGATCGCCTTTCCAAATCTGGTGTCTATAGGATCAATTGCAATGATTGTAGTTTCTCCTATATTGGTCAGACTGGGCGCAATTTTGGAGTTAGAGCTAAGGAACATTTATCTGGTTGCAACCAATCAACTTTCCATAATCATTTAACGTCAGAAAATCATACAGCTAGCTTGAACAATTTAGATATATTACATATACAACCCAAAGGCAGACGTTTAGATACCTTAGAATCTTACGAAATTAGAAAATCAATATTTCTTAACCAAAATATCCTTAACGAACAGAGAGAAATCCGGTTCTCACCAATTACAGATCCCGCCCTTTTCTATACTCACGTACGCAATAATATACCTTGAATTTTGTTACTCAGCCTATGACTCATCGCACACCTGCGCGATCCGTAGATTAATTTTTATTGCTTATTTTTATTTTTTTTTTTTTGCCCTCCTTTTATTTATATTTTGCTTTTATTGCTTATTTTTTTTTTTATTTTTTTGCCCTCCTTCTTTTATTTATATTTTGCTTTTTTCTACTATATAACAAAATTTTTTACTAACACAAATCAGTAGATACTCCTGATGATGACCTAACAAGTCGAAATCGATCGAGTGATTTTTTAAACTTTTTGAAAATTATTCAAAATAACTGCGAAACAAAAAACAAGTGATTAAAAAAAATGTCTTTATTAAGTATTAGTGTGTTTCGCCAAGTGCCTACGGCCAATAGCGTAAAAAGTATTAATTGAAGTTAGTATATCCGATGCGTCGATTAACGAGGAGATTACTAATAAATGTACTTTTTAGCAATTCGCGCCTATTGTCTAGCGCTACCAAGTTGTATCGAGCGTATCAAGCTGATCAAACGTAAGCACGATACGGAATCTTAATTGTCTCCAAATCAAAAACGTCACCTGTCCAACATTTGAGACAACCGATCATGGAGTTCGCTTTAGCGACGCACAGCTTAATGTGTTTAGTAAAGCTCATGTTTTCAACAAAAGTACCCCTTAGGTTTTTAGTTTCAAGTACACCTGAATAAGTACACTATTTATCGTGTAGTCTTGTGTATCAGAATTGGTTTTTCGGTGAAATGATAGAGATTTGCACTTTTCAATGTTGATACTCAGAGAATTAAACTCGTACTATATAGCTAGGTGGTTAATGTCTTCTTGTAGTTTATTCACATCGTCGACTGACTCGATGGCTTTGTAGATTTTGAGATCATCTGATAACATCAGGATTTTGGAATGCTTTATTACTTCAGTGATACCATTAATAAAGATTGTAAAATCCATGGGCCAACGTGAGAGTTCTGTAGTAGACCAGAGGTTGCTTGTATTGTAATCGATTTTTTAGCTCACATTGAAATATACTGAAAAAATATCCAGTCCAATTTGTGCTAAATAGTGCTCACAGGGAAAAATTAGTTCTAGTCCAGGAGCCGAAAAGACGGGAAAAGAAAATTTCAAATTTCGCCTAAAAGACGAAACAAATAAAACCGAATTTCTAGAAAAAACCAGAAATAATTTAAGCATAATTTTAACTTTTTTCAGAGGCGGCTAATCTGACAAAATTTGTGCTTATCATAGAAATATGATTTTTATAAATTTTCATTCATAAATTGAGGAGAGCAAACTTGCCCCTAAAAGATACTATATTTAACACACAAAATGTAGAGGTATACCGTTCAATAATATTTGTGTAGAACAACAAATTATACAAAAGAAGTAAAATGTTCTAAAATCCAAGAATAAGCGATTCAGATAGCATATTCCTGTGTTCATTGCCATCCGAAAATATAGTGGCTGAATTTGTGCTAATTCAGAATTGGCTCAATTCCATTGAACAATAAAAACCGTTGTATGAACAATTTTCTGACATAAATTGTTCTAGAAACCAATGAAGTTGGCACTTCTGAATGCTTATTCTTGATGGCAATGGATGTACCTGATAGGAATATGTATTCAGAAGTGCCAACTTCATTGGTTTCTAGAACACTTTTTGTTAGAAAATTGTTCATACAACAGTTCTTGTTGTTCAATGAAATTGAGCCATTTCTGGATTAGGATAAATTCAGTCACTATATTTTTTCGGATGGCAATGAACATGGAAAGGAATATGCTATCTCAATTGCTTATTCTTGGATTTTATAATATTTTATTTCTATTTAAATTGGGTTTTATTTGTTTCGTTTTTCAGGCGAAATTTGAAATTTTATTTTCCCGTTTTTTCGGCTCCTGGACTAGCAATAATTTTTCCCTGTGAGCACTAATTAGCACAAATTGGGCTTAATCGGTATGCAAAGTTTCATTTAGAAATTCAAAAGTTTCCTTGCTGCAGTTACCCACACCTTGACAGCCTATTTAGGAAATTTTAAATTATATGTAATGTTGTACATGTTTACTGATATTGCAAAATGTAACCAGCCCAATTCGTTGCGGATTAAGTGAATGGATTTGTTAGTTGACGAATTCTCAGTATGATTTACTACACCATGAAAAATAAATAAGTCTCGTAATATGATCATCGTAAAACCTGTGTGGCATGCAACCTTCCGATTGAAATATCTTCCACGTCAATGGAAGGTGGCTGAAGTAATTATGATTCCTAAACCAGCAAACGATAAAAAATCATATAGTCCGATATCACTACTTCCAGTCATATCAAAAATATTTGAAAAACTGTCGCTGAAGAGGTTCAAACCTATTATAGAAGAGAAATGTTTAATTCCACCACACCAATAGAGAAAATTATTCTACAGTTGAACAAGTTCACAGAATAACGGTTGAAATTGAGGATGCACTTGAGAATAAGAAAATATGCTCCAGTGTTTTCTTAGATGTAGCTCAAGCTTTTGACAAAGTTTGGCATCAAAAGTTTGAATTTAAACTGCATCGATACCTGCCTCAGCAATTTTATCAAATTCGGAATCCTACATAGCAGATCGACACTTTAAAGTCAAATTTGAAAATGAATACTCTGAACTAAAAAGAATATCAGCAGGTATACCACAAGGTAACTTACTGGGACCTATTCTGTTTATTCTTTATACGAGAATATTCAAGGTACTAGTAGCAACATTTGCATACGATATAACTATCCTAGCAGTTGGAAAAGATATTTCGGAGCCAAATCAATACGCGTCAACTTTACAAACCAAAATGTGTACTGTATTCCCGTGGTTCTCAACTCAAACCAAATTCCAAATGCAAATACACCCAATTCTTTTTTTTACACGGTGATACGTTCCAACCGTGTAAAAAAAATCATCGTAAAAAAAAACACGCAAAACCGCGCAAAAAAACTGCAAAAAGGCTCATTGTCTCAATGTCCTACATAGAAAAAAGGCCTAAAAGTCTAAAAAATTATTTTTTATGATTTTCAAAACCATATTATTTCAAACCCGTGTAAGAAAAGAATTGAATGTACAGCAAAATAACTTGGCAGCTTTGGCTTCCAAAATAAAGCGCTACGACAGATTGTGAATGCCCCACGGTATATTAGGAACGACAACCTTTATATGGACCTAAAGATGAAATACGTTACCGATGAAATAAAGGACCAAGCAAGAAAACACGTACAGCGCTTATCTCTACTCGAAAATGCAGATATCCGCCGTATGTTGAACGCTACTAACGGAGTGAGGAGCTTCCAAAGGCAGAAACCGGTGGAGCTGGGCAGTTCTAATTAGAATAAGAGAGTATTGTAAAATGAGTAACCAATAGGTTACTCATATTAATCCGAGAAACTAACTTAAGATAGATAAAATAGTAGATGATCTAATCAGTAGTAGTATTGAAAAAATAATAATTGACGATTCTGAACCTGTAACACCATCGGAAATTGTTGATCAATACAGGGTGCTTTAAGTGTGTTTATTTAAAATAACTTTAAATGAAATAAAAAATTTTGTCGATCAAGTAGCCGCCTCTGGCCGTGGCACAAAGGCGAGCTCTTTAGAGCACATTTTTTATAACATTTTCGGAGAATTCTGGTGTTGTTTCAGCAATTTTATTTCTAATGTTGTCCTTAAGCATCGAGGTTGTGGTTGGTTTCTTGGTGTACAACTTTCCCTCCAAGTACCCCCTTAAGAACAAATCAGGGGATCGTGGGGGCTAGTCGAAATCACCACTTTTTGACATTATTCGACTTTATTCGGGAAACATTTCGATCCAATCGCGGGCACAAGAAAATAATCCAACATGTCCCGATAGCAGTCTCTAACATTCTGAAATAAATATGGTACAATGATGCCATCGGTCCAAAAGGCGCACCAAACAGTTACTCAATTGGGGGATTAACAAAATCAGCTAAGTCGAAATGTGTTTCGTCGTTCGTAATAAAATGATTTAATAATTTCAACACGTTGTTGCGACGTTCCATAATAAATTGTTTTCGACCACTCTCTACGACTGACAAATGTCACCCAAAAATTACAACCAATATAAAATCACAACCAATTAAATCAGTTACAAATTCAAGTGCTGATAGTGATGGTATATCAGTGAAATCCGCCTCGTCCAAAACAGCAACTCATTTAAAGAGTGAGAATAGTTCATCTGTTGCGGTTGCCACAGTTAGTTTGTACCATACGCGTTCCCTTCATTCGTGTGCCTCCAAGGTACTACTTTTCACAGTTTTAGTTTGGGTGGAAAGCGATTTTGGCAGAAGAAAGAAAGTTCGTGCCTTACTAAGTCATAGACGCAATCAAGTATTGTCACCGAAAACGGTATGTCAAAAATTAAAAAACATTAGTAAATCGAAACAAAAAATCAGAACAATCTTTTGGTGGAATCTTGTACTAAAAACTATAAAATACACTTCAATTTCTTGGGTCTGCACCAATTAATTTTGATACAGATAACCTTCCTAGATCTATAAATCTCGCTGATCAGAAATTCTTCACTCCTGATCGAAGTGATTTGCTGCAAGGTGCAGAAATTTTCGTTGAGATTTTTACAGGTGAAAAAATTAAAATGTTTGAAGAATTGCCGCCCTTTCCAACAATCTGTTTTCGGTTATGTAATTTGTGGTTGAACCAGGAATTCAACTCCATCGCAACTGGTTTCATTATTATGTTGCGATGGAATGAAATACGAAAAGAGATCCCGAAGTTTTATTTAGTGGAAGATGTTAAAGTCAGAAATAACTTTTCTCTCGTAGAAAGGTTTGCATTTCCCACTAAAGAAAATATTGTAAAACTTGCCAATAACAACCAGAATCTATTGAAACAGTTTTTCTACTTAGAAAAAAAAGTTTGCAACTAACCCCAAGTTAAAGGATTTGTATTGTCAGTTTATCGACGAATATATACCTCTAAACCATATCCAGCTTATTACGCATATCAATTCGGATTTATCATAATTTGTTGCACCTCACACTATGATGAAGTAAAATTCCACCACAACCAAACTTCGTGTGTTTGAGGTTTGTAGTCCATTGGAAATGCTACTCGAAGTCAGAAAATCTAAAAAAGAATAAATCATACATGCGAAAAATCAAATTTCAAATAGATCAAGATAGTCTAAAGAGGTACGTAGATTACGTACTCGTAGTTAGTCCCAAAAAATTAAGATTACAAAATGTTGAATTGAAATTTTAGGCTGATTTAGGAAATGATAATTTTTATGGTATGTTATGGTTAAAGTTCGAAATCGGTAAATGGCCGAAATTTTAAATTTTTAAATTCGTTTACACGAATAAAAACCGCCTTTCCAGAGGTCCGATGGTAACAAAAGGTTTGTTGACCTTCCGCCCTGTAAGGTTCGATGGTATCCTGCATAATTCCTGACTCGATTGTATCCTGCATAAATCAGTATCTGAAGTAACCTTCATTTTTTTGAGGGCAACTCGAAATTTGCAAACTTGTGGATTAAATCGAGGTAGCCTGAGGCACTATTCTGGCCTTCCCTGGGAATAGGGAATTGTAAAAAATATTTTCATAGCATTTTGGTCTAAATTATATTTTTCTGGCCTACTGTTGGAATTAGTTTCGTGTAAATGTTTTTGAAACAAAGTTGATTGGGAAACATTTGGTCCATAAAGTTTTTATAGGAAAAATAATTCCCAATATATCTTCGTTTCAAAAATATGTACACCAAACAAACTCCAAAAGTAGGCCGGAAAAACATAATTTAGACCAAAATGCTATGAAAATATTTTTCCCATTTCTCTATTCTCAGGGAAAACCAGAATAGTGCCACTGCTGTCAAAATAACTCACATTTCGCCTTTCCCCATACGGAATTTTCAAACAAAACTCAAGCAGCACTTGCTTAAAAAAATAAAATTATTTTCATTTTATATTGGATGCTTGAGCGAAATGGACAAAAAAAATAAAATTTACAAAATCTAGTAGGTATTGAAACAAAATGTAAAATTCTTCACATTTATTCAGGCGTTTATTTTTTGGCAAATGTCATTTTCTTTCTAATCCACCATTCCACACTTTGATTCTTTCGTCTTAATTTTTTCCTCGTTGCCTTCCTCTTTTCCTGCAAACTGTTATTAGTTTGTAGGCGAACGGGAAAGAAACGAAGAAAGAATCTCAACGAAAGAATCAAAGTGTGGAATTGCGAAATCGCGTAAACACAAAAAAATTCTGGCTCTAAATTTTTTTTGTTTCTTCGTTTGTGTTAGTGGGTATACAACACGAGACGCTAGGCCCGTTCCACACTTGTGTTCTCCTTGAAACACATTCACAACACTTCGCGGTTACACTAGTAATCGTCAACGGCCGTTACTTTTCTATATATGTACATGTAGCAAAATAAATTCAAATAAAAAATATTCATTTTAACGTACATTTTTATATCGTTTTATATTTGTTTTGTTTTTATTATCTTTGTGGTAATGTATAACAACAGGAGATGCAAAAAAAAAAAATTGTTGAAAAACTAACAACACAAAATCCCCACCACAATTTTAGTTTGTAGGTAAAGGGGTAAAAAAGCTAGGGGGTTATTTGGAAATTCGATTCGATAACGAGATTACTAGATTCGTAATGGTTTTTAAATAAGAATCGTATCGAATCACATTCAAATCAAATATGAATCTTGTGCTCTCGTTATTGAATCGAATTCCCAAATAGTCCCCCTGATGCAAAAATACAAGTGTGGAAGGGACCATAAATTTATTGCTGCATAAAAACCTCCACTTTAAAATTTGTTTATATTATTTATTTATGTAGTCTTAAGTGGATTTACACATCCGACGAGTTTCCGGCGAGGCTGCTTGCCGCAGGAAATTCGGCGAACACTGTATTATCGATGATTTACATATTGGACATACATACATACTTCAACAATATTTTGACACTTAATTTTAAATAAAACATATGATGTTAAAAAAAATTGTATTCTATGTATGCTGTGTCGTCGCGCCGAAAAGATAAATTTTGTTCATGTCTCCGCCGAGCAGAAAAATCGGCGAAGAAGTCCTTTCTGATTGGTTGAATGTGCTGCGGGATGTTTGGCGCAGAAAAATCGTCGGACATGTAAATCCTCCTTCACTTTGGGAAATATTATTCCTATTCGAATAGGATTGAAATTTCTGTCCAAAGTAAGAGCCGAGCGGTTTTTATTTACTTTTATCGGTTGGTACAAAAATTTTAATAAAAAGAAACAAAGTCGGCGATTAATTATTAATGCTGGAAACAGACGTGCGGATTTTACGCATGCGAGCATGCGAAAACGCAAGTTAACTACATGAGCGTATTATTCAAACATTGCGTTTTTATTTTTCGGTAGAGTTTTCAATAGACAATATACAATTTGTTTTGGAATTTCTGTCAAAATATTGAAAAGCCGTCGTAATGTTAATATTAATTCATGTTATTTTTTTTTTGTTATGTAGTCAACACTGCTGCGGTGCGTTTTTTTAGAAATAGAGACAACTTGCGGAAAAACGCAGCCTATGCGGAATTCATGTATTTCATTTCATTTAAAGTAGTGTATTCTAATTTAAACGCACGCGTTTTTCTGCACGTCTGTTTCCAGCATAGTCATAACAAATAATTATGAAAAATACATGTGTAAAATACGTTTTCGATAATTCTCGTTTTTAAGTTTATTGTATTATTGAAGCCAGTAATGAATTTATTTCGTTTGATTTATTGTGGAAAAAAAAAAAATCTGATTATTGTTGAAAAATTCAAAATTGACTGTTCTTGTCAAGATGTCAACCCATAAAATTATAATTTTAAAAAAATTTGCTCCAGTGATCACTGGAGGGCAACTTTGCGTAGAATAATTGTATTCCTATTCCTACTAAAACATGGAATACAACTATTCCGGTTTGATGAAATGTATGGCATTTTTGGTGTAAAATTGCTGAAGTAAGATATTCTGGTGATTGAAATCTTATCGCACACTTAATCACAGTAAATTTTTTGGGAATTAAATTTAAATTTTCAATGAAAGGGTTATTAAAACCCCATTACCAAATAAAAAGTCATGCTAAGTTTTTGCATGCCGACCGACCTTGAGAACAACCGTTTCATGTATAATTTATATAAAAACAAAAATAATTGGTTTGATACATATCGCGGGTGTTAAATAGCGAGTAGGTTGTTGTTGTTGACTAAATCTTATATTGACACATTTATCGTATATATCTAAATAATATATTAGAAGTGCATACGTCTTACTTCTGGCAGACATTCTGTCTCCGCATATTAAACGAGTATATTTCTAAGTAGCGCAATTTAGAAAAAAAAAAAAACGTTCAAGAGCATTTTCAAGAATTCTATAAAGTACAAAGTCGTATATACATTATTGAAATATATCCAGAAATTGTACACATATGCACATACATATTCTAAGCACATATTTACCCTCGGCATAACGTCACTCTTCAAAGGATCTTAAAAGTAGTAACAATTCTTATAAAATTTTGAGTTGAGTGAATAATCGTTGAAAAATTTGTATTTTTTACATAATTCTACTCGTAATAATGTCTTATATGCGAATGAAAGAATAAAGCAATAAATAATAATAATAGTAATAGTACTAGTGAATATTAATAATGGTAATAATACAATTGTTATTATTTAATGGTGATTGTTTTTATTTTTGTGCCATGCTTCCCTGAACACAACACTGCACACACGAGTATGGGGATATGTGTACATACGAGTGCCTACATAAGACGCGAATTTTATAAATATTTCTTTGCGCTTATTCAGTAAGAAAATATTTTTTAGACATAACAAACATTTGTACAAATTCCCTCGATGGTATGTTTTGTTAGTTAATCATCATATATACAGTAGTGGTGTATACATACATGCCATATATTGTAGTTATTATAGTTAATGTTTATTTATTCAGTTGTGTTGCTGAATTGCTTTTCTTTGGTATTTTCCGATGTGTAAATTATTTATACATTTAGTTTGATATAATGGCTGTTGTACATATATATCTATATTCTGGTCATATGCATATCATCATCATCATCATCACCGTTTAACTTATAGGTGGCAACTGGTAAGGTGCATCTCATTATTTGTTGGATGTATGTTATTGACATGATCATTTGTCTTCTTGTTTATTATAAATGTTACTTTGTTGTATTGTTTGTGTTTGATGAAGTGGGTGCTGTACCTTGGCATCCATAGAACTATATGTATAATGCAAATCGAATAATTATTTGTTAACAGTTCAGAGGAGATTTGAACTAATCGCTATAATTTGTTAGAGTTATAAAAGATTCAACAAACAGAAAATAGTTGACATTGAAATCCACAAATAGCTTTTAAAAATGCAGAACAGTGTTCGTGGCTACTAAAATCTATCGTATTCTATATTTAGTTAAAAATTTTGTAACAAATATAGACAGCTAATCTACTATATCATGTTAAAAATTGAATTTATTTAGAATGTTCATCAATTTACAATAATGCTCAGTTCTACAAATTTTCGTAAATCCATGTCGTCGCATTTTTCCCCTAATTACGTGAACGACTAGTTGGAGGATCCGCCTTTTTAGCATCCCATCTAAAGGTTTTGACAAAAGTGATGATTGAATCCGTTTGCTCTTCGTTTGGTTAGGATTGGTTACTGGTTTTTATCGTTTGGTCACTTACGATTAGAAAATTTAAAAAAAATGTCGAGGGTAGCACCTGATTCCAAGAAAATCATGCCGTTTTTATCAAATTTTGTTAGGAAATCGTTACGTCAGGTTTGGTCACCACATTTTAGCGTTTGGTCACCAATGGGTCAGATTTTATTCCGAAAAAAACAAAATCAAAATTGTATTAACTCAATAAAATCAGGTTCGTCGCTTATTTGGGAAGTTCATTTTACAAAATTAATAAAAAAAAATTATTACAATTAGTACATATTCTGCGAAACAAAAAACAAGTGATTAATAAAAATGTGTTTATTAAGTATAAGTGTGTTTCGCCAAGTGCCTACGGCAAATAGCGTAAAAAGTATAAACCCTTGTTTGTGATGTTCATTTCGGATTGAAGTTACAATTTTGAGTTACCGCAAATGATTATAAATAATAACTAACTTTTAAACGAAAAGTGTAACTTCTAAAAAATGTAGCAATGAAAGTGTAAATAGCATACCTTTATTATTACGGAAGATCATAAAAAATGTATGATTATAATGTAATATTTCATAAAAATTCAAATATTATTCAAAATACTTGGTGCACTATGACCGATTCCATATCTTTTAATAGTAAAATAACTCAGCTGATTGGAACAGTTTATCACATTAAAATAAAAAGTTTTGGGATGGCTCCACACTATTTATCAAAATACCTGCTACACTATGGCCAGTTTCAGGAACCTCGGAGATGTTGCTAAGTGTGAACATATGTCGTCTAATAGTGGACGAAATAAGCTGATTAAAACGGTTAACCGTATTTAAATAAAGATATTTTGGGTGGCTCCACACAAACTTTGAAGTGCAAAATTTTTGAAAAATCCAAATATTCATCAAAATTTCCGCTACACTTTAGCCGAATCCAGGAATCTTAGAGATGTTACCATAAGTATAAACATATCTAGGTTAACTCTTTAGAACAGCATTCGTTCACTATCAGATGACGTATGTCCATACTGGAAAACAGTTCTAAGATTCTTTGCAAACAAAAAATAGTATAGCAAAAATTTTGGCGAATATTTGGATATTTGCGAAGCCACCCAAAAACTTTTTACTTTAATGTGGTTAACTGTTTCGAACAGACCAATTTACCCACTATTATACGACATATGTCCACACATCTACAACATCTCTGAGTTTTTTCAAGAATTTTACGCATTTATTCTTGTGTGGAGCCATCGAAAATTTTTTGTTTTAATGCGGTTAACTGTTTCGGTCAGATCAATCCGTCTTTTATTAGACGATATATGTCCACACTTGGTAACATCTCTGAGATTCCTGGAATCGGCCATAGTGTAGCGGGTTATTTTGACGAATATTTGACTTTTTCAAAAATTTTACGCTTTTAAACGTGTGTGGAGCCACCCAAAATCTTTTTATTTTAATGCGGTCAACTGTTTTGAATAGCTCATTTTGTCCACTATTAGATGACATGGGTGGACACTTGGTACGATCTCCGAGATTCCTGAAATCGGCCAAAGTGTAGCAAGTATTTTGACAAACATTTAAATATTATTGATTTTTTTTTATTTTAATGTTGTTAACTACTCCGCATAGCTGAATCCGTGTACTATTAAGCGATTAATCCGCACTTGGTAACACCCTAAAGTTCCCGGAATCAACCAATATTTTAGCAGATATTTTGACGGATATTTGAATTTTTCAAAAATTTTGCGCTTTAAAACTTGTGTTGAGCCTCCCAAAATCCTTTTATTTTAATGTGGTTAAACGATTGTGAAAATTTTCCCTGATTTCCGAGTTATTCTTAAAAAACTACAATAACAACTAAAAATTTCAGAGTATTGGTAAAACTGCGTACTAACGAATAAATTACAAACTATTACAATTTTTGTAATAAGTTAAAACTACACCTTCACGCACATTGAATTGACGATTTTTGAATATTCTATAGAGAACTATCGTTTATCGAGTTTACCTGAATTTTCCTGGTGTTTCGAAACGCCAGCCAAGCCACTCTGACGGAAACTTATTTTGAGTAAATCACAATCTACTCTAGCACAAAATATTGGTAGTACAAATTAATTCGGTCTGATTTTTTAATTTTATAAATGCGCATTTATTTTAAAATAAAGTGAATAAACAGATAAATTAAAATATTGTCCATCGCTGCTTACGACTTTTTTCTACCTCTCAGGCAATTTATAAATCCCAACACGAACAAAAATTTCGTCTTTTGAGGCGATTCAAATTGGAAGCCAATTTTCATTTTCTTCGAAAGAAGGGAACCGGTGACCTGCCAAATCGTGTTGCATCCATCAGAACAACCAGTAATCAGAAGGAGCAATGTCCGGAGAATACAGCGAGTGCGATAATCCCACTTGTGCGTTTCCAAATATTTTTTTACAACTTTTGCAACGTTAGGCCGAGCGTTGTCATGCAGAAGATTAATTTTATCATGCCTTTCCTCATATTCCGATCGTTTTCTAGTAATACACTGCTCAATCGAATAAATTGTATACTGTACCGCTCGCCCGTAATGGAATCGCCAAGTTTTGGCAGCTCATAGTATACAATGCCTCTTTGGTCCCACCAGATAAACAGCATAACCTTCGAGCCATAAATATTTGTCTTTGGTGGTGATGTTGAGGCCGATGGCAACGTCATCAGTCACTTTCCGATGTAAAAACAACCTTTCTTGTTTGCCTTGGTCACCACCAATGTACCGACAAGCTTCTCTTGCGTTTGAGTCGGATCTTCATCGAGCAACACTTCTAATTCATCGTCTACCAATTTTTTGACTGTCCTAAGCGAGGCTTATCTATATACAACAAACACTAAAATCATCATTTTTGAAACATTGAAACCATTCTCTACATGATTGCGTCGGTTGAAGCATTGTCAAAGTAAACTTCCACAAGCATTCGATGTGCTTCAGCTTCCAATTAAAACAAAAAATTAACACTTCCCACAAATGCTATTATCACAAAATCCGACATATTCAGCACCATAAAAAACAAGTTTTGTCTGAAACTCAAAGCAATACAAACTTAATTTTACGGCAGATGTCTAATCTGTCTGAAACAATGGAAATCAGCTGTCATTATAAAAAAAATTATTATAGTCAGAGCCACTTTTTGAAAACGGCCGAATTATCTTGTAGTCGCAATAAGTAGTTCTTAAAAAGTTTTGTGGGTCCAGGCACTCAATTGCTTAAAGGCACTTCTTTAGGTTTAATTGCCAGTTAAGAGAAAACGCCGTTAAGGGTTTTTTGCTTTCGTTGATTCATTGATCATAGATTTTTTTTCAATATTTACATTCAAAATGATTTACTTATCGGTTATGGCGGATTCAGTGTAGCGTTCGATCGTTCCTTCCTTCCTTCTGATTTTTTTTTTAAATCTATCCAAGTTCCTGAAAAAAATTCACTAGAAAAAAACGTCATTTGTAACCAATGAAATTGGTTTAAAAAAAATCAGAAGGGAGGAAGGAACGAAAGAATGAAACACTGAATCCGCCTTTACAGTTTGTAAATTTACCTGGGAGTTATTGTCGTTTTATATCTTAATTTGTTCGCAGTGCAAAAAGAGTTTTAAAGGCATTTGAAGCATTTACAGAAATTTAAAATAGTCCGTCATGAAAAACTGATTATGTCGCTTTGCAAGCTAATCTAGCAAAGTACTTTTTCTGTTTCTATTAAAATCATTCTTGTTCATACTATCATTGGATGGTGTTTGGCGAGGAATATTTTAATATCCGCCTAAAGCATTTGTCCATAAACGTGCAGACCAACTTGCTTTGCATACAAATATATATCGCATTCGTAATCAAATCGTTGGGGCTAATTTATTGGAATACAATGAATGCTTTTTGGAGTTCCGTTGTCTAATTCGAGCATTACATTTTTCAATACTATTAGATGCAATATTGTAGTCCTCTGTACTGTGTACACCATACCCACAGAGCTGCGCCGGGCCGCATTTCTTTGCTGAAAAGATTATTTACTTCGGAAAGCCCTTTTCACATAATGATCTAATGGATATACCGGTTCTTTCTAAGCACGAGCCAGCCGACAGGTTTCTTACATGCCGTTGATCATTTAGGATTTGCTCAACATGACTATTACCATAAAGCAAAATATATATAAGAGGCCTCATGTAGAGATTCCGAGGTTAATCTATTTTACTTTTGGCAACCTGTATAAGCCTAACAAGAACAATACACTATAAAATAACTATGCCGATATATTTATAAGATACGTATATATGGATTAAATATATAAAAAAATTAAATTTGTGTATATAAATATATTAAAACTATAAAATAAGATTAACCTCGGAAAAACCTGCCTATAAAATTTGCACTACTTGATTTCTCTTATATATTTATTGCTCGATGCTATTACCAACTTTTATTGAACCGTTGAGGAAGAGCTTTTTCGATAGTTTTTGATTCTCGAACCCCAATATTTAACTTATGTACTCTCGAGTTCAATCCTTATTGCATTACACCAATTACTCTATGGCGATGATTTTTCATGGGCAACAAACTAATTGGTGCTTAACTTATTGATTAACATTTATGACTAAAGAAATTTTAATTTTTTAAACAACGATTTGGCAGAATTCTTTGATGTTAATCCAACACCATGAGAAAGTATATGTGTTAATATGTGCAATGGATACTCTTTACAATAAGGCATTCTACGGCTAATACGATCGTATACCTACAGATACCAATCACTTCATTAAATATGAAAGAACGTATTAGAAATGCTTTTGTATGTAAAAATGGCAAAAGGCTTGGGAGTGTTCATTTTAAGTGACACACGCTAATCTGAAATAATTTCAGATGAACCGTAACGAAGAAATTATTGTGTTTAAATTTATTTCAAAATTAAAAATTAGTTTTTCTTAAAAATTAAAAAGAATTTGAAATTTTGTTTTTAGTTACGTATCTTAATATTTTATTTTTTTGTCTTAATTTTATAATTCGCTAGCTCAATACGCACAGCAGCAATATAGGTATCTTTAATATTACTTTTTCCATTTTCATACGAGTATCACGAGGGTTTTAAATTTAATTAAAAAAATGAATTTAAAGATATTTAGGGTGCGAAACCCATTTTAAAATAATTTAATTGCAGTTTTATCTTTTAAAGTTTCGCTTCAGCTTTTAATGATGTAAATTTTCTTTTGCTTTTCAGATTCCACTTTAACTTAACGGAATCAGGTAAAATTTTTTTGTTTAAATTGTTATACGTATTACATTTTAAAAATTTAAAGGTATTCTCTGTTTTAAGATAGAAACTTGTTTATTAAAATATAAATTACTCGGCTCAATTTCACTCGGCTCAATTTCACTCAGAACACCAAATACCACTACCAAAGGGCAGAAGTGAGCTGTGCCTCCTCCTGAGAAAGTTTAAACCAATGGATGGTTGAACCTTAGCAGCATAGAGATAATCAAATACAGGTAGGAGTGAAAAGCCACCCTTTGCCCTTTGGTAATTGTGTGAATCAGCTTTCGCTAGAAGATCAGCAAACTCATTTCCAACAATATTATAGCGAACAGGCGTTCATTTAACCTAGTAACTTTGGAATTACCTAAAGGGTTAATCAATGAAATGAGCACGTCTACCAGACAGCGCTTAATGTAATGTTACACTTCACGGTGTGAAGTTTCAAAGCCTTCCAGCTTGGAACACTGCAACGAACAAACCAAACTACCGACTTTGGGTATAAATACGACTCTGCTTCTGCACCAAGAACTTGGAGCGAAACCGAACAAAGGTTCCTTTAATTTATGGTAATCATGCTGTAACAGAGAAGGCAAAATACCATAAAAATGAATTTGTAGGTTGCAAAAGAGAACAAACTTCATTGCTGTTGCTGCTATGGCCAAATTTCAGTTGAAAGTTTCGGCAACAGGTAGTAGACTGTAGATAAAGGTTTATTCCCAGTACTTTGGTTTTTCTTTTCCCAAAAATTTTCTTATTCCTACTCCAATTTATGTGAGCTTTTCCTCTGAAAAAAAATTGTCAGAAGAGTCATAAAGTAGTTATATAGAACACAATTACTCTTGTTTAAGAGTGGCTCTGAAACTATTAGTCATAAAAATGAAAGCTCGGCTTTTAAAGCAAAATTCAGAAGTATGGTTTCAGAATAAGGCAAATACCTGTTTATGATACAGAAAGCGTTTTCCCTGGCTCAAGAGAAGTAACTTATTGTGATGCAAGCTAATTGGTTTTATATTGTGGCGATGTTTATAGACTTAAATGTCAAATTTAATTGTCAAATTTATTAATTACAAATGAACTCTCTAAAATTATGGAAGAGATAAATAAACCCGGTCTACCATCGTAGGTTGTGCGAAAAACAAAAATATTATGTTTTTTTATTTTTTCCATTATTATTAAGAAAAAACTAAAAAGCACAAGTCAATATTGAGTTTAATGTAAATTGGTTTAATTTAATTTATATGTTCATTTTTACAAATAAAGCCTTAGCAAGTGTATAAAGTTTCAAAAGTTGTGAAAATTTATTTAGTGTGAATATCAAAGATCAATAAAGCTAGTCACCTTTAGAACCAGTGCGAAACGAGATCAGGACACACAGAGTGAATATATAAATAGTGGGTCTAGGAATAAACTAATTACCCACAAATTGGTGACCCCGACGTGATCTGTGCGCTTCCCTATTCGTAATCAACTGTATTTTGCAACTATTTTATTCCTAAACGGTTTCATCAGTCTTGTGCTGTGGATTTTGGTGTCGAGTGCGGAATTATCTGCCGAATCTATTGGGTAACGAGCGATCAGCAGGACACCGGGCAACAATAAACAACAACAACAGCAGGACACCGGGCAACAATTGTAAACGTGAGTAGATCGGGTAAGTTTTTTTTCTTTAATTTCATTGAGTTCATTGCCTCAAATTTAAAAATAAAATTTTATTTAAAAATTAAAATTAACTCCGGCATTTTATTTATTTCCTTTTTTTTTTTTCCTCCACTCGATTTCGCATTTTTGTTTCGCGTTTCTATTTAAGTTTATAAATGTCGTCTGATACTCCATCCAACTCCCCGGTAAATGACGAGGATTATGGAGATGCAAGTTCTCGGATGCGGATCCAATTAATTCTGCATCGCAACTACAAAATTTATTCGCAGAACAGTTTCAATTGTTTCTGCAAGCTCAAAATTTATTCCGGGATCCAGGAGTTGCTCAGTCGTCTGGGCAGTCTGGTTCAGGACCTGGTTGGACTGGGGTCCAAAATCCAAATTTGGAGATTGGAGCGGTCCGATTCCGACCTCCACAACCGTTCTATGGTCAGAATCCGGCCGTTTGGTTTACGATTCTGGAGTCGCAGTTTGCTGTCGCGAACATCAGGTCGGAGACCACCAACTTCTCTCATGCAGTGGGGGCATTGGACGCGAGACTGCATGATCGTTTCGCGGATTTAATTCTCCGCGATAAGGGTACACTTCCTTACTCGGTGTTCAAAGAGGAAGTGATTCGCGTATTAGGCGAGTCAGAGATGTCACGCCTAAATAACGTCCTGACGAACCTGACGTTGGGGGATAAAAAGCCGTCACAATTACTAAGTCAGATACGCTTGAACGCTGGCAGTAATTTCAATGACAAGTTGCTCAGACAACTTTGGATGAAGAGGTTGCCTTCGCAGATTCAGGTTATACTAACCACTTTTGAAAACAACGTGACGTTAGATGTTTTAGCAGCACGAGCCGATAACATGATGGAGGTGATGCCACCGTTAGGGTTAAATGCTGTTAAATCGTGCAACCCTTTTGGCCCATCCTCGTCTGCAGCATCTAACGGGTATGTTGATCCAGCTGGCATTTCTGATGCTTCTAATTTAGACGCTAAATTAGAAGACTTTAGAATTAAAATTTTGGCAGAAATTAAAACTATGGTTAACCCTAGATCTCGATCTCGTTCAAATAGTAGAAGTCAAACAAATTCTCGTTCAAGATCTAGAGGTCGGGTTAACCCAAAATTCGATTTATGTTCTTATCATTTTCGGTTCGGTGAAAAGGCTCAGAAATGCCAGCCTGGCTGTAAATTTTATGATAAAACCTTCGAAGGTCAGTCGATCAAGAAGGATTTTTAAATGTTCATCAGGACGTGACGACCGTTACTGATGAACCTACTACCAGTCGTCTATTAATTCATGATGCGAATTCAAGAGTTGCATTTCTAATAGACACTGGTGCTGACGTTTCGGTTGTTCCACTCAAAATTTGTCACATTCCGCAGGCATTAACTACCTCCAAATTATTCGCTGCGAATGGAACGCCAATTAAAGCTTATGGAACAAAAATTCTAAATTTAGATTTTGGGTTACGGCTTAATTTCAAGTGGGAATTTATAGTGGCAGATGTCTCACTGCCCATTATCGGAGATGATTTCCTTAAAAGTTCTGGTTTGATAGTTGATCTTGGCAAACATCGTCTTCTAGATCCAACGACATCATTGTTTACTGTTGGTTCTATATCTCTCACAGCCGAGTCTACACTGTCTCAACTAGACAAATCTCAGGTAAATAATCAAATCCAGCAACTTCTTTCTAAATTCTCAGAAATTATGACAAACTCTCTAAACGTCAAACCAGTTAAGCATATGATCACTCATCGGCTGGAAGCTTTTGGAGCACCGGTTTCTTGTAAAACTAGACGTTTGGCACCTGATAAATTAACGATTGCAAAACAGGAATTCGAGAATCTGATGGCACTAGGAATTTGTCGTCCGAGTAATAGTGCATGGTCTAGTTCTTTGCATCTTGTCTTGAAAAAAAAATGGAAATTGGAGACCATGTGGAGATTACCGAAGTCTGAATCGTATTACTATTCCAGATCGTTATCCTATTCCACATCTTCAAGATTTTTCGTACCAGCTTGAAGGATGTACAGTTTTTTCGACTCTTGATCTTGTCCAAGCTTATCATCAAATCCCTATTGAACCGTCTGATATTCCAAAAACCGCTATTGCGACTCCCTTCGGTTTATTTGAATTCACTAAAATGACTTTTGGTCTCAGGAATGCAGCACAAACTTTTCAGAGATTCATGCATTCCGTATTGTTGGGACTTAATTTCGCATTTATCTACTCAGATGATATTCTGATAGCGTCTAAAACTTTCGAGGAACATCACGCGCATCTCGAACTAGTTTTCCAAAAATTATCAGACCACGGTTTAATAATCAATCCTGGAAAATGTATCTTCGCTTCACCTGAAGTTAAATTTTTAGGACATTTTGTTAATGCAAATGGCATTTTACTTGTTCCAGAACGTGTTGAAGTCATCAAAAATTTTGAACGTCCTTTAACGGTTAATCAACTCAAAAGATTTTTGGGGATGATTAATTTCTACAGACGTTTCATTCCAAACGCCGCGGCTGATACAATTTTACTTAATGATTTTCTTAAAGGTTATAAGAAAAATAGTAAAATTCCAATTAATTGGTCAGCAGAGTCCATTGATGCCTTCAACAATTGTAAGGAGAAATAGTGTAAAGCTACTCTTCTTGCACACCCTTCATCTACGGCTAAACTCGCTATCATGGTAGACGCTTCGGACACAGCTATCGGCGCAGTAGTTCAACAGTATATCGGCGATATTTGACAACCACTCAGCTTCTTTTCGGTTCGTCTTAATGAAACGCAACAAAGATATAGTGCTTATGACAGAGAGTTGTTAGCAGCGTACTCTGGCATCAAGCATTTCAGATATCTTTTGGAAGGACGACAGTTAACGTTGTTTACGGACCATAAACCACTTGTCTACGCTTTTTGTCAGAATCCGGAAAAGGCATCACCGCGTCAATTCCGACATTTGGATTTCATCGGGCAGTTCACAACCGACATCCAACACATATCAGGCATAGATAATGTCGTCGCAGATACACTTTCCTGCATTAATCTAATTTCTATTCCTGAAAGTATAGATTATGCACAAATTGCGGATGCCCAAACCAATGATGTTGAGCTTGTCCAAGTTTGTCCAAGTTCCGTTGAGTTTTAACTCTAACAAAACTATATATTGTGATATTTCGACAGCTAATCAAAGACCTTTTATTCCAATTGAATTTCGGAAAAAAGTTTTTGAAGCCTTTCATAATCTTTCACACCCTGGAAATAAAGCAACAACTAAATTATTGACGAAAAATGTCATCTGGCCCTCCATCACGAAAGATTCAAAAACTATGGCACAATCCTGTTTAGCTTGTCAGAAATCCAAAATTTCAAGACACACCGTTTCACCTCTTGGATCTTATCAATTAACTTCGCAACGCTTCGCAGAAATTCACTTAGACATCATTGGTCCTTTGCCTATTTCTGACAATCAGCGGTATTGCGTTACATTAATCGACAGGTATACGAGGTGGGCTGAGGCAGTTCCAGTTCCTGATATTACTGCAGCTACTGTCGCTTCTGCGGTATACTCCACATGGATTTCACGCTTCGGGGTACCAAACGTTATAGTCACCGACCAAGGTTCGCAGTTTGAGTCTTGTCTTTTTAATGAATTGTCAGCGTTGATCGGATTCAGACGAGTAAGAACGACGGCTTATAACCCAAAGTCCAACGGTATGATTGAGAGATGGCACAGAACGTTAAAGACCGCAATAATGTGTCACGAGCGAACTGATTGGGTAACGTTCTTGCCAACCGTACTGTTAGGTTTACGCACGTTATATAGTGAGGAACTTAAAACTTCTCCTGCTGAACTTGTTTACGGAAGTACGTTGAGAGTGCCTGGTCAATTACTAAATTCTTTTTCGACCGATAAAATTCTTCAGACAGATTTTGTAAATAATCTTAAAAAACATTTTGATGAAATTAGACCGTCTCCGGCAACCAGGCACTCCAATGTAAAAACTTTCGTAAGCAGAGAGCTTTCAACGTGTTCACACGTATTTTTAAGGTCGGATTTTGTGAGAAAATCCTTACAACCACCTTATTCAGGACCGTTTAAAGTTCTCGAAAGAGGGGATAAGTTCTTCACTATTGACGTAAACGGCAGGTCAGGTGTGGTGTCTCTGGATCGCCTCAAACCGTGTTTCGCGGAGAATGCGGACATCGTGGGATCGTTTCCGGCGGCTGATGATACACACGTGTTAAAAAAGGTTCGCTTCATTCTTCCACCGAAGGAACCAGTTCAAACCAGAACTGGAAGAAGAATTAGACCACCAGCACGTTTTAGCTGAAGCAGCTTTTGGATCACCCTCGGTTCTTTTAATTAGTTTATTTTCGGCCTCGCGTATAGACTTGTATTTTCATAAATTCTTCCGAATTTATTGGGGAGGGAGTATTGTGGCGATGTTTATAGACTTAAATGTCAAATTTAATTGTCAAATTTATTAATTACAAATGAACTCTCTAAAATTATGGAAGAGATAAATAAACCCGGTCTACCATCGTAGGTTGTGCGAAAAACAAAAATATTATGTTTTTTTATTTTTTCCATTATTTTTAAGAAAAAACTAAAAAGCACAAGTCAATATTGAGTTTAATGTAAATTGGTTTAATTTAATTTATATGTTCATTTTTACAAATAAAGCCTTAGCAAGTGTATAAAGTTTCAAAAGTTGTGAAAATTTATTTAGTGTGAATATCAAAGATCAATAAAGGTAGTCACCTTTAGAACCAGTGCGAAACGAGATCAGGACACACAGAGTGAATATATAAATAGTGGGTCTAGGAATAAACTAACTACCCACAATATTAAGCAAAACATTATAATAAATAACAGCAGAAAACGATAGAAAGCAAATAGAATAGGAAAACCTACAAGCCAGTTTCAAAAAATAAAAATATGTACATCATTTCACAACATAGCAGATGATAATGTCACCTGTTGTTAAGATCAAGAAAATATAGCTAAATTAACGTTAGAAGATGCACGTAATCTACTGCTCATCGCATGCAAATTAGAAGACAAAATCGATTTAGGTAAAGTTTAAAGAACTCAGGTGACATTTATTACACACCATATTCTTGCTATCCTTGATAAAAATGATGCTTCAATATGCACTTTTTAAAAAACAAAAACACATCATAAAATTTGGCTGTGGGGGTTAAACAAAAGTCAGACAGTAATTTTACCGAGCCATTGAAATAATTAGTTATTCAAATTTTGTCATTGACAACTTCTTATTTTTATAGTTACCACCAATTGTGTCAAAAAACTTGATGTGTTTATCGACCAAACCCCACATTGCAACCAATTTACATATTGCTTGTTAATAACTGCATCAAAGAATACATAAAAGGAAGGTGCTCGGCACAAGTTAATTGATTATATTGCAGTTTTTTATTATGGTGCACAGTTGCTTCTTCCCGTATATGGAAGCGCATCGATTTATATGACTTCATGATGAAAAGTTTATATAAATTTCAGGTAAAATAAATCAGTAAGCTGTGTATGATATCATTATTATATGCCGATAATTTGCTTCAGTGGGTGAAAATCTAAGAATTAGATGTGTTAATCTAAATAAATGTGTACCGTAAATGGAACACCATAATAATTACCAGTAGTAAAAGTATAACTCGGTGGGTGATCTGTTAAAGAGCATTTCTCCCATCGTTGTTCGTCCAAGTGAATTATTTGCTATTTGCTTACCTGAAAATAAAAAAGACAAAAAATTATTATTCATTTACTACCTGTAGTCAAACACTATATGTAATTTTATACTACTAGTAATATAAATAATCCGATGCCATATCAAATATTGAATTCATGATGTTAATGCGACGCGACTTAACCACAAAATAATCGCGGTTTACAAATATGTTCGGTTTAAAACAAAGCACTGCGCGGGGATTATATTGAAAAGGGTTCAACGTTAGGCAACACATTTATGTAAAAAATCGAAAGTGTTGAATAATCGTTGTAGAGTTTTGTCTTGTGGTTTACAAATTTGTCTGTTGGTAAATCAAAGAAATTATTTTGTTTACGTACAACAACAATCAATCAATTTGATGAGAAAATTGTTTTGCTTATTGAGTTAATTGAGCGCAAATAGTTTTTAATTGAGATAAAATCGCACGCTGTTTGCAAGGTTAATTGTATAGTTCATAGTCAATCAATTTGAATCGCTTTTCAATTTATACAATTCTATGCTTAATAATTTCCACTCATTTTCCAACATTGTAAATTTGTATTTTTATACTACTAGTATACTATATCAATTTACGTGATTCTTTCATCATGCTATAGCTCTCTTGCAGTAGATTTGTACACTAGATTTGTACACTACAGTAAAATGCAAAGTAAATAAAAATATTTTTCAACTATTTCGATTTTGAGTAGTATTTTGCCGATTTGAAAATATAACTCAAAATTGTATGTAAAACGACGTTTTTCAAAAGTAAATAAAAATACATTCTGATTACTAAAATAATTTTTCTTGTGTTCCTACATCCTCAATTGGATCTTAATTTTTATAATTCTTTAATATTTTGCAAATTTTCTTAAGATAGTTTCCAATACCCTAAAATGTTTATTTCTTTCGAGAATTGAGTGATTTTTTATATGGAATTTTACCTATAATTTACTAGAAATAACTAATTTTTTTTAACAATTTCCTTTATCTATTGAATCTTTCAAACATGAAAAGAACAATAAGTTTTCAAATCTTAAAAACTAATGTAATTATGTAAATCTGCGGGAACAGAATCTACTTTTGTTCAATAATTAAACTTAATAATTTTATAATTTATGCTATTACAGCCATCGTTTTCTTCTTTAATCGCGAAGACGTAGGTATATCTTTTAGGTTTCGCGCCCGCAAATTCGGATGAGATACCAGTTTCCCTGCATAGCTGATTCGCATCTTTTGTAATTGTCTTTGACAGTTAGGATGCTTATGTATATTTTTGTTTTTTTCGAACCAGAGTGCGTGCTCTCAGAATTTTTGACTGTGTTCGTTTGACAATGTCGTTATTCGAATTTGAGGTTGATTACTATAATTAACACGCATACGACCAAATTGGTTTAATCATTGTATTATAGCTGACCTGTGACTGAATAATCAGTCACGTGAATACATTTTATTGAATTTTTGGTTAAGAAATGATTAAAAAGATTTTTTAAGATGTAAGTTTGATGCACTTTTATCAAAAATAAAGTAAATTCATATACGCGGGTAATTTTTAAATCTTAAACCGCAAGCACGCGCTCACATGCACACAGTATGACTTACGTGACAAGTCAAATATTCATATCTCAAACGGTGAGCGTAAACTTGGGATCACATGACCTTTTATGCGCCCAAACCAAATATTCAAATCTCAACTTCGGCTGGAGACATTTTCATTATCCACTGCAGCAGTTGTTTATGAAATGCATCCAACTGCTTTTCGTTTAGCAGTTGAATTCGTAATTCAGCTTCTTCGGCTTCTCGAACTGTATCGAAGACTTGCGGGGACTTCTCGATGGAATTGGTAAGTAAGACTACGGAACTTTTCGATGAAGTTGGTAAGCCGATCATAGCGCAAGTAAGTCCGTGCTGTATAAGAATTATGTTGATATCGTGGAGAGCCAAATTTTTTGCTACATTTTCAATATGGTGTCGGCTGTAATCAAGAGTCATGTCATCTGCCTACTTCATCAAGAGATCAAGAGGTTTTGAAGGTTGACAAAAGGAACAAGTATAAGCGAGAATCTCTCGAAGCTGTCTTGGCATTTGAAAGACTGCTGTTTTTGTTAAGCAGTGATCCCATTCATCATCGTTTACCAGACTCCGTGCAGCTATAGCTTCTTTGAAGGTTTTGTAAATAAAACCATTGAATGTTCATACAAATGCAAAGCTAGTGGAACCTCGAATATGTAACAATAGCAGCCGCAGGAAGAAACGTTCCTAATCTCTCAAGCTTACTGTGTACATTCGTGCAACAACCTTCTCTCCACCTCTTTGACGAAGTTTCTCTTCGGAATGAGTATCAGTATATAGGAAATGACGTGCGTTTTGATCATTGAAGTTGAGCCGAAACCATGACTCAAGCTTCGTTCGGCCAGTTTGTGCTGCAAGCAACGCTTAATCTTCATTACCTGCTTCGAATGTAATTATTTGTGGATTCGGTAGGTGGACAGAAAGACGCATCACGGCATAAGATCGATCATGCATTTTCGACTCGATAAAAAAATAATTTGATATCGCGATTTTCAACAAAGTAGCTGACATCTGGTGAACAAAATATAAATCATAGTTTCCTATGATGCAAGAGGGATTTATGCTTTGTTCATAACATCGGGAAAATAGCATGGTATTAAAGTAAGAAATATTTCAACTCGAGTATGAAAAAAGTAGGCGGAGTTTTTATATTTTGAAGCGATTTCATTATGGTGTAGAGCATGGTTACCAATACCATGGACATTTTTCCCGATGTTATGAACAAGGCATAAAACTGCCATTACAATGAATTTGACAATTCTCTTCTCATATTTCGATGGCATAAATTTGTTGTTGCAAAATTTCGGACGCGGTTTGTGGATTTTTATGGCTACATACGATTGCCGTATGATCTGCGAAAGTAGACGTCAGAATTTGCGAAGACGTTGGTAGATCTGAAGTGAAAATTAAATATACTGTCGGGCCAAGCACACTGCCTTGAGGTTCTCCAGCCAGAATGTTTTTATCGTTCGATTTAGATGTGTTGTTTTTGACATAATATCTGCGATTTGACAAATACGACTTCATAAGTTGGAAAATTTCTGGTAATTGAAGATTAAATTTATGAAGCAGACCTTCGTGCCAAACTTTATCGAATGCTTGGGCAACATCCAAGAATATGCCGGAGCAGTATTTTTTCTTTTCGTATGCTGACCTTATTTCTGTAGGTACTCGGTGCACTTGCTCAATGGTTCCGTGCTCGGCTCTGAAACCAAATTGATGACTAGGGATGGTATTTCGTAGTTCCGGTTTAATATATTCGTTAATAGTTTTTCGAATACTTTCGAGTCGATTGGTAGTAAGCTTATTGGTTTATATGACGAGACTTTGGTAGGATCCTTGCCAGGCTTCGGGATCATTTTTATAGTTGATAATTTCCAGCACTCAGGTATATATCCTGATTCGTAAATTGGATTGAGTATTTGAGCCAGTCATCCAAAGGCACACTCAGGTAGTTGTTTAAGCATTTCACCTGTAATTCGATCATACCCAGGGGCTTTCTTTAATTGAATTTGATGTGCAATAATAAACTTTAACAGTGGTTTCTTTATCTTAAATTTCCTCACAGGTTTGATTGCTGTTTTTCTGTTTGAACCATCGATAATCCAAGGTTTGAAGTGAATATACTTTCAAGGTAATCACTTTTTCCTCATCACTTCTAGCCCATTCACCGTTAGAAAGACGAATTGGCGGATTTAGTTGCTGAGACCGTTTAAGGTATTTAGTAGCCTTCCATAATGAATAGATTGTGTGCGAATGGGGAGATAATTATTTAAGATAATTTTGCATATAATCCATCTTGTTTTTTTGTAGTAGGTAGTTTTCTTTTTGCCTGATTAAAGTTATGTTTAGCATCTTGTGGTCGATTAATTTGCCAGATACGTCTTAAGCGACGTTTCTCTGTTAATATTTTTTCTTTTTCAGCGGATGTTATGGTGTGTCTTGTATGTTTGCTCTTTGGTGAAGGCGAGGCCGAAATTGCTGCGTTGACTAGTAGATCATTTAAGTTTTCCATAGCAATGTTTATATCGTTAGCTGTCTGCAGTGTAGACGTTAGGTCGATATGTGAATTGATGTACATCTTGAATTTTAACCAGTTAGTGAAGTTGTTCGTTAGATAGTTATTCGTAGAAGTTGGCTTTTGGTTGGCCCAGTAATGTAGTAGGACCGGAGAGTGGTTAGAAGATAATTCTAAAAGTGCTGTAGCTTGGATTATTTCTCGGTTTATTTTACTTGTGACTGCAAAATCAAGGACGTCAGGGATTTCTCGACGGTCAATAAGTTGGGTGGCCACACGACGCAACATCGTAGTGGTTTTCTTGAATAACATTCATTAATTGACGTGCCCTTGGAGTAGTCAATCTTGAACCCCAGTAGGTATGTTTGGCATTAAAGTCGCCGGCGACCATAAAACGTTAACCCAGGGTTGCAAAAAATCGTTTGTTCATATCTGCCGAAACGTTATTATTTCGAGGGCAATATATTGAAGCGATGACTAAGCTTTCTTTGTCGAGGTCCACACATACAGAGGTTGCTTCAATTTCCTCAGTGCTATATTCATTTAGAACATAATGGCAAATCCGCTTTTTATAATAATAGCAGTTCCCCCTCGAGTTCATCCCCAAGGGATGTTTTGTATCATAAACTTCGTAACCATTAATTCTGAAATTGTGTTTATCGGTTAAGTGGGTTTCAGAAACTAACATAAGATCAATTTCGTGTTTATCTAGGAAATGTTCTAATTCAAGTTTGTGTTGGTTTATACCATTTCCGTTCCAGTGGCATATCTTCAGATAGTTTATCGGACACATTCTAGTTTCTGGATCATAGTGGTTTGATTTTGCAGCATGGCTTGTAGCATATTTTGCATTGTTGTCATTAATTGCATCATCATTGGCATGCAGTTATTCAGAGTAGCTTCAACATTTGAAGATTCACCTTGAAGAACGCTTGCGTATGTTGGTTTGCTGCTTTGTGTTCTGGGCGGACGAGAGTCATTTGGCGAGAGTCATTTTGGTCAATAACTACATAAGAGAGAATGTTTTGATGCAAAATAATAAAAATATGAATTATTGAGAATCGATTGACTTGAATATCTTAGAAATGAGTGAACTTTAAATTGTGCCACTGTTGCAGGAAATGAGTGATATGTAAAAAATAGGTCCCGGTCGAAATGGCATGTTTTAAAACGGCATTACACAAAATTGCATATTTCAAAACGGCATAAGATACAAAACGACATAATGTGTGCAATATAATAGGTAATTCTATGAAATTTTAAAAAAAACATTTTTTTTACAAAATCATCAGTATCAAAAATTGAAACATGTTTTTTTTAATTATCAGTCTCTTCTAGAAAACAAAACATTTATTACATTATCATTTCTTTGTGATCACAGATCGAACTGTCGTATTCAATTTTAATTAATTTACGCCATCTGTGCAAATTAATAGAGAAATTTAAGCAATCTTGTTAAAAAATAGTTGGAATTAATTGATTTTTTTTACATAAAGATTTAATATTTGGTGATGTACCCATTATTTTTAAGCACCACATTATATCGCCGCCCCATAGAATCTATCATTGATTGACATCTTTCAACTGGGATTCTCCATCAACCATTTTGAACTTTTTCTTAAAGCAGATTTATATTTTTTGGCCTCGGCAATTTACTAAAAACACATTTTAACTCACCCCACAGATTTTCTATTTTTACATTAATTTTATTTGCAGTAAACCAGTATTTTACCACCTTCCCCGTGTACTTCGGATCGTTGTCCTGCTGAAACAGCCAGCGGAGGGGCATATTTTTATGGGCATACGGCGGAAGCATGGTGCCCCTTAAATGTCCTCCATATAAATTTTTTTTACCACGATTTCCGTACACCCAGCATATAGACCCTACAACACCATACAAGACCATTTGGATTGGTCAACAACAAAATGGCGGAACGTGTTATGATCCGATAAAACAAAAATTAATTTTTTCGGATCGGATTGCGCCAAACAATATGTCCGACGACCCAAAACTAAAACAGTCGAACCGCGCTGTACAGTAAAAACTGTCAAACATGGCGGAGGAAACATTATGCTATATAAGATTGTTTCTCGTATAGTGATGTAGAGCCTATATACTAGGTCCACGAAAATCTCAATAAAAAAATGTATATGGAGGACATTTAAGAGTTACCATGCTTCCGTATGCTGATGCAAACACGCCCCTACGCTGGGTGTTTTAGCAGGACAATGATCCGAAGCACACGGCGAATGTGGTAAAATACTGGTTTACTGCAAATAAAATTAATATAATGAAATAGCTACGTAGCTCAATCTGCCGATCTAAACCCAATAGAAAATCTGTGGGGTGAGTTAAAACGTGGTTTTAATAAATTGCCGAGGCCAAAAAATATAAATCGGCATTTTTCAAAACGGCATTATTCAAAATTGCATATTTCAAACCGACATAGGGACAAAATGGCATTATTCCTTGAACTTAAATCTTTAAAATCCCATTGGTAATTTTTTTGTAGGCGCACAAGAGAGTAGAGTAATCCGGCACGATCATGCAATTGTAGTGACTAACTAGAACTTTAAAGCTCTATATAAAAATTTAGGTGCAATGCATACTAAATCTTCAAATAATTCGTAATTCCAATAAGGCAAATACCTTTCTTATAACATACCTACTAAAGTTTTTATATAAAACATGTAGAAGAAATTTGGCATAATCAATTTTATTCCAAATCATTTGTAAAGTCCACCATACACAAGAACATGTGAAATTTGATCTTAATCGACATGTCAAATTTCATAATGTTCCATTAATAAATATCTGTACCTGTTGGTCATATTCCAGAAATCAATGAAAAGATAATTCTAGATTCATAATCGATTAAAAGATTCTATTCTACCCTGTGCAGTTTTAAAAATGTCGGTTTGGAAAATGCATTTTGATAATGCCCTTTTGTACCTCGGCATAGGTACAAAACGGTATTTCTCGTTTTGAAAAATGCCATTTTGGAAAATGCTAATTTGAAAAATGCCGTTTTGTACCCATGGCGTTTCCTACAAAAATTCTTTTAAAATGCTGTTTTGTACCTTTGCAGTTTTTAAATAAGCCGTTTTGAAATGTACAATTTATAATTATGCAGTTCTGAATGGATCCCGTAAATAATATATATATATATGTAAATGTTAGAGTGTTTCATCGTGTTATATCGTTTTTCCTAACTATTCCAAATCCTAGATGTGCTGGACAACGCCAGTCCTATTTCTAGCCTGATTACACATGAGGGAAGAAATGCTGTATAAGATAGCGAAATTTTGACAGTGGAAAATAAGAGATTACGCTACTCGCCGCAAGTGGCAGCACTATCACTAAAGAGAATTAATTTTATTATGTAATTACCAGCGGAAATTTTTCATTGCATTATGTATATATTTTTCACTAAATAATACATCTCAGCGGAATAAAATATTAAAAGTGATCTTTAAAATGGCAAATTGATTGATCTCCGAAGTTTCTTTAGCATATGAAATCTTGAAATTTAACAATATTCCGTCTTTCCGGCATTTCTTCCACTAGTAACCAATACTTTCGGTTGTTTTTCTAATAGCTTAGGTTATACTGAGACTGTATGGAAAATTTAGGGAAAATTTATGAACTAGAATTTTCACAAAAATTTTTTGATTTTCTGCGGCCAAGTAGGTTATTTTCAGTTTTTCGCCAATATCTTGTGTCAATTATCGCAAAATGATTGAGTCTACAAATACGACGAATACGACATACAACCGTGCGACATACTATACATATACTACGACGTACAAATTAATAAATAACAAATACTAATTTCCAAATTATAATCAATCTAGAAACGGTAATACGAGAAATGTCACTCCGGAACCGCAGTCGGTCGCCTTATCGAAATTATAATCGATTTGCAACGCAACAATCAAGACCACGATCACGACCTCGCTCACGTTCACGCAATGATCAGCGAACACGAAGTGGTTCTCGATCACGAAATGTCGAAATACCAGGCGCATGCTGGTATCACGCGAACTTCGATAAACCTCGAAAATGTCGCCCGCCTTGTAAATATGGCGCGTTAACGTCCTCACAAACACAAAACGATACGGCAAAAAAACGACTAAGTCGTACGGTTGCATCGGCTACGAACGAATTAATTAATAGGAATAGCCGATTTTTTATATACGACAAAAACAATAACCTGAATTTTCTTATAGACACGGGAGCTGACCTTTCGATACTCCCTGTCAGACGTTACGATACGTCATCATTTTTATTGAATTTGTAATCCAACAATCTAGTTTTATCAGTCGCCAGTGGCTCGAAATTGCTCAAGGTTAATATCGGACTCAAACGCCCGTTTACTGATGCTTTCGTTTTAGCTGATGTAAATCGTCCGATCATTGGCGCTGATTTTCTCGGTAAATTCGCTCTATTAGTAGACATCAAACGAAAATGGCTGATAAATTCAGCGACTCGGCTGTTAATCAATGCCACGTCGATCAGGGTCGATACGCCCACACCGATACATTATATGATCGATAACGATTATGGTCGGCTACTAAAGAAGTTTCCTTCCATAACAGCCGAACCAAACTACAATTTACTCGTCAAACATTCCGTGCTACATCATATCGTAACGACAGGTCATTTACCTGTATCTCGACCACGAAGACTAGATCCGATTCGTCACAAAGCTGCGTATATCGAATTCCAACATAAGGTGGAATTAGGGATTTGCTGCGCATCGTCATCACCCGCCTCTTGCCCTTTTCGCGTGGTACGAAAGAAAGATAACGACTGGAGGCCATGTGGAGACTACGGCCGACTCAATTCAGTAACGATACCGGATCGTTACCCGATACCACACATCCAAAATTTTTCGATGAATTTACATGGATGTTCGTACTTTTTCGCGGCTCCCGAGGATGTACATAAACGGCTATTACGACTCCATTTGGCCTTTACGAATTTACACGCATGCCATTTGGTTTAAAAAACGCCGCTCAAACGTTTTATCAACGAAGTCACGCGAGATTTAGACTTCGTATTCACGTACATCGACGACATTCTCGTGGCATCGAAAAATGAGGAACAACACAAACTACATCTCGAAAAACTTTTCAAACGACTCGATGTGTTTGGTATCAATATTAAGAGTTCTAAATGCGTTTTCGGTTCGAACTCTCTCGATTTCCTCAGCCACACAATCACGTCGAATGGTATTCTGCCGTCAAAAGAACGAATTAATGCCATTACGGAATTCCCATCCCCAACCACGATCAAACGTATTCAGCAATTTATCGGCATCGTAAATTACTACCATCGCTTCATACCGAAACTTGCTGAAACACTCGCCCCAATCCACGAACACTTGGCTGCTCTACTAAAGAAGCCCAAGACGCCGAAAAACTTCTCTTGGCTCGACGAATGCCAAGACGCATTTACAAAATTAAAAACGGATTTGGGTACAGTTACGTTATTGACACATCCACTGAACGATGGGAAGTTCAGTATTACGACAGATGCATCGAACACTGCTGTCAGAGCAGTGTTACAGCAACACAATAACGACTGTTGGGAACCTTTGGGATTCTTTTCAAAGAAACTTACGAATACCGAACGAAAGTATTCTGCATTCGATAGGGAAATAGGGAATTACTCGCGATCTATCTTTCGATTAAGCATTTTAAATATTTCGTTGAAGGTCGGGACTTCACTATTTATACCGACCATAAACCTCTGACTAGAGCAATTCAGTCTAAAACTGAACGCAATCCACGACAATCAAGGCATTTGGATTACATCAGTCAATTTACCACGGATATTCGAAATGTGAACGGTAAAGATAACGTTCGTATCCCGCATGATCGACAATGAAAGGGCAACATCGAACGATAAAACGACAATCGAATCAGTCGAAACGAATTTCGACTATCACAAAATAATAGAGGCACAAAAAGCAGACCTAGAACTTCAGAATTTACTTTCTGGTTCCAAATGTCACGCTAGTTCGACTTATAAACTAGAGCTTTTTAAACTGCCTGGAATCGAAATATACTGCGAAACATCGACAGGCGCGAATCACTCATATATCGCAGAGCCGTTACGACGAAAAAGCTTGTTTATCTTGCCAGCGATCGAAAGTCTAACGACATACAAGGGCGTCGATTGGACGATTCGAAATTCCACCAGGTCGATTCGAACATATTCATTTGGATATAGTTGGTCCGCTTCCACCGTCCAATGGATATACGTACCTCTTAACCTGTGTCGATCGATTAACTCGATGGCCCGAAGCTTATTGCATGACCGACATGTCTGCAAATACAATTGCCAAAACATTCGTAAGCAATTACGTATCTCGATTCGGCGTTCCACAAACGATTACAACCGACCAAGGTAGCAATTTGAATCAGAATTGTTCGCCGAATTAACGAAACTCCTTGGTTTTTATCGAATACGCACGACTGCGTATCATCGGCAAGCGAATGGCATGGTCGAACGCTTTCATCGACAGCTCAAAGCTGCTTTCAAGGCCCGAGAAAGCACGATTCATTGGAGCTCCGAAATTCGTATTACTTAGAATTCGAGCTACGGTTAAAGCAGATCTCAAGTGCTCACCATCCGAAATGGTCTACGGACAAACACTTAAACTACCTGGTGAGTTCTTTCCCGAAAATCCTCTTTCTCCTCCAATTTCAACCGACACAGTCGTCGACCAATTACGCACAACTATGCAAAATCTTATTTGACTAGTGACCAGGCTCCTGTTTTTGATGACTTTTCAATAAAACCAGTTCAGTGGTCTCAATTTCAGCTCGAATGAGTTCTTAAGATCTTGAATTGTTTGTTGGTCATTACTTTACAATTTACTTTTCAAAGAACTTCAAAGAAAATAATCAAACGATGTCAAATCGCATGATCTTGGAGGTCATCAGAACCTTGAAATTAAGCAATCATCGAACTTGGTTGCCAATAAGTATAGTGTTTCACGATTTTTGTGCTATGTGACACCGTCTTCTTGAAACCACACATCATCTAAATCAATTTCATCCAATTTTGGCCACAACAATCCAGTAACTTGCCACAATAGAAGTGCTTGGCACTTCAAGTACATTTTCACTGATCCAGTTTCTTCAAAACGTTCAACAATTTTGCAAACTCCAGGATCTGTAGCACCACCATGTTGACCAAGATCATCAGTTTCCATTTCTCAAAGAATTAACAGGTGGCCACCGCATAATATTTTTTTAAGCGTAAAAAAAAACCAACAGATAAGGAGCACCCTTTATTTCGTAAAATCACATCATATGTGAAGCGGGCCCTAGAGATTTTACCACGCGTCACCTACATAGAGCTATTGGAGGAAACTACCAAACTTTGAAAAATGCCCCTCACATATGTTAGAGTGCTACATTGTGGCCAATTTTTATATCATTGTTCCTAAACCTTTCAAATCCTAGAGATTCAGAGTAATATATGATACAAAATTTAAAAAAGTAACCTTGGTCGAATCGTTAGGGTGACCTTCTTGGCCAAAATGAACAATAAAAAGGAAAATGCATATTCTGTAAATGTATAAATGTAATTATCAATTCAAATTATACTGTTGTGAAGTTATCCGTAAAGCGCACGCATTACGTTCCACACGCTACTTCAATAATTTAAAGTGACAGAAAGCCATGCAATTTGTCAACAGAACCTGTAAATCACAGTTTTCTCCGTATACGTTTTCTACGTCTATCAATTGTTGATCTTTTTTAATTAATCATAAATTTTTTTGTTAGTTGATCACCAATTCCGGATCACAATTACAAAAAATCGGGATCTTATAGTCATGATTTAAAAACGAGCTTCTGGTATGGTTTGGGTTCTAGATGTCCTAACTTTTAGGCCAAAATTCCGGATGGGGATTGGGGTTATCCTAAGAATTTCCGCAAAAAATTATTAATTTAATAGATTTTTCATATGAAAACTTTAATTACATTGAAACCATAAGAACAAATTGCGGTATGGATGTGTGGGTGAGACACCGAATACGAAGATATTAGACGAGTATGCGCCTTCAAGAGGTATGGACAGTAAGAGATTTTGACTTGGCCAAGCATACCGAACTCGGACTAAAAGTACAGAATGAGTACAACGCAGAGGGAAACAGTTATAGACTCGGCCTGGGTGTACTATTCTCATAACCAAACACGCCCAAAACAATAATGACGTTCGATGACTTTAAAGCGCCAGAAGTAGCAAGAGAAGTCTCGAGGAAAAAAGGTTGGGAAAATTATTTAATTGCTGTAGTGGCATTATAAAAGTAATTGATGGTGAATACTATAAGCTTGAGCTGATATTGAATATCTGATTAAAACACGATTACAATAATTTTAAAATTATGCCAGTCAAATATATAAAAATAATAAGCATAAAAAATATGCTACTACCATATATCATACAAACACCACAGTTTGTCTCATGTTCTTTTAGAATAAAATAACAATAAAACAATATTTGTTCCTACTATATATTGTTACACCTCCAATAAAAAGTGACAACCATCGCAAATATTTTGCATATACGATAACTTAAATATGTACACAAAAATAACAAAAATATTTAATGGGATTGTGTCTCATCATCGAAATATATACAAGCCGTCTTACTATAAATATATACGATATCGTGCGATACACCACACATCACACATTAGGTTGTGTAACCAAAAACCTATGCAAAATACCGATTAGTCATCAGTCAACAGATTGCGCGCGCGATGATTTTGTTGTTTTTCATAAACATCGACGGAAAAACTAGCACAACATTCGTTCACACATTCATAATTAAATTCTAATCACTCAGTTAATATTTATTAAACAAACCGCAATATCTTCATTAAATACTTGATGCGGTATAACAACGACAGTGCCCTAAAAATACAACAACAAATATCTTGGTACAGAATTATAAGACTTGTGACTTATGATTTGTTATTTTTTCGAAATAAGACAAAACCAAACAAAAAATTTAAACTGTCTGTAACAACAAACAACGAATGGAATGGATTAAGTGGTAAAAAGAAATTCTTTCTCAAGAAAAATATACGGAGCTGCGCTCTATACCACAACAAAATATTATTTATTTTTAAAGAACTAAGAACAACAACAAAATTAAATAATAATAATATAAAATTCTAATTATTCTATTTATTTATTTAAGAACGATTTCTTGGAGTATTTCTTGTTCGGTCTTAGAATTTCTTTTGTGTGTGTGTGTGTATTTGTAACACGTACCAAAAACATAAATAGCTGTAAAGTGTTCGAAAATAAACGATTTAAAGCGATTAACACGTTCGAATCTAAGTAGAGGTAGAGTACATGGTGTACGGCGAACATTAAATGGTAGATCGTTAGCACTGCGCGTATTAGATTTTAACCACCTTGGGATTAAATTCTTGTTTTGTCTTACTTAAAAGGTTAATGGATTAACCATATTAACATGACGTCAGGGGAGATGTACATAATAATCAAGCCTTTATCTAAACGATATTATAACACAAAAGAACATTAACTTTCCATTAGTAATCGAGTATATTTTATATACTGGAGAAGTTTACGTATTTACGATTAAAAAAAAGTAGGAGCTCTGATCTTGTTCGTAAATATGTTGGATTCGAAAAGTTAAAGTTACACTTTGCTTAGAAATTTACTATATTACTCGAATTTTTCGCCGGCTACTTTAATAATTTTTTTAAATTTCTCTTCTTTTTTAAATTAAGACATATAATTTTTCCCCCTACTAAGGGGAAAATTCCAACAGGGTATCTCGATTCAAAATTATTCTCTTAGTAGGGAAACAAATATCAGTAAACTTGAAAACAAATTTGAAAAAATGATTAAAGTAGCCGGAGAAAAATTCGGATAATATAGAAAATTTCAAAGCAAATTGTATTCCGATTGGGGAAATTTCCACCGATTTCAAGAATATAGGCCCAAGACACCAGGGTATGAGGAACCTAATAAAATTCCCCCTAAATGAAAAAGAATTAAAATTTTAAAGCTAAGTCCTATTGTGTTTTAGATTAAATTTTATTTTAATTTGATACTTTAAACCTATTTAAATTTAGCCTAAACCCAAATAACTCCTAAAACTAAAACTGCAAATTCTTAACTGTCTTAATATTTTGCCGTCGTATCCTGAAATTCGATTCAAAACAAGATGTATGTAACAAAGGGCAATTCAATGACCAGCTTAACATTTTTTATAGTAAAATGTACAGCAGATAAATTTTTGAACTTGCGATCAGTCGCTGCAATTCGGGTTTAGGAAAAACAAGAACACAAAACAAACTATTTTAACAGTTCGGAACAAATAAGAGCGAGCATTAAATTAGGGCTCAAGTCATCTGGTCTGTTTGTCGATATAGCTTTTGATAGAGTAGACCATGCGATTCCCCTAAAGAAATTTTATTGTTGTGGCTTCCGTGGTATAACCTTTAGCTGGCTTTGTAGCTACCAATCTGATCGATCACAAGTAGTGCGTGTTAATCATCAACGAAGCGGAAAACTGGCAGTTACGGCAGGAGTTCCTCAGGGATCGGTGTTGGGACCCCTGTTATTCCTTGTTTCCGTGAATGGAATTTTAGACGTCGTTTTGCAAGCTCCCTCACCGCTTTCGCTGACGATTTTTCGTTTGTTTGCTCTGGTTCAAGCAAACAGGTTAACATATAAGGGATCGAACACGATTTTGTCGCCCTCGCAGGCTTAGTAAGTAGTGTGCTTGCTCTGTGACTCGGGGGTCCCGGGTTCGATTCCTGGTGGTAACCAGTAAAAAAGTTGCGACTGGGTGTTTTTAACGTGTCATATGTTATTTATATATATGTTCGTCCATTTTCAGATTTTCAAATTTACAGCCATAGTAGTTACGGCTTTGTCCTTAATATTTTTTAGATTTACTAGCGGAATGGCTTAAAGCTCACAACTTACTTTTGATTGAGAAAACTAAAATAGTACATTTTAGGGATAGGCAGGAACTATACCTGATGCTCTTTCCTACCACGGTTTTAGCTGTAACAAAGCTCAGACATGCACTTCGCACAAGAAGATGTACGTCTTACGCCTCTTTTGCCCGTTATACTTGCGGAGGTTAGTTGCTTATACTTTAGTTGATTCTATTCTTCTCTACGGGCTGGCATGTTGGGGGAGTGCCTGTAAAACATTAATGAATTCGCTTGTGGTTCGACAGAAACATATTATCCAGTTAATGACTTTTCATAATGCGCTATCTCTTTCTTGGCCCATCTTTCGGGTTCTAGACATCCTGCCACTAACACACATGTTTGTCTTCAAGCTCTTAAAGATTTTCTATATTATGAGTAGAAATAACTTTGTCACTTGTTCTGGCCACGGTTTTTGATTGAACTCGCAATACAGAAAATATATTCCTAACTGGAGGTTAGGTTTTCGTAGACATTTCTTCAATGTGGTTGCACCCATCATCTTCAATAATTTACCGATTGCAATTAGAATGTCTGGGAGCTTCTCTGTCTTCTCTAAAGCCCTCAAACAGTATTTAACTGCAACGCAAGACGTAGAAAAACTATTCTTAATTCTAGTTTAAACCAATTTTATTTTTTTAATTTTTATTTACTTAAGATAATTTAAGTATTTTTGTAACTTGCTGTGTTCTTTTAATGTAATTTTATTGTTGATTCTATTTTTAGTTATTAAGGAATCATTGTGCCCGACACGATAGCTCTAAAAGCCTAGGGTAAAAAAAAAGTATTGATTACAAATGCATGTTGCGCGTAATTGGCGATCGAAATTTGAAAGTCACTTACACGACGAATTTCACTGAACCCGCTCGCCCATTTTTCAAAGATTACTTTTCTTTTCGTGTACAGCTACAAAATTGTGATAACGGCTAATTAAATACTGTGAGTATAAATACAGCAGGGAAATTTTGGAATTGAAAAATGATATTTCGCATCCTGTTGAAACCAAATTTAATGTAATCAGTTAGATTATTTTTCTGCTAAACCACAACAACTTTTTCCAACTTTTTCTTAAAGTCGATGATAATAAAATTCAATTTACACGAATATATACTAGAAATCAACTGATTATAATATTTTTCAAAAGAAACTAAGCCGAGAAACGTTTTGTTTATCATAAAACTGTAATTTTCGAAAATTAATTCACATAATTAGGACAAAATAAAATTTCCCCTACAAGATACAATACGCTGTGTTTGCATATTATTCAGATTGAAATAAACCTAGGAAATAGGATCCAAGCGCAAATTTTATCAATTAAAAAATTCATTACATCACTCCAATTGAACATATTCACTGCCGGCTAATAAATACAGTGACCGAATTTATACGAATCCAAAAGATGATTTATTTGTAGGAATTTAGAACCAAAATACTCTAGAGACTAAAGAACTTGACACTTCAAGGTAGGAGGAACGAAGCACACATTTTATCGATACAAAAAATCAACAATAAAATGTTTAGACTGCTAAATGAAGTTTGTTCCAAAGTGAATGAAATCATAATTGATAAGCATAACAGTTTTATGTTGTGATCACTCAGTAAAATCAAAAGCCACACTAACACTTTATTAGCGATTTAATGTGATTCCCCCATCTTTCAGGCAATTTACGAGTTCTCTGAAGAAATCCTTGTCTTTGGAGGCGATTCATTCAATAAGCCAATTTTCTGCCAATTTCTAATACATCGACCGGAATAAGTAGTAAACTGCAGGTGCTATGTCTGTCATTTTAAATAAATTTTCACAATGTTTGCAACATGTGGTATTGTAATGTCGTGCTGAAAAATTAATTTGTTGTGTCTATTCACCCATTCTGATCATTTTTCCTCTATAGCCCGCGCTTCAAATGTATTAGTTGCCGTCGGTAGACATCGCCATTGATAGTTTCACTTGAGTCTAGCAGTTCATAATATAGCGCACTTTTCTGATCCCACCAGATGCAGAGCATAACCTTATTGCAATGAATATCTCGCTTTGGTTGGGATGGACCAGGTTCCTCCAAGATGTTTTACGTTTGAGATTCTCATAATAAATCCATTTTTCATCTCCAATAGCTATTCGATGCAAAACCCCTTTTCTTTATTGTCTTTGAAGCAGTATATCTCAAATGATTTTCTACGTTTGAGGTCTTTTCCTATTAATTTATGTAAAGGGTTTTCCAATAAGAGGTTTCATTTTGAATAGCCTGCTATTTGAGCAGCTGTCAATTTTTGACATTTGACAAATAAAAACACATTGATACACGCTTCAACAACTCATTGAAAAATGGGTGGAAAGTGTGAAACTGGTGGAAAAGTTTGAGCTGTTGGGACAATTTAGTAATGTGAAGAATCGAAACCGTATGCATCTCTCAAGAGCAACTGAGAATATTGCTGCTGTAGCCCGTAGTGTTGTCGATTCCTCGTCGATCTTTGGAATTAGAGATTCCACAAATGGCAGTACATCGTATTTTGTATAAAGCCTTAAGACCTAAGTCAACTCAAGCCGGTCGATCACCATAAACGTCGTATCTTCGCTGATTGATGAGGTCCATTTTCATCTCGGAGACTACGTTAAAAAGCAGAATTATCACAATTGGGGCTTAGAAAATCCAAGAATGATTGTTGAAAAGCCTCTCCATCCTCCATGTGTTACTGTTTGGTGCGGTTTTTAGGCTGGCGCTGTAATTGGACCTTACTTATTCGAAAATGAGGCTGGTGCAACTGTTACGGTGAATGGATTGTGCTACCGAGCTATGATTAATGATTTTTTATGCTCGAAATTGCAAGTTATTGCCGTGGACGACGTTTATTTTCAGCAAGACGGCGCTATGTGCCACACAAGGAACGAAACAATTGCAATTTTGCAAGAAAAGTTTCCTGACCGTGTTATTTCTCGAAGAGGTGATCACAATTGGCCACCGAGATCTTGTGATTTAACACCTTTAGACTTTTTCTTTGGGGCCACGTGAAAGATATGCTGATGCTCCACAATCAATTCAAAACCTTAAAGATGGAATTCGTGAGTTATCGAGGACATACAGCCGCAAATGTGCGAATTGGTCATGGACAATTTCATGAAAAGGATATGGTGCTGCAATCGTAGCCATGGCGGCTATTTGGCTGATATATCGTTTTTAAATGTTAATGGTATACCTCCTCTTTACAATGAAATAAATATTCATTGATTTTTCTTAAAAAATACTCGTTTTTTTAAATACCAAAATGAAACATCTTATTGGAAAACCATTTAGAACCCAGTTTCCGGCTTTTTCAACAATTCCGATTGCTGGTAAACGTTTTACCAATTCCATAGAACTCTTGTTTGAACTAAAATTACATTTAAATTGGGCACGTTGAAAGTATCAATTTGTTGGATTAAAACTATTTGGTTTTGGGGTGGTCATACTCATACCTTACTGTTCGAGAAAAATCGTTTAGTGGCAACTTTGCGATAGAGTTGCATGGATATATCTGATCCAGAGCCCATTTTTACGACGGAGTTACGACGGAACGATTTTTCTAATTTTACGAAGAGTAAGATCAAAATTTGACGGCCTAATTTCGCAAACTAGCCACGAAACGATTTGTCTCTTATTTTACTAAAAGTAATTCAAGAATTGGACCATCTCTAGATCACATAGCCTTAATCCGACAAATTTATAATTTTATGTGCCGAATTTTAATGAAATTTTTATATTATGTTGTATGCATATGTCTGGCTCAGGGCCAATTTCGCAAACTTGCCACAGAAGGATTTTCCTCTAATATTAGTAAAAGTAAGGCAAGAGTTTGATCATCGCAAGACTACATAGTGTTAATCCGGCAAATTTATATTTGTACGTGCCAAATTAAATTTAGTTGTATAATTCAAATACAAGTTGTATGGATGGGCCACATGACCAGGGCCAAATTTCGCAAAGTGGCCACCAACCGATTTTCGCTAATTTTACTAAAAGTAAGGAAGATATGTGACAAGATATTTGAAAACTACACAGCCCTAATTCTACAATTTTATATTTTTGATATGCCAAATTAAATGTAATTTTAGTTCAAATATGACGTTTATGGATAAAACGGTTGTACGACTAAAATTCACAAAATTTAAAACCGAACTTTTAACGCATTTAATTTTTTTATTTAACTTCGTTTCTAATAAAATCCGGACCGGGCTAACTACGCAAAGTACTATTGACTTAGAACCAATTAAAACAAATTTTGGGCTGGGCTAACTTCACATAGAAGCAAGTGTTTTTTTTCTATTGATTGCCTGATGAAATATTTTTTTTTTTGGATAGAATCGTGGGATAACTTCGTATATTTGACGTCAGTTACCGTGCACCATTTTTTCAAGTATACTCCAACTAAAATCGATACCAATTTGTAATTTAAAGCACAACAAGCACCTTCCCCCATCGCCCTTTTCTAACCTGTGGCCCTATTCTTGAGATTGGTGGACATTTCCGCATTCGGAATATAATTTGCTTTAAAATTCTTTATTTTATTCGAATTCTTCGCCGACTACTTTAATCGTTTTTTTTTTCAAATTTGTTTGCAAGTTTTCTATTACAGTAGATCGCGTGAATAAAATAAAACCAAGCAAGTTCATGTTTACGAGATTCTTCATGTTTGCGGGAGACGATTTTTTTCATATGAAATTTGGATTTTCACAATACAAAATTCAGTTCATTAAAGGTTCGTCAGGTTAATTGTTATGGAAAAAATCAGTAATTATTTTTAGTCGTTTTTTTGTTTCCAAGCGTCTTAAAACTGCTCTGTCCCTCAAATTTCGTAAAACTATTATTTCATTTAAATTCACCCTTTATAAAGTCTTATTGAAAATTTCATTTGCTTCATTCGGTCGAATTTTTTCTTTCGGCTCGGGATTAATGTCTAGGTCGCTGTCCTCGATATTTTTATCAGTTATTTCATTTTACATATCTGCATTCCATTATCCTATTAAATTTTATATACGCATAATTTAGTAAAAGTATTAGAAAAAGCAATGCTACACAAACCTGAGGGTAAATGGTATGAAGAATCTCAATGGTATGCTCTATTGCTGAAGTAATTTCAGCATTCCATTGATTTCTCAAAATACTCAAAGAAACATCATCATCTGGATCTTCCTTATCTTCAACAAAATTTAGTATGTTTTCCAACATTTTGCGATCATACTTTGCTCATGTCTTTCCCAAGCCGCAGTTAAACAAAGTATAGCATCTTTAAGATTCAATTTTTTAGCGACTCTGATATATCATGTTCAGTAGCTACTATTGAAGCTAATAAATTAGTACGATGATAAAGTTTGGTTATTCGTTTCACATTTTGGTTTATTGGCTGAATGAATGGTGGTGTGATATTTGGTGGCATATAAATATTCTTATTATTATGCATCCATCGTTTGATTCTAATTCGTTTTCAGGTGGATGAGATGGAGCATTATCCAACAATAAGAGAACTTTTACTGGCAGGCGTTGGCTTTTCAAAAATGTTCGTACCTAAATTTGTTGATGATTTATGGAACCAGACTTTAAATATTGCAGCTGTCATCCACACAGTTTTTGAATTCTTATAGTACACAGGACAGTTAAATTTTTTAAATGATCGTAGATTTTTAGCTTTTCCAATTACCAACGGTCGTAATTTATGGAGTCCATTTGCATTAGTAAATGCTGGAAAAGTAATGCGTTGTTTTTCATATTTCCTTCCAGGCGCGTTCTTTTCTGAAACAAAAGTGTTTTCTGGTGAAAGTTTCCAGTTCAAGCATATTTCAGCTGCATTATAAATTTGGTTTACAGACAGACCATTTACAATTATTTTGGCTTGCAATTTTATTTTAAACGGCTCCATAAGTTCAGTTTGAGAGAACAACTTCTCTTCAGTAATTTTAAGCAAGCACACACCAACACAAATTTTAAAACGTTGTAGCCACCCATCACTTGAGTAAAAGTTTAACTTTTTCTTTAAGCAAATTGCCCCTTAAAGGGACATTTTTATCGTGCTGGCCAAGAAACCAATGACATAATTTCTTCTCCATTTTAGGATATTCTGACATTTTAAGGGTTCTTCTCTCACCAGGCCCCATAAAGGTATTGTTCACCGCGTTTAAAATTGCATCACTTTTTTGTTAATTGCACAAATATTAGACTTAGCAAGATTATATTTTTTGGATAAATTTGTAACACTTGCTCCTTTACGAAATTGTTCAATAATTTCAGATTTTTCCTTCAATGTTAAAACTGTTATTTTTTTACCCAAAACTATTAATCGCAGAGCAAATAAAACATAAAATACACTAGTTTATCACACAAAGTATTTTCTCTTACTGCTGCACTTTCAACTTTACTCGATTCAAATTATGAAAAAAAGAATAAATTGGGAATCCCCGAATTGTATTTTCAACTTCAAATTTAGTTCTTAATTTTAATTCACTCTGCTTGTTCAAACACAAACACTTTAATACTAAAAAACGTTGCAACGAATGAATCTTAATAATAGTAAACGCAGGCCTAAACGGACTTTCGAAAAAAATCATTCCACAAGTTGTGCTCGAATTTTCTTCAGTGTTTTGTGTAGCGTTATAAAGGACAACGACAATATCTGGGTTAACTCGTTTCAAATTATGAAAAAAGAACAAATCTGAAATCCCCGAGTCGTATTTTTAACTTAATTTGGTTCAAATTAAAAACAAACTGGGAATCCCCGAATCATGCGAGAGGACATTCGAGAGTGTACAAAATTTAATTCACGTTATCGCGCATTCTCTCTATATCTCTTTCTAATCAGTAGGCCGGAAAAAAATATTTGAACAAAAATTACAAATAAATTCTTTCCCAAGTTCCCTACTCCCGGGAAATTACCAAAATAGTGCCACTGAGTAAGGAAAAAAATAATCAATTATCCATAAAATTCCAAATAAAATTGTAGCAGGCTTTTGATTTTACTGGGTGATCCAAAAATTAAAACTTAATAAATATTTTTTCCTGATAAAGATATGATTCAAATTGCGACCAAAATAAATCTAGCAGACTGCTTTCTCCAATTTTCCCTAAAAAAATTATTTATTTTTATATTTTGTATCGATAAAATGTGTGTATGGTTCCTATCCAGATTTATAATTTGCTTTGACAGTTCACTGTACGCGGCCTACTATCATATTTCACATAACAGTTGAAAAATCGTTTGATATCTGTTTTAGGATTAAAACACAACATAAGTACTTCCCTCAAAATTAATTTGGACAGTTTACAGAAATGATAAAACCCATTTATTAATTTTCAAATTAGAAACATAAACTTTCGCTTTTAATCTTATATGACATTCTATATACTCGTATACATAATTAGTTGCGAGTTTCGAAATCAACAAGTTTCCCTTTCGATTACTCTTCTGTATATACTCGTAAGTATAAAAAATTACTTAACAAATACAATATGTTGTCACTGCGTTAATCTTTTAATTGAAATCCATTAACCCATCAAGCCGATATTAAATGTGAAACCCCGACACAACAATAACAAGATACCAACATATAACGGAACAATAACATAAAATAAGAACAGATGTAGCAATTACATTTCCAACTGAACAATTCAAACTGCATCAATCAAATTGATTAAAGTGCAACGAGCGCCGTAATCACCAAATTGGTTATCATTTGTGTTTAACTTCGATTGAATCGGGGACGCAACCGGCAACCGTACTCATATTATGTATATGTAATTTATATATGGGCGGTTGTTATTTTGAGAAAGGATTACATAAACAATAAAAAATAATGTATACGTTGCATTTTATTCCAATTTAACATTTATCCGGCCGAGAGCAGATGCATTTCACTTTTATATGAATTTTGCAACAATAATAAAATATAAATGTTCCCTTGATGCGAGATGATCTGAATACCGCACATATTTCGTCGCCCCTTAATAATATTTTTATATCGGATACGGATCTCCCTCGAAAAGTAGCAGTAAGTAAATTTTTTTAATTTAAATTTGGGTTCTTCCTACTCTCTCGATTGGATTTATTGTGAGTCCTATTTAACTTTTTGTGTATCATCGTCATCATCGTAACCAACAAAACCATAATACACAATGATGTAGACAAGAGACACGTAAGTTGATATATAGAGATGAATTTTAAAGTATCTTTAAATACACGAGAGTATTCCGCTTATGCAAGTTGATATGGGGATATAGAGATTTAAGTGCGGAACAGCAATCAGTCGTATACAGATATTTGAAATGTATATGGGTACCATAAAATTTTTGTCTGTTGTGCAGACGTGACATTATGTTGTCTGCTTATTTATACATATAAGCAGTGTATAGTGTACGAGGAGTACTCTAAACGGTACGTTTGAATTATAATACAAGAATTGGAAACCCGAAATGAATATTCATTCGCATAGTGATAACACGGCGTGGAATTATTCTGTGTGTGATGTTATTATGGTAATTTCGCTGCTATTCTACATAAACGGGTACGTATTTGATTATACGGTTCTAGAGTTTTGTGTTTTCGTATTTTTATTGCTAAATGTGTGGGTACTTTATGCTAATGCAAAAAAAAACAACGTTATATTTTACTCGTGTATGGTGGTGATAATTTTATTTAGGTTATAGTTTAGATAGCAAAAAAATTAGGGTCTTTGTTCTTTGTGTGATAGACCTTCACCGTCGAAAAAATCGATATTCAGAGTGCCAAGTCCAGTTAGGCGTTAAGTATAGCTTCTTGATTGCACTATATATGGATTCTCTAAGGGAAGTTGGCACAGGCGGCAGCACCGGAGCTTGTATCTACTGTATTAATATCTCCCATGGTTGTTCTCATTATCTGCGATGCTCGAATTCCAGGTTATCACTGATTTTTAAGCACAAAAAAACTACGCTTCATAAAACGCCGGTGGTTTTTCTTTTATTCAGAACTACTTGTTCAAACGGTGCGGGTAAGCGGGTACACTTTCGAATTTCAAAATGAAACTTTGCATACCGGTTAAGCCCAATTTGTGCTAATTAGTGCTCACGGGAAAAAATTACTGCTAGTCCAGGATCCGAAAAAACGGGAAAATCAAATTTCAAATTTCGCTTGAAAGACGAAACAAATAAAACCCATTTAAGCATAATTTTGAAACTTCCAAAGACTACACTGACGAAATTTGTGCTTATCATAGAAATATGATTTTCATAAATTTTTATTCACAAATTGAGGAAAACAAAGTAGCCCCTAAAAGATACTATATTAAACAGAAAAATACAGAGGTATACCGTTTAATAATATTTGTGTTGAACAGTAAATTAAACAAACGATGTAAAATGTTCTAAAATCCAAGAATAACAATTCAGATAGCATATTCCTGTTAGACATGTTCATTGCCATCCAAAAAATATAGTGGTTGAATTTGTTCTAATCTAGAATTGGCCCAATTCCATTGAACAGCAATCAGAAGTACCAACTTCATTGGTTTCTAGAACACTATGTCAGAAATGAGAAAATCGTTAATTCAACGGTCGTTGTTGTTGGAATTGGGCCAATTCTGGATTAGCTAAATTCAGCTACTATATTTGGAATTCCAACGGATGGAAATGAACCTGCCTGACAGGAATATGCTATCTGAATCGCTTATTATTGGATTTTAGAACATTTTACGTCGTTTGTTTAATTTACTGTTCAACACAAATATTATTGAACGGTATACCTCTGTGTTTTATATCTTTAATATAGTATCTTTTAGGGGCAAGTTTGTTTTCCTCAATTTATGAATGCAAATTTAGCAAATATTTAATATTTCTATGATAAGCACAAATGTTGTCAGATTAGTCGCCTTTAGAAAGTGTTAATATTAGGCTTACATTATTTCTGTTTTCTCAAAAAATCAAGTTTTATTTGTTTCGTCTTTCAAGTGAAATTTGAAATTTTCTTTTCCCGTTTTTTCGGCTCCTGAACTAGCACTATTTTTTCCCCGTGAGCACTAATTAGCACAAATTGGGCTTAACCGGTATGCAAAGTTTTATTTTGAAATTCGAGAGTTTCCCTGGTGCAGTTACCAACACGTTCAAACTGTTCCAAGCCTGTATTGCATTTTGTGTGCTCCTCAAATTTGCACCAAGGTGGTTTTCGTAATATAAACGATCGATAATAAGGAGTTTGTTATGCACATTTACTTAAACCAAAATTGCTATTATGAAATGTTATCTGAGTTTAATTTTAGCAATTCTTATTCTGAGCTTTATCTCCGCGTTGTAACATCGAGGACAATGAACCCGCTGACTTCTTTGTGCCTGAGCAGGTTGTTATGTGGAACGTGAATATTAAACGTGAAGCCCCTAACCTTTAGAGAGAGTAAGACAATTATAAACAACTATTTTCGTAACTAATCAAAGCATACCCGACTTGTGCCCTCTATACCTATCGAGGATAGCCTCGAAAATGTGGAGAGCACAACTACGATTGTAACTATCCGGCTTCAGATCTCTTACTGCAGGTTGGTTATTGTCACTGCCGTGGTTTTAGCCAACTCAGTTTGCCAATTCAGATTGTCGAAGAAACTTTAATTGAAGAATATTAGGTCTGTTTTTTGCAACCAAATACCGAATACTGGTACGCGACAACTCGGCGAAATCAACTCGGCGACGGACAACTCGGCGACGGACAAGTCGGTGACGGTCAACTTGGCAACGGTCAACTCGGCGACGGGAAATAAATTTGAAAAAAATTAAAAGTGAAGATAAAATTTACTGATTCCGGGATTGTACCCATTAGTTCGGATGACGTCATTTTTTCAAAACTGTTTTAGATAAAATATTAAAATTACACTGATTCATGAAATTTTTTTAAACTCGACCTCGTCTTAATCGATTAAGATCGCACGGGTTTCCGATTGGCGCCGTGTATTGATGCGATCGTGAGCCCGTTAAATTCATTTGAACCAGCTGATCGCTTATATCTGAAATATTGAATACATTAGCTAAATCGCTAAAATTGTTACTGTAATATTTTTCGAGTTCCATTAAAGTTCCTGGTATTATTCCAGAACTCCTTTCAAAACTAATTTTAGAATCCCATTACCATCCAACATACAAAATCTCATCTTAATCGATTAAGACATGGTCGAGTTTAATAAAATTTCAGTTTAATAAAGTTTAATTATTTTATTTAAAACTGTTTTTAAAAAGATGACGTCACGCGAACCAATGGTGTACAATCCCGAGATCAGTCAATTTTTATCTTCATTTTTGTATTTATTTCAACATTTCCCCCGTCGCCGAGTTGATCCTTCCCGAGTTGACCGTCTCCGAGTTGTCCATCGCCGAATTGTCCGTCGTTGAGTTGGTCATCGCCAAGTTGACCGTCGCCGAGCGTGCGGTAGCTGCATCTAGCAAATACATATGGTATCCAAAAGTTGATGAGGTCGCTCGGTGATGGTTTTATGACTTTCTTTGAACTTTCGATTGTTTGGCATGTTGAAGTAGAACAAACGATTTCTTTAGAAATGGTTTGCAAGATCAGCTGGTTTTACACTATAAATCCGTGTTCGAACCGTGGTATATTAGGTCTGAATAGACTCCTAGTCTAACGTAAAATCTCAAAGCACAATGATAAAAGCGCGTGACGATAAATAAAATAAAAAATAAAACACCTTGTATTTCGCCCATATCTGCAGATCTCTATACTAACTTTAATGTGTTTCATTAGGCGTCGTTTAATGGCAGTCATTTTATTTAAAGGATATTTAACACTTTACTATCCTGCAGAATTACCATAGAGAACCAGATAATCAAATTCAGTCGCAGTATTAAGCATGTGCTCGTGTAGTTTAAGTAGTTACTGTGGTACCAAAAGACGCAGAACAAAGATTGATACTCATATCGCTTGCTTTTAAAGTTTTCAATGTCGAGTATTGATTGGGTACCCAATTTTGATCGAATACTCCAGTAACTTCAATTTTCATTTTCAATTTTCGTAATAGCAGAAACGAAATATGGAGGAATCTTTAATGTTGAAAACTATCTACGCTACAACCACGCCATGCATTTAGCCATTTTTGTTACATATAAAAATTCAAGTATCAAAACCGGAATAGAGAATCTCCACGAAAAGAGCGATGATGATTTCGTTAGCTTCAGCGATGGAGATGAGGAAGACCATACAATTTTTCAAAAGATCGGCAATTTGGACTAAAATTTTAAATAAAGAAAAACTGGCAAAAGTTGGAACAGTACTAAAGATCCTTCTCGGTGGGGCACTCTGGTAACGTCCGTCAACCGTTTTTGAACCTATACCTTCATATAAATTCTGCATATAAATAAACTTGCCGTGAAGCAAATTTCCAACAATCAAATTACAATTTTATCCAAAGTTTCAAGTGCTCTTGAACCCCTAAAGTTTGCTGTTCGCTGATGTTCAGCAGAAGGTACATTGTTTTACGTATTCCAACTGTTAAAAAATTTAATACTTCATTATCACAGGAGCTGTTAAGGTGATAAGGTTATTGTCACTGTTTTTTCGTATGTACAAGGCTAAACCATCACAAGTGAACATTATGAAAAACGATTGTATGATGAATTTGAAAAAACGTTGGAATAAGTGTATCGAGCTAAAAGGAGACTATGGTATGTTAAAAAATAAAGTGAATTTTACATTTTAAAAAAATTATGCTTACTGTTTGATTCTAAAGACTTATCAACCCACCCTCGTAGTTTCAAATTATACCGAAGTTATGGCTTTTCATGGCAAAATACACTTCAAATCGATTTAGAATGTTACATAATCGGTTGGTTATGGATCGATAAATTAGCTATAGCACATGCATCATAATCAAATTAACGGCTCAACACACCTTCACGTAGTAAAATATTTTTAATTCTCACTTCGTGGCCGCCTGGGCAATCGAGACAAGTATATACGAGACCTACCTATTTATAAATTTGCATCTAGTACAAAAAAATTTAAACAAATACTTCACTAGCAGTTCTTCTATACTATTAGCTACTATTAGCTAGAGTGGTTCCACGCCCTAGCTACTATGCTCAATGTGTTTTCCCAGAAAAGAACCGCCATCGAAAGAAAAAAGTTTCGCAATCTCTGCAGCGTATTTTTTTAACATTTGATCGATTTTATTTGTACTCGAATTTCAATAAAAAGCAAACAACCAAATTATAAATAATTAAGAACCAATAGCATAAATCAAATAAATATTAAACCAAAAGTATATACACGATCGTGACTGACACATGACATTGATTTAATTTACGTATGTATTACATTCTATAAAAAAAATATTCATAAATTAATGTCGATCATCATGTATACATAAAACGATATAATACTCATCAGTTTAAAGCATAATTAAATTAATTAATTAAAAAACGAAATACAAAATTATGATCATCGATCATTCCATTAAGAGGACAAACAAGAATATTATAAAACTAACAACTGTTTATCTGCACGCCTTGTTCTCTGTATATGGCAGTTGTTGGTCGTTTTTTATATAAAAATTCAGTAGCTAATATAAATTTATGGTACACACATTATCGAGTATAGAGAGGCTTATTGTTTATAGCTTTATGTGTATACATAAAAAATAAAAAATTATAACCGAACGATCAACTATGATATCATTTTATTGTCATAATTGATGATCGCGATCACTTTACAATATTCAAAACAACAATATACTATGCATGCATGCATCTCAAACTTTATCTTTGGCTTTGCATACACACAATGAACGTTGTTATGAAAAATGTCTTTAGATCACAACAACAAAAACAACAACACGAAAACCAAATTTAATTAATTTAAATTAATTTAAATTATGTATGCGTCTGGAAAATATTTATGTATTTTTTATTGAAATGAAAAGTTTTTTTTTTGTATATTATTTATGTTGTTTTGCTGTAGTAATTTTATGTCGCTGAACTTCATAAAACCATCGTGATCAACATCGGTTGATTGTTTGTTGTTGGTATTTAATTGAGATGCATTTTAATTTATAAAACGAATACGATACGAGTATGTTTGCATAAAGGGTGGTCACAAATTCCGCAAGGTTGGGTTTATTTTCATTTCGCACGATTCTAATTTTTATACCACAGCGTTGCGTCACACAACTTTTGGGTCACGTTGTACATTAGAATTATATATGGTATAGATCTATATAGACGTGCGGTGCTGAGGGGGGTTTGTTGTGTATATGAAAACGTACGATTGTAAAATAAATTTTTTGTTGATATGAAATATTTTGTTTGTGATTTATTGTCTACAAATTTTTTTATGTGTACGATGCGCGATTTTGGGGTCAATGTGATCGTTCGTAATGTTTTTAAACGAGCTAGATTTTGGTTTAATTTAATAATTAGATTACGTTTTAATATAGAGGTCAAGTCGTTCAGATTTTGTCCATATTTATTTAAAGTTGCATATCTAGCTAATTCTTACCGAGAATAACAACAAAGAATTCGACCAACCGAATCGGACTACTACACTATTTCAGATATAAAGCGGTCACCGGTTGTTGAAATTTGTATGTTATAGTTCTGCAGTTCAGTAACGTAGTGGAAGTTGGGTTCCCAAGTGTTGCTTATGGAACAAATAAAATATCGAGTAGAAATTTCAAAGATAATTTTAGAAATACGTGAAGACGAGTAAATGAGTAAATTTATAAGCCAGATAGTGACCAGTGATAAAACGTGGTTTTAAAACTATGATCCAGGTCGAAATAGGAGTCTAGGCAATGGATAGCGCATGAAAATTCACCACCGAAAAAGTTTAATGGTCAACTATCTGCGGATAAGAAAACGAGAGAGAATCCAGACCAGGTGAAATTAACCAAAAATTATAACTTTTACCTGATAACGCAGCAGTAAAAAATGTGAATATTGAACAACAATCAGTATGAGATTGTGGGTTCCATGAAATTCCGTATCCATCCGCATCAAGATTTTCAAAAGACATTGAAGTAATTTCCGCTTTAGAAAAGTATTTTGAAGAACTGGAGAATTAATTTTATTATGATGGTTTGCACAAATTAATTGACAGGTGTAATAGGTGTATTAGCGTGGGTGGGGATTATGTTGAAAAAATTAAATAAAATGCAACGTTATTTCATTTAAAATGAAACACCTCGAACTACTTCCAAAATATTTAATTTTTCGAAAACCTATCAAACCAACTAAATTTTATAGAATGCAACTCTAGCAAATAGGCATAACAATTGGGAATATTGTATTGTGTGTTCCCAGGATAGTAAACAGAAATTTAATGCATATAACCAAAATTTTGAATCTTATTTTGAAATGAGATACAGAAGCTATATTCGCAATCTAATGGATAAAATAAAAGGCGATCCCAGACACTTTTGGAAATTTTTTAAAACCAAACGTGAAATTGATGATTAACCAGTCTGGATGAAATTTAATGATATAAAGTTTTGTGATCCACAGGTCATAACCAACATGTTTGCTGAGTTTTTCCAATCTGTTTATAAAGCGGAAGACATTGATAATTATAAAGTTCAACCTCTAGTGAATATAGTACATTCATATTTACTCCACACATCGAGCCAGAAGACATCCAGCGAGCATTGGCAGGATTCGGAGAAAGATGTGGTCCTGATGGTATTCCTACTCCATTTTTTAAAAATTCTAAAAATATGGCAATCCCTTTAAGCATTTTGTTCAACCAGTCATTAAAATTGGCAACGTTTCCACAAAAGTGGAAAATAACTAGAGTGACGCCTATTTTCAAAACTGGAGCTAGAAATGATGTTTCTTGCTACAGAGGTATTACATCTATATCTGCTATACCTAAATTGTTTGAACTAGTATTATGCAACTCATTCAAAGCAATGCTTCGGCGAAATTTATTACAATATCAACATAATTGTATGCCTAAAAGATCAGTATCTACAAATCTCATAGAATTTACTAGCTATTCTATTAAAGCAATTGAGAAGCACAAACAAGTTGACGTAATATACACCGCCTTTGCAAAAGCTTTCTACCCCATCCGCCATTGTAAAACTTTGGAACACATTTTCTGAAATACAAAATTAGACTGAGGGGAACCACCACTTAGGCGAAATTAGGAAAATATGAAAAATATCTTTCTCGTTGCCTTCTAAGGCAGCAACTAGAGAGCCCCTCCGGATAAAACTTAGTTGGAAAAACTCATTCAACAACTAAAAAGAGGAATAAAATAATTTAAAAATGAATCAATCAGTTATACAAAATTAAACTGGCGAGCAACCAATTAACAGAAACAACCAATTAAGCAGATTTCACCATTAAAACTTGAAGTAGAAATTAGGCTAGAAATAACGAAGATAAAGCTCGAATAATTGCGGAACGCCTTGAAATAATTTCCAACCGTACGATAAAGGAACACCGGACATACTAACTGGAGCAGTTATACCTCAAGATGAAGAAATACTCCTAAGAACTGCACCAAATGAAGTGATGCATGAGATAGCCAGGAAGTCAAGTAAATCTCATAGTTATAATCTTATTACTGCTGATTCTGAAACAGCATTCAAAGATAGTGTTAGTAAAGCCTTTAGTGTCAAATTCGTAACCAGTTTGTGGGAAATTGCTGAAGTGATTTTAATTTCAGTGCATGGAAACCACCACACGCAATATGGTCTCGCAGGCAAATTTCTTTGTTATCAATTATTTCAAAGTCTAAGCTCTTTGGAAACTATTGGTAAAAAGCCTTAATTCGATAATCGAGTGGAAAAGAAAAAGCTAATACGAAATCATCAGTTTGATTTTTGTAACCAACACCCAAAAATAGATTGGGTGCACAGAATAACCAATATAATTTAGGCGTAATGTATTATGACCAGTTTTCTACGACTTTTTCTGAAGACACGGACGTATAATTTGTTGCTGAAACTAACGAAAAATCTACGCAGAGTCTGCTGTCACTCAAACAAATAATTGGCCAAAAAGTGGCGAATTAAACTAAACGAAACTAAATCAGTTCACATCAACTTTATACTAACAAAATACAGCATAACAAAGCTAAATATCTAGGTATGAAGAGTCATCCAGAGAGATGCTAAGCTTCGATAGAAAAAGTTGAACTAAATATAAAAAAAAATACCGAAAAATGCACAAAGGCACAGAGAAAGGCTCCAGACAGACATTAAAATTCAGGCATCATAGCCTGAATTCCATTCATGAAAACTAAAATGTGTCATATTCCAAAATTTCTCAAATAAATGAAATAAGAACCCTAGAACCCGAGTTCGAAGAAACTTATTAAGAAATGAGCGTGTATTTACCTCGCGAGCGTGTCTCTAACTTGGTGAATATTGGTTATATTCTCGGGCATTCTAAGCAAATTGAGAATTGCAATTCCAAAATTAAAGTCGCTTGCTTTCCAAATCGATTAAAAAAGATCTGATTTTAAATTAACATTAAATTAACAATTAACATAATAGATGAAATCTTCCTTTGTAGCGAATCCTCCATATTCCAACACCCCTATTCTCTTAGTTGTGTCGATTCATACGATGCGACCATTGTTGTGTCACCTCGTCTATAAAACGTTGTTCTCTTAGTCAGCTGAGGTGACGTGACGCGACTATTACATTAATTTAAAATCATCTCTCTCTCTCTCTCTATCGCTCTCTCTCTCTCTCTCTCTCTCTATCTCTGGCACTATATCCCATCAAGGGATTTGGCCGCCACAAATGAGGTTTCATAAACCGGTCGCTAGAGCAAACATGCTAACCACTTTGCCACCGGGGCGGCAATCATCGGGTAACACAAATAATTGCTTCAAAAGTGATATAATATTCGATTGTCAAAAATAAAAAATTTTAATACAAAAAAATATAATAAAAAAATAAAAAGTGAATTATTAAACATAAATATATAAATTTGAATAAAACTAATAATTTATATTAAAAATGAGTTGTTTTGAAGTGTTTTATACTTTGAGTAAAGATGAAGAAACGTGTGATGTGGCTGATTTTCGGAGACGACTAAGAGATAGATCAAATCCTTTGGAAATACCACACAATATCTGTTATACAGGATGTCCCCGATTGAGATGCTAATCCGTTAAGGGGTGATTCCTTGTTTCATTTCATGAAAAAAAATCGTATAATAGGGGGTCCATTTTTGATATCCTTTGAGATACAGGGTGTTTAAAAAATTTGGTTCGGCAAAAAAAGTACAAGCGAATATTAAACTCTAACTTACAAAATATTTATCGGACGGCAACCAACAAAGCCTCATTTAACGGAAAATTGAATAGGCTATATTTAAAATCTTATTGGCTATTTTGCATCTGTATCCATTTAAGAGCTATGACGTTTTAAAGTTAAAAAAATTAAAAAAAATGATTTTTTTTTTTATAAAATTGAGTTTTTCTCAAAAAAATCCCCTCATCAAATTTTTTTGTTTACCTAATTTTAATCCACAATGGTCTCCTCTATAATCCCCCAATCCGTTATTTGTACTCACGTGCTATAGTTTAAACACTACGCACGATATAAATTGTAATTTGCTTGATAAGTCCCATAAATTTCATAATCTTTTAAAAGCCAACCATTTGATATCAATCCCGTTCTCACCTACTCCTAACCGTTCATGGCTCGATCAATACATTGTCCCAGAAGCAGATTACTTTAGAGTATTGGCGTCTAGTCAACACACTTTGCCTTATATCTCTGACCATGATTTTCTGATTATTTCTTATAAAGTCAGATCAAAGCGTGTTAAACTGGCCTACAAGCTTATCCATGACTACAGTCAATTAGATTCGGAAAAGATAGTGAATTACTTTTCTGGCATTAACTGGAACTTTTTGCATGCGTCTGATGATGTCAATCTCCTCTTCAAATCATTTTATAATTGCCTTTATTATATTCATAACAATTGTGTACCAACTAAAAAAATAAGTTAATTGCCAATCGACTGCCCCATGGTTTAATTGTAATATTGCTAAAAGTATGCATGCGAGGGATCATGCGTATGCAAAGGACAAAAGAACAGGCGATGTGAGGAACCTAGACATATATCGTAAAGAACGCAATAGGATAACTAGCTTGATTAGGATTTTTTTTTGGAAACAGTAAATTAACCATGAAACGAATCTGGAGCAATTTCAACCATATTGGATTGGGACTAGCAGGTCTGGTGTTTCTACTGTCTTAGACCCTTCAATTATCAACGCTTATTTTTGCAATGTACCCCATTCATCGGTAGTTATTCCATTGCAGGGGAAGGAGCGCATAGTCACGGATACTTTTCTCTCCTTCTGCAGCGTAAGTGAATTAGACGTTTCCAAAGCCGTGTATCTTATTAAACCAAATTCACCCGGTCATGATAAAATAAACTTAAAATTTCTAAAGAATATTTTACCATACATTTTATCACCTTTTACATTCCTGATTAACAGTTGTATTATGCGATCTGAATTTCCTGAAATCTGGAAAATGAACACTGTGATTCCGATTGTAAAAAAGAAGGGTATCGATTTTTTGGATAATCTTAAACCGCTTAGTTTAGATTCCATCTTATCTAAAGTATTCGAGATCATTCTTCGTGATCAAATCAACCAATATTTGGCTGATTGTAATTATCTAAATAAATTTCAATCCGGATTCCGTAATAACCACAGTACAACGACTACCCTGCTTCTTGTTGTAGACGATCTGGCTTGTCATCTTGACGGAAAAAACTCATTTGTCGTTCTAATACTGTTAGATTACTCCAAAGCATTTGACTCTTTGAGCCATGTTTTGTTACTACAGAAGTTGATGCTTTTCTTTAAATTTGACAATAGAGCACTTAAACTTATGTTTAGCTACTTAACAGACAGATATCAAAAAGTCATTGTAAATGGAAAAGAATCAGTTCCTGAGCGTATACCTGTAGGTGTGTATTTCAAGGTACTATACTTGGCTCAACTCTGTTTTCCCTTTTTATTAATGACTTACCACGAACAATAAAATACCGCAAATATCACATGTATGCTGATGATTGTCAAATTTATCTTGGTATATATTGGAAACGTTTAACAATATTAATCTGGATCTATCCAATATATTGGCTTGGTCCAAGTCTAATGAAATCTTACTGAACATCGCAAAAACACAAACAATTCTGATATCTAAAAGAAGTTTCCCAGTGATACCCGATATCTCTATTGATGGTGTGAAGATTAATTTTGCGAATAGTCTGGGAATTTGTATTAATGACAGGTTCTCCTGGGATTCTCAAGTTGTTAACGTTTGTGGTAAGATCAATTCTACTTTGTATGGTTTGAAGCTTCATAAAAATATCTGCCCTAAAAATGTTCGAATTTTGTTGGTTAGATCATTTATAATTCCCCAGGTACTATATTGTGAATTTCTTTTTTTAAGATGTGATTCTACCTCAAGTACCATGCTGCAAGTTACTTTGACTAATGCCGTTAGATATGTTAATGGGCTGAGAAAATTTGATCACATATCAGCTAAGTTTAAAGAATTTTTTGGTTGCACTATGATTCAATTCTTTTACTTTACAGCGTTATTACTTTTATATAATCATTAATAATCGTGCTCCTTCATATTTGTATGAGAAAATAAAATTTGGGTCTAATCGAAATTGTAAAATAATGCTGCCTGTTAACCGATCAAACATCTACAACAAATCGCCTCTGTTTACCTCCTTCACAATTTAAAATGAGGTGCCGATTGAGATTAGATGTCTGAAGTCTTTTACTAAATTTATAAGTTGTTGTTTGATTTTTTTAAGAATATATTTTCATTTATGTTTTAGTTTAATTTTTGTATGGATAGAAAAGCTATGCTTTATCCTTTCAGCTAAATAAATAAATAAATAAATAAATAAAAATGAAATTATTCAAAATATTCTTAGACTAATAATAATTCATCAAAAATCAACAAAATTAAAAATATACAAAATATGATCATTTCTTGTTTATAAAAATCACAATTTGGTTCACCGGTTTAGTTTAGTCAAATTATCACATATAAATGTATCTGGTTTTGGTTAATCAAAATTTATTGGACTGTCTTCTAGCGCTAATTTCCTTTCTTTGTAATCGACTGCTTGTATTTTTATTTCAATGTTTTCTTGGTAATTTTTGTTTAAGTCCATCTGACTCTCTCTCCCAACTTCAAATTTTTTTTTGCTTCAGCTCAAAGCTTTTTCTAGCATATCGTGCTAACTCTTTTTTATATTTTTCAATCTCTTGCAGAGATTTGGTTAGTACTTCCAGAAAATGATAGCGTTCCTCATTTTTCGATTCTGCGATTTTGATTTTGTGGTTGGTGGCGAGGATATAGCCTTCATATTATCCTCAACCTCACTAATTCAAAGAATATCATCTTCTGGCAAAGTGGCAACGTGAGTTTTTGTGACATCGCAATGGTGCGTTATAGAATTTACAGTAGAAGGACCAGCTACACCAACTATTGAACTATTCGATGGGCCAGCAATTACTGATGGGAGACCAAAATTTTTGCCAGATGTTTTGGGGAAAATTTTGTCATAGCTTAGAATGCTTACCATGCTATTCTCCAAGGGAGAATATGTCGCAAGTCGGCATGAACCACCCCCAGTTACAACGATTTTTTTTTTATCTTGTCCAATCTTTTTCTTAATTTTGCCTTTGAAATCATTCCAGACCTAAAATAAACAAATTTTGGTACGATTTGCAGCGATTTACTTTTTGTCATCCTGCTCCATCCGGTGTTGGAGGTACTAACGAATTTAGCTTAACAGCAAAAGTTTTCCAAGCGTCATTAAATTCTGTCTTGGAGCTGTCGAAATTGAAAAACCCCTTGGCGATATCTGGATTTTTTTCCATACAGTCTACAAGGCACTCGAACTGCTTCATATTAGTTATTTTAATGCTTTATAGAAGTAAAACAAATTTCAATTCAAAGCTTTATTACTCAGCTCCAATTAATCTAAAGTATTCTCGGCTTCTCAATCATCCTAGGTTATCTCTAATGCCGGACCTACTCTCATAACCTCGTATTGGGATATTCAATTTAACCATAGCTTTTAGGACCTCTTCTCACTAATACTACTTTTACGTTGTGCCATTTCAATAAAATTCGCTTAAAATTAAATAACATATCTGATTCGGTCATAAAATTTAACCTAAAGAAGGTAATAATTGGTTTGGTAGAAATACGTTCAACCTATCGGGAGGCTCTCGTGTCCACGATAACAGTACGATACTATTTTTATGTCCAACGCAATTAGCATTTATACTTTTGCGGCCCTTACCTAATGGTTTCACCTTCTGTGTGGGACCTCAAATGGAGTTTTAAATAAACATTTTTAATAGCAGTGATGCATGTATCCACTGTTAATTCCTTCAACAGATTGTAGAGTGTCTTTCTGTTACAATGTTGCGAAGAACGGCGGCACAAAACATCAATCAAAATTGATATTTCTTGTTTTACAGTATTCTGAAGGACATGTCGATTAATTGCAAACCATTTCCCCGACATTTTCCGAAATTATTTGCATTACTTTAACATTTTTTGAATAGCATAAAATTATTCGTTTATATAAGGCCGCCCAATTCACCCCTGAATACGTCAAATACATAATCATGCTATCAAACCATAAAATAATAAAACTCCAATTTGAAAATGAAATGAATCGAAACAATTCAAATATTAAAATAGAATAAACAAAAAAAAAAAAAAAAATTAAATCAGATACATTTCAAATATGTGGTTAGAATATCAAATTTACTTATGCACAAGAACAACAACAATATATGCTGCATGCATATGTAAAATTCTTGTACATACGTAAGTACATTACATACGCATATATTCAAAATGATGAGAATTTCTTAAAATATAAAAGAAAACAAAATCCCAGCAACTTTCATACATCCATCGTCATCGTCATTTTGGATTATTGTCTTGTTTGGGTTATGATGTGTGTATATAAACGTCTTGATAAACAACCGTAATCAACAAAGACGAACCAAATGCAATCTGAAGAACTGAACATGATATACCTACTCGTATGTATACGGCATACACATAAGTGAATGTAAATATTACTACTATGGCACATAACTGCATACAAACCTTTTGTTCGTTTCATTTCCTTTTAGAACTTAATAAAAATAATAAATAAATAAAACGGTTTTATTCAGAGAATATTAATCGGAGTGTTTTTTCGAAATTTCCGGCTTTTCAAACACTTTGAATGCACACACGGTACATGCGACCGATAGACTACTCATATAAGAAATTTCACTTGAATACATTATGCGTATACGGGTTTACATATGTAGATGCATTATTTTAGTACGGAGCGAACCACAATGGAATTTTTATTTTTCTAGTTTGCCTTTTTAATAGAAAATTGTTTCTCTATTTTAAAGTTTCGTCGAAATTTTTATGTAAAACATGTATGTTTATATGGCCTTCCGGCCTATCCGGTCACAATTTTCTGTGAAACGAGACATTTTCTTCAAAGGCACAGTTTAGTTCTACGGTAGTGGTTTACTTAAATTTGTGTTTTCGTATAAATCAATACCACCATTGGTACGCATAGGGAGGCCGTTATATGTATAGCTGTTAATGGAAGGGCGCAAATTTAAACACCGAAACTGGGTGCAATCCTCAATGGCCTTCTAACCCAATAAATTGGCCCGCCATTATCTTCCGGCCTAATACTCGACGCTATTATGCCAGGTCTAAAAAAACATTTTATATACATAATAAGTTTATGTTTATGTTTAGCTTAACCCGTTGGGCAACTTTGGAATCTACGTTTAAATGGAATTAATTGACGAGCATACCGCTCGTATGAGCGTCTCCAAACCACAGCGTTCTATCATCAAGATGGAATCGATAATGGCAGTAGATAAGAGACAACTACACAGTTTCGATTTCTTCAAAAATCTCTATCTCTCATCTTTTAAGTGTAATAAAAAATTGAAACATCGCAACTTTAATCACGATCGATTGGCGGCTCACGTTTGTCATCTTTATACGTTGATACCAATCAATTGTGGGTATGGACGGAAATCCAAGATATTATAGTTCTGCATAGAGAATGGGTTGGCTCAAAAGTTCTGCACTCCAGCCATGGGCGTACGCAAGGGGGGGGGGGGGGGGGGGTTACTAGGGGTTTAACCCCCCCATGATCCAACAGAAAAAAATTTCCAGAAAAATTTATCAGTCTGGTTTATTCTAGGTAATGATGTTTAAATTGGTTTTTTGAAAAGATTTCAGTAAAATGAGTCAAATACGATCAGTTGGAGTCTAATATTTACACTGTTAACATCGTAAGCGGAATATCGAGTGACAATTATTTAAAATGCCTCCAAGAAAAGATCCAAGTACTAAAACACGCGTGCTTATAATAGCTAACCATACAGCTGGCATAAGTAATTGACAGATTGCCAAAAAATGGAATTAGACCACGCTACGGTCGATTGTAATGTTAAAAAATATCGGGAAAGTGACAGTTTTTTTAATAAAAGACGTAGTGGAAGACCAAGAGCGACAACATCTGTAGATGAACATAGAATAGTGACTACTACCAAGACGAATAGACACAAAACAGCCCGGAAATAATCGCAGAAGTAAATGTTGGTCACCCAAAACTAGTTAGTGTTTCTACGGTTAAACGTCGTCTAAAGGAATCCGGACTCCGTGGCCGTGTTGGAATTAAAAAACCATTACTAGTAAACAAAATATGCAAAAGCGACTTAAATGTGTCCGTGAACACCAACTTTGGACGATAGACGATTGCAACAAGGTTTTATGGACGGATGAGTCCAAATTTGAATTTTCGGTACTCGAAGACAATTATTCGTGAGAAGATCTGTAGGGGAATATGCCAGTAAAGGACTATTTTGCTGGTACTAGTGTAGGCGATGTTGTGAAAATTGACGGAATACTAAGAAAGTAAGGGTACCGACAAATTTTGGAGAACCACTCAATACCTTCAGGAATTCGGCTTTTGAGTCAAAATTATATCTTTCAACAAGATAATGATCCAAAACATTCCTGTAAATTATGTAAAGGCTATATTCACCATTTAGAGGATGAAGGACCAATTAAAATTATGGAATGGCCTCCCCAGAGCATTGACTTGAACCCTATTTAGTTACTGTAGGAAAAATTGCAGCAGGCAGTAAAAGAATCAGCTCCAACATCAGCTACTGTTATGTGGAAAAAAAACTTCAATCAATTTGGAACTCAATAACGCCACAAACACTGGCAAAACTTATTGCGAGAATGCCTCGACAATGCACTGCGATTGTTCAATCAAGAAGCGGTCACAAAAATGGAAGTAAAATTTTAATTAAGCAGTTTAATTTTGACATTTATCTAGTATATTGGCATTAGTAAATGTGTGTGTGTACCTAAAAAATAAATATTATCACATTTTTACTGAGTTTTTATATGGGGTTTATGCTGCTTTTCGCAGTGCCTAAACACTTTTGAGCGGTAGTGTATGTATGTATAGTATATTAAATATTTATAATGAACAAAATTTTTCATTGGAGCACGAAAAATCTGCAAAAATCCTTTTGGAAAAATATAAAAGTATTACGAACTGCAGCATAGTTGTAGGCATTGGTGAACTGAAGCTATGGTGGCGCTATAAATTCTTCGAATACACCAAAAAATGCTCATATTGCATTTTTATCATGCGACGAATCAATTTTCCCAACTGTTCGAAAATTACTTCAAGTATTTGTAACTACCGGTTACAACATCAAGCAGTGAACGATCTTTTTCAACATTGAGACGACTCAAAATGTATTTACGCAACACAACGAATGAAGATAGGCTAAATGGATTAGCGTTGCTTAATATTCATCGTAATGTCGCGGTTTTTGTTGATGCAGTTCTAGATGAACTAGCAAAAAGTTCACGTAAATTAGAAATTCGCTTGCTTTTTTAGTGAAAAAACAAAATATAATATATATTAGCTAGTTCTATTAAGTGAAAAAAAAAATTATATAAAATATGTTTTCTGAAACCCCCTCCCATGGCTTCATCCTGCGTACGCGCCTGATCTCCAGCACGGGGTTAATAATGATTTTGAGTTTAAGATTACACGTGAATCCCTAATTCATATACCAAACGAAGCGATCCATCGAATAGAAGCCCTTAAATTTTCACTATTCAGCAAAACTATAACTGAAGAACCACAATAATTCAAACTCGTTCATACATAACCTTCATTAATTTTTTATACGAAAAATAATTTAACATTCAACCAGACTTATAAGACCTCAGAATTAGATCTTTGAGTAGTCAATAAACATTCAGCCTGATTGTAATAATTAAATTATTTTTCTAGCAACATTTCAAAGAGCATTTTCTGATTTGACCAACAACTAGGTTAAAGCCAAAGGTCGCCGTCGAACCTTTAAGACTTTTCGTCTAGTTTTAGCCCAAAATTTTGTGGAAAGAAGAAAGGAAATGATAACCAAGTAATATAAGAAGGTGTACTACAATTAAATTATTAAGTTCAGTGGAACTTAAAAGGCCGCCAATCAATACGAAGCCAAACTGAAGAATTCTGTTCCAATTCGAAATTGCACTTTGCTGCTCTTGCAAACTATTTGAGCTTTAACTAAAGCAGTTAAGACTAATAACCTACATCACAAATCTATATGGTCAAGAAACTGTATTGATGACCTCGAAGACTTTGCTTCTGCATATAAAGTGAAGCACCCCATTATCCTCTTCAAGAAATTCCTCCAGCAGTCATGATCCTCCTTAAGAAATTTGTCACACAAGGAGACTCGAGCAAGCCCCATTCCTTGCAAATGTAGTGGAACCGCCATCATCAGTAACAACCACCATTTTGATCTGGGGTTCCATCCGAAGTGTAAGAAATATTTACATAGTTAACCTAAGAGTAGGTTCACAAATAAAATAATTCGCCTTCGGCAGAGATAGTAGCTCATTTGTGGCTAGTTCAGTAATAAACGCAGTTCTTAGTGGGTTTCTTGCCGTCATTAAAGGTCAAAGCTGCTGGAGCAGTTTCCTAAAATAATCAGCTAACATAGTGCTCGCAAGATTATAATGAGTCAGCACCTAGATATTCTTGACTTAGTTGTGAGAACAGAAATAACTGATAAAATTTAGCAATCGCTGCCTAGTTTGAAAGTAGTCACAGGGCCTACCCCAGAATAATATGTTCAACTCAAAGGGTTAGAAGCAGCAATCGCACCACAAGACTTAGGTACCATCAAAAAGGCCTAGTGTGGCCAACTTGGACTGGTTGAACCTGGACTATCATATGATAGTAGAACGTGTCTCTCGAACTAAATTTCAAATAGCTCACTTTATACAAAGTACATTGAAATTTTGAGGTAACCGATCTACGTCTCTCAACGGATAAACTACTAAAGAATCCAAATTTTGTTAACAGATGGATGACTAATTAGATTGCTAACGTGCCTATTTTCTGACTCAATATCTCCACAACTAGCAGAGCATTAAGTCAGACAGGAGATGGAAGTGTTTACCTGAAATCGTAACGACCCAGTTTAGCGCAATTCTTTTTTAACCAAGAGGCATAAGAGGAATGATCAACTCGGGATCAGCAATGCAACTCCGACCAATCTAAAAACGATGGATGGATCAATACCGAAATTTGTAAAGGACCCAATATCCCGAATGACGTCCAAGAGAATCTCTCGAAACTCTATCGAATATATAACTTTCAGGTCTTTGAATAAAGTTGAGAAAAGCAAGCTTTTAATAAAGGTTTTGAGACAACAGACGCAAAACGAATGCAAACTTGGAACCGCTAGAAAAAGTGATCTCAAATGAGATGAAATCCGTGAAAAAGAGAATAAACTTCAACAAGATGTTGAAGTTTATGGACTAACTACATTCGGTCGGCCAAGTCGATGTTATCAGTTCGTTTTTTTAATTTCATGAAGATTTCATGCTTGGAAGGACTTAATTATCTAAGGAAGAACCTTTAGTGTTGAGACTTGATCCTGATGAGAGTTGCAGTTAGGGGGTAACTACTTGTTCTCGCCCCACGAAACAAGCAAGTGATTCGGCCAGCACAGAAACAGCTCCAACAAGAAAGTAAGATTGATAAAAGTTACTACATACTTTGCTAACAAGGAAGTCATTTGATTATCGCAACGATAAATAAAATAATAAAGATATGTGTCCTTGAAATGACGTAAACAGTTTTCCATAATTCCATAATTTTATAAAATTTCAAAACTATTCTCGTTAATACAGAACTTTACCATCGAGAGGTCGTCTCTTACCGATTGGATAAAGTTCAAGTTTAACAATTTTTTATCGTAAGCCCTGACTTAATTTATACCAACTTATAAATCCCGTCAAAATTAGAACTCACTTAGTAGTTGGAACACAGAACTAGTTTTATAAGATGGTCACGAGCCAACCGTAGGGAATTAGTTAGTTGTCCAAAAGCAGGCCATTTCAAAAAGTAGGCGGTCCTTCAGTTCGATGAACGAAGGTAGCCGCGGCAACGGTAGTAACGGACACAAATTTAATATTCATGAGTTGCTACCTCTGAGATAAATTTTTTTTTATTTCTCAGGGGAATAAATAGAATGTAAAGGGGAATATTTGTTTACAACATAAAGTGTTTTGGTTGGTTGGTTTTACTCTCTTTTAACAATCTCAGTCAAATTTGTCCGGAAAAATTTGACGCAGGTTAACATAAATTTGCCTTAATGAGACGTTAAATACCTATATTAAAATATTCGATTATCTCGCACCACTCTATACTTACTAACAAAAAAAAGTGTCAGCTCCGACGCGTGACTGGGGTTTTGATTGACTGATATGATGGGTCGCCTATATTGTGTTATGCGAATGCAATTTTCAATTTCGACCTGTTCCTTGTTACGAAGCCAAGTTTCTGATAATATTAATACATACATGTGATTTCTGTATTACTATACTACCGCGGAGGTCATGCGTATGTACGCGAAGATTTTGGCAATTGAGAGAAAAGATTGCCACAATCCCTCTGCTTGTTTTTTTGAGTAAAATCCGATCAATCCTATGAAGATGAACAGTAGAAAGCCGGGTAAACTCGTTTCGTGATGGAAGCATCGCTTCATTTGCTCGTCTACTATGGTAAAAACATTGCTCATCAATAGGTCAGTAGGTACAATATGAAGCCCTTCTTGTACCGTGACAAGAAAGGGTAAAGCTACTTAGACCGAAGGTTGCGAATGTGGTCTTACTGCAAAGAGTGAATGTTTTAGAGGTTTACATCTTTAAGTTGGCAACACTGTTTTGTTTGACAATCAATTTGACAGCTGACATTTGCTTTGTCATTAGTTTGATTTCATAATGAATAGACTCACGCCAGAGCAATGCTTGCAAAATGTTGAAATTTTTTATCAAAATAATGGTTCTGTTCGCCAAACTCATCGTGCACTACGTCCATTTTACGGTCGTCATAATCGTCTATCTGACCGGGTAATTCGGTTAACTATATGGATCATTTTTGCACCACGTATACCCTAAATGTTAATACGCATCCAATAAGACGTCGAACAGTGCGTACCGAATAAGCTGTTCAGCTGTTTCCATTGAGGAAGGCCCAAATCCATCAATTTGACGTCGTTCTCCGCAACTGGAGATGTCTCCACCCACTTTATGGAACATTTTATAAAAGGATCTTGGCTTACAAAATTCAACTTGTGTAGGAATTAAAGCCATTCGACCATCGCACACGCCGCTAATTCGGCCAATGGGCTGAAGCACAATTGATATTGATGTTGATTTTCCAAACAAAATTTTGTTCAGCGATGAAGCTCACTTTTGGTTGAGTGGGTAAGTTAATAAGATTTACTGTCAGTTTATCATGAACAATTTATCGTGAGCAATTTATCGTAGAACAATTTATCGTGGAAACAATTTCTCGTGGAATCAATTTATCGTAAAACAATTTATCGTGGAACAATTTATCCTAGATCAATTTATCGTATAACCGTTTATCGTGGACACAATTTATCGTAGAACAGTTTCCTTCTTAACCGATTATGATGGGATTGGGTATGTTGGATGCAATTGGGATTCTTAAATGATTTTTGGAAGAAGTTCTGGAATATGGCCACATGGGACGGAACCTATAGGTATTATGTATGTTGGTTGGAAATCGGAATTTTTATTGATTTTTGGAAGAAGTTTTAGAAAAGTTGCCACCTGATTGATTGAACGAAAGTCCATGATAAATAAAGTGTACTCGCTGTTGGATGTAAAAGTCATATTCTATTTTTTATTTTTTCTAATAAATTTTCTTGTAAAATGTGTAACCATCGATGAAGTTACGTATCCAACTCTTAGACCATTTTAGCTCTTGTAGTATAACTACGTACAGAGTGCAAATTTCCGCTTGGTTTGAAAGGTTCTGAAGATCTCAGGTCTTAAATGGCTTAGAACATTCCATAAATCTCGGTTTTCTTTTCTTCTAGTTCTAATTAATTGCACAAAATAATTAATAAAGTTTTTTAATTGCAAGATTTGGTACTTGCAACATTTTGTAGTTGCTAGATTAAAAATAAAGCAACATTTTGTTAGGGCAACATTTTGAAATGCAATAATTGTAGATGCTGACGACTTCGCAAACTCTCACGGGCACTTAGCCCTCCATCCAAATTCCATCTCTATTAGCCAGTTTCTCGAACTTTATCGCAAAATCATTTTTAAATTTTGTCAAAAAATCATTTAAGAGTCCCATTTTCCCACACGCCAAATTTTAAAAATTTAAGCGGGATTTCCTAAAAATTGGGTTTTTTATACAAAACCGGGATTTTGAAAATCGGAATTTTGAAAACCGAGATTTCGTTCCACACCCCATACTCCCGTATATATTTTCGGAGGTTGTCCTTATTATCAAAATGTTAAATTTATCTGAGGCCTTAAGGTACATTTTATAACCAGATTTTTTAGAGAGCAGGTAGTTGGCTTGCCGCTCAACCCTCTCATTGGGTTGAAATGTGTGTGGGTTACAGACTACTGATATACATGTACATAGCAAGCTCCTTGCTATAAGACAGACGCCCACTTCAGCCACCACTACCCTGGAAAACATACGTTGATGTGTTATTGGATTGGTGGCGCCCATAACTCGCCCTGACATGTGGTGTCAAAGGACATTAGTAAAATTCGGCCTGCATCGTTTTTTCTCGATTTCATATTCGTTTAGAACTAACCAGCCAGCACCGCAAAGAGTTAAAAACCTAGATCTTTGCTCCCAAATGTTATCGTCACATATAATATAAAAAGATATAGGACAGAAACTTATCTATCAATAGTTTCACAGTTTACTAGAAAATTTATTATAAAAAATAATTTACAGAAATTGGCTTCTTCATCAAATATCGAGTACAGCAATTTATCATCGACTATTGTCCAATCAATCAGGTGGCCATATTCCTAAACTTTTTCTAAAATCATTTCAGAATCCTATTTCCATCCAACATACCCAATACCATCATCATCAGTTAATAAATTACCGAGTTCCGTCCCAGGTGGCCATATTTCAGAACTGCTTACAAAAATCATTTAAGAATCCCATTTCCATCCAACATACCCAATCCCATCATAATCGGTTAAGAAACTACTGAGTTTCGTCCCAGGTGGCCATATTCCAGAACTTCTTACAAAAATCATTCAATAATCCTATTTTCAAAATCCCATCTTTACTAATCAATTAAAATGGGAATGGCCGAATCCAATAAAATTTTATAAACCGAAGACACATTTATTTTTATTTACAAATCATTTTTTTTTATACCGTCAATTTTACAAACTACGATAAACTTGCATACGATAAATTGTCCACACGATCAATTGTGTCCACGGTAAATTGTGTCTACGATAAACTGGTTCTACGGTTAAATGTTCACGTTAAATTGAAACACGATAAATTGTTTACGATAAAGAGACCGTCACCCAGTTAATAAACAGAATTGTCGTATTTGGAGAGAAGATAATTTACAAGCCTTTGCCGAAACACCATTAGATCCAGAGGAAATCATTGTTTCCTGGGCTTTATGGGCCGGCGGAATTATTGGTTCATATGTCGCTGACATGTGGCTCCAACAGAACGATGCAATATGCCACACAGCGCTGGATACAATTAATTTACTTAAAGAAACATTTGATGAAACACTAATTTCACGAAATGGTCCTGTTAATTTGCCACCGAGTTCGTGTGATCTTACTCCATCAGATTATTTTGTTGGGGGATACGATGTCACTTGTCTATGCCGATAAACCAAAGACGATTAAACACTTGGAACACAACATTCGGCGAGTTATTAGCAAGATATGGCCGCAATTACTGCGAAAAGGGTGGAAATTCAGATTGCACCATCTACGCAGCGGCCACATGGCCGAAATCATATTCAAGCATTAATGACATAAAATCTATCCAATAAAGCTAGTTTCACTGATATTCAAAATGTTTTTCTTTGTTCTAATTTAATTTAAAATTGTGAACCTCTAAAAACACCCTTTATTTGTAAACAATTTAAACAATAATAGCTGTGTTTCTTGACGCTTAATCTGATCCGGTTCGGTTCATGTTTCGTGAAACAACACAGAGACGCTTGCTAGATTTCAAATCAAAATTTGTAATGTGAAACAAAATTTGGATCAAGTTTTCATATAAAATTTGAACTGTTGTGGATCATGAAACATGACTAATGTCCCTCCTTGCGATTTGTGAATCGATATATTTCAATTGAGAGGAACCGCTGTTCTACTAATTCGTTTTGCATTTCCATAGCCAGTCATTTATCCACGTGTTTTGGCACCAACGCCTTTCGGAAAAGAATTCAAATCCGTAGAACCTCTATTTTGACCACCGAATTCAACGTGTGCCAATTTGCTTACTGCCCCATTGGGGTAAATTATGAGCAACGTTGATGTTTGTGGTTATCATGTAGGTTATCTACAACGAAAATAATTTCGTATGGTAACCCTGCTTTGTCAATCGTGCTGAGTTTGTGAAGCTTCTCTCTAGCGACTTGAGTATTTCGTTATCAGCAACTGAATTCGATGTTTCATCAGATGAATTCAAGATTATCAAATTATACGCATCAATCAATTGACAAGATGCAACAAGACATCCAATCGATCTCCATTGCCAAACTTTGTTAATAATGATGAGAATTTAACATTGGAAAACAATTCCCTTCCATAACTTTGCTTCCAAATGGGAGTGGCTCTCGCCGGTGGCAACTGGCTCATATCACCAATGTGGATCACTATGATGTGGAACCAAAAGTGGCATCATAATTTTCCGTTATTTCTTTCAGTCTCAAATCTTCGCGTTCTAAAATTTTCGCCCCAATCATGCTGACTTCATCGATGAGTATCATCTTGGTATACTGGAAGTACTGGGATTTTGGAAACTCAACCGGTTAAACGCATTATGAACAGTTGTGCCTCCTACAGCAACCGCGGATTTCTCTGTGGATGTACTGGCAGAACTGTTTTGTAAAGCGTGGTTGGAAATGAGCTTTTAAACGATAAATTAAATTTTAAAAGCTCGAGAGGAATACAAGCGTGATGTCATAACTATTTCTATTCAAGGAAAACTACATAAAAAATATCATGGAGCTTATCACGAGGCTCAAAAATTAGGTCAAGATTAATTTCCTGAAAAAATGCCGCAAAAGAGAATGCACTTCTACATTCATAAATAAGCTTTTATTCTAAAGCCACTTATTTAAACTCTACGAGTGGCCACAAAATATAAAACTGGCCTGATTTATGCGCAATTTACCGGACAAGTGGTGCAGTGGTTAAAGCTTCGGCACTTGGACCGGGAGGTACTGGATTCAAATCCCATCAGAGGCTAGATGGAAATGGAATTTACATCGACCCTCTGACGGAGTGCAGAATTCAGCGCCGACCCACCGTCTATGTCAATGTACTGGTTGACATGGAGCTTACAATGTACAGGTGGTATACTGTAGTTGTGTGAGTATAGGTGTATAGGTGACTGTGTTAATGGTGTGGTGTGAATGCGTGCTATAATAAACCTAACCTATGTGCAATTTTCTTGTTTATATAGATGAAGAAATCTATTCTAAGAATATTTTCCTTCTACACCAACCCAACCCTGAAAGTCCTCATGAAATTACTGAAAATCGTGAATGATTACAAAGTCCGCGTACTTCGTTCGCGGAAAAATTTTCACTGTAAATTCTCAATGTTTTAGTATTGCAAGTTGATTTTTGATGTTGGGTGAGTCATACCGAAGTATCGATGACCTTGTGAGGTTTCAACCTCTAGCATTTTCGTAAAGTATTATGGTAATGGTATCATTAGGATATTATAATATAGAAAAATTAACTCACTGAATTACAGAAAATAGTTCTTAGATTGTTCATCGGCTTACCTGAAATTAAACAAAATATAAAAATTACTAATTTGAAAAAACAAGTCAGTAAAATAAATTCTGCATCAACTCACAATATGCTATTAAAACAAATTAATTAACAAAAGGTATATAGAATATTTGTATCGAGATATCGTTACAGCCAAAGTGTTAAATTGAACTAAAATATATCTTTTTAATTTAAAACAACTTTAAAAAAATTTAATAAACCACGGTCAAAACAATCAACATATTTGAAAAGTAGAAAACTGGATTAACATAAACTCATAAAAATTTCTATTCAATTAACCAACTGTGTGTAGCAAAGGTAACATAAAAAAAATCGTATGGCACACTCATGTGCATGATCATAAAAATGCGCGCACGTAATTTTAAGTACTTGAAACTAGTTTACAGACGTTAGTAGCGTATAGATCGAGACAAAACCGGGCCCTAATTTGATCATCTGCGCAGATTATCTCAAGACGAGTTCTTTGTGTATATCTTCATTTCTTAATAATTTTAGTGTTGCAACTTTATTCCAAAAATGATGTTTTTTTTGTGTATACAGGCGATCGCACTAAACTGATAAATTTTTAAAGCTTCCGGTAGGCGCTATTTTATGAAATTTTAACAAAACAAAACCCTCAACACAATTTATGATAATTGATGTTTCATGCAAACTAGTAAATACAAATTATATTTTATCAAATTTGATTATTTTTTATGACTATTGCGTGTCTCGTTAAAAAAAACGTGTATTATTAATAGTTTTTGCGAACTCATCCGATTTTAGCCAAGACAAGCAAATCAAAAATATATCTTAGAGCTATAAAAAAAACTTTCAAATTGCGTAAATACCTTAAGATTACGAAACGTAAAAATATTATTACATATAGAATTACATTTTGTGTATAGAGCGTCAACAAATGTTTCCTAAATACCGCGAACAAGACAGGCATGCGGTTTGCGCCATAACACAAAACGATTTTAATTATCAAAACCAAAATAGATGGCAAACGTTTAAATAAAAAAAATGTTTCTTAAGTTTTGATCTTGACATCTAAAAATGTTTTCTGAATTGGTATATTTTCCAACATTTTCCGTTTTTTTTTTTGTTTTAAAAATAACAATTTATTTGAAATCAAAACTATTTCCGTTTGATGATCTTGTTTTACAAAAATAAATAAGACGATTTACGCAGAAAAAAATGGCGCCATGTAACGATCGAATGTTGAGATGGGATTTGCACTTGATCATCTTTGATTGATTTTGTATATGGGTTTTGTTTAATTTTGTTAAGAAATAGTTAAACAAAATAAGATCTGAGACAAGATTACAGTAAATATTTTGAAGAATTTTGTTTTGCGTTTTGATTAATTGAAAAACGTTAGTTAATCTTTCAACGCCTGCGCACTTTATGTGTGAGTGGCGCGTTTATTGATTTTTGTTTTCATGAATATTTATAACCGAAAATTGATCGCTAATCTTTTACTAATTTTTTTTTCTAATTTCAGGTATGTAACTAACTTATGTGAAGATGTCTGATATTTTATAGTAGGTTGTAAAAAAGGTCAGTACCGAAATTTGGCGTACTATACATACAGTAATCATAAAGTGGTTAAGTTGATTAGTTAATAAAGAATAAGCAGTAAGCACATCAATACCTAATACCAAAAAGAACTTATTTTTGTCCAAATTTCATTTTAAAAATGAGAAAATGTGGTCAATATAGACACTTGAAAAAATGAGTGTTAAGAAAGTTCTATGTCGTATCGGTTAAAAGTTCATTTTGAACAATAAACTAAATCACTAGTCGGAAGCACCTGTAAATCTTAATTTGATTTTAAGTTACCTCAAGCAGAATTTCGGAAAAATAACTGTTTCGACGAGCGAGGTCAATTCATCAACCGTGGACAAATGGCCACGAATTACTTTTTAGTTCTCTAGTCTTTTTATTGATAATGACTTACATATAAGCAAAACAATTAGATTTGGTAAAATATGGAAATTTGTGGTAGCTTATACTTTTAATGAATTCTTTCCAATAATGAAAATGCTAATTAATTTGAGAAAAGCTTCACGTTGGAAACGACGGTCAAGCAGAGTACAGATGTTTAATTTGAAAAAGAAAGGGTGAATGGACACGTTATCGCTATACAATAATAATTAGATAACCTAAATTTAAGTAAATAACCTACAGTGCACCTTTTATACATTGAAAGCTTCATACTAGCTTGTATACTGAATGGATGATGGGGAGCTAGTTTGAAATCTGCACCCCAACTGGCAGTCTTAGGTGTTTTTATTAATTTTTAATCTTGCCCTTGAATAAATTCAAACCAGTAATCCTCGATCGACCCAAACTTCTAAAAGCCTTACTTGAGTTTTAAATTACTTACTGTTCACTTTGGTTTAGGTTTTAAATTAATAAAATATTTCCAAATTCAATAATAAGTGTTTCTTAATTTTATGCAAGAAATTCATTAATTTCTCTCATCGCGTATAGTTAATTAGGTTAGCTTGATTTTCATGTCACAAGTGACTGTCAATTTGGTTCTTAATTGTATAAGGAGTGGAGGAAAAATTTATTAACCGCAGCACAATCGCTAAACGAAATATTGATCTTTCAGAAGAAGCTTATTAAATTGTTGGAATGTGGGGGAAATACTACAAACAGCTCCGGAGGACAAATTGAGAATTTCTGAAATTTGAAATTACAGAAGATCGAAATGTAAAAACATTTCGTAAATACTGGGATCCTCAAAGAAACGGATTTAGCTTTAAGGTGCAATCTACCTTAGCTGCACAAACTGCTGATATTGGTCTACTAGGCTGGATATCCGAACTACTATCAACGTTGCTATTAGGTGCTACACGTGAGTCGAAGCATTTCTTGGAAAACATCCGCAAATGCGATTCATGTTTTCAAATGACATCGTTCGGTGCAACGAACATCGTGCGCGAAAACTACATGCCAACATTCAGAGTCCAAAGGCAAATTTATAATCGTGCCGGATAGCTTCTACTATTGCCGGACGCAGATCACAAGTTTCTTCAAATTTATTTCATGGCAAACAGTGATGAACAAATTGAACAACGATGCATTTATAATGCGGGCACCAGACGAGAAATCGGGCTGCGTTACAAGCCCTTTTCGATCAACACAATGAATTAGTTCAGTTGTTTAAAACCGCCATTCAACGGATGCCAGCTGATGACTATGCAGTTGTAATTCGAGCAGACAAATAATCTGTGGGCCAACACAAAAGACAGTTCAATGCACCAACAATCGATGAAGTGGCGATCGTGATAGTTGGCGAAGAACTCGAATCGCGCGACATAACGTGGTGACGTTCAGCGAGTCTCCGATGCTCATCGCTCATACGACGGATTGCAGTATCCGATTCTGTTTTGGCGAAGAGAAAATGGATATCATTTCAACATCAAAATGAGAAATCCACAAACAGACTAGGAAACGAATATGAAAGTCAGTGCCATGAATTATTATTCGTATCAATTGATGATTCATCAAGACGCTGAGAAGTACATTCTGAAATGTCGATAATTGTTCCATCAATACATCGTCAATATGTACGCGAAGATTGAAACCGAACGACTCCTATATATTCGATTGAATCAAACTGAGTTGCGTTCTGAAGAGTACATCGATTTACGAGACGCATTCGTTAATGATGGTAACGTGAACATTAACGGGGAGTCCACGGCACATGCATGAATACGCACAAGATGTGATGAAATACGTTCGCGCATATGGTCGTCCAGATTTGTTCATCACATTTACATGCAATCCAACATGGGATGAAATTAAAGAACTTCTTACGTTAATCAACAAAATTACGCCAGATCAAATTGACCAAATCATCTCAGCAGAAATATCAGATAAGGACATTGATCCAGACTTATTCGACGTCGCTACCAAAAATATGGTCCATGTGGCGCATTCAACAACAATTCACGAATCTTTTCCCATCGACCCAGATAATGTACGTGCAAGAGCATTGGTTCCACCGGCAACAACAACTGCATTTTACTCATTGTGCCAAGATGATATTTTTGCAAAGACTACTTTATTCTGAGGTACCGAAATTCAACACATGGAATGCATCGGCTAAAAAGTTTCAACGTCACAAACAAGGTAAAGCAGTTGAAGGACATCCCAATTTATATTCCAGTGACGCATTGGGTCGTCTGTACACTGTTCACCCGAACTTTCCCGCCACTTATCGCCAAGCTTGCCAGGAACTAAATCTTCTTGAGAATGATGCTTATTGGGACACTGCACTCGCTGATGCATCGAAAACTGCTCGACCACAGCAAATACGCACGTTATTTGCCATAATATTAACAACCTGCTTCCCATCTAATCCAAAAGATCTTTGAGAAAAATACAAGGACTACATGAGTAAAAATATTCTACATAGTTTGCGCGCTGCGAATCAAAATCCGGACATTCAATTCACACCAAACGTGTATACATTGATGTTGATTGAAGTCATATGTTTTCAATCGCTAACAAGGCACTGTTGCACGAACTGGGGACATTTGTTCAGACAAATCTTCCGCAGTTGGTTCCAGAACAACGCATTGCGTGTGACAGAATTATGCGTGCAATCACAGAACAAAGCGGTCTACTGTTTTTTTATAGATGCGCCCGGTGTTACAGGCAAGACTTTTCTTCTTTCACTCGTTTTGGCAACCATACGATTACAAAATAATATTGCACTGGCCATTGCATCATCTGGAATTGCGTCAACTCTTTTGGATGGTGGCCGAACAGCGCATTCAGAATGAGCAAAGTACTCCAAACGTGTCAAATTATCATATGGGACGAATGTACAATGTCTCACAAGAAAGCATTGGAAGCGATTGATCGCACACTGCGAGATTTGAGAGGAAACGTACGGATCTTCGGTGGCGCATTCATTTTATTGTCTGGTGATTTTCGACAAACACTGCCGGTTATACCACGTTCAACACCCGCTGATGAACTTAATGTATGTCTCAAATGATCAGTTTTATGGCGTCATTTACAGAAATTGACTTTCAAAATCACCTTGCCAGCAAACTTCTGTAAGATCACAGAAAGCATAGACGAATTGGTGCAAAAAGTTTTCCCAAACATTGCACAGAACTACAAAATTCATCAGTGGCTCAGTATGCGTGTTATATTAGCGACCAAAAAAATCGATGTCAATACCATCAACTTCACTATTCAGAGTGGAATACCCGGCGAAACGACAACATATAAGTCCATCGATACTGTGGTGAATCAAGACGAAGTTGTCAACTATCCAACTGAATTCTTGAATTCGCTTGATTTGCCAGGCATACCACCGCATGTTCTTACATTGAAATTTGGCGTACCCATCATTCTTCTTCGAAACATAAATCCACTACGACTTTGCAACGGAACCAGACTCTCAGTCAAGAAAATGATGAACAATGTTATCGAGGCAACAATTTTGACTGGAAAATTCAAAGGTGAAGACATTGAACAATGTTCAATTTTTAATTTTTGTCGTATACGATAAAAAAAAAAAAATTATGACCGACATTCAACCAATCAGAGCGATTATTATTTATGTCTGTCAGACAAAATTTATACATGAATCTCCTCAGGCAGATGCGACTGATGGTCAGTTGCTGCGATGAGCATCGAGTTGAAGTCGATAGATTCTGTCCCACACTATGGACAACAGCCGCAATATTCTCAAGCGTGCGGACTTTCTAACTCGGAGACTACTTCTGTCATCCAATAGTAAGCCTTTCTCACGAACTTTCTTCGCCAATTTCACTACAGCGGTTCCGCTTCGGCTACACAACACTGACTTTGAAAGTAAATCTATCAAAAAAGTATTGCCACAGCCTATGATTGAAAAACAAACCCATAGATGGCCCACCCTGTTTAATAAGTAACATGATTATAATACCAATAGCAGATTTTAATTAATTACAAATTGAATAATACATAAACTTTTTAATGAGTGTCAACTTCACCACATAAATAATAACTAAATTAATAACCCTTCCTCTATCAACGTGTTTTTATTATTATTTATAACTGTCGTCGAACAAAATAAACGACAAAACTATAAAATAATCAAATTAAATTTGTATGTACAAATCTCACATACTTTGTATTTATACTCGTACATACCACATACATGTCGTTCACAGTTTATACGTCGAGTATGCGTACATGGAGTCGTAATTTGATGGAAAATAGATTAATTAGACTAAACTAAACTAAACATTGTATATATGACTTGAATTAAATAATCGTAATATCCACTTATGTCACACAGAATCGTGTGAAAATTTTAATTACACACGATTTTGATCATTACCCCCTTATGGTTCGAGAGACTGTCGATTTGAGAAAATTTTATTTATTTATTACCGAGAATAATATTCGGACATACAAATGTGTTTGGGCAGCCAAATACTACGAAAATTATTTGAATGGGCATCATGATTCACCTGCAACGTGCAAAAATTTCGGTAGGTTAGAATTAGAAACGATTTTATATCATTAAGTCAACATTAAATGGCATCGAAATCGAAAACGAACGTAAATACATAGGCAACCTGCGTTAAGTAAATAAGTTACATATATTTTTGACTTAATCCCAAAGATAATATATTTTCGTATGACTCATCAATAAATGTAGAATACATACCAGGCCAGAATTATACCTAGACAGCGTAACAAATTTTATGAACCAAAAACGATTGTACATAATTCGTATGTTACTTTTTATCTACATAAAAGACGAAATCAATTTTTAACACTCAAATGAGTATGAAAAACGAGCAACATAAAAACCAGAACATAAAATAAAAACAGAAACATATCAAGACACAATATTCTAAATTACCCGTATAGAGACGACCATTTCGGTTCAAATTTAATTTTTTTTATCGGTTTAATTTCTATTCTTTTCGATGGTTTACGACTGTCGTTTATGCGTTTCTATTTCTTGTTCTCGGGTGATAGCCTATACATACATGCTAGACGAAGAAATTACAAGGAAATACATAAAAAAACGTCATACGTTACATCTCGAGAAACATAATTATGTTATTATGTTCTTGTGTTGTTGTTACAAACAATAAAATAAATTAAAGGGCTGCAACAACCAACATCCCATCATATTGGTTAATGGACCATATTAAATATTTTATAACTTCGAGATGTAAGTAATGGTTGTCGCCAATACGAGGTAAACTTATGTATTACATCGCCTGAAAAGTTGCCGGTCTGACACATAGATGGTGCCACAAATCATGTACCAACTTTCAAATGATACCTGTTAAAATTTCATGACAAAAAAGAATTTCGTGTGTTGGTTGATAAACACTGTTTGTTGATAGAAAAAAAATACCGTTCAAGCAAAGCAGTGGCTTGATAAGTCTTATCCAGGCTCAGCACCCGAAAAATCAACCATCATTGACTGGTATGCTGAATTTAGACGTGGTCGTACAACCACCGATGATGCACCACGGCGTGGACCGTAAAGTAAAGTTGCGTGAGATAGCTGACATTGCAAAGGTATCAATGGAACGTGTTGGTCATATTTTGCACGAACATTTGTCCATGAGAAAGCTGTGTTCGAAGTGGGTACCGCGTTTGCTCAAAATGGATCAAAAACTACAACGTGTTGATGAATCCGTGCGCTGTTTGAAGTTGTTTAAGCGCAATAAAAGAGTTTTTTATGTAGTCAATGAATGAAAGCAGCGATTATTACTTGTTTGCAAACCTCAACAAAAGCTCCAGGGAAAGTGATTTGGTTCCAATGAAGAAGTGATCGCCGAAACTGAAGCTTATTTTGAAGACAAAGACAAATCTTTCTACAAAAAAGCCATCGAAATGTTAGAGAGGCGTTGAACTGATTGTATCGCTGTAGAAGGAAATTATGTTGATGGATAAAATGATGCTGTATAAGATAGCAGAAAATTTCCAGCAGAAAAAAAATGAAAACAATTTTGTTATTCACCGCTAGAGGCATCACTATCACAAAAAGGATTTTTTTTCTGCCAAGATTTTTTGAAACCAGCAGAAATGTTTTGAGATTTTTAAGTAAATCAACAGAAAGTTTTATGAAAAATTATAGAATTTATGAAACAGAGGAAGAAAATATATATTCAAATGTTTTTAAACGAAAAAAGTGGATTTTCTTTAAAAAAAATTGTGTGCAGTTCACTCGCAGTAGAAGTGAAACTTTCCAGAATCTAAGCAGCGAGATAATGAGACGAACGTAGTAACAGGAGTGGGATAATTAGAGGGTTTATTCATCATAATACAAAACAACAAACAAAATTTTGAAGTTTTTTTTAACATTTTATTTTTATTCCGACTCCATTTTTCTATTTCGAATAATAGTTTGAATTCTATCAACATATCGTTGATAACAGTTTTTGATCACGTTGTCGATTCAGTACGACTGTTGCATATTTTTAAAATTAATTCTGTATTGAGGGATTGAATCAAAGAGAGCGCCGTATCTAATGCAAAATTCACAATGAAAACCCCACTCAAAATCATTGGAATTTTATTGTAATTTTTTTTCAGAATCTGCGATACTTTTGGCGTAAACTTTATCAAATTCTCGTGGATAAATTGAATAATATTTTCCATCGATTGGTTGGGAGAAATGTAAATCGCTACAATAATTACAAATGTGTCATGGTCTAATCTGCTTTCGCAAAGCACATACTATATTTCTCCCACTTTAGAAACCTGAACCGACAAGGATTCCAGTTGAAGTGCATTGATGTCAATTTCTGGGGTGACAACACGGGTTCCATCATTTACATTATGGTACATTGCAACGCCACCTGCCCCCATATTTGACCATTTATATTGAAGACAATATCGAAATTTGGAATCTCTACAATGTTGCCATTATCCACCCACGTCTCCGAAAAAATCAGAAAATTCGATGACGATGATATTTTGTCTAATTAAAGATCTTCTAGTTACATGAGCACATAAACTTTGGCATTTGAAGGTAAATAGTGACAATCCTTTCCTCGTATTTATGAAATCAAATATTAATTTCTCAATAGTCACAAGTCTATTCAGGTTCAGCCTTTGAATTTCAGCTTGCAATTCCAGTGTGAATACTGTTGCTCTTCGACCATGATCAAATTTTTTATCATTTTTGTTTTCGGAACAATTTGTACTCTTTGAATCGATGTTACTCGTGATAGTGCGACGTACAGGAGCTGTTGAGCATGTGTTTTATCATATTCATATATACAATTTAATTAAATGTACGACTTATGGATTTTTATTGCACACACAGAGACTATAGTGGAAAATGATTACGTTTTATGATGACTGCTTTATTAGGCATTTGTGGTACTGCCAGTCGATTAAGATTGTGCCTTTGTATTGATGCCGCTACCTTTCTTCGGATTTTTTCACCAGTTTTGGGAGAGCCACGGAATTCCTGCCATAAACGATCTAACTCTCCTTTGTCGTTTTGTTCGATATAAATCAATTTTCTCGTCGCAAGATTCGATTATACAAAATGTCAACAATTGATACCTCCTGTATCAATTGTTGACATTTTGTATAATTTTTGACGCATGATTCAATTAATTCCAACTCGTTCTCATGTAACAGCTCTCACCAATTTTTGTTAATATTGTTGAAAAAGTTCGCTTGGCTTGACGCATCACTTCGCTGAGTTCAAAGAATTTCAATCCTCGCCAAAGTGTCGGACCTGCTATTTGTCGCTTGCTTTGTTTCTTAATTAGAATAGCGCGAACCGGCGGTGGTTGATGTAGATCGCCAATCACAATTAAATCTAATCCTCAAAAATTGTCTTGAAAGTTACCGGTGATTTGTTTTAATCTCGAATCTATTTGAGACAACAACTGGGCCCCAATCATACTGATTTCATCGATAATCAAAACGCGGACGTATTTAAACAGTGATCTATATTGCTGTGCCACTTCAAATGACAAAGAAAGCAACTTTGAAAGACTTATTTTTAATGCACTGTGTATCGTTGTCCCATCAATAGCCGCAACAGGTTTATCAGTTGAAGCGCAAGTGATAAGCGTTGCAAAATCCATAGTTTTCAGCATAGCGATTATAAATTTCCATCAATAGTCTTATCACAAACGTTTTACCGCATCTGGCTGGGTCCTTAAAAAATAAAAAAATTATTTTTTTTCAATCGAGTATAAAAAAAAAATAAAGAAAAAACTCGCATTTTCGTTTCATATCGCTTTTTCATTTTTTGCTTGTAATTTTTTGTTTTGTTTCATCGATTTTAAAATCACCTCGGTACTAAAGAAGTTTCACTTCAAAAAGATCTGCGTATACAAAAAGGCTCTCAAAATATACGAAAACTATCATAATTATCATAATACAAATACAGCGGCCCTATTTCTGAATATGATACGAATACGATTGTACTAGATTCTGATTCAATTCAAATATGAATCTCTCGTTTTCGTTTCGTATTCAGAAATAGGGCCCCAGGGCAAAACAAAAAAATCGCCTACGTTGCTAGCGTTTCATAAATTTTTGAAATCTTTTTGTCAACCCCCTTGTGACTACCCTAAGATGACATGAAAAATTAACTGAAAACATTTCACATTAAAATGACTTCAACAATTTATGGAACGCTACCAACGTAGGCGATTTTTTTGTTTTGCCCTGGGGACCTATTTCTGAATCAGAAAGGAAAACGAAAGTACCAGATTCATATTTGAATTGAATCAGATTCGTACGATTCTTATTTAAAATTGATTAGGAATCTAGTACTCTCGTTTTCATATCGTATTTAGAAATAGCCTGTATTTGCATTATGATGATTATGATAGTTTTCGTATATTTTGAGAGCCTTTCTGTATACGCAAATCTTTTTTTAAATAAAAATTCACTTTTTTCGTTTCAAATCATTTGAACATATATTTTCTTCCTATGTTTCATAAATTCTTTGATTTTTCATAAAACTTTCTGTTGAGAATTATTTATTTGCTTAAAAATTTCAAAAAATTTCTGCTGGTTTCAAAAAATATCAACAAATTTCTTTTTGTGATAGTGATGCCTCAAGATGTGAATAACAAAAACACATTTTTCCTGCTACCTTATACAGCATGATAAAATGTATTTTTCCCAAAAAAATTGTGTTTTTTTTTTGTTACACCGGGAACTTTTCAGGCGATGTTTTATGTACTATGTACAGATTCATAATAAGACGTTTCATGGTTTATAATTACTATTGATGAACTGCGAGTACAATCGCTACTGGGCAATCTTATTCGTGGAGGGAGATTAATTCACAAGATACGATTCATCATTATCTTTGTAATAGCAACAAAATAAAACTATTGTTTTCGACTGAATGAACAATTTAATTAATTTATTAAAAATTATACAAACAAAAAAAAATTATTATGCGAGAAGCGAGACTTAGGTTTATGATATCCGGAGTTCGTGTACGAGAGAAGGAATAAGATGCGATAAGGAAAAGATATAAAATGTTCTTAATGGCTGGCTATAAAATGAGATACACATATAATAGTTTTATATCTATATATTAATATAAGTAAGTGCATCAATTATTTTTAAAGATCGCTTTGTAAAACATGGTACTTTTCTTGGTAAAGTAATTAAATCAGAATACAATTTGGAATTCAAATTTCATTGTAACTAAACAGGTATTTATTAGTCTATGCAATCTTATCTCTGTTTCTAGTTTGTCTAACATAAAATTCTGACGTAACATACAATATAAAAGATGTTATGTGAATTTCGTTTAGAGGATCTCCCGGGTCAGGTCTGGGCAATTTTAGGCGAAAAGCGTTCTTCGCGTGGAAATAATTTTTCCTCAACGAATAATTCTCTGTAAAAATAATTTGGTCGACATAGAATTGTACAAAAACAATTGACTGAACCTTGTGCACACGAAATTGGTACGAGCAAAATATACACTGCGCGAAATAGCTATATGGGACAATCATTTTTTTTAGTCTTATTTTATTTTCATTTGCGTCAAACTATTTGCCAACGCAAGTTGCATATAGATTTCAATTCGGTTAGTTTGCGTTGTACCTACATCGTTAAGAACAAAAATACGAACAAAAAGTGCATTTTAGTAGGTATATGAATTCCATTGGCGTTATTAACATAGATCAATCGTCGTGGTATTGAACTTTAATAAATTTAGAGAACAGAAACATCAATGTTTACCCATTCCTCTTGAATGACTGTCTTAACCTCCGCTAAAGAGTAAACTGACCTCTATTTTTGAAGACTCCTTAACTAAAAATACTCCACAGATTTTCCATTGGATTTAGGTCCGGTCTAATAGCAGGCCTCTACAATACTAGTATATTTTGTGACAGAAAAAAACCCTTGGGGCACTTAGCAGCGTGTATAGGCGCATAATCCTACTGAAATATCCAACTTTGACCGTACCTTTCCTCCCTAAAATTTACTAAAACGTCGTCTAATAGCTGCTGCACACACTCCGCATTTATTTTATGGAACACAAAACAAGTTGGGATCTTGCCCCAATAGCAGAAACCACCACATGTCATACATGACCTTCCTTGAAAGTTGCGCAAATGACGTGTTTGATGTGGCTCACAAATATCTCGCTAATAATTATGGCATCCATCTGGTCCGTCAGAATTAAACTTTTTTTCATCCGAAAAAATTATTATATTACTCTTCGTCCCAAAATTTTAATTTCTCAGCAAATTTCATTCTCGCTGATTTACGGCGCGGTTAAGTTTACTTATCCGTTTCTGATATTCCAGATGAACATCCTCTTTTAAAATCTGTTATATTCTTCGTTTAAGGATGTTTAGACGCAAGTCACGGTTTATTTGGGATGGACTCATATTTTTTCCTAACTGGAGGACGCCTTATTTCCCTTTTACTTTTTGCGTCAATTTTAGGATTTGGTCCTTGTGTTTTTATTGTGTCATATGTTTGGGAATTTGTTTAAAAGTTTTAGATAGTAGCTCCTGATTTCCTAAAACATTTGATCTTTGCTCGTTCATCGGTCGATTGTTGGACATAATTCTTTAAAAATTACTTTACAGTAACAAAAAATTATACTTTGTAAAGTAAAAATTAAATGTAAAAAACAATTAACTCCTTTTTTAATGCTACCGAATATTATTTTTTTTTTACTACACAATATTAAAATTAACAATAAAACACCTTTGAAAATGCAGTTGTCCCATATAGCTATTTCCTTCCACTGGCGGTTGTTAAAAACATTAAATTAACATAACGGTAATACGAAAAAGGGGCGAATAGACATTTAAATTTCAGTTTGTTGAGTATGTGTTGACAAATTTTTCCATACAATATAAAATAAAATCAGCGAAATGGTTTTGAAGGAAACAGTAGTAATCTGTACTGTCCCATATAGCTACTTCGCATAGTGTAATTGAAACAAAGAAAATACAACAGAAAACAACACAAAATAGATTTTATATAGCATACATACCTGCGGATTCGATTGCGGCAAGATTCTGTGAGAACTATAAATGTCCGGGGTAGTGGCATCTGGCGCATTAAAAATAAGCTGATTGGGTCTTTTTTTACATGAAATTTTAGCACGGCATACTTTATGAAAATAAAAATTAACATACAAAAAAAGACCCAATCAGGTTATTTTTTTGCCGTCAGATCTACAAACAGTTCTCTAACTAAATATAAATATTTAACCTTAGGCCAAAGTCAATCAAATTTAAAGCAGAAAAATTGGAACTGTTTAATGACCAGTGTGTAGTTACAATTCGTGAGAATATAGAAGGTAAATACTTGGGTATTGAGCATGAAATTGTTGATGGTGTGGTTCAGATTATAAAATTGATGACGGAAGAGGCTTAGCCTGTCACAGAATTCGCGTTTCAATATGCCAAAGACAATCACACGAAAGTGACTGCGGTACATAAGGCCAATATTATGTGAATGTCTGATGGTGTTTTTTTGCGCTTCTGTCGTGGTATGACTGTTAAATATCCCGAAGTGAAATTTGAAGATCATTATTTGGATAATGTGTGCTTAAACATGGTACTGGATCCACGTAAATATGATGTGCTTGACATTTGTTTTGTATGGTGACATTTGATATGTGCGCTTGTCAAGTTGTGGTTTAGGCACCAATCCACCAATAGATATAACCAGGACCCTCATTGCGTAGAGCGACATTTTTTTTCCCTACCTTATTTTTTACAACTATGTTATGGATTAAATCCAAGAAATTTTTATCCTATTAAAATTTAATAAAAAATTTGATTTTTTAATAAAAAGTTTTGAGTTTTTATTTGTTACTTCATATCAACTACAGCCCCTTCATCACTATCGTTCATACCGCGTGATGATAAATCTAGATGACGTGCTTCATTGAATTGGAATCACTTCGTAACATTAGGGTACCATCTTTACCGGACACAACTAATGATAACCCCAAATCACATGCAGCAATACAAAATAGTGGCGTATTTGCCAAATATGCTCTTCGTGATCGGTTTATAATGGCCATCTAATCCTGTAGAAAAATCCGTTCAGGTATACTGCATTCGACGAATGACGACGATGGAGTTGGTTGGATTTGTATATTAACCGATAATTTCGAACCGCAGTTCATTGAAAAACTTCATCGAAATCCGGAAAATCACAGCTGATAATTTGAGATGATTTTTCATTACCTGTGTAGTTTCAGACCCTAGCAATCAATTGAACATTATATTTATAGTAAGCAGCCAACAAGAACAAGAAGTTATATGGGAAATTTCGTTCAAGATAATTTACGTATACATAGTTCCTCCAGAGATGTTACCAATTGAGCTGTTAACCACATTAATATAAAATTTGGAATAATAACATATTCGTCAAAATTCATATGTGCTAATTTGCTATACTATGGCCGATTGGAGAAATCTCGGAGAGATTTTCAAGTGTGGGCATGTGTCCTCTAATTCACCACATTAAAATAAAAAGACGAATTCATAAATATTTGCCTCTTTCAAAAATTTGACGGCTTAAAACTTGTGTGAAGCAACCCGAAATCTTTTGATTTTATTATGGTTACCTGTTTTGAACTTACTCCGGTTACATATGCTCACACTAGGTACAACATCTCTGAAATTATTTTACTCAGTCATATTGTACCGTATGTTATTTCAAACATTTTAATCATTTAACATTTAATCTTTAATTTTTTTTGAATTGGAAAGCTAACATATTACAATTACGAGTATTTGGCAATATTTAACCCCAATATCTGCATCTAATATATGTTTTAGAAGATATTTTCAGTAGAGATTTGCTATTTACGATGGAAAAGCGTAAATATTTTTTTTTAATAGTTACACTTTTCATTAAAAAGTTCAGTTCGATAGCCGAACCCCTGATATAGCATCTACTATTGCTATCCATTTCTAATCGATAGTACTTGTTTCGTCATTTAGAAGATTGAGTTAGATCATTTGAAGATTTTACTTGTGCCACTATTTTTATTCTCTCGATGTCAGAAGAATCTGTAGCGGAATAGAATTGTCTCTGTGTTATGTGTTGTATACGCGTGGTGAAGGTCAAACACTCTGCCATAGAATTGCATGCCTATGGACTATGGATGGAGTGTGTTGGTGGTGACAAGTAAAATGCGGTTTTCTATGCTCATTCGTTTCTCTCTCTCTCTCAGTCTTCAAATTGTTGAAAAATATAAGTGAAGTTTTTCATTCTTCTTTTCTCGACGCTCGTCACAGTAAGTCGATGTTGCTTGGAATTTCATAAATCCGTTTGTTTTATATAAATAAATAAATATTAAATAAAACTAAATTTAAATTAAATAAATGTGTAAAACCAAATTTGTATTAAATTACAAGACCGGATCACATTGGAGTTTACATATTAACATAAAATACGGCAGCTATCTTAATGTGGGCTGTTTGCAGTTTACCAGTTGGAATCGGCGTACATTACAAATACGATAGCACTCGGTACAAATCCACATCATTTTGACGCAAAATGTATAATCGGAAGCCGTAGTTTTCATGAAATGTTTTTCAATTGTTAAAAACTATAGGAGGGGCGAGTGGCATAGAGGAAGGGCATAGCTAACAACTTCACCGCACTTCAAACAATCATTGTTTAGGTGAAAATAAATTTGTATGACCACGTACAGGTCTGGAACTAGCTAGGATTTAAAGGATTGATCAATTACTAGTCTGAAATAAAAACTGTTTATCGAAAACTCATAGGAAACGGCATATGCCTGGCCATATGGAATAGGATGTAGCGCCAGTGAAAAAAATACATAATTTAATTGATGGTGGTAGTCATGCTGGTTTATGGTTAGCCGTAATTAGCATCTAATAAGGAGACTATCGGTGTGTCAATTACTTCATAAGTTCGGGAAACTCCAAAAGTTACCGGGCTCGTCAAATTGTTAGATTTCTAGTAGTAACTTCATCTAACCACGAGGAACCAATTTAATTAAAATTTATGGCACTTTGTTATAAGCTAAAATCTATTATACCATATAGTGAGATAGATCACTTGCATAGCAACTACCATAATTATCTAAAAATCCTAAAGGTAGTCCCAGGGGCTCCTAATTAATTAGGGTTCCCATTAATTAGATAACGAATAATACAAGTTAATATTGTTAAGAAAACAAATAACGAAACACGACGCAACATATTGTAATAAGCAGATGCAACATTCCATGCAAATGGTGCAACATAATGTAACATGGAGCAACATCACTCAACTTAGTGCAAAAATCCCATAAACGATCATTCCTGGAATACGAAATCTTCCCACAAATTTCAACAAAATCGGGCAGGTCGATTTAAAAAAAACGGAACTCGAGCCCTACCAGAAAACTACATAAACGAATTTACCGATATCGGGATCAATCGCAATCGATTACTGTATCATTCTTACTTCATAGTTATATAAAGCCAGTCCTAACCCCCGTGAAACCCGATTATTTCAAAATAAATACCTTTAAATAAGAATTAACGGACCAATTTAGTCTTACTAGGCATAATGGCATATATGTCCTAACCACTAATGAAAATAGATCATGTACTTCCGTCTAAATTAACATTCTTGAATAAAAATTCAGTTGGCCTTGTTATTTCATGTATAATATATAAAAAAATTATTATAAGAGGCTTCAAAGCTTTGCGACAAAATAAAATATAGAGACTGCAAAACTTTTCAACTCTTCGTCTTGACCAAAAAATCAAATTTCGGAAAGCTTTTGTACTCTGGAATACCGACTAGTAAAATGTAGCAGCCTGCAGTATGCTAACTGAAATCTTCTGATTTTATAATTTATTTTTCTGATCGACTCGCTTCCATCTTCCAAAATTCTACAAATCACTAGTTGAACAGACCTGTTGGACCGGACTATATTACAACACTTAAGATGTCAACAGTAGCAGTAGCACGTTTGCTAGGCTACTTAACATATTATTCTGCTCAACGAAGGCGTGCGACCTTTTTCCAATTTCGAAAACTGTGAATATTTAACCAGTACCAAAAAATGGTTATTAAATCATTTCCTTCAAATTACCGACCGACTGCTTTGCTACCTGTTTTGTCGAAACTCGTGGAATCTGCCGTCTATTTCAATTTTACAGGCTGTATTGAGGTCATTGTTTTACTAAAGTATTTATTAAATTATTTTAGATCAAATTTTCCACAGACCAACACCGCTTTCAATAGATTTGCAAAGTTTAATTCGACTCGATATCTAGTGGTGGCATGGGTCGTTAATTGTTACGTGCGTAGAAACGATATAGAAATTTTATCAAGTATGAAGTTAGTTTCGTTGAATTATATCAAAAATTATTTATTATACATCTAGATACGGTAGATTCAGACTTTACAAACTGTATAAAGCACATTTGATCCCAATATCCGGCCGTGGTCTGGTGTAATAAATTAATAAAGGTGGTAGGAGCGATATCTAATTTTATGTCACGTTGGAAGATAATTTCTTCCAAATCAATACAAAATTCCTTTGCTGCCCAGCCCTCATAAAGCCGATTAAACTATGTTAAAATTATAATATTTTGAAGTACATATTCTGCACTATTAATTAACTAAGGAAATGAAATGGGGTTTTGGGTGAAATTTCCCCTTAGGAAAATTATAGAGGTGCTCGTCAACTAACCATAGAATACATTTAATTCTCAAATGTAAAAAATATGAATAAAAAATAACCAATTTTTCGTATACGAGTAACCGTATATAACTAATGCTAACCGACCAAACAGCACGGTGCGGTGACTAAAGCTTGGCGTTTGGATCGGGAGGTACCGGGATCGAACCCCGATAGGGACAGGATGCAAAATGAATTTTCATCAACAGATTACGATCTGCGATGAAATGGAACACAACTAAGACCCTTGTCGAAGTGCAAAACTCATGGGCCGATCCATCTTCTATGTATAGGCTGGCATGGAGCTATGCGGACATATAGCCGTACGTCCTCGATTTGGCAGGCGACTGTGTATGGACGTGAACACCGAGCTGCGAGAGTTGGGAGTGCTTCGGCCCAGAACATATTGCAAAGATCAAATAATAAAACAAACTAGTGGTAGCATGGTCTCCTAAATGTTGCTTAAACGAAAAAATAGCGAGCATTAAGGGAAAAACGAAATTATCTATTTTTCGTTTCTTGCCCCGTTTACCTATGATACTGGTTTTAATTGCGACTGATTTTACAACAAATTTTTTTCGGTGAAGTAGCTTTAACATATGTAAATAGAAATGAAATAAAAAAAAAATAAGGCCATTTTTGAGATGTAGATTTTAGTTCAAAATTTATTTGCGAGGGAGCAGAATATAACAATACAAAAAATTTGGTTTATATATTAAAATAAAATAAGGGTTTAAACTAGCAATAAAAAATCCTTTACGACTTAGGTTGAAGAAAGAAAGAAATTCAAAAGAAACATAGTGTGGAACGGGCCATAGGCATTTCGAACGACTTTGATGCCCTCTGTAAAAAAAATTTCCAAATAATCGATGTGTTGGACATCCAAAAATACTTTTAAACGGCCTATAAATAAAAGGTAATAAAATATGTTGTTCCTGAAAAAAATTAAGGAACCTTTCTGGAAACATCTTGATATGTATTTTATGAGGGAACTAGCAAGTGGTCGATCTCTGGTGCCAGCAACAAAGTTCCAATGTAAAATTTTATTGTAAAAATATAAAAAGATTTCTATAGACAGAGATTTCTGGGAAGTTTTTGATTTGTGTTTTAAGGCGAAAGTGCCACTCCCAAACAGTGTTGTGCGTCTACGCGTATTTCCGAATTATCTACAAGTTGGTGTCGAATATAGCGTAGACAATTAAGTTTTGAGTAGACAATGTCGAGAATTGGTAGAATATGTAGATTATTACTTTTTCGTTGTTTTTTTTCATTGTTTTTCTATATGAAGGTGTCATCTTTTAGTTTTCCAGTTTAAATTAGGATTTATCTATATTTTGCAGTTGAAATTCAATTTTTATTGAACAAATTGGTGAGATTGAAAATCTTGGTCAATCAACGTCTTCAATATTGGTACAACCATATGCGCTTTATGATACTAAATTCGGCTATGGTTTCATGAACATTTTCGAAACAAATACTTAATTTATGATTTTAACATTCATTTTTGAACAACGTAATTCTGGTTAGTATTACTACAAAACTTATAGCATAAATTAGTGATTATTTACTGTTTTTGGTTATATTTTGATCAAAATTAAATACAAAAGAAAGATGTTTCTTACAGATAATGTGGGTTTCGAAACTAAAATTGTCTGATAGCTGTGATGATGATCTTGTCTTGAACAAGAATACAGGTGGCGGTATTTTAATGTAGGCGATATCCCTTTTGCTGAGGTTAGCTTAGGATTACATTTGTCCCGAGATATACCAATTGATTATCAATCGACGTTTGGGTTTCGTGGTCCTTTATCACTGGAGTAATCTTTCTTGAAATTTGGGGCGAGTGGCAGAGTTAGATAAAACAACCACAACTTCATCACCCAAGTCAAGCAACCATGAAAGTGAATAATGAAATGAAATGAAACCTTCTCCCCCCCCCCCCATCTCCTGGACAGTATACCTTACGCAGAAGACCTGGAAGCTGGCTAGGATTCAATGGGTCAATCATTTATTGATCCGTATTCAAAATGATTACAGAAGCCAATACTAGAATAAATAATGCAACCCGGCAAATATCCGACACTCGGTTATCGTACACGAACATGAATCGGAAATTGGAACATCAAAACTCTAACAAAAACCTGAAGGCTTAGCAACATTTAGAGAAAAAACAGTAACGGAATTCTCGGCCATAGTGCAGTGAGATAAAACAGTGGCGAAATAGAGACAATCGATATTTCTTAACATTATATTCGCTGGACGCGATGAATAAGGCGTGGGCACACATATTAACAACAGCTAATGCAAAGAAAGCGCATTAGTGGAATAGAATTATGCCGAATAATCGTAGCACCGTAACAGGATTCCATTCAAAAATACAAACACAACATTTAATATTGATACGATCCAACAAAAGACGTAGATAGAACCACCAAGGATGAGTTTTATGAACCTACAAGCCACAAAAGCAAGGACATGCAAGATTATGGTCAAAACAAGACAAGGAGATGGGACAAGCAATATAGACTCTGTGCGTAAAGGGCAACGAGTGAGTGGCGCAGACATTTACAGTGACCACCAACTGGCAAAATACCATAATTCAAAATTAAACCTGTAAAAAGCGGCAAAGTCGGAAAAAACTAAACATCTACAGATTAAAAGATCCTGTGCACTAAGAAACACATTCTGTGAAGCCAATGAAGAAGCAGCCATTAGTGTAGGGCAATCGTGGAAAAAAATCTAAGAAACATATACCGAAACAGCTATCAACGCACTATCAACTATCATATGGTGACCTAAGTGCTTGTATAAATTGGCACAATATATATACCTCTTCAACATAACCATAAAACTATTATCAATAGTCATCCTCTATAGAATTTCACCGACAGTTAATCCAAAATTAAGAAAGGAACAAGCTGGTTTCAGACCAGGGCAAATTTGCTACAATGTTATATTAAAACAAAACGAATCTTCATTGAGCAGTCTGATGAATGGAATTCATCACTGACATTATTCAGATCTAGCAAGAGAAGCTGCCCTCAAAATAAATATCAGAAATACCAGATGATGAGGCTAAACACACCAATGAAATCGTATAACTTGATTATGTACTTTAGTGAAAACGGATGGCACAGATGAAGTTATAAAGAAACAAATCAACAAAGCTAGAATAAGATTGAACAAGTTAAACAAAGTCTGGAATACATCTATCCTATCCCGCAAACACTAAACAAAGAATGTTTAATTCGTATGTGAAAACAGTGTTGCTGTACGGTTGCGAAACCTAGAAGCGTACACATACGATCGAATATGCTACATGTATTTGTAAATAAATGCTTAAGAAGAATAATGATGGCCCAACAAAACAACAAATATTGATCTCCTTGAGATGGAACACTACACTGGCCCACATTGAGAATGTCGCAGAATTAAATGACAAGCAGGTCTTCTGAAATGGAACCCAGGAGAGAAAAGGGAAGTCGTCGTAGACTCCCTGTCCTCCTAAATTATAGATAAAGAGAAAAATTGCTTAAAATATCAAGTGAGCCTTCGGTCATATTTTGGCATTTATTATATGAACCCGAGGAACTTGTACTCGTATGGTCAGTTTTTGTCTCAATTTTTTTTATGATTTAACATTTTATTGCATGATAAACATTGGAAAGGGTCTTTCAATAGGGACGCTCGAAATTTGTTAGTCAAATCTGTAGTGAATTGTTCAGTAGTGTATGACAAATTACCATGGAAGTTTATCGGCCAACCTAACTTTCACGAATATGTTCCTGCACTTCTCTTGCATCATTTAATCCTCCCAACATAGGCCCTATTTAAAACCGATTTTTATCATGTAAACGGTTTTAAAATTATTTAACTTTGTTCATTTAACGATTTCGCACTTTAACCGTAACATATGTAAATATGTTTCATTACCACATTATATTTTTCAATGTGAAAGAAAGAATTTTAATAATTGCTAACAGAAATAAAAAATTTCGACATTGACTACATTCTCTACATTGTCGATGGTATTTTCTTAATTTTCTACATACATTGTCTACACGTGTAGAATATTAATTATCTACGTGGTGTAGACAATACGGCACAACGCTGGGTCCAAGTGGTCAATTCCCAGATCAGCCATATAAATAACATGTATCGTTTATGATTGTTGTAAAATGTTTCAATGAAATGTTTTCTTTTGTAAACAGAGTATCTACCCTATTAGAGTGAAGATTATGCCTAAATAACAAAATCTACACTGTCTAATCTACATCTCTACCAATAAGTACTTATAGAATTGAAAAAATATGAATCTCTCTCTCTCTCTCTCTCTCGCTCTCTCTCTCTCTCTCTCTCTCTCTCTGGCACTATACATCCCATAAAGGGATTTGGCCGCCTCAAATGAGGTTTCATAATCATACTTTCATTTCGGATAATGAGTGATTAATTCATTGATCCTAAACCAGACGTGAAATTGTTTCCTTGTCACCACCAGGAATCGAACCCGGGACCTCTGGTTTCGCTGAAACAAGTATGCTGACAACTTTGCCACCGGGGCGTAAACTTCACTCCGATATATAACTCACAAATACTAACTAGTAATACTAACATGGTCTTTATTTAAATTCAGGTTAAAAGGAACCAGCTCAATATTCTAGACTAGATCAAAAGTTTCAATTAAAGGTGAGCGTTTGAATATAAATTATACCAGTTGCTCTTGCAATATCGAGAAACTGTATCAAGAATGGTAAATGTTCCAGGGTTAAAGCTCCCATTGGTCTTACAATATAAAGGATTCCTCTACACCCATTAACAAATTCACCCCTGCCCTGAGTTTGGGCGATGATGAGTAAGATAATCATCACTTATATTCCGATCATCATCTTATTATAACTAACGATCATAAAATGTAAAAGAAGATACAATTATATAAAAAAAACGTAAACAGTAGCCGCTTACATCTTTAATCTCGTCTCACATCTTCATTTTTATTCTTGTAATTTATTTAATTTTTTTTTTGTTTAATATTATTTATATTCAATAAGTGTTTGAATAAAAAAAATCGCCGGAAAAGACGACACAACAAAGGTGAGGAAGATGAGATGAGTAGAAAAAATTATTTCGATCCTTCGAGTTTAAAATTAGAAATACGCATTAAAAAAAAGATCAAAAAGGTCGGTCGATCATTTGTGTGGCTTGAATACTAAAAAGTAGTTAACCATTTTTATGATTATTGAAGTCGTTCGTATTATTTCCAAAGTTAATTTAAGTTTATCTGTCGATCGTGGAATTTTAATCAAACACTACAGTGCACAGTAGCTTTCCTCTTTTACTGAATTGTACACAGGTCATATAGTATCGATAAAAAGCCGCGCCAAAAATGTATCACACCCAGCAATATATAATGAATCGATTAATGAGAGGCGACCATTGCTATTCTATAGGATAAAAAGGAAGATAAACAATTACGACGGCAAAATAACGCTTATAAATAACGAAAACGATAAAATCCAAGTTTTGCTTTTAATTAAAATGCGGGCTAAACACACAAACTAATCACATAAACTATCCATTATATATTTTGATGTCGCCGTGATGTCATTTTAATGTTTTCTCCAAACTCATTAATTTTATGTTATTGTATATTATTCATACATTAGTTAGGCATGTAAGCACTATATAAAAGCCAAAAAATTTTGATTAGTTTAGATACACCGTGTATATAGTTTCGCTGTTGTATTGTACCTCATTATTTCGCTTGATAAAATTTAAAAACCACGCTACGCGCGTATAAACAAATTCGCTATTGTTAAACGCGTTCTAAATTCATTATTTTACCTTCACATTGTGTTGTGTATGTAAATCTTAACATGTGTGTTGTTGTTGTAAAAATAAAAACTGTCAAACGATTAATTTTTCGGGGAGATACGACAACACGATATAATCGTATTAAATTAAATTTTATTTTTTAATTTAAAAAAAAAATATTTATAATTTAATTAAGCGTTTTTAAGGTCAAAGGAATTAAATAGATAATTTTAGACCGACATTTTTATGTGACAAATTTGTAATGTGCATTTTGTCAGCCGATTAATCTTTTCGCACGAACAAAATTTTAAATTTTAATTGCGTTTTTTTTAACGACATCACTTAACGCACGCACAGATAAACGATCGTACTTGAACTTCATCGCACATATAAACATTTGTGTCATTGATCGCCTCTCTATATATTTTTGCTATGATTAATTCGATACATAAGTATCGCCATCTCTCGAGTTACAGTAAAAACAAATTTGCACGATCTTACGATCATTAATTCATTATATTGTATATTGATGTGTGATATGTGCGCCGCGGATACCACACAGATTTAAATTATGTAACAAAAGATGAAGATTTAAGAGTTTTAAAAAAGATGTAAAATGATTTTTGTGCAAAAAAAGTAAATACAAAGCATAAATAAACAACAACCGGATGTTAATCATCATAATTTTCATGCAATAATTTTTTTCGCGATTTCCTTTTAATATGCGACGATGACGCGTACACATATTTTAATACTAAAAAAAGTCTTAGGACAACCTAAGGTTTAATTTTTTGTACGCTGCTTGCTTATACTATTTGAATTGCTTTTAATTTAAAAATAAGAAATTACTTAAGTGAAATACATATAAAAAAATTAATTTCCATTTCCGTTGGCACAAGTAACAACAACAAAAATTTCTAGTTATTCTAATTCTATACCGTTACGTTAAATTATTGAACAGTAAAGGGTTGATTTTTTAGAAATATTTGATTTAATCTAGACTTTGTCCTTTTAATTGAAAAGGCTGGAATCCAAATAACACTCCGCATCCAATACCACGGTCCATGGTCCAAACCGCAGAAGTTCGATTTAAATTGCAACAGTTTACGTTGTCAATTAAATATTATTAATAAAACGAAGTACTCATGATTTACTGTTGCTATGTCTGTTTGATTTTTTGTTCTTACCACTGCTTCATATGTTGGATCATAGATGTCACGTAAATGGATAAACAAGAATATTTATAGAAACGTGAACAAAATCTGCTTATTGCGTATTGACGTTAATTTTCTCTTTTGTTTGTTTCATCAAAGAGAAATTATTGAGATAGAATATTTTGTATTTATATTTAAGTCGTATTCGAAAGTATCACTTTGCACGGCAGTCCAAACGAGTGACGAAAGCACCTACTGTGCTGGAAGTCGAACTCGTATATATACAGCTAATTTCGAACTTTTTCCCTTTGAGCTCGCCAGGATCATGTTATATAACATTGGAAAGGTCTTGAAAAGTAGACCCAAATAATGTATAAAAACATTTGCATTCGGCGCGTTTGTTTACATTTTTCTTTCTAGCTGTCAAAAACAACAACTTGTCAACGATTTTTCGGAATGTTCAACAACAACGCGCTGAATGAACTAACATTCCGAAAAATCGTTGACAAATCGAATGCAATTGTTTTTTTCGGCACAAATTTGATATCAGAAATTTTGTGAATTGAATTCGGCTCTCGTTACTCGAACATTTAAGAGGTTTTTATTTGATAAATTATAGAAGAATTGCTTACAGTGGGTTTTAAACCTCCACAGCCACTATGTAACCAGAATCCTAAAGTTTGGTTCAGAATTCTTGAAAATCAACTTTTATTAGCTGGCATCGTTACTGAAAGTACTCGATATTCTCAAGCGATCTGATATAATTCGCCGATATAATTACGCTGGAGCAAGGTGAAAAACCTCATATCGAGTTTAAAGAAGAAGTCATTAGAGTTTTTGGTGATTTTAACTTGACGGTATCTTTAATCTGGTAACTTTTATGGCTTACACCCTTTATGTCCGCACACATTTTAAGTATGTATTTGAATCCGGTAAATTTTAAATGTGTTTGTGTAAAATGCTAACAAAAAAAAATCATTTTATAATTAATTAATTTTATTTATCATCCATTTTTTAATCATTTTATTAATCATTTAATTAATCATTTAATTAAAAATAATTTAATTAAATTTTATTTTATTTTTTTTATTATTCGAATTCGAATTTTTAATACAATTAAAATTTTTGTTTTGTGATACGCACGGGTCAAAAACAAAATCAAACTAAACAAAATACAAAAAATGACCTTGAGAATTTTTTTTATTTCATTTTTGTTTGTGTTGGTGCGTTGAAATTTTTGAATCTACAAAAAATTTAGTTTAAAAAAGAATCCACGGCAAAACCGGTTTTGTAGGTAAAGGCGGAAAAAACGAAGAAGTTACCGGATTCATGTTAAGGCGGTAATGCATGCACAGATTTTGCCTTTAAGGCAAAAAAATTTGCCTTACACAAAATTGAGAAACCTTCAATTTAAAATTTTTGCTAAAGGCGATCCAAGATGACCGACTTTAAACCAATCAGTGCGCATAATTTTTATGCCTTAAAGACAAAATCTGTACATGTATCACCGCCTTTACTCTAGTATGGATATGCAGAATGCTGAAACTGGATTCGGTTAAAAATCATTGAAACAATTGTTGATGGCTGGACTACTCAAATTCAATTGATACTTGTTCTTTTTGAGAATGCTTTTAGTGTAACGATATTAGCTGAGCGTGCAGCTGCAGATGCATTAATGGAAACATTTTTGCAATCTTCGGTAAGCTCTGTTGATCATGGCGCATCGGCTTTATCATCATTGTCTCATAGTGCTGACGATTCTGTTTCTATATCTACGTTAGATTCTCAGATTAAATTTTTGTTCGATCAGTTTAGAAAATATATGCTTGAGGACACTTCTGGAGCTGTAGCTGGTGTTGTGAATATCAGAGATCGTTCTAGATCGCGATCTAGAGGTAGTTGTCCGTTTAATAAATCGAGTTCGCTTAGATGTATGTATCCCAAACACGAATTTTGTTGTAAAAGTTATGCCGATTTCAATAGCAATGATATTCCAAAAAACAAAACGGTCATCAGCTTGTGGCGCATCTGAATGAAGACTTTAACAAGTCGCTTTATTATTCAGGACATTTTTTAAAAATATTCAAAAATCTGTTTCAACTCAAAATTTTTAAATCTTGACCTTGATTTTCGCCGAGTGTTTCGATGGGAAATTATCTTAGCGGATGTGGTAATTTCATTTTGGGTGCCAATTTTCTCAAATTTTCAGGTCTTTTAGTTTATATTCAGAAAAATAGGATGATTGACACATTAACCTCCCTTTCTGTGCCAGCGCTTCTTTCCAGTTCATCAACATCTGGCTTATTGTTTATTAATAAAACAGTATGATGGGTATGTCGAAATTCAAAATTTGTTAACAAAATTTCTTTAAACACAATGTTACGCATAGGCTGGAGACAACCAATCTGCCTATTTCAGCAAAAACTAAACGTCTCGCTTCACGCAAGCTCCTTATCTTCAAAAATGAAATCAAACATATGATGGCACAGGGCATATGTAGACCGAGTAGCAGTCCATAGGCAAATCCTCTGCATCTCGTAAGAAGAAGATTGGGGATATGAGATTATGCGGTGATTACCGAACGCTAAATAGAGCGACAATTATCGACAGATATCCAATACCGAATCTGTAATACTTTCTACATTAAACCTTGTCCAAGCGTATCATCAAATTCCGACCGAACCTTGCGATATACCAAAGACAGCAAGTACTTATCCATTCGGTTTATTCGAATTTAAGAAAATGGTTTGCGGCCTAAGGATTGCAGCACCAACTCTTCAAAGATTGATGCACTCGATCTTATTTGGCCTTAATTTTTGTTTTCTCTATATAGATGACATTTTAATAGCTTCTAAAAATTTCGAAGAGCATCTTGAACATTTCAAAGTTGTTTTTCACATACCGAAAATGGTTCCGAAAATGGTTTGAACATTAATTCTGATAAATGCATCTTTGCATGTAACGAAATCAATTTTCTTCAGTTACGAGGAACTAGGACTAAAACTACTAAATAAATCTAAAAGTCCGCCTTGCACCCAATTTCTCTCTCCCTCTCTCTCTGGCTTTCACATCCAATGAAGAGATTTTGCCGCCTGCAATAAAGCTTTCCATCCATCTCGATGCATCACTCTCGTCCTCCAGTTTCGACATCCTAATGTTCATAGATCTTGTTCGATGTCGTCACGCCAGCGTAGTCGGGGTCTTCCTCTACGACGCACTCCGGTTGGTTGTTGGTGGAACACTATTTATCATCCATTATTGTGGAGACCTTGTAACGTGGCCGAGCCATCTCACTCAATTGGATTTGTTGAATCCGATGATATCGCTGCCTCCGAGGAGTTGCTTTATTTCGTGATTCATACGAATCCGATATTCGTTGTTCGCGACTTTAATTGGACCAAAGATTGAACGAATGACCTTCCTTTCGAAAGTAGATAACAATCTAGAATCGTTAGTGGTCATGGTCCAGCTCTCGCTTCCGAAAGTCAGCACAGGTCTTATGAGTGCTTTATAAAGTGCGAGCTTGCACGACTGCGATAGATGTCTAGATCGCAAAACTCTTGATATAAAACTCGTTGTAGAAAACTCGTTGTCCGGCAGCGGTTCTGGCTTTTATTTCTGCCTACATATCATTCGACGATGTTATAACTGATCCGAGGTATTTAAAATTTTCGACGCGATCAAAATTTTGGTCGCCAATTCCGATATTTACCATAGAGATGTTCCCAGGTGTTGCTAAATATTTGGTTTTACTGCTGATGACCTACAAACCAAGTCTTCTTGCGCAGCGATCGAGCGGCATGAAACTGTCTTTGATATCGCTAGGTCTTCGGCCAAGAAGTACGATATCATCTGCATATCCAAGAATTTTGCCTGATTTATTAAATATACAGCGCCAAGTTTCGATGTTGCTTTTCCTCACTACGTACTCAAGCGCCAAATTGAACAGCAAAGGTGTGAGTGCATCACCCTGTCGAACACCAGGGGTTCGATTTTGGCTCGTGAGTTGCTCATTTAAAATGAGTGAAACAACAAAAACCAATACGTACATCGTATTCGTTTTTTTTGCTTCACTCATTTTAAATGAGTAACTCACGAGACAAAATCGATCAGCAGATATTATTTTAAAGGAGTCTGACACAGTTCCTTCAATTACGATTCTACATACAGACCCAGACGTTGTTAATTTACACAGAGAAACGAGTTTCTCTGGGATTCCTAGGCAGATGAGCGCGGCCCATACGTTGTCGCAGTTTATACTGTCATACGCCTGTCTGAAGCCTACATATAGTTGATGTATCGTTATGTTGTACTCCCAACATTTTTCCAAGATCATTTTCATGGTGAAACACTGGTCAGTACTCGATCGGTTGGGACGAAAACCACACTAATAGTCGCCAATAATGTTTTCGACGAAAGGGATGAGTCGGGCAAGTACGACATTAGTAAACACTTTGTAAGCAGTGTTAAATAGTGCTATATACCGCGAAAGTTTCACATTTAAGACGGTCGCCTTTTTATGCAACAGACATATGAGTGCGATCTTCCAATTCTCCGGCAACTCTTCTTGGTCCCAAATACTTACGATGAGATCGTATAGACTTGTTGCGAGAGTAGAGCCTCCGAATTTAATCAATTCTGCGGGGATTCCATCGAGACCGGATGCCTTGCCGTTTTTCAATCGACTAATAGCTGCGTCTACTTCCTCCACTGTGGGAAATTCGACAAAGACCTCTTCACATGGCGGAGCTATTGCTCTAATGGGGGTCACTTCTTCATTCCGATTTAGTAGATTTTGAAAGTAGGTTTGCCATATTGAGAGAACATCAGCCACGTTTGTTCTCAGCTCTCCATTCCCGCATTTGATGGCTGTGCTTCTTGGGTGGAAGTCTTTAGTAAGATTCCTGGCGTTAGCAAAACAGTCCCTTTAGTTTCCTAGTTCCGCTTGGGAGCTGATGCACGCAATTCCCAATTGAAAATAAACATCAAAATAACAAAATTAAGAGGAATTATGATCGTGATTTTGTTGAGACTTAGCCTGTAGACGTGTCAGTAGATGTAGATTTACTCTTATTTTAGTTCACAACTTCAACTCTTTCAATGCATTGGGTTTGGAAGTGTTCTACTTTTCTGGAGGTTCTGTTCATTTCTAAACCTGGCATGCCGGATTAAACTGTTCCTATAAAATTTTGGCCGATTTATTAATCAATTCTTCTACTTTCTCTCTACGCTTTGGAGCTAGTTGTCGACAAAAATCTCTACTTATTAATTTTCCCACTCAGTGATATGCAGCATGCTTAGAACCAATCAGCAAATCGTGTGAAACTTCCATTCATGATCTTGTTGTTGTTGTATTGAAAAATTGGCTACTAATAATTAGTTTCTTGAGGGCACATTCCCTAAATGTCGGTCGTGTAATGTAATTACCATGGCAAGAAATCCCAACTAGACCAATTTGCAAATAACTGATTACGTGTACAGCTTGCTTGGTTCATAATTTCAACCTCACGCTTTTCGATTATTTTCATGGCCGCTCAGAGTTAGGTGCCAGTTTTGAAATCTTCTGCCTTTCACATGAACTTTGATCATAAGGTAGTATTGCTGGAAACTGTACAGTACTCCAGACTGAGTTAATAGTACTAATATTTGGTGCGATTGATGCTGCTTACCTCGCTGTTTCAGAAGAGGATATTTTTCTGTATTCAAATACTACAGTTGTGCTCAAATGGATGCGGGATTATGTAAACACTTGCAAAATAGTCATATGTGGCAACCATTTGTGTTACTAAGTCAAACGTTTTAAGTGATTCTAGTCCTTTGAGCCATTATTAAATGGCAAGAAAACTACTGTGTGTCTTAGGATATTTCAAATTTTGTCAGAAGTTTGCCTAATGTTTAGAAAATTCTGTTGATTGGTATGATGGGTGAGTAATCTCTATGGGATATTTAGAACCTTCACGGATGAGCCGCACCATTTTTATTATTATCGACGAATAGTAATGCTGAACGGTATGTGAACGTACAAATATGTTATGTACGGATAAATGATTAGAAGTTGACAATGTTTTAAAGCAAATGCAAAGGGTTTCATCACAACGGATGAAGAAATATCTGTAGATCGAGGAAACATCTAAAAAAATTCAATCAGAAAAATTAATACCTATAGTCAAATGACAATCTCTATTGTTTGTGAAAAATATTAACTAATAAATGACATAACACAGTTGTCAAGACAAACTAGTTGATAGAATGTGGCACTCCAATTGAGGCCTGGAGTGATAAGGCAAATTTGCCGACAAAAACGATCGAGACAATGTCTTGCCTGGTCACCGCCGGGAATCGAACCCGGGACCCTCGAATAACAAAGTAAGCGCTCTACTTACCCTGCTATCGAGAGCGCTCATCATTTAAGCTACTACCCCTTAGCGTGAATACCACCCCCAATTTCTCAAGTGCAAACGACAAATTATTTTAAAATTGCAAAAATTATATGTGTACATGATAAAAGTAGCCGAATCTGACCTTAACTATAAAAATCAAACTAAAAAAATACTAACATCAATTGAAATTTCAATATTCTAATATAAGAATTTCTGCCCTCACGAAACAACAACTTAATTTAGCAATTTCAAACAAGTTTGTATTGCGCAGAACATTAAATATTTACGCTAGAAATTTAGAAACCTATAGACTTCCGATGTAAGTTCCGATTTAATATCACTTCAATAAATCTTTCAAATAACTGGAGAACAATGTGATAGTTTTCCGATTTTACTGAATCAATTAACACATTTGTATATCTCTCTTATCTCGTATATTAACGCAGCATAAATTTTTGATAGGAGGGTTTATGATAAATTCCAATTAATTAATTTATAGCCTATTTTAGGCATATATCGGAATGCTAACGAGCTACACTAAAGGTCATATATTGCCAAACTATATCTTGTTTACAAACATATTTTGACTAAACCTGAATGAAGTTATATCATTTTGAGATGATACAAAATTACAGCCGTCAAGGTTAAAAATAAGTTGTCGAATAACGTTGGTGTGAACCATCGATTTGATGTAAAAATTTTGTAGGTGGTTTAATATGTGCGGATATATTTATTTATGAATTCATAAATTGTTTTATGCTACGAAGAGATGTAACAATTTCCAGTAGGATGAAACACCTGCATCCGATCCACTGTACATACGTTCAGATCTCATTAAAATTACAACTTGTAATCAAAATGATTGATGCTTTCATATGTCTATTTCCTTTCTGTATTATTCGGTATAAGTCATTGCTATCATATTACATGTTCTGTATGCATTGCAGGGCAGCCAAAATAAAAAATTTAAATTCATATAGCGCACTCATCATCCACATACTAAATGTATACGCACGTACCCGTGCATAAATGAAACGTGAATCATCACCGGGGCACACAACTATATACAGAGACATTATGTCACCTCATTTAAAAAATCACTTTTGCTTAATACGAACGATTTTACTATGACACGATAAATAACGAGACCTAAGACAATAAACTGTTTGTAAATCTAACAATATTAACAATCCTACATCTAATGTACATATGTTTCTATGTATGTTACACCTCTGTGTATTTCATTTAGACACAAGATCTTGTACTTATATAACGACATACCAATTGCTCGTATTTACAATTACATATATGACTCATAATAACGTACTTTGAATTTAGATGAGATTTATTGGTTCTAATTATAAACAAGTTGCATATTGTGTTAGTGCAGGTAAGTTGATACGCATTAGGCAAATTACTCCGCATTTTTAATTGATAATCCAAGTTCATAAAATGGGCACAACAATAATTATCTCTTGATCATCAAAAATTTCCAATTTACAATGGCAGGTGGACTGCTTCTTGTAATAATGATTTCCTTCCAAGATGCCTAAGTATATTTTGGGTGTGCACACTGCACGCCATACCAACAACAAATAATTATAATTTATTATGTGCTACATATGTTTGGAATAATTTTAATAACAACCGTATACATCTTTAAAACCGTATACAAGGGATTTTAGTTTATTAAACTGTTGTTGTTATTTTAAAAGTTAAACATTCCACCCCAAGGTATTATATATGAATAATTTGTGTTAGCTGCTCGATAGACGATGACTTTCTGTTAGAAATTGTGCCGGGCGCGACAAAAAATGCAATCATAAATCTGTTGGTAATTGAATATGCGCTTATGTCGTACATATATTTTAGGTTCTGTGTGACAAAATTAGGGTATGCAGATGTTATGTTAATGTATATATGGTACAACGAGTATTATGATATTAAAAATATAAAAGAACGGATTAAGTGCCATTTAAATCATTGGTGTTATGCAAAATATGTTTTGTGTATGCTTGCGTAATGAATTGGTTGGGTTTAGTTTAGAAATTTATAAGGCTTATTATGTGCTTAAGTCAAAAATAGGGTTCGCAATCATACGGTGACTTGAGCAGTACGCTGCTCTTTGTATAAAGCGCGTGGCACTGAAATTGGTACGCCCATTGAATTTGGTTTTATTAGCGAATATGTAATATTTAATGTTGCAAATATTTTGTAAACGCTTTCTGACGCAGTAGCTTTTACGTTGCTCATCTTGTTTAAATATTGCCTTTCAATTAGTAGCCCAACAATCATACAGCACAAATTTCGTGAGCTCAGAAATAGATACATCACATCTGACATTGAAAAGTTTGTTCAGCGCGATTGTTTAGTTATTCAAATTAATTAAGGCTTGTTTATGGTTTTAAGAGTGAGCACAAAAATCAAAGTTAGCTTAACGTGAAAGCTCATTAATAGTTCCTAATTATACAATAATTTTTTTTTTTTTTCAAAATTTCTGGTTTTAGTTTTGGGGGGGCTTAAGTCAATATTGACTCAGCCCCACTACATTGATTTAAATTGTTTTTTCAAATTTTCGAGGCCAGTAAACTTATTTTCGTTGATATCCTCCGGTGACGGTAAATGTAGCGGTAAAAGTTTAGGTGCTAAATCTATCTAATTTATTTTAAAAATACTACACATCGCCACCTAGCGGAGAAATTTGTCGTATTTAAGTGGTTTAAACTACTCCTGATAAAATTACTTGTACATAGTTGATAGTGAGCAATTACAAGTAGTCAAATTAGCAGAGACAAATACTCATCATTATTGGGCTTCATTACTATCGTAAGCGGAAATATTTAATATTAATATTGTGAATTTTGTAAATAAAACACGCAGCGTCGAAAGCTACAAACTTTATTTCGCAACACTTTTAACTTCTTCAACAATTCACTATTAACCCTAAACGGTCCAGAAGTATTTCATGTTTCCTTCCCACCAGGTCCTAGCTACTTTTCATACGAAGAGAAACTGGTGATCTTATTGCCGGACAGGCGTCCAGAACTCAGACATTTCTCAACAATGGCGTGAGCCCAAAGATGTTTTTGTGTAAAAGAATTTATTGTTTATTATATTCAACTTAGGAGTTAGAATTTAAATATTGTTACGATTTTGCCTTGTCACTCAAGGTTCGAATCACTGGATTGTGAATAAATACACTGCTTCAAATTTGAACTCACACAATTTATTTACACAACACAATTTATTATACAACACAAAATTCACAATTAATTATTACACTTATAACACACTTTTTAATTATCACTTTAATAATCACTTTAATAATCTTTCTATTTAACCTTCACTGTATCACGTTTAAAATAATACTCAGCATTCCACGTCAACGCGCGCCTTTATATACCAAAATATTTGTTTCTAGAATAATCCTAAATGCGCAGCAAATATGTTAGTATAGAAATGACGCCTAAATGTTGAGTATAAATTATAAATGTAATTGAACAATTAATGAAATTAACTTATTCTATTCTATTCTAGGTGTCACCGTAACACTACCCCCCACCTAAGCCTGTTCGTCCCGAACAGGATCCAGATCACCTCCTCTGTAGAGCGCCAAACGCTCCAAATGCACCACCTTTGGTTTACCTTTCCGTCCTTTCTGTATGCGATAAACCACGTCGTTCAACTTTTTAATGACAGTGTAAGGGCCTTCCCATGTGGGTTGCAACTTCGGTGATAATCCCTTCTGCCGTTGCGGGTTGTGAAGCCATACCAATTGCCCTTCCTCGAAGCCTTGATTATTTGCTCGTATGTCATATCGAGCTTTCATTCGATCACTTGTTATCCGAATTTTCTCCCGTACAAATTGATGTATTTCATTGAGTTCCTCTTTCATCCGGTCGACATAATCCTGTCCGCATAGAGCTGCTGATGGAACAGCCCCAAATTTTAAATCTCCCGGTAATCGCAGATTGTTCCCAAATATGGTTTTAGCTGGTGTCACCCCTGTTGTGTCATGTACCGCTGATCGGTAGGCCATCAGGAACATCGGTATATGTCGATCCCAGTTACGTTGGTTCCTTTCCACAACCTTTGCTAGATATTCCTCCAATGTGCCATTGAATCTTTCCACCATACCGTCTGATTGTGGGTGTAAAGGCGTCGTTCTTGTTTTATTGATTCCAAGCATCTGACATATCTCCTGAAATACCACCGATTCGAAATTCCTTCCTTGATCCGTGTGAATTTCCATCGGTACACCAAATCTGCTAATCCAATTGTTAACCACGGCATCAGCTATTGTTGTTGTCTCCTGATTGGGTATGGGGTACACCTCCGGCCATTTGCTAAAATAATCCATTATTACTAGCACATATTTATTTTCCGCTCTCAGTGGTCGGAAATGGCCCCGCCACGTCCATTGCAATTCTCTCAAATGGTGCCCCGACATTATATTGTTTCATGGTTCCACGGCTTTTTCGTGCTGGTCCCTTCACTGCCGCACATTGGTCACATCTTCGACACCATTCTACTACTGACTGTCTACATCCGGACCAGTAGAAACGTTGGCGAATTTTGGCTAATGTTTTATTAATCCCTAGGTGACCTCCACTTGCTCCTCCGTGATACTCCTTGAGGATTTCCGCTATCCGATCTTTTGGCACCACTACCAACAATTGTTTTACTTTACCATCCGTGCTTTCCCACTTTCGTTTTAAACATCCATTTTCTATGTGGAGGCTATCCCATTGAGCCCAATATGCTTTTACAATGGGAGCTTTGTCAGCTATCTCACTCCATGTGGGCCGGTGTTCCTTTTCCTTATATTTCATGATGAATGACAGGTCAGCATCCCGTAATTGCTCCTTCTTGATCATTTCATCAGTCCATTCCTCATCAGGTAGCACTTGCATAAGCCGAATATCGATGATGTTTTCCTTACCCTCCACACGACCACAATGCTTGCATTCCACGGGACATGGCCTTCTTGATAATGCGTCGGCATTTCCATGTGCGGTTCCCTTCCGATGTTCAATATTGGCTTCATCTGTCAAGCTGTCATCGCCTCTTTCTACTCTCGAAACTTGGATGGACGTTATGGGGCAATCGGTTGTGGGAGTCAGCTTTTGCCCCTTCAAGCTGTCTCTTTTTAACGACTCCAATGTCGTCCGACCCTCCTTTCTGGCCTCTCTCTGCTGTTCGTTTTGTCTACGCTTCATAGGAGATGGCGATCTTCCTCGTTTCTTCTTAATCTCCCAACAGTCTCGTGAGATGTGACCCATTCTATTACATACCCAGCATTTAATCCTGCTACTTCCATATCTGAACCTTGGTATAGCCCGTGTGGTGTCTAAACTGGAATCAATCTCCACTCGACGAATTTTCATTGCTGGTTTGATGATGGTTTGCGCAGTTTCGTTTGTTAACGCACAAGCGATGGTTTCCGTAAAAGTTGCCTTAGGTGACAACATCACCGCTCTGCGCGTCTCAGGATCTCGAATACCGTCAATGAATGCATCCATTTTAATTCGCTCCATGTAATCGGCCGACATATTTGAATGTACTAAATGCGCGAGCCGCTCAATTGCCGATGAAAATTCCTGTAGCGATTCTCCTGCTCTTTGGTATCGACCCTTCAATTCCATGCGATAGATTTCTCGTTTGTGGTCACTTCCGTATTTTCGATCCAACGCCTTCATAATTCCCATGTAAACGTTCCGTTCCTGCTCGGGAATGATTTGTAGTGTTTCCGCCGCTTCGCCTTTAAGAGCCACAATTAACGCTGCAACACATTGTTCTTCAGTCCACTGATTTTGATTAATGGCCGTTTCGAATTGGAACTTAAAAATACTGAAGGATGTTGTTCCATCAAATGTTGGTGGTTTTATCTTAACTGCATTAACCGTCTGGATCACTTGTTGTGTCGTTCCATTCGCCTTGACATCTCTGAGCTCCTTCTCGAGACGTTTAAAATCTTGTTCAACCGACTCAAATTTTTGTTGAACCGTCCCTTTAACATTTTGAATTTCTGCGTGAACTTCTGTTTGCAGTTTTTCCACTTTACCGTGTAGTGTAGAAGATAACTCCAGAAACCTCTCGTCCATTTTCTTTTGGCCATCTTCTATTTGGTTTTTAATGTCCTGGTTCGATTGTTTAATGTCCGCCCCTTGTTGCTCCATCTGCTGTTTCATTTCCTGGTTCAATTGTTTAATGTCCGCCCCTTGTTGCTCCACCTGCTGTTTCATTTCCTGGTTCAATTGTTTAATATCCGCCCCTTGTTGCTCCACCTGCTGTTTCATGTCCTGGTTCGACAATTTCATTTGATGTTTAATGTCCGCTCCTTGTTGCTCCACTTGTAACATCTGTTGTTTCATTCCCTCGTTCGATTGTTTTATTCCCTCCAACTGTTGTCCCATCATTTGATTCATAGCAGCCATCAACTGCGAAAAATCGAAACTTCCAGATGGGTTTTGCGTTGTTTCGACCACCGTTTGTACGTCCTTTTGTTTCTTATCCATACTGATCTCATCCGTTTTTTCCTCCTCGAAATCATACACGTCTGGATCTAAACCTTCCTTCTCCATGGCCTCACGTAGTCGCTCCACCAAACTAGCTTTTGTGCCTTCACTGGCCAAACCTCGCCGTGTCAGTTGCTCCTTTAATTGCGCAAGCTTTAGTCCGTAGAGAATCATTTTCCTTATTATTCACAATCCCACCGCTGTCACCAATTGTTACGATTTTGCCTTGTCACTCAAGGTTCGAATCACTGGATTGTGAATAAATACACTGCTTCAAATTTGAACTCACACAATTTATTTACACAACATAATTTATTATACAACACAAAATTCACAATTAATTATTACACTTATAACACACTTTTTAATTATCACTTTAATAATCACTTTAATAATCTTTCTATTTAACCTTCACTGTATCACGTTTAAAATAATACTCAGCATTCCACGTCAACGCGCGCCTTTATATACCAAAATATTTGTTTCTAGAATAATCCTAAATGCGCAGCAAATATGTTAGTATAGAAATGACGCCTAAATGTTGAGTATAAATTATAAATGTAATTGAACAATTAATGAAATTAACTTATTCTATTCTATTCTAGGTGTCACCGTAACAATATTTTTAAATAAAATATTTTAAGAGAAAATACAAGAATAACATAAAAGTTAATGTGGTAAACTAATACCCCTCCCAGGTTTTATTTTATTCGATAGACATCGTCGCTGATTCTCTTGACAATTTTGTATGAACCTTTCCAATCTTGTTGTACATCTGGAAATCTGCGTTTCCGCTTCGAAAGATGCTACTCCTCTCACGCCGGTCTCGTTACGTCTCCGATTTATCTCATCGATCGTTTCTCGTCTTTCTGGACACTTTTCGCTACTGGCTCATCATGTCTCTGATCCTTTCTCCGCCTCGTCACATTCCAGCACATCTCCTTCTCAACTCCAATGCGTGCCATCTTTGCACGACTCTACATCGCGGTCTTATGGATCGCTCTCTCTCTCTTTAGCAATCAATTCCATGCCGAACTCACCCTCAATAATCGTTTTGGAATCTTCTGCTGGGGTTCTTCCAAGTATGTTTGCTCCATTTGATAAGTCGATACGTCTCTCTCTTTCTGTGGCCATAAACTTTCTTTAAGCAAACTTGCACAATTCGAGCTTGAACCAAGCGTTTGTCTCTGGTCTTGGTTGTTTCTTGAACCCTTTGTGGTTTTCTTTGTTCCCGGTGTCTGCTCCACGTGCCAGTTTTCATGTTGTGTTCCTCGGGAATCAGGTTGTCTCGCAAAACGACTTGACTGTTGCAATTTTTTATGACCAATAGCTTTATGTTAGTTGTCCTAATTCTTCTCTTATTATCGTCTTTATCTCCGCAATATGCTCGGAATCAAGCTTACATAACTTTGTCGTATCAGTAGCTAAATTTATTCTAGCTGCCTCATATTCCAAAGCCAACAGCAATACTTGAATCATAATTTTACCTCTTGGCTCTTAAATGAAGTTTCAGATGGTCGTCCTTGACAGTACCTATAAATGCGTCCACTGTTAGTCCATTCAACACGTCTGCAGGTGCATTGCCGTAAGCTTGAGCGCTAATTTCTTTACCTCCCTTTTTAAGCTTTGCAGGCGTTCCGCACGTAGTTGCCGGACTGCCCGTATCTTAGTTCTAACTTAGTCATGATTTGCAAGGCATATGCAGCTTTCCCACGAACAGCTAAAATGAGTGCGTTACGCTACTCTCCTGCGCCTTCACTGGAGTGGAACTGCACTTTAAAAATCTCAAATACGATCTCGCCACCGAGTGTCGGAGGCTTTGAAATTTTGAGTTTCCAGCAACTCATTCAGTTAAACACGTTTTATTTGCCTGGTCATCTCTAATAGTTAGCGAGGTACGTGTTTCGAGGTGGGCCTCCTCTTGCTTAATTTTGTTTTCAAACTCCTGCCTAATTTGTCCTTCAAATTCCGTGAGGTGGCCGTCGAATTTCACCTCTAGAGACTTTATTTCTCCTCTTACCTCTTTAATTTAAAGATCTTGAGTGTGCTGAATTCGATTAAGTTTCTGGTCCCACTCGGGACAAACCGACCACTTTGTTTAGCATGGTGTTCTGCCAATTTTACGTTTCGTTTTTTACGTGGCTCAGCAAATTGACCACCTTGCTCCGGTCGTAGGTCAGCCAATTGCACACTATATGCTGCTCGCCTTGCTGGTCTATTTTTGAATCTTGTATTTAGGTTTTTAACGATTGCTGATATTTACAAAATCCTACTTCTGACACCAAAAGTTAAGATTTTCAGATGTTCGACACGGATTCGTACTTGATTTTGAAAATAAAACGCTCAGGGTCCAAATTTCCAAACTTTATTTCCCAACGCCTTTAACTTCTTCAATAATCTACTATTAATCATTCACTGTTCACTATTTCACTTGTATTCTTTTCACTTTAACTTTTTCCACTGTTTACTTCTTTTACTTGGCACTGGTTAAAATACAGCTGTCCATGCGTCCCAAATTGCTCACGCAATCTGTTCCAGTCTATTGCTTTTGTATCAGGCGATGTATACGTATTGCAATTGCAAATCACCTACGAAGTTTGGCAGTTATAACTTCAATTTGGAGATCACTTATGATTGCAATTTTAACTTTTATTGGTACCGCCCTGATCAGGACGCTGTATTATTTTTTAACAGAAAAAGGTCAAAAAACATGCAATAGAAATGATATTTGAACTAGCAAATATTGCCCAGAATCCCAACAAAAAAAAAAAAACAAAATCAGAAGTAAGAATTTTAATAAAGTTTTTTATGGTTTAAGGCTCGTTTTTTATTTTAAATAAAATAAAACAATTTAATGTCTGAGCTTTCGATATTATTTCAAAATTATATCTTGTATTGAAAGTACAATTTTTAGTTTGGAGCGAGGGCTAAATGCATCTTGCAAGAAGGCAACGATCCAAAACACCATAGCATACTCTGTTCGGAATTTAAACTCAAAAAGGGCATCACAACATTGGATTGGTCGTCTCAATCACCTAATTTCAATCCGATCAAAATTTATGAGCGCTCATGAAGATTAAGCTGAAAATGTACCATATAAAAAATTTGAGCACTCTAGCGCGACTTGTCCGGTTGGTTGATAGTATGGACAAAAGGAGCCAGGCAATTAATAACAGTAATGGTGACTTTACTATGTATTAGTTGACAGCGCCCTAGAAAATGCAACAAACATAATAAAACCAAAAAAAAAATCGTACTGTTATTTTTATTTAGTATTTTGCCGTACACACTCTTGTTGCACATACTGGTAAGAATATATGTATGATGGTTTTTGAAACTCGGTTATTTCTAAAGGGTTTCTTGTATAGAGACCAATTAAGAACTATATGTACGCAATAAACATCAAATCGTACATGTTTTAACTTGCAAAGTACAAAAGCGTGTATTGTAATAAGTTTCTGTGAAGAATTCGCCTAGACTTCCCAATTTAAATTCATATCGTAAGTCCAAACACCTATTATACAAAAATATACTTATATATTTCCTTATTACATTAAACCTGGAGTAAAGAGCTCTTCATTACCGCTAAGCATTCCACGAAAGTCAGCCACAGGTTAATCTTTCAAAATTTCTTCAACCGACGTATTCAATAAAACTTGTTGTAACAAATTCAGTACTCGTATATGGTCCCTTATTTATATTATCAACGGTAGGAATCGATACCTTCGTATGTCCAATAAGTATTCCAAAAATTCTACGCAAATATCAATCTTTTGAAAATTATTGAACAGATTTCTCAATTTAAATTTTCTCAAGAAACTATTAAACTCAGTCTGCTACAAGATCTTCAGTTACATATAAAAGAAAGGAGGGGTGAGTATGTTATGGCTAACACCCGATTTTCTTTTACAGCGAATGATAATCTTTTCAACATGATTCATTCCGTTAGATAGATTTCCACCAGAATTTCGCAAGTTCTCTCCCCCAATTAATGGAAAAAGTTTTAGTATTTTAAGTTTTATTCCAAATAGTCAATCCTCCCAGGCGGAATTTGAAATAAAGTTTTTATCAGAACTCGTCATATCCAGTCAAATTTAAAAAATGACCTAAACTGGGTTTTTTTCGAAAATATTTGCAAAAAACGAAAAAGCTCATATGAAAGCTGCTAGTTCCGTTGGACGGATTTTGGCCAAAAATCACGTCTTTTAATTTATTGAAAAAAGCCTAAGTATGAAGTTTCATCTCGATCAAACAACCCGCTTTGCTGAAAAACATATTTTGTCAAAAAACATCATTTCCGCTTAAATTTTGAAAAACTGATCTGCACCGGTATTGTTGCAAATTTAACTTAAAATCTTTTAGTCCATAATCGTTTTCTCGTAAACGATGTACTTCTCAAAAGATTTACAAAAAAAGGAAAAAAGGTCCTATGAAGGGACCGAGAACCAACAGATATTTAGTAGACACGGCACTCACACACAAAATTTTTAAAAACTACTGTTTTTGACTCCGGCGATAGGGAATGGTAAGTCTGCAAAAATTTATAATTAAGAATTTTCATGATTACTATACTTTAATTATTACATAAAAGGAAGTTATAAAAACTATTATACCTGCATAGGCAAACATGTCCTAATCACGTTTTTAGAAACTATTTACTTACTAAGTTTGTAAAAAGAAAATTTAGCACTTACCTAAATCACTATCGCACAATACCATTTTCTCTCGATTATCTATTTTTCCGATGTATATCCTTTAGATTCCACCAAATAGCGTACCACTGTCACGTTTCAATCACAAATTACACAAAAAGTTTAGAATTTCCAAAAAATTCACCAGAAAATTTAAATTTTTATCACTTTTAATTAAAAACACCAAATAAATTTTTTATTCATTGCGCACGTAAAATATTTTCTAATTATTTATTTATTTATTTTTCATTTCAATTTTCATTTTATCTGTACGTAATTTGCACACACAACACAAATAAACACTTAAACAAATATTTTCAAATTTGGTTTTGTTTTTTACGTATTCACTCCGCGCGCTCTGTAATAAATATAGTTATGACGAATAATGATGTATGATGATGATGATGATGATGATGGTATTTTCTTCTTTGAATTTTAAATTTATTTAGCTTGTACGTATTTCCACGTCTTCTATTTTTGTGTGTTGTCTGCGACGAGCTGGAAAATTATGGAAAAAACAAAGAAAATTAATTTGATGAAAATATGATTGGAGAAAATAATCTTTAGAAGAAGTAAAAAAGAAGACGGGGAATTTATAAGTAGAAATGAAATCACAATGATTAACATTTTGGTCCCCAAGGGGTTTTCTTGGAAAATAATAAAACAATATATAATTGAATCATCATTTTCGTGATTATAACGTAACAATTCGAGTATTGGAATAAATTACAAAACTAATCAAATATATCACATGTAATCACAAACTATATAAAAAGACAAAATGTAACCTTCAAATTCAGCGTCTATCAACACCTTTGTATACGATGCCCACCTACGCCTCGAATACACACCTCTACAAGACAAAATTGTATTGTTAATTCAATGACAAGCGTTTCCAATTTCGATATACCTGCGATCACGTGAATGCCAAATAAAACTTGTTACTCTCTGATTTATGTAATATTCGTTATAATCCAGGTTCAATGACATTTTTAAACACATATTACATAATATAGTCCACCCCTAATTTATCCGATACGAATGATTAGATATTTTCGTAAACCTATATAAGGTATATAGTACCGCATCGGGTTGGAGAAAAATCAATATACAATGTATCCACATAAATTATTTTGTTGTTTGTGACAGTTTATTAATAGGAAAATTTGTCTCCCTCCAATCTACATAAATTTTTCCGCCGTTCTATCATATAAGAGTAAGTACATCGTGATTTATGATATTCACATCATCGACATGTTCTCTTGGCGTGGAGTTTTTTTTTTTGATGAATGTACAACAGTTTTTGTTGCTGCATCCATTGTTTTGCCAGACTTTTAGTGACTTTTATTTAACAATTTTATATCAAACAATAAGATTTGATTACTCCTTAGGCACGTACCGGTGCCTTTTTGCTATATTGAAATTGAACAGGATGTAATCGCATGATAGGAGACAGATTGTTGACTTTTTGATTTTTATATTTGTACTTCCGATTGTTTTGGTGTACACAGTTGTCATGTTAGTGTTCGTTGAAGGTAAGATGACAAGGTTGTGCTTTTTTATTTATTGAACGTGTGCATAGGGCGTCAAGGTATTGTGACAAAATAATAGTTGAAAATAAAATATAAATGATAAATGGAGATTGGCATTATAGGTCATAATGTTAAAACTATAGCGTAAGGTATAACCTTCCGTCTTCTTGGATATTATTATACTATTTATCAATGCTCCTCGTTATTAATTATTAATCGTTTCAAATCCTACAGAAACTTTGACCTGATTGTTACCAGTAATTTTAAATTTCATAAAACGCCGATTAAATTTTACATCACAACGAGCCAAATATAACGATTGCGTTACGTTTTGTACGATCTGATATGATTTACAGACTGTTAACAACTCAGTCGCTTCGAAAAACTGTGAGGTTGCAATTGCTCATTGATTGCATTCCTAATAACTGAGCCGACTAAGAATTTAAGAGAGCTATTAAATACACGCAATAACAAATTAATTTCGTTTAATTCTACCTGTTACCTATCTAAACTATTCCGGATTCATACACAATAAATACCATCCATTTAAAGATTTTGAAGTACAAAATACAAAATATTTATATATTAGTTTTAACATCGAGGCCACGTAAGCTTCGGTAATACCAAATCTTGTCGACCATTAATTAGCAGTACATGACATTAATTCGGTTGTCATACTGGATAATGTATAGCTTGATGATTTTGTAAATGCTCTCAGGCAACCTCTTCATTTGAAAAGTACTAGCAGCAATTGACAAACCCAGAAAATTCAAATCAAAAATTGATAGCGAACAGACTTTAGAAAATATACTCTCAATATACGATTAAAATTTCCAAGACATTTCAAACGATATGTCACTTGATTTTATTGAGGCATTGAGTATTAAGATGCTTCAACTTAATTTCTGACATTCTTCAAGACCTTTTCAATGATATGCGACTTGTCTATATAAATATACCAACGGAATAATTTGATTACTGATAACAAAATTATTGCATGCCACATTATTATATCAGAATGAGAAATAGTGTCTGTTATCAGCACCATAATGATAATTTAAAGTTTTAGGGTGCTTCAGCTAAATTTGTGACATTATCTAACAACTTTTCAATAAAATACTTATATTCTATATTAAATCAATAATTAGGCCCCAACACTATAAAACGGCCGATTAATCAACTAAAGCGCTGATAACAAAATTGTTGCTTTCAGGTGATTTGACACATGATTATATTAGAAAGGGCAAAATGTAAGTGCTTTGAGCACCAAAACGTCAGTTGTCAGTTTTGAGTACTTATGTAGATGCTTCAACTAAATTTGTGTTATTCTTCAAGACGATTTCAATGATGCGCGACATGTGTATTTTCTATAACAAAAAAAAATGCTGGTAACAAAATTATCCTTCGTCCAACACCTTTAAAACCATGTCACATGATTATATCCTAATTAGAAAAAATTTATCTATTATAAGCTCACGTTTGCATAATGGTAATTTGGAGTATTAAAGTGCTTCAGCTAAGTTTGTGACATTGATTGTGCAAGACCTTTTCAATGACATTTGATACCTATTACATATTCTATAATATTTCAATAATTAGCTACCAGCGCCAAAACGGTAGAACTAAGGCGCTGATAACAAAATTGTTGCTTAGCTCTAAAGTCGTCAAACTATATTCAACATAGAAGGAGGAATGAGAAAAACGCATCTCCTCCCAGCACTACAACAAAAGTTTTGAGTATTATGTAACTACCACTGCCGAAATGCTGGATTTGCGAACTAAATTTTTTTTTTTTTAATCCCTGCAATCTGTTTTGGGGCCGAAGCACTTACAACTCTTTCGCGCTTTGATAACAAAATTATTTCTTTGCTTAACACCTTTCAAATGATATGCCCCATGATTTCATCAGAATGAGAAAAATTGTAACTGCTTCCAGCGCTACAACAGATTTTTTGAGTACTAAGGTGCTTCAGTCAAATTTACGGCACTCTTCAAAACTTTTCAACGATATACGACAAATACTATATATGTTCATTCTATAATAAACGAAAAAATAGTTACCGGCACCAAAACGATGGGTTCATGAACTAAAACGATATTGTCAAAATTATTATCTTATTCAAAACGTTTCAATCAACCATGCCACACTAGCATTTTTTGTATTTTGGCATTTTTTTTCTACCAATGTTTTGTTCTGCTCTCTCTTAAATAAAATTTTAACTAAAATGAGTCAAAAATGTCCTTGAAATATTTTTTATTTCATTTATGTTTGAGTTGTGTGGTAGAACAGAAAATTTGTTTAAGTCGCAATTAAAACTTGTATCATAGGTAAACGGGGAAAGAAACGAAGAAAAATGCGGCATTTTTTTTTACGTGTGGCATGAGCCAATCAGTATATTGTGACAGCACCACATGGTAATAAGGTAAAGCAATACCGTGGTATTGGTTAGCTTGTTGGTGTGATCTCCCATAGCAGGCAATCGAAGCAATATGAAATTTCTGACAAATTGTTAAAACCTTATAACAGTTAATAAGTGTAAAATAAAATGCTACATTTTAAATTAAGAATGTTACATTTTTAAACCATATAGTAAGTCGTTATTAAGTACAATTTACCGAAAATTAAAGAAATTATATTTATTTAAATTTATTTTTCGTGATTCAAATATAAAATAAGAATATTTAATTATGTTTTAAAATACTAAACTAAATATTATAAATTGGAGCTAAAACTGATTAGGAAACTCTTCGAAGGCCATTGACAAGGCATCGTAGAGATGTTTAAATAAATCGGAGTATACCATCATATTGTACTGACCCTGTCGCATCTTTCGTAGAGCCCAACATGGTTGAATTTTCGATTTTTATTAGGTCAAACGCCATGTCATTTTCTTGCAAGTGGATCCAATTTTTTTTGTATGATTCCAGCAACTTGCTATACAGATTTGTTGTCTAGATTTCTCGCGTTTTAAGCCTGTCAAAAAGTTTTGTCGTGCAAACTTTGGAATCAATCGTTGATTTAAGGTTAAATTTTCGATGAAGTTTTGTAACAGAAGTAATATCGAGTTTCGATCTGATAATATGTATCATGTAAAAATGCAATCATCTCATTAGGCCATGACGACTGAATATTACTACGTAACTATTACATTTTGTGTTCTATATATGTAGAACAACCGTGCAATCGTAATTCTAGTGAATTATATGACAAAATGGCCTTAGTTGGGGCCGATATATGTTCGATATCGCTATGAATTAATTAATTTATTCAGTAAAACTATTAAAAAATTACTTGCACTGGAATTGAAACCAGTGATGAAAAGTTTGTAAGAATAAAATTTATAGTGTGTTGTCATATAATTCACTAGAGTTATGATTACACGGTTGCTCTACATAGAACACAAAATGTAATAGTTACGTATAGTAATATTCACTGGCCATGGCCTAATGAGATGATTGAATTTTTTCAGGATCTTATCCGATCGAAACTGGATATTACTTTTGTTACAAAACTTCATCGAAAATTTAAGCTTAAAACAATTTGTTTAAAAATGAAAAATGTTTAAATAATTTAAAACGTTGATTTATATTATTCAGGGACCACTATTTTTCTCCTCATTAATATACAGTATTTTAACAGATCTTTCGGAACCTGTGAAACGGCGCTATCAGATCAGAAACCTGTATCACCCATTATCAATTGGATTGATTTTAGCTTTGTTCTCGTTTTGCCGAGTTTGAGTTTAATGTCTCTCAGTTTCAGTTGGAGCGTATAGAGCATGCTACTGGTGTTTGCAACTGCAGATATTTATCTTAGACTCAGCTTTTTCTCTCGAGTTCTTTCCATCAACTCCATATTAAGATGGTGGCATTGATGGAAAGACCCGAAAATGGGTCGAAAGCTTTGTTTCATCACACGCAATCTCATTAGGAAGTGTAAACGATTCTTCTTTATAGATACAACAGAGTATAACAGTCATGTCGGTGTCAGACCATTGCGACATTGAAATCAACTAGCTATCCTGAATGATCTAAACATATTCACAAAAACAATGTTCGCACGTGAGAACCCTGTTTGGGTCTCGGTGAATTATAAAAACTAATATAAATTCCTGATGGTAAGGATGGATTGAAAATACCGTTGGAATTATAACAAAGAGAAATGAAATACAAATTTCAAAACACTTGAGAATGTTATGGTTTTTCTTTTTAATTTTACAACCATCAAACGATTGTTTGCATTATTTTCAAACATACTTAAAATGTTTGTAGAGCTCATTGGATCTTTTTAACAAAATTACTCTTCTTTTTGTTTTACTTCTACGACCCGAATTAATAAAAATAGTCGCATTAGGAACATATTTTTTGCGAAATTTGTTGACAAATTGTAAGTTTATACTCAGTACTTGAAGTTAACCGTATTTCTGTAGAAACTGCATCGAAGACCATGTAGTATTACTGTCAAGTCTGCTGTCAGGATAATTTTCAACCTTAGACTTTAAAAAGAGCTGACATTACCAAGTTGTAGCTTGAGAGCTCTACAAATTGATAATGTTGGCTTTTCTCAACTTGTGAATTTAGTAGGAAGTTGTTAGTAATGCTGTTTGATACTGCACTGAAAGGATTTTTTTTTTTCCATAATCTATTACATGAAAGGTCACTCTGCTGAAACGACCACACTAACAGATAAGTTGGTAGTTATTTGCATAACATTAATTTTGGATGGAAACCAAATGTGCGGAAAGATTAGCTAAATGATACAAACTGAACGAAAAGTAAATGGCAGAATATTAATTTTTTGCATCTTCTATGGTTTTTTGTTAGAAGTTTAACCCTACGAGCAACCGGACAAGTGGTGCAGTGGTTAAAGCTTCGGCACTTGGACCGGGAGGTACTGGGTTCGAATCCCATCAGAGGCTAGATGCAAATTGAATTTTCATCATCAATTACAATCGGTGATGTTAATAAACACAACTAAGACCCTCTGATGGAGTGCAGAATTCAGCGCCGACCCACCGTCCATGTCAATGTACAGGTTGACATGGAGCTTGCAATGTGCAGGTGGTATACTGTAGTTGTGTGAGTAGGTGAATAGGTGAATGGATTAATGATGTGGCTTGAATGCGTGGTATCACAATGGGCCAAACAAATGGCCTAAGTGTCAACCACTGAAACATAACCCTACGAGCATGGTTCCTCAAACTTCGATCAAAACATAGTTTAAATGAATCAGTGAGCTAGTGCTAGCATTACAACTTTAGGATATGCCACAAAGAGTGCAAAGCTTATTAGATTGCCAAAATTGAATATAAATCTCCTTTAGATCAAAATAAAACGCGATGGTTAGCTTTTACTAACCTGCACATATAGAGAAAATAATGATACAATTGTGTCCTCTCGGATTAGAAGTAATTTAATGTCGTAGGCCAGACGGCGTTATGTTGACAAAGCGGTGCAACGGTTTTGGGAGCTGTATAGGAGAGATCTTTCCCTTAAAGAAAGAAATGATGGTGAACAACCTCTTACATACATATATATTTAATGTTGTAAATGGACGATCACGAACACTTACAAGCAGACCTACCTACCAATAAACTAAAACGATAAATTAAAAAAAAATATCACTAACAATGAATTTGACATTTAAGGAGTACAAGCTTGCTATAAATTGATGTGGTGATATGATCACAAAAAATATTCCTTTATTTGATATAACTCACTAATCGTAATAATAAATTAATTTTCCAGCATCGTTAAGAATCCTGAATCTTTTCTCATTCTGTTGCATAATAATTTTGTTTATTTCGGTTATAGCACGATAGACTAGGCAACTGACACTGACATATGCCGTACCATATTGGAGGTGGTTTGGGGAACTGTGTGTAAAAAAACAACTTCTTTTTTGTTAGTAAAATTCAATGCCACAGTTTGCTTCCCAAAATTGTTGTCACACATTCAATTTAAGAGTAACGAACTACCTTTTCGCGTTCCGGAAAATGGTACGCCGGCTTTACTAAAAGTGATTGGTATCCCAGTCCCCCAGATTAAAATGCGGGTTGCTTACGTAATGATTACTTATAATTTATAATTGATCAATTTTGATGCCAAAAAGATAGCAAATATACTTAAAGCCATAAAATTGTTTCCCTTTTATATTTCTGGGTTTGCATACTGGGTGTTGTAGAACTTCAGAAATTTGTAATTGCTGGTAATAAAATTAAAATTATTCGAACTTTCATAATGTTTGGTAATATCAAAATAGATAATTAAAATGAGTCGTAAAAAGTACAACTAATATTGTTTTAGTAACGGGTTAACCCATATTTTGTAGAGCTTCAAAAATTTCAGTTATACGCATTTTAACGCAAAAAAGCAGTTGTTACTCCTATTCATAAATGTGGAAGTAAACTAATTTGTACAAATTACAGGCCAATCTCAGTCCTCAATTCTATGTCTAAGATTTTAGAGAAAATTATCTATAACAATATCAATAGTTTTTTTATTGAACATAAAATTATTAATGAGAATCAGTTTGGATTTATTAAGGACTCAAATACTGAAGCAGCTGTGGCCAATCTTATGCACAATGTTTATTTAGGGAGTCATGAGAAATTATACGTCAGCGCTTTATTTATTGATATTCGCAAGGCTTTTGATTGTGTTGATCATTTTATACTAATAGAAAAATTCAAACTACTCAAACCCACCGAACAGTTCTTAACCATACTCATAGACTATCTAAGTGATCGCACTCAGTGCACAATCGTCAATAATATTTATAGTGATTATGCGTCAATTTATGCCGGTGTACCACAAGGATCGATTCTGGGTCCATTATTATTCATTTTTTATATTAATGATATTTTTAATTTGAACTTATTTGGTAAATTACAGCTTTATGCTGATGATGCAGCTTTAGTTTATAGTAGTAGCGAATTAAATACCATTACAAAGCATATGCGACATGATTTACATTTGATCAATAACTATCTAGTGGCTAATCGTTTATCGTTGAATATTAACAAAACCAATTACATTATTTTTGATAATAAACCAAGAGAAAATTTCCCACCCTTTTTTAATTTTGGCAATGTTAACATTCAAGAAGTATCATTTTTTAAGTATTTAGGATTGGTAATTGATTCAAAACTAAATTGGTCGCAACATATTAGCAAATTATACAAAACCATTTCTCCAATGTTATTTGTAATGCGACGTATTTCCAATCATGTCAATTCTGAATCTGCATGGTTAATATATTTTGCCCATGTCAAATCACATCTTAATTATATGAGCATGATCTGGTCCGCTGCTCCTGAGTATCTATTGCATCCATTAGTAATTCTACTGAATCGAATAATAAAAATTATTAAACACTTACCTAGACTAACTTCCTCATATTTACTTTACAGCGAAAAGATTTTACCTGTTGCTGTTCTCGGTGACTTTGATTTACTGATTTTCATTTTCAAGGCTATTAACAATTTAATTAAATGCAATTACAGTTTTCGAAGAGGTAGTGACATTCATTATTATAATACACGTTCCAATCAAAACTACTATATAACAGCCCTTAGGACCAATAGGGACTCGAAAAATGTATTTCATAGAGGCTTAATTTTGTTCAACGAATTACCAGATGAAGTTAAACAAGAAACGCGCATTAGCTCTTTCAAATTAGCTGTTAAGATATTTATTTTTAATAAATGGCTAAATTTATATTCATTATAAGGGGAATTCTCAAGGCATCCATCATTTAATTATTTATATGTGTATGTTTATTTTGTATTATATTTTATTTTGCTTTTTCGTTTTATATATACAATCATATTGTGCATTTCTATTTGTTATAGTTTTTGTAACTTTTTGAATAGAATAAAGAATTATAACGAAAAAAAAAAAAAAAAAAAAAAAAAAAAAATTTCGTTAAGAGGTTTAACCCTAATGAGCTTAGGTCGTTTTACTTTCGTAAAAGCACCAATCTCTCTAGTTTATTAGCATGTTTTACAAAAAAATAAAAATTGGAAAATGAAAAATGGTGGATTTTAACTAAAACTTTTTTTGCATGTAATGTCTTATCGATATCAAATCGACCTTACCATAATATGTGGGGCCAATACACGATTTTATGGCATTTAAACGTCCTGAAATTGATTTTTATATTAGCGTTCTTTGATGAATATTTCCATTTTTAAATTCTCTATGTTAACCCAACGCGAAGGGTGGCCGACCAAATCTTGTAATCAATTTTAGACCCACTGTTTTGACCCACATTGTTTGTTGTTCGAATACTAACAAGTGTTTTTTTACAGATTATAGACGAAGATATCTTTCACATTTCGCTCAATAACAATTTAAGGTAAAACGAATAAAGTATTCTTTTAAATTCATTTCAAATCATAAATGTACCTGCAGTTTGAATATTTGCAGAAACTTATAGGTCTAGTAAACGACATAAAATTCAGAAGTTTTGGCAATAGATTGTCAATTGTGACGTTTTTCATAAATTTTTCATAATATTTTATACTGTACATTGCCAGTATAACATGCATCAACAAGGAGACCATACGGTCATCAACATACTGAATGCACTGCGGGGTGGAGAAATGAGAGCTGAACACTTCGCAGTCTTATCTGAAAGATTAACATCAATTTTATTTTGTTGCTATTACTACATTTAAGCATTCTTACATTTTAACTTGATACGTAAAGGCTGGATGAATCATATAGTGAATTTACTTGAAAATTTTTAATTTTTATTGGTTTTTCTTTATTGAAGCTGAGATTATATCTCAAGCTTGATTACGTTACTTATTAGCATATTTAATTAAGATCATTAAAAATCGTAAATATTTCTTTTTATTAGTGCGCACTTTCTCCGTTTTTAAAACAAAAATAATTTCATAATTAAAAAAAGCCTTTCTAAATTAAAATATTGATGCCGCTTACTATTAGCAAGGTAAATTGCGAGTACATGGTAAAAATCAGTTTAAGGACAGATTTTTCAATCAGAGAGTTTTTGAAAAGAAATTGAATTTGCTAAAAATGTAAAAAAAGTTACCTTTACCCGACTATTGATTTGTCCCTAAATGTTCCAATCCATTTTGGTGGCAAGTATCTCAGCTACAGTGATGGATTAGTACAATCTACAAACCTTATACCCACTTATTCATCTTCCGTACGGAACTATTTGTGAACATTCCTTCGCATGAAGTGGCCACCTGTCAATTATTTATTCACCTCAATGATTGAGATCGCTACCATTTAGTCACAATATGCTGAGTGTGATAATATCTTCTCTTGAATACTATAAACGTGTTAGCTAGTTCAATATTAACGCCGCCAGGTGGCTTATAGCATTTGATGATTAATGAGAAACTAGCTTTAGTTCCGATTAGATTATCATGGGTTTGGGTATATCGCCGAAGGATATCCACCAGTTCCTCTAGAGTTGCCTCCAACCGCGAACATAAAAAAATAGATTCACATCACATACTCTTGTAGCCAAAACAATCATCCACTTAACTGCTTCAAGTTCACCATATCGCCAGCAAGTTCGCCGGCCCTTCCTGTGTACATAATGCTGAAAGGACTGCAGCTACGTTGGCAGCTTTTCTAGTCGCTCTACTTAGATGCTCCTTAAAATTTAGGTCTGTATCAATTGCGACGCCCAGATATTGTAAAGAATATTGTGGCGGAATAAAGATTTTGTCAATATTAATCATTAGGTCTTTCTTTTTCCGGCTGGTAATTAAAATTGCTTCAGTGTTCTCGTTAGTCTGGTGAAGTCCGAATGATGTCAACCAATTGTTAATGATTATTTGTCAATCTACATACCGCTAGTAGGCGCATGGTAGAAAGCGATAATGCTCCAACAACATCACCATCACCAATGAGATCATGCCTTCCTCCTCCGGCACGGCAGTAGGCCTCATTCAGCAGTTTGCACCTTCTAGCAACTCTTGGACACAAGGCTAGGATTCAATCGACCATCAATCCGAAAATAACCTGATAATGTAACCACAAAAATGGGGTGACCAAATTCCTACATGGGAAGGTAGTGCCAGTAAAATAAAAAAAAACACACCTCCATTATTACTTGTGCGGTTTTCGCTAGTTTTCCCTATACATGAAGGGAATTCAGAATTCAGCTCATTTTGGTTGAACTGAAAGAATTTTTGACGACTAGGGTGACCACGGTGCAGTATTTTATCCGTGTAGGGATTCATCAGGTCTACCCGTTTAGCAGCCGTAACTGCGCTGACATACATCGGCGAGCTTATCAGACTGCTCAAAAAATTTTCTTATACCCTAGTACTTCTGCATAAGCTATTATAAAACCTAAAATGACATAAATTGTCTTTCTCAACTGTATTTGCCCTCTAGCTTATCGGTTCCCGTATATGTTTTATAGAACCATCTTCCAAAGAGATTGGCTTCATGCTCGCCGCCGACTTTCCCACAACACAGCACAACGGTCTATAGATGAGAATGATCTGAGTGGTGCCACTCCCTTTCTATTTGTGACATTAATTCCCCATTCAGTTTCCGAGGCGTTGAAATCACAAGGCATCAACAATCAATTAGTTCAATAAATAACCAAACTCTTCAATTGCAGCGCTAAATCTCTCGGTTAATCTTGCAGCGCCCTCCTAAATGATCCGTCTCTCACAGTCTGATAAAGCGGCTTTAGCGGTCAGTTGCCCAGTTACACCAGCCCTTATTCTTGTATTATTCAGCTCTAGCGTCTCGTACAGATTGGACTATATGCACTGTGTAATCTCGCATACCGACCCTCTCTGCTACATAGTTTTGGCTAGACCTGTTTTGGTAAATCGTACAATTTACTTCACATCTACATATTTTGGGTATATATTCATACTGCCTGCACTAGAAACACTTTAGGGGCGAGTTTCACGAATTTAGCAGGCGGACTTTTACTTCAAAATTCATTGTTTTGGCTAGGTACCCGTAACTTTGTTGTGCACTCATTAACGACTTTAATTTCTGCCATGGTAAAAAATGCATGGCAAAGAAGATAATAGCATCCTCAAATCAAATTACGCTAAAAACCTCATTCTACGAAAACGCGTTCTCGTTGTGAATCCTGATAACATTAAGGTAATCAAAAGTGAATTCATATCGTATGCTGACATGATTAACAAAAATAAGAGGGAGTTGAAATCTGAATGACCCCGCTAACAAGGTGATTCCATTACAGCAAAGGGGTCTTCAGTTCAGGGAAAATGTATACAGAAAGGAACTTGGATTTCAAACGGCATTAGAAAACTATCATGCTGAAGATGCAAGAATTGAATGAAATTTTTTAATCCATCACTATTCTATTATTAACCACTGTATGTTTGCAGTAATTAAGCCTCGTTGACAAGTAACCTTCTTGCTCATTCACGACAGTCGCCGGTTCTGGATTTCCAAGTCCCTTCAACATATCTTTTGATCCTTGTTCGTCGTGGAAGAGACGCTTCTGGATTTGGTGTTAGGTTTGGTATAGAGCCTATAATCTATTAATATATTTAAACTTGTTGAAAACTTTGTAAAACTTAAATTCAATTGGGTTTTACAAAGTTTTCAACAAGTTTTAAACCCCTCATCAATCTTTGGTTTTAAAAACATTTCAAAGAATAAAAAACCGTCTGCAATTTTTTAATTCACTCAATTAAAAAATGTACTAAAATATCAGCCTTAAGTCGAATCAGTTACCTTGAGATAAATATTCGAATGAAACTAGCATAAACTGTAACGGAAATATTAAGCGCCAACAATTTTTATCTAACCCCCCAAAAAAAAAAATCAATAAATTACAAACAAACAAAACTTCTCTTAACTAAACACCGACTAACTATTTTATTTAACAATTTTTCCGTTGTTATCAGTTCATTCGCCCGCCAGCGCGTTTCCTTATCAGACAAAAAAAAACAGAAAAACTATACATATGCTTACATACTCGTACATACATACATAAATACAACATAAACTATGAATGAAATAAAATTCATAAATTTAAATTTACAAAAAAAACTTGTTATCAAAGACAAGCAAGATACAAAAGACCACCACCTCGTGCTCGTACCATTTGTATACATACAAAAACGAAAATGGAAAATTATTAATGTAAAATATATACGATTTAGATTACCATGAAACACTAAGCACACCAACCAGCAGCACATCGCGAACAAAGAAAACTCTATGCATTTTCCTTCAACTATGCGAAATAGTCTGAAACTAATGGCAGATATAAAATAAAACGTATAATAGTAATTTATAATGTCTGGAAAAACGGTTTGCAGTCGGGTACGTACATGAAAATGCCAAATAATTTTTCCTTTTTCCTATACAATATTCCAGATGTTTTTTATTACAACGATTTTTCTTTACCAGTCATCTTATGCACAGTATAAAAATGTCTTACCTTTTCTTTTCCTCCCCTATATACGAGTACATACAGTTTTTATGTTATTTACCATACATCTGCAACGAACTGTATACATTTTGGTATGGCAAAGAAAATTTTCTTTTCATTCCCTGTAAGTTGTTTTTTTTTATTCTGTTTCCCAGTCTTTTAAGACGTTCGTTCTTAACAAGCAATTTTCACTATCTATTTTCAGTTTTTGTTTGTTGTTTCCAGTTAACTTACGTGGCTGTTGTTGTTGTTATATTATTTCTGTTTTCATGAATGAATGAACGGGAACGGGAAATCAAACAAAGAACGTAAAAATAAAAAGAGAAATGGGGAAAATTAAATACAAACAAAATTATTAACACTTTTAGTGGACTATAAATCTTGAGAGTAGATCGGCTTTGTATTTTGTTTTTGTATTTATAAGTATGATGTTAGAAGTGGGGGGTTTTATAATGAATTATTAAAAATTATTATGTTGGACACCATCGTGTCGATTCAATAATCGAAATATTGACATACTTATTTGTAATTTGTATCCCTCCATGAACTGTTTCCTGGTTGAATTTGTAAATTCCCTTGGAAAATAGTGAACTATTGGTTGGAAGGGTAAAAATGATAAATTTTGTTTGGCGTATCCAAGAATTTGCTAAACCTCCCTTCAAAATTCAATCGCTTCAAGTTTATTTCTATTGTCAAAGAACAATATCTCTGAACAATATTCACTGTTCAACAGCTGAGAGTTAGGAGGGTTGAAGTTCCGTAGCTGTGTACGTCCATCATATTTGTTGGCTTGACATCTCAAAAATTGGCAACCCGAAAATTATGCGCAACGCAATTTAACACAATCATAAAAGTGCGACAAACAATTGTTCGAAATGAATTCAGAGAAGAATAATTGTAATACAAACAATTTTACACGGAAACAATTCTACATTGAACAATTCATCGAAAAATCAAATTTTGACTTTAAAAACAAAAATGCGTATTAATTTATTCAAAATACGAACAAATGTGTAATTTTTATAAAAATTTTGATATTAGGATTGTATCTTAATAATTTTTCGATAGTACAAGTAATTTCTCCGCGAAAATTTGCAATTTTTCTAGGAAAATTTTGAAATCTTTGAAATTTTTTTTTTTACTTAATTCAAAATAAAATTTGACACTTGAAGAATTGTATAAATTCTGGAGGTATACAATGAATTAAAATTACACTAAAATTGTTTTTTTATATTTTCCAAAGTTGATTTTTTTAACATTTGTGGCACTATCAGAAGAAGCGATAAAAGCGAGAAAAAACTCTTTGATCTGTGTCTGCAAGGTTGACGAAGCAATTATTATTAATAAAAATAAAATAAAAAATATTGAAAAAATAAAAAAGTGAAAAAATTTCCGAAAAATCGAAAAATATTCCGGGAAAATTTAATTTTCCCCTCCTAAAAACTGATAGTAACTTTACAGAGGAAAATTTTGTTTCGATGAATTGTGTTTTCGATGAATTGTATTTTGCAAAATTGTTTTCACGCACATTTGGTTATTGCAAAATTATAGTTTTCATATTTGTTTTTCGATGAATTGTTTATCGCATAATTGTTTGTCGCAGTATTTTCGGGGAATCCAAAAATTACGTTGTAAACAGGGTGGGTCGCAATTTTAAAAGCTGTAAGAGATGTTTTCCGATCAACACTCGACAAACGTAAACTATAGAAAATAAGGTCACGTATTGATTTCAATTCAGAACTTCTATTTTTAAATAAATTTATCAGCATTAAAAATCTTCGCGTCAATTTGAACTTCTAGAAAAAAATATGATCAATGACGATAAATCTTCGATAAAATGATGAAAACCGATGGATTCCTCTTTGCCAAAAGTATCACTAAATATTATAATGACACATTAATTTTTAGCTTAACAGGTTAAAATATGAATAGTCGTTTTGTCTCTTTTGATCGCAAACATTCAGCACATCTAAAAACATACGGTATGAGAATCACGATCATGAATGTGTTTGTGTTTTACTTCTGTATAAGTGGAAGTGCTTTTTGAAGCACAGTATATTTTAATTTCCGTCTGGCCGTACACAAATAAAACAGAAGGATTTCCGACAGGTGAGCAGACCACATACACCTGTCCGGATGTGAGAAACATGAATATTCCAAATTTAGTCCACACTCTGTATAGCGATTGTCCCTGTGCTTTATTGATGGTAATTGCAAATGTGAGTCGCACAGGAACCTGTTTGAATTCGATTGGCATATCTGTCGGAATCATTGGGATGAGTGGCAATATCTTCTTTAAATTTTTCATTTAAAATTGTAGATATTGCTTATCATATTTTTCACTAAAAGCCTGGTAATATTGCAAAGTAGTGGTGAATTGATGTTTCAGAGAAGAATGAAATACACTCCAATTTTCAAAGGTAAAACGTGCAACGGCATCCTGGCTTTTGCCAAGTGAATTTAAGAATTCAGTTTCATAATTAACAACCTAGTCTTGATTCATTACAGTATCGATGGACTTATGCGTTGTTGCAATATCCTCGCCTGGAAGATGATCCGTGTTCACAAGAATTTCATAAAAATGTATCATCTTACAACATTATAGACAAGTTTGTGCGTGTCTGAGAAATCACGTTGTGTTGATTTGATATTAATGTTGGTGTTAATTCCTCCTTCCTTAAAGATCCTGTGAGTCGGAAATCAATTTCCTGGTTTAATCGTACAGTAAATTGGTGTCTCATTTTTGCCTAGTTGATGAGGAAAACGACGACTTAGCAAATTACAAAGGTCAATCAATGAGGACAGCTTCTTTGTTTTCGTTGAACAGTTCTTGAAGTTATTCAACGTTATGTTTAGTTATGTAAGAATCCTAGGCCAATTTTGATGTTTTTCTCCATTATATTGGCTCTTAGTACCGGGTGCATACCTGGGATGTGTGTTTTCTACATTAAAAATGTTGATCTCAAATGTCTGCTTAAGGTAAACGGCTATAATACTGACATAGGTGGCATTACTGACATAAATCGTGAATTTGCTCAATTTTAAGAATATTACCCAACATACTAAGATTATTTTTCTTAAAATCACTAATAAGAATATTCTAGTTGCATCTCCTTCTAACACATTCTAATATTCTTTTACTAAAAATAATATAAATCAGTAGTAATCTGATAGACATCGAAAACATACTTTTGTGCAACTATTTCTTAGCATTTTACCTTAAATTTTAAATTTTTTTATTTTAGTAATAGTCTCTAACTAAATGTTAATTACGTTTTAAATTAAAGTTTTATCGATCATATGATTCGTTTCATTTAATTATTTGACTTCATTTATGTGAAAATTATGAAAAGAAATATATATTTTTGTTAAAATAGTTTTGTCAGTATTAAAAACTGTGAAAAAACAGCGTGACCCTTTCACTGACGCATATATCAGTATTAGGTTGACATATTTTTTAAGCATCCTTTAATCTGGGTTGTATGCTTGTTTATTGTAAAAACGGGATTTTGCGTTCATTTTCAATTGAAAGTATCACTTTATTGTCCTAATTATGACCCTACAAATTTGTGAAAGTTTGGCCACGAATTAATCAAAACGGCAACGATCAGTATTGCATCCTTATTTAGTTCACTAAAATATCCAACACATGTCAATATAACCTAGAAATTCTAATTTCTATTTATTGTAATTAAAAGTATTTATTTCCATTTTAAGTAAATTAAAAATATTTTAATCAGTGTAAAATTAAATAAATATATGTAACCTAAAAACTGATTCTAACTTATTGGAGAATTTAATTTTAGTTGCCTCCTTAAAGTTGTATGTCAGTATTATATACACAAATGTCAGTAAAGGAGCTCTATTATATTTTATTACCATGGCAATAAAATTGAAGCAGGTTCAATAATATTATAGTCCCGATGACATTATCAAAGCATTTCAGCGTATGTCAAATTAGCTACTGTTATTAGGACCAATCGAATTTAATAATAGCAGCAAAATATTTTAAGAATAGATACCTACTTATTTGATGCCTATTTGCAATTCCCATCGAATATAGCTAGCATCGGATTCTTCGTCTATCATATGGAAACGAACAATGGCCAATCCAATATTTTTACAATTTTCACCCCCGTACTTTATACTAGCCTGTCATTCGCCTTTTGTTCAACAGAATTCATTTGCTCTTTGCTAGAAATCACTAATATGACTGACATGGAGGATGCACGGCTCGGTAGGTTCTATACTCTGACAAGGGGTTATAATAGTTGTGTTCAGACACATCATCAACCGACACCAGACATTGGAAATCACCATGTGCATCCTGCCCCTATCGGCGCTCAACGCCCCTAATTTTCAATTTTACCGGTTTTCTAAACCCCCATTGGTGTACCATTTGGTCTGCAATGAACACACATTGAAGTACCAACAATTTAGTATCATTTAAATTTTATTCTAAATGTTATTAAGTACTATATTCTAGCATGTGTAGTATAACTAATCAACCGAAAGATCGCTCGATTAAAGTAACCTTAATAAGGCGACCAAATTTCTTCAAGGGACGTATTGCCAGTCTAACAAATTAAAGCAATTAATGAAGCGAATGATTGAAATATGAATGTGAAAGTTTCAATAGGATCGAAGCGAAGCTTTCATTGACATTTTAGAAACCGTCCTACAATCAAAAAATTTGGCAGTCAATTTAGAAATAATTGAGCATTATTTGCTACCCATTGATGACTCACATTGATCAGCTGGATCGGTTCAAATTGAAAATGTAAAATTCAATCTGAGAATTCCGTTCAACCAATGGAACTGTTCCCAGAAATAAATTTCTTGTCACAAACTATTACAGACCTAATATATCTGTTGTGTTGTAATCCCAAAGTTATTTAACTGACCGTAATGAATCAATCACGGCGGCAACATGTTGTGCGTACAAAAATTCAAAATATCCGGTCGAAATATAAAGAAACGTTAAACAATTCACGGAAAATTAGAAATGTGGGCGCTAAATTAATGTAAACGTAGGTTTACAGAAAATGTAAAACTGTTACATTATTTAGTGTACCAACTAAAATTATAAACGTCTTTGATTACATGAGCACAACATAAAATGCAATCCGTACATAATTTATAATGGCATAGTATTGTAGATGGCGGTCTCTATGTATCTTTATAGTTTATCCAATTCATTAATAAACAATTTTATTTAAATTAACAATCAAACTGTGTTAAAATCAATTACTATTAGAGCGAATTAATGTATCCATATTACCGTTAGTATACTATTTCAAAATATTATCTAGAGATAATCGGTCAAATTTTGAAGTGCGGTTGGCGTATATATTAAAATTGTTATAGATTGTAATATTCATTCAGCTAGAAAATTTTATCTAATTTGTATTTCGTTTAATCCGCGCATATTTCTTAGTACAATAAACTATTGGTTTAATTTATGAATAAAGCGCCACTAACCACATAAAATTGAATCATTTCGCAAAAAAAACAATGTATGTACGTATATGCAGTCGCATATCTCGCGGTTCAAAACTTATAAGTTGAAAATTGACGTGGGGGCAAATTTTCTACACATGAGTAATGATTTATATAATTTATTTACACCTCGATTGTATACGCTGCTAAAGTTTATGGTTACGGTAATTATTCGTTCTGGGTAAATTAGTTTTCGGCTTTAGGACAAGCATTTTGATTGATGCGCAACTTTGTAATTAACATATGTAACCGTATTAATAAGTAGATATGGTGTTTGAGATAAACAAAAACATACTTTGTTAGCTGTTAATTTACCTATAATGTTCTTATAAATCGGGCTAACTTAAATAATCAATTCACACCTGTATGTGGCGCTAATATACTTTTTTAAGATCCAGGCTAAACACAATATAAGTAATTTCTCGAGAGGAAGAAAAACATTTAGAAATCACATTAATGTGCGGGTATTAATGTGTTTTGTAAATGCTTTTCTGCTCTTTCGGCCTAAAATTTGTTCGAAAAAAATCAAACGGAAAATGCATAATAATAGCAGAGTACAAACTGTCACAAACAATCACTTTCCAATAGGGTGGACCTTCGAAAGTTCCAATATCTAACGGGACACCCCTAGAAATGTGAGGTTATGCTAAAAATATAAGCGGCAAAACATTGGATCGATCGAAGGTGGTTCAGAGGTCACGACTTGAGTTCGAAGTTCGAGAAAAACGGTATTTTTTTCAATTTTTCACTTTCAAACGAGAAGAAAAATTGAAAAAAATACCGTTTTTCTCGAATTTCGGCCTCAAGTCGCGACTTCTAAACTATCTTCGATTGACCCATTATTTTTTCTATTTAAGTTTTTAGCATAATCTCACATTTCGAGGAGGTGTCTCGTTAGATATCTCAACATTTTTTTCGCCCCATACAAACAAGGACCACCCTACTTTCCAAATTCATTTTCCAAATTCAATAAAACCAAAAATTATGTGGACAGTCGGGTGGCCATTCTTTCGCTGGATTCAGTTTCCCTGGCTACAGGGGTGGCGTTAAATTGTCACTCATCTCTCAACGAGATGAGTAAACATTTTAATATCCAGTTGGTCTGGGTTCAGGGTCATTCTGATATTGAGGGAAATTGCAGGGCAGACGAATTAGCAAGGTATGGTACGACTCTCCAACTGGAACCAGGAGAGAATGCACTAGCGAAGCACTCCAAGATCTTAATCACACTAACGAAGCGTGATTTAGTTACAACTGTAATGGTACTTACCGGACACTGCAATCGCTAGCTGGCAGAAGACATGATCACTTAAGAAAATACACTATGGACAGCCTTCCTGAAATCTGAAAACTGTAATGTGATCTTTTACGCTATGTGAATAGCAGTAGATGGCTCAATAATTGGAATCACAGGAAGTAATCTTCTCTTCTTTTGGAATCCAGGGCAACAAACGCACTTTTATAAAACAATACATATGTTACACCATTTGTGGAGATGTTGCATCATATTTGGTTATATTGCACCATGTTGCGTGATGTTCCACGATATTGCATTATGTTGGGCCACCCATGTGGTCATATTGCAACTTATTGCGTGATGTTGCTTACTGTTGCATCTTGTTGAGAGACGTTATGTAGTGTCCCACTGCGTTCCGTCATGTTGGCTTGTGACCGATTTTGATCAAAGGACCCCGCACTTTTTATAGGGAAAAATGGTTTCAGTCCAAAGGTCTAATTTTTGGTGGAAAAGGTAGATCTCAACATCCTGAACAAAAAAGATAATGGGCACAAAAAAATCCACCGTCAGGATTTTGCACTACGGCCCATAAAAAGTAAAAATGAGCCAAAAAAAAAAAGTTGATGGAAAAGTCCACATTTTCGATTGTTTATTTACATCGAGATTCCTTGTATTTACCTACAATATCCCCCTCTTGCTCTCTCTCTCTCTCTTTCTCTTGGGACCTCAGGTGATATGCATTATAGACATCCGATAACAGAGAGCGGTTCTCTTGAAAACCGCGAGAGGAAAATATTGCTTACAAACGCCACGTATTGGAATAAGCGAAAGCTGAAGCTTTAAACCTTAATTCAGTCAAGGTTTACTTTTCAATGATCTTTTGACTTACGATTTTCGAATAACTTGTCGCGAATAGATTTTTCTTTGTGATTTATGTACTCGTATGTGTATATTGTATAGGCTCATTTTTACCTTTTATGGGCCGTAATGCAAAATCCTGACGGTAGATTTTTTTGTGCCCATTAGCTTTTTTGTTTAGGATGTTGAGATCTACCTTTTCCACCAAAAATTAGACCTTGGGACTGAAACCATTTTCGCTATAAAAAGTGCGGGGTCCTTTGGCGGAACAAAATTTTTGAATACAATAAAACGATTACAAGGAGTTCTTATTTCTTAGTAATTCATTTATGTTTCCATCGGATGGGCCATCATGTTGCACCATGCTGCGTAATGTTTCACCATGTTGCATAATGTTGCGCCATGTTACAACATGTTGCAGAATGTAGCACTATGTTTCGTGATGTTGCTTAATGTTGTGGGATGTTGCTAGATATTTCACCATACGATTTTGAACTATGTTGCGCGATTTTGTACTAAGTAGTGTCATGTTTTGAAAATGTTGGTTGTTATGAATAACAATATTGATTTGTATGTAGCATTCGCTATATAATTAATGTTTTGACCTTTGACACAAATTGGTGTAAAAAGGAAAGTGGGTGCTAATTTCGGATAAATTCGTTTAGGAGATCGTTCGGCACTGGATTTATTTTTAAATTGTTTCGGCTCGACCGATCTAAATAAAAATTAGGGTGAATAAGGTTTGCTAATGCCAGGAATGGGTCGAATGACGTTTAATAGAAATGGAAAAGATAAGAAAATTTATTAAGGGTATCTCAAATGAGATCCGGTTAAGCCATTATGTAGCGTTTTGTTCCACAATATGTTCACTGTGTCTTCTCAATCGAAGGGGGTGGAACTCAAATTAATGATGAAAATGGGAATCTATTATACTTTTTTGACATGCCTCTAGAAAATTGTCAATTAATAAATCTAAGCCATTTCTTATTCGACTAGGAAAGGATATAAAAATGAGTTCCGAATACGATTTTGAAAAATGAGTAAATTTGATGAAACGATAGCCTCTGAAACGATAGCCTCTGAACTGATAGCCTCTGCTAAAAAATCGATCGAAATTTGCAACAAAACTGGTTTAAGTCATTTCTCCAAAATTTAAGCTTAATACCGATTTTTGATAATAAACTGTGATTTCACCATAATTCGGCCACTCTACAGCTCAAACAGGTTGAGTAATCGGCATAAAACGTCATACTTAAGGTTATCTGTTAAATTAGCAGATTTGGAAAATGGCTTTGGAAATTACATTTTTGATAAAATCCTTTTTTACAGGAACTTTTCGTTTTTTGCAAATATTTTGTATCATCTAGGATTTACTTAAAAACTTTTAAAGTTAAAAAGATTTTAAATTAATTTGACAATAAAAGTCCATACGAAATGACGATTTTGGATAAAAAAGAAATCTTTGTCCATAGCTAAAGAGAACAAAGAAAAGGAAGCGATATTAAAATATCCTATTTTTGACATTGGATGATGAATAAAATGTTGACATTTGAGCTCATTTAACCCAGCACGGCTCGGTGCTCCAGGGACTTTTATTTATTCTGAGTAAAACGACCCAATTTTTTCAGTGCTTAGTTGATTGTTGATTTTTGAAGTAAGAATTGGCGCGAAAATGTAAAATATAGAGATAAACTTATATCAATCTCGCCGTCATTCATCCAGCGCCTACCAAACCTTGGTGACAGCTTTCCGCAAGCACTCCGAAGGTTTTATTTGCTTGAAAAAAGATTGATAGTAGATCATGTGCTCAGAGAATCCTATACTCATTTTATGAATGAATACCTAACGCTAGGGCATATGGAAATTATTCCTGACCGAGTAATCGTGAAACATTCCAATCAATTATTTTATCTACCACACAATCCAGTTTTCAAAACATCCAGTAGCGCTACCAAAGTCCCCTAGTAGGTTCTACTATTCAAGACATCGAAATAATGTTCCGCAAAATCCTTATCCATCCAAATGATCGAGTTTACCAGAGGATTATTTGGCGTGAAAACCCAAAATCCAGCACTTCCGCCTGACCACAGTCACCTATGGTACTAGCCCACACCGTTCCTGGCTACTCAGTCACTCTATTATCTTGCAGATAAGCTTGCGAGTGAATATCCAATTGGCTCCAAGATCCTAAAACGGGACTTCTACATGGATGACCTGATGTCAGGTGGAGAAACGTTGGAAGCAGCGTTACAGCTGCAACACGAAATCATATGTTTGCTCAATCAAAGAGGTTTTAACCTACGTAAGTGGTCTAAAAAACACATTCCAATTGAAAACAGAGAACTATCTTCTTGGGAAATAACCGATGATTCCAAATCAATATCTGTTCTAGGCATAAAATATGACCCGATCCAAGATAATTTTTCGTCCGACTATCTTTACCAATGACAACCAAATTCACAAAGCGATCATTTTTATCCGAGACCTCCCGAATTTTTGACCCTCTAGGCGTATATTGACACCGGTAATTATTTGTTTAAAAATTATGTTGCAGTCGCTTTGGGTGGACAACAATTGATCCGGATCAGTTCAAATTTTATTTTAGATCACAAATTTTGATTTGAAATCTAGTAAGCGCCTTTGCGTGGTTTCATGAAATATGAGCTGAACCGTATCAGATCAAGCGCCAAGAAACACAGCTAATACTTACATTTATTTGTTAATTTGTAAATCCATTGTATATTATACGTACACAGAAGCGGAGTTGGAAATCTGATCGGTGATAAACTATATATAATTAAAGTAATTTATGGTTTTAACTTCCAGTCTTAGAACTAACAAATTTGGTTGCGAGTTGCCCCATCCGTTTTCTACCTAAATAATAAAATTTACCGTGATCTCATTTAATATCATATATAAACTATAAAAAACATATCTTTATGATAATTTTTATGATAGTTGATCACCGTAAAACTATACCACAAGATCAGCTTTTGATTTTTTTTTTTGTACCACAAAGAATTAGTAGAACGACAGAACGGAAGAATCTTGTAAAAAAATGTGTTAATAAAAAATTACGTCCGGATAGTTTTTGATTTACGATTACGAGCGCATACACATATTACATACATAAAATATCTAAATTGGACTAGTGGGTCAAAAGATTAAATATTTATGACGGGTAGACAAAATTTTTGTTGTTATTAATTTCAGTATCAAGCTGATTTCGCTAATTTATCGAACGTTAACACCTAAATCGGTATGCCCATATAAAAAAGGTATAAAGCAAGGTGATTAAAACACAGAGGGCAATATAAAATGCCGAATAATTCGCATCGAATTACAATATTCAACCAACCTAAATATGGCAGAAAAAAAATGTTGCAATATTAAATCATCAAAATAATAACAACATTTTTAACATTATTTTATGAATGTAACGGTAATTCGTTTCAGTCATTTCCGCAAATTAATTAAGCTTTTGTATATATGAGCAAAAAATAACGTAAGTAGAATAAATAAAATGTTGCACAGTAGAATTATATAGTTACATGAATATTATGTAGTACATACACGTATGTCGAACAAGTTCAAGTACACACATGTTGTAAATATTAAAACTATAACAAACCCAGATTAAATATTTAACAACAGAAATTTACATAATTTGGTTGATTTCAAAAATTTTATTGTGCGTTCGATTTATTTCAATTATAAAACATATAAAAAGATTTACACATCGTCGTTCAATAAAACTTTTATTCCCATAAAACTTCCATAAATATATTATAAACATAATTTAATTCACTTTTAAATTTATATTTATAATAAAAACTAAAATATGTTTTGAAATGGTTACAAATAAAAAAAACTATTAACATTTAATTAACGTTATTCAATTGACATCTGTCACGTTTGGTTGCCTTGGAAAAATATATTTTTTAGTATTACGAGTTCATTGGTGCTGGTGGAGCGCCGCCCGCCCGCTATAAAATTTTGTGTTAAACAATAAATTTTTAAATAACAAATTAATCAATTTATTTGTTAAATTGATTGGCCTTTATATTGACATAACAGTTTTATGTTGACAAATCAAAAACTGTCGATCATATTTGCCTAAGGCTAGAAAATTAATTATACAATTTTGGATTTACCGGGGAGATATTGACTTTATTGATTCTCGCTGCTGGTTCAATGTTTTAAACAAAATACTAAGCTTTATATACTTCACACTCTCTCTGGTGAAAGCTTTTTCATTTTTGGCGAGATTCATTTTAAACTCAAACGTATCAGTGTTTTGTTTTCCACATTGACTCCACGTAGCTCTTACAGGTTCTCCGTTAAATTTTTTTAATGTTTTCTTGTGTGAATGATGATTCGCCCATTTTCTGAGCTTTGAGCCATTTCATCGTAACAAGCTTATAAATTATTTTTAGTCTTTTCTAACCGTACGACGCCTACGTCTAAATCGTTCTGAAAATTTTTAGCTACCAGTGGACAGTTTTTCCCTTAATTGATTCATAATTGTTGTAGCGTTTTGGTTGCCAAACAAGGTGTGAATGTCAATGTACAAAAACCGGATTATTTTTCTCGTAATGATACTCCCATAATCTCTCATCTTCTGGCAGAAATTGTTCTTGGTGTAGTTCTTAAACTTCCAGAAATGATTTCAATTTATGGTTCAAATCCATATGAGTAGTCTTTATTTATTTATTTATTGATCGACATAACAATTTTACTTTCGGTAGAGGAAAAGCACTTATGGACGCATTATAAATGGATCGTTAGGCAGAAAAACCTCAGATTATTTCAAAACAAATCCACTCCATGCTAATACGATCCATATTGAGCTAGAGGTACGAGAAAAAAAACTTAATGTCTAAAAGGCATCATAAATATGAGCCCGAGAAATCATGGAGTGGTTTATACCTAATATTCATTTTGAAATGGGCTAAAAATTATCTATACATTGACAGTCTGTAACATGTCAATATAAGGTTCTGTGATACTAACCAATTCATAACTATACCTTGGAATTACAAAGACTGCTAGGTAGACAAAGAGCTGCAAAGAATGAGAGACAACAAGAGAAATCAAACAAGTAAGAGTTCTCAACCTAGGATGCAATCCATACCCAAAACAAATAAAAATAAAATAGCGCCAAATTAAGAGAAGGCATAACATATGCACAAATGGCTAAGCAGAACGAAAATATTAAGAAAGCTCCGAGTCAGGAAAAGCAAGTCCTGCAAGAAATACTTCTGAAACTAGATGCTATCAATTCACATCTGGCTGCATAGGACCAAAGGCTAGAATCTATGGGCGAGCTACTGAAAAAACAAGATCAGAGATTAGGTACACTGGAAAATACATCGAAGAGCCAAGATAAAAGAATAACGGATGCGTCAAGTAAAACTGAAGAAGAAAAAATATTGACACACTATTTAAGAGTTGCTCCCCGGAATGAGAATGGCCTAGCTCAACGCATTTCAGAATTAGAAGTTTTTTTAATCACAAAAAAATTGATACATGCTTAATCTCAAAAAGTCATTTTACCAGAATCTCGTATGCCAAAATGCGCGGATATCAGTGCTATCAAGCTCTACATCCAGCAGAAAGAGCTAGACACGGGACAGCAATCTTTATTAAGGTTAATATAAAACACCACTGGCCTACGGACCCAAACAAAATTCCCAGCCTTCTGAATTTGTATATATCTAGAGGTATCTCCGAAAATTACTTAGCAGTTGAGGGTAATAAGAAAAGGCAGGCCCTCCAAAACTAATATATAATAAAACCAACTGAGAAAACTTTCGACAGCTAGTCGAAGAAAGCGTCAATCTACAGGTGCAGATCTCGAACGCTTACATCATAGTAGAGGAACGACAGGTAAACCTCTTTGAAAGTGTGCAAAAAGCGGCCTGGGAAAGTACTACTGCCGGTCGAAAGTGGTTTTCCTATAGGAAAAAGAAATTAGAAAATTTACATAGCATTTTTGTCAAAAAACTCATTTTCTGGCCTACTGAGAAATCATGTTGATCTCAATTTTTATAATTAGGAAATATTTTTTTCCGTATCAAAATTGGATAGGAAAAATATTTCTAATTTAATTTTGTTTTTGAAAAATTTACACCAACTGTTTACCATAGTATGCCAAAAAAAAAATTGCAACAAAAGTACTATGAAAAAATCTTTCCTAATTCCTTTTTCTTAAAAGAAAGTCAAAATCGGCCTATTGATCAGCAAGAAATATTATAAAAAAAAGTATATACTATCCAGTTGAAGTGAGAGAGTTGGTTAACGAAAAAAGAAGAGCTCGTAAGACTTGGCAGAGAACTAGAGTTCCTGAAGACAAAACATTCCTAAACAACTTGTGCAACAAACTTGAACTACTTATAAAAGAGATTAAGAATGAGTCAGTTGCAAGTTTCTTAAGTAGTCTGACAGATAGACCTGACACGAACTATTCCCTGTGGAAAGCCCATAAAGGTTTAAAAAGGCCTAAAATGCAAGTGCCCTGTGGAAAGCCCATAAAGGTTTAAAAGGCCTAAAATGCAAGTGCCACCCATAACAATAGTTGATGGAACCTCGGCTCGTAGCGAAAAGCAAAAGGCTGATCTGTTTGCCGAGCACCTAGAAAAAACCTCCAAACCACCAACTGGACAAGCGGATAATGAAAATTTTATACCTATAAGTAAAATAGACGAGGCATCTTTGCTACAAGTTACTCTGAAAGAAATCAAACAAGAAGTAAAAATCCTCAAAGATAAAAAGCCCCTGCATACGACCAGTTAACGGGGCAAATAATCAAAGCTCTAAAAGAAAAAGCACTAAAGAAACTCCAGCACATAAGCAATGCTCAATCATAATGATTTCAAAGCCTAATAAACCACTAAACGACAAAACATCGTATAGGCCTATTTCTTTGTTAACAACAACTTCAAAGATTTTCGAGAGACTGTTTCTCAAGAGATTAAAGCCAATTATAGAGCCGAAATCTTATACCAGCACATCAATTTGGGTTTCGAGAAAGGTACTCAACGATAGAACAGGTATACATAGGATTACTGATACAATTGACTAGGCGCTGAAAAAAGGAAGTATATTCAGCAATATTCTTAGACGTACCCGAAGCATTTGATAAGCTTTGGCACCATGTTCTAGAATTTAAACTCGAACGAGATTTGCTAAAACATCATTTTGAATTGCTAAAGTCTTACATCAACGACCGTTACTTCCGGGTGAGAAAGAAAGCGGTATACTCAAAACTAAAGAAAATATTGGCAGGGGCTCCACAAGGCAGTGTTCTAGGCCCCTTATTATACCTACTGCACTCAAATGATCTACCAAACATAGTAAAAGCTAGAATAGGAACGTTTGCTGATGACACAATTGTTATGACCACCGAAGTGGAATAGTGTGAACAACTGGACAAAAAGTGGAGAAGAACACTTAAAACCAACACATATCAACTTTACAAATAGGAAATTAGAATATATTCCGATTAGACTGAATTCACAACAAATACCATATTTTGATAACGCTAAGTACATCGGCATCACGCTAGACCCTAAACTCAGGTGGAAAGCGCATGTTAAAAAGAAAAGGCAAGAACTGAATTTAAAATTTAGAAAAATGCACTCGCTTAGTGGAAGAAACTCCGAACTGACAACGCACAACAAACTGCTGTTATATAAACAAATCATAAAACCTATCTGGACGCATGGTACTCAGCTTTGGGACTGCGCAAGAAAATATACAGTTAAGCTAATTCAAACATTTCAAAACAAAGTACTATGGACAGCTGCGGAACCTAAGCGATTGCACCAATGGACCGAAGCACCTAAAAGAACAAAACCTTTAAAATTAATGGTTCTCTGAGCCGATTAAATCAAAGGACTGGTAGAGCTATGGGATGAACTGATAGGTGTCATTGCATAAGAATAGACTACTAAACTAATAAAACAATTACTAGATAATCAATGAGATTCTCAAAGCTTGTATCGTCATGTACTGTTTCTTTTGAGCGTCAAATATCTAGCAATAAGGCTGGTTTGATACTAAAGTTTTAAATTTGATAAAACTTAAAAATAATTTAGGTTTGAAAGTTAAAAAGCACTAGCACAAGAAGTGCTATCAGCAAAGCAAAAGTTAATATTTCAAAAAATTATTCTCGAATGCCAATCATAATGTTAAAAAGCAATGGAGCAATAATTAACAAAGTTACTGACAATTTGAAAAGTCAAAAAAATCAAAATCTTTCAATTTTTGATGATTCAGGGGTTTTGGTTAATGACTCTAAAGAGGTTGCTCATATTTTTAATTGTTTGTTGTTGTCATATTTTAAATTGTTTGTTTCAATTGCTGATGATATCAAAAACAAATATATTTTACATACTTCAAATGACATTAGTGAGGAAAATGCATTTCTATATTCGAACAAGTTTGAAAATAAATCATTCTTTTTTACTCCCACTTGTCCGATTGAGCTGTTGTACTACATTAACTCTTTGCGGTTAGGTGGGTTAAAAACTGTCCCACCTTTTGCTTAGCTTTTCATGCATGGTGGGACATATTTTAACCCACCTTGAAAAGTTGAGTTTAATGTGTGTTACAATCGGTTTAAATGCCGCATAAAAAGTTAAAAATTTATTCGTAGTACTCTTTTAACTTTTCAACTTTTCATCTGTTTCAATTGGTTAAAATTTTTGACAACTATATAGTTGCTTATTTAACGTAATTATCTTAGTATATAAAAACGTTGGTGCGTATCTTCGATACCGCTAATCTCAGAAACTACAAGCCCAATTGACTTCAGATTTTGGACATATGGTTGTCCTGGCTGTAAGCGAATTTCTGTAGATTTTGCACGCGGTAGGTAACGCTGTAGTTGGGATATGAAAAAAACATTATTTCTCTAGAATCAATGGACCAAATGACGCCAAATTTTGGTCATACAAAACGGATTGATAATAGAGATGTATATCTTTTATCCAATTATCATGCTCTAAATCAAGTGGGAACAGTACGGAGAAAGGATAAAAAAGCGGATAATATTTCAGTCGTTTCGCTTGTTTCTTGTTAATAATTGATTATAATATGAACATGAATGCAGTGTGGATAAATTTGATCAGCTTTTGGCTAGTTATAAACTTGGCCGACGTGTTAAAAATGGTGGCACCGCATATTGTTGTACTTTTTGGATACAGCTGTTGTTAATTCATATATTGTTTATAAACAATTGGGTGAAAACATGGAGCTGAAACATTTTAAGGGGCAGTGTGCTAAAGCGTTTGTTGCCCAGACTTTAATTGATAAAATTGCACCATCAACATCTGGGCTTACACTCAAGATAAAAAAATCGATACCAAATGTTTCATGGGAAATACGAAGTAAAGTCACGAAACATCTACCAAAACGTACTAGTCGGAGAAGATGTGCGTTATGCAGCACAAAAAAAAGAAGTTCGAACTCCCTGGTGTACTGTCTGCAAAGTTCCACTCTGTTTTGGTAAAAAGTTGTGTTTCAACGAATATCATTTAAAGCATTAGTTGAAGGGTGGGACATACCCTGTAAAAAAGTACTTATTGAAATGTAATTTTTTTCTAATTTTGTAGTAATAATTTATCTTAAATAATCGTAATGAATATTTATTTCAATTTTTTTTTTTATAATAAACAAAATTCAGTGCAACTAGGGTTTTTATTTTCTTAAAATTGTGTGCCTCAAAGAGTTAATACCATGAAATCCGCCAATTCAAGTGGATTAGATAAAATTTCCAACATGAGTATTAATAGAGTAGCTATTTACATTGTTGAGCCGCTATCTTTTGTTTATAACTTAAGTTTGTCAAATGGAATATTTCCAGATAGTTTAAAAACTGCAGCTGTTATACCACTGTATAAAAAGGTGATCCCAATATGGGAAATAATTACCGCCCTATAAGCCTTTTGTCAGGCTTCTCAAAAATTGTTGAAAAAGATTTAAAATCAAGAGTAATGAAATTTTTATATGACACGAAATTTATTAATGAAAGTCAGTGTGGGTGTCTTAAGGACGCTAATACTGAAGATGCGATTATTAAAATGCTTTCTTCAATTTTTGAGGGCATTCGTTCTAACAAGCTTACTATAGCTTTATTCATTGACGTTATGAAAGCTTTTTATACGCAGTAGAACATAACATTCTCCATAACAAACTGTACTATTCCGGCTTTAGAGGTATGATCTCTTGATTTCTTTAAATCATATTTAGAAGATCGATATCAAGTTTCACGGGCTGGTGAGATTTTCAGTGAAAAATTAGCTATTACATCCGGTGTCCCACAGGGTTCAGTTCTTGGACCAATTCTATTTTTAATATATATAAGATCGTTACTTACATTAAATCTTCGTGCCCGTATAACAGCTTTTGCGGATGATACTGTAATTTCATACACATATACAGCTTTAAATGCATGTTTAATGGCATGCAAGAAGTTTTAAAATATTTAAGCAAATGGTTTAATATGCATTCATTAGTATTGAGCGACAAAAGCGTTTTTATGATAGTTAATACCTATAACTATAAAACTACGATTAATTTCCTTCTAAATTCAATGTAAAAATGCGGGCGCTGATCTTAAAAGGGTAGATAATTACAAGTATTTAGGTTTATGGCTGGACAAATATTTAGATTTTAAAAAACATTTTGAAGAAACTCAGTCTAAAATATTCATTGGTAATAGAAAACTATATCTGTTACGTAATATAGTGCCCAAAAAAGTTTTAAATTGTTTGTATTTTCCTTTAATTAATTATCATTTGGAGTACGGTATTGCAGCGTGGAGTGGTTCATTCAAAAATAATGTTAGTTTATTTGTCAAAATGCAAAAGTATGCAATAAGGGTAATTCATTTTAAAAAAAGAACTGATTCAGTCTCCGATCTATAAATATTTTATAAAAGGTCGAGCTATTTGAAGTATGTATATATTAAGCCTAAAAATTATAATACGCGTTCTTCGGAATGTTTGGTTTCTTTCACGAGCAAGGTACGTTGTAAGAAATTGTTTTCATTATAAGGCACCATTTCTGTTCAATAAACTGCCCTTGTTAATAAGATCGGCACCTACATATACGCCTAAAATTTTCAAATAGCCTTAGTAATTAGTTAATGGAAGTTTCTGATATTGAACGCTATTGTTTCTCTGAGTTCACCTTTATTTCTGTATTATGATTAATTAAAATTATATTTTTGCTTTTGTCTATAATTATAATTACACAAATATTATTAGTCGCATTGTATGAATCAGAATTTTTTTCTAAAAACTACTTGGTAGTTTCTAAAAATTCTTATTTTTATTTTATTTTATTGTACAGTTTCTTAATTTTTAAACAAATATTATTTAAATAGATAAATTGGAGGGTTAAGAAACCATTCAAATGTATATAAAATAAAATGAAATGATTAAATAAATAAATAAATAAAAATATTATTATACCTCAAAAAATTATTCCCAGTCTGCCAGAATATAGATTTGGGAACGCATATTCTGAATTCCTCGGGAAAGCCACAATAGTGCCATTATTCGATATTTAGAATAATAATAATAATTCCCAACGAAAAATCACCACTCCCTGACCGCACATTTAACCTTGATTAAAGATCTTCAAGTTACTGATTATTGTGCAACTATTCTTCTGTTGGAGATTCCTATTAGTTGTACCAGTAGGGAGAGTAGGGAGTCATCATCAACAATATTATTATTTTTTTGAATATACTTAATTCGGGGGAATTATAAACAAGGATATCAATTCTACTAAATTCAAATTAAAAAAACAACAAAAATGAACTAATATTATTCGAAATAAAAGAATGTATTTAAATTTTTGACTTATAGATAGAAAATTTGTAAGAATCATAACAACCCGTTTCGAACGGATGAGTTTATTAATTCGAGAGTACTGAAAATAGACGTACGGAACAATCACAATAAAACCATTACAATAAAAAACAAAAGTAAAAAGAAAATAAAATGGCTGAATCTGTATGTCCTAAATTTAGGAGAATTATACCCCGCCGTAAAAAAGGAGAGACCGTCCATTGGTCTGCTTAACACACCATTTACATGTAGAAAATTGTTTCGTTTGCAAATTTCTGTAGGTAAATAAGAAGCATCCGCTATATAAAAATATTCAATATACGAGAAAGCAATAAACATAATAAATAGTAAGGCCATAATTTTTACGTCTCGTTCGGAGCAATTCTATAAACAGGTACCGTTCTCAAAGCATTACATTAAGAGTTATCTTTTCGAGTAGAGCTGAAGAATCTTAGCAATAGATAGTCCGCAATGAGCTCAAATTCTTCGTAACGGGTGATTTTTTAAGAGCTTGAGAACTTTTTTTTAAAAAAAAACGCATAAAATTTGCAAAATCTCATCGGTTCTTTATTTGAAACGTTAGATTGGTCCATGACATTTACTTTTTGAAGATAATTTCATTTAAATGTTGACCGCGGCTGCGTCTTAGGTGGTCCATTCGGAAAGTCCAATTTTGGGCAACTTTTTCGAGCATTTCGGCCGGAATAGCCCGAATTTCTTCGGAAATGTTGTCTTCCAAAACTGGAATAGTTGCTGGCTTATTTCTGTAGACTTTAGACTTGACGTAGCCCCACAAAAAATAGTCTAAAGGCGTCAAATCGCATGATCTTGGTGGCCAACTTACCGGGCCATTTCTTGAGATGAATTGTTCTCCGAAGTTTTCCCTCAAAATGGCCATAGAATCGCGAGCTGTGTGGCATGTAGCGCCATCTTGTTGAAACCACATGTCAACTAAGTTCAGTTCTTCCATTTTTGGCAACAAAAAGTTTGTTAGCATCGAACGATAGCGATCGCCATTCACCGTAACGTTGCGTCCAACAGCATCTTTGAAAAAATACGGTCCAATGATTCCACCAGCGTACAAACCACACCAAACAGTGCATTTTTCGGGATGCATGGGCAGTTCTTGAACGGCTTCTGGTTGCTCTTCACTCCAAATGCGGCAATTTTGCTTATTTACGTAGCCATTCAACCAGAAATGAGCCTCATCGCTGAACAAAATTTGTCGATAAAAAAGCGGATTTTCTGCCAACTTTTCTAGGGCCCATTCACTGAAAATTCGACGTTGTAGCAGATCGTTCGGCTTCAGTTCTTGCAGGAGCTGTATTTTATACGGTTTTACACCAAGATCTTTGCGTAAAATCTTCCATGTCGTCGAATAACACAAACCCAATTGCTGCGAACGGCGACGAATCGACATTTCACGGTCTTCAGCAACACTCTCAGAAACAGACGCAATATTCTCTTCTGTACGCACTGTACGCATTCGTGTGGTTGGTTTAATGTCCAATAAAGTAAACTGAGTGCGAAACTTGGTCACAATCGCATTAATTGTTTGCTCACTTGGTCGATTATGTAGACCATAAATCGGACGTAAATCGCGAAACACTTTTCGAACCGCACACTGATTTTTGTAATATAATTCAATTATTTGCAAGCGTTGCTCGTTAGTAAGTCTATTCATTATGAAATGTCAAAGCATACTGAGCATCTTTCTCTTTGACACCTTGTCTGAAATCCCGCGTGATCTGTCAAATACTAATGCATGAAAATCCTAACCACAAAAAAATCACCCTTTATATGCACGTGCAAGGCCGAACAAATGTCTTATAAATTGCTCTTGTAACATAAGGATTCAAAAATAATTTAGACCAGCGTTTGACAAATCCAAGCGAAGAATTTGCTCTGGTGACAAAAAAATCAATGTGATCTCTAAAGTTAAGTTACCACTTAAATGATGGTAGTAGTATCTTACCACATTAATGATGTAATTTTGGCATGAATGCCGAACCGGGTAACTGGCGCAGAAAGTCAGGGAAAAGCTTTAAAAACACTTAATTATGGTTATTTATAGTATGTACATGTAAAATACCAAAACAGTCATTTATTTCCAGACAAAAAAAATACAGACAGACATTGTTGTCAAATTACAGACAGACATTGTTGTAAAATAACTAAATCTCGGATTCTCGATTTTTTTTTTCGAGGAACGTTGAGTTCGGGAATTATGATTTTTTGAATTATAAAAATGGAATAGTTTTTGAAATACCTGTTCTGTCCTTGGAAATTATCCCCATTTTTCTTCATTTCTTTACCGAGTAAATTTGTTTGGAGCTGCTTGAATTGGGAGGAGTTGTGTTTGTATTCCGACAGGGATGCAAATTCGGTCTTCATCATTCAATTGCGACCAATGAATACAATAAATGACTACGGCAAAGAGTGTTAAAGGATTACAATAAACACACACGATCTTTTGTCAGAACTGATGATCCAATTCATATTCTACGTCAGTACAGAAGCGGACCTATAGCCAAAAGCGGGCTGCGAAGGAGCTTTTATAATGAAAACTTAGGTCCAAATATAAGGTGGCATAGGCGGCATTAGTGACATAAATCGTGAATTTGCTCAATTTTAAGAATATTACCCAACATACTAAGATTATTTTTCTTAAAATCAATAATAAGAACATTCTAGTTGCATCTGGACTACACATATATGATTAATATTTAACACAAATTGACGAGCTGGATTTCTATAGTCAAGACAACAATGCATGTCTAATTTTGTCGATAATGCTACAACATTTAAAGGTCAGGTTTCTACAGGTAAAGGCCATCTTGCAGGTAGTTTTGTAAGAGAAAAAAATAAGTTGTACAACAGTTTTAAAGGTACAAAATACACATCTTTTTGATTCACATATATGTTGGGGACACGTAAATTTGTAACGATCTAACAACATTCAATTAGCCACGGAAAAGTAATTAAACCTCATAACCCGCACATCGGTTTCAAAGTATAAAAAATTAAAAATCATCTGAGAAACTCCCACAAAACCAATTCCTTATCGCGTTATAAATTATCCGATATACCCCTAGCTTAATACGTATAAAAATAAAATAAAAATACAAACCTCAAAAAAGACAACACAAAACTGTTAATGTCCCAACAAAACTTTAAATCCAAAAAACTTAATATGCGTAGTAGTAGCAGTAGGTATCTGCTGTGCTGTCTTCTTTATATTCAATGAACCATCATATTATGATTTTGATTGAATGAAATTCGAGACGACGAATTAAAAATGTATCGACGCACAAACTATTTTTTCTTAAACTCTATGAAACTATTTTATTTTTAAACAGACCGTGTGTGTGTATTCACAATAATTTAATTAAAACATAAAATTATATATTATTAAATAACAGATATACAATATGTAAGCACACACTAATAATAATAAACCATAATAATAATTAGTTACATGTAAGTAATTATTAAATTAATTAATGAAATGCACCAAACCAATATACAAAATACAACACATAAAAAACTTTTAATCCTCCTAAGAAGATCTATATTTTTATACCACAAGAAATCACTTAAGTTTTATATTTAAACACAAAACGGAAATTCAACTTGAAACTGTTTAGTATTTATATTGTTACGATTATTTTTATTATTTATTTTAGTTTTTTGTAAGAAAGCAAATATTTAAAAATTTTCGTTGCAAAATGTTTACCACTAAATTTTACTTAAAACTTCATATTCGTACACCAAATACAAAAATTACTTTTTACTTGTTGAAAGACAAACAACAACTGAATACTGATTGTATATTTGTATTTTTCGTGTAGAGAGCGAACTCAAAATAGTTTTCATTTCTCTTTCTTTGTTTTTATATTCTCTGTTTTTATTTTATAAATTCTCTGTTTTTGTTTTGATTCTTTTCATTGCATTGCAATGCAACAACAATAAATTTATTAGAAATTAAAATGAGGGAAAAATTATAAATGAGCAGTCAAACGAAAACATATTTGTTAGCACTTTTTTCTTTAAAACGGTTTTAGATTGCGCTGCTGCAGTACAATTAAAAATTCGCTAGTGATTAATGAATAAATGCGAACATTCAAAATGGGTAAAAAAAGAAAAAATAAAAAAATGATGAAAAATATTATCGAAGTGGCTTCGATAATATTTTTCATCATTTTTTTATGACCAATCGGGTGCCATTGCATAGCCGTGGTGGGTTCAAATTCCGAAGTAAAATAACCGTAGATCCAACTTTCAGTCGTAGAAGGAGTGGTGGCATGCCTGGCAAATCCAGTGAGTTCAAAAACTCTGTTGGATAATTTACAGCTGCATTGGAATCACAAACTGTCTCGATCGATTTGTATGATACCAAGCCGACTGCTGTAGGCAATTTTATGCATCCAGTATTTTCATAGACAGCAATTTTTCCATCGCCGATATCTAACTATTGGTTCGAGAATGTGTCAGTGGGTGGATCTTATTGCATTTGGACGCGCATGTTTATTTTTAGCTGGACTTTTCAACATTACGCCACAGTGGTGAAGATTTTAAGCAAGCGTTGATCTCATCAGCGATGTTGATATTTAGCGTAAATGATTGTCCGCCATTATCAGAATTTCTTCGACGATATGTTGGATATCCGTAGACATTTGTGATCGTATCGTTGGTGAAATCTTTGGGAAAACGCTTTGTACATTTTCCTTTCCATTCCATTTTCGATTTATGTGCTCATTCAATAGAGCGTCCAGTCCAGTTTGTCGACGATGCGCCCGGCTTTAAGCGAATTGAGATTATTGTAGCTGCAACGTGCATCAACACTATATGGTTCATTTGGCATCACTATATGGTTCATTTGGCAGCAATGAGCCTACTTTGTGGTACACTTGGTCTTTGATTTTGAACGTCGAAGTTGTTTGTGTAGATCTGATCATGAGCCGGTGATGATGTGATGAAACTTCGGAGGACGAAATGTTGATAAGACTGCTAGATGTTGTAGATAAAATTGCAGCACGGAATATAGCAGAAAGTTACTGATGCCAACACTTCGTCGTTAAGTCTGCATAATGGTCTCGAATTCAACAGTGCCTCAATTTGAATTATGAGCATAGTTATTTCATCAAATGTCAGGTTTATGTTGGCTACCGTTCTCAAATGATACTTAAATAACTTAACTGTAGCTTCCCACAATCCTCCAAAATGTGGAGTGCTAGGAGGATTGAAGAGAAAAGTGATTCCTTTCTGCAAGAAAAAATCATAAAGTAATTGGTTGTTTGACTGATTTATTATCTGAAGTTTAAGTTTCTGGAGATCCGTTGTCACACCAAATTTTCTGTGAACTTCCACGTCTTGAAATAAACCGTTTTAGGGCAGCTAAAAACGCTTCGGTATCCAGGCTACCCACTACCTCTAAGTGCACAGCTTTCACTGCCAAGCACACGAAAACTGCCACATACACCTTTTCCACCGGAGAATTATTGCGTTTGCTCCTTTCGATATATAGTGGCCCAGCATAGTCCAATCCAGTGTGTAAAAACGGCCGACTTTGGTTACATCGTGCTGCTGGTAGATCAGCCATTTTTTGTTCATTCTTGTAAAAGCGGTAACGAATACACACCGTGTAGGATTTTATGCAGCGTTTAATGATGTTTCCTGCTCCAATCATCCAATAATTGTTTCTCACAATACTTAAAATAATGAATTTCCAGCATGCATGTACTTGAAGTGAATATCTGGAACAATTTTATCGCACACTATATTATCCTTCGGCAAAATGATAGCATGCATCGTTGAATAAGGTAAGAAGGATTTTCTTAGGCAGCCACCCACTCGTAGTAACCCATTAGAATCTATAAATGGGTCAAGTGACGCTAATTGGTGTTTCGACGATAATATACATTGTTTTCTGAGAATCGTGAATTCGCTATTGAATGCAATTTGCTGTACGTTCCAAAGTGTTACGTTCTCAGCGTCATTTTACTCAGCTACAGTAATTGTGTTATATTGTTGCTTCGCCAATTGTCTTCTTCGATTTGGACTTCCTAATCTCAACATATACACTAATGCTCTGCGTATTTTGAGCCTAGATGAGATCATTGATATTACGTTTGTAAAGATGTTGTATTCAGTGGTCACGTCAGTAAAAACGTTTGCATATTTTGACCTTTCTTCGAATGAAAAGTTACCCGCTTCTGTTGGTATCGAAATTGCTTTTGGCCAACAAGATTTTGGTTGACTCAACCAATGAGGTCCGTGCCACCACAGGGATAATTTTGGCAACGCTTGGGGTTTTATTCCCCTAGTTATTGTATCGGCCGGGTTTTGTTTTGAATCAATATGATGCCAATTATGTCGAGGAGTAATCTCCAGAATTGCTGCCGTTCGCTTGCCAATGAAACTTTTCCAACGTCGAGGAACATCGGATAGCCAGTGCAGTACTATTGTGGAATGTGTCCAGGCGCAGACATCTATGTCCCTGTAAGATAGAGATGGAACACAAAATTTAATTAATTTGCACAGAAGGACCGCTCCACAGAGTTCCAATCGCGGTAACGAAATTTGCTTTAGCGGAGCTACTTTACTCTTTGCAGTTATAATATTCACGCTAATTTTGCTGGACTCGTCAATGCTTAGTAAATACACCACACTTCCATAAGCGACTTCAGAGGCATCACAAAATGCATGTATTTGAAGATGGGATGTAGTTGTTGATTGTGTGAGACACCTAGGAATTTTAATTTTCTCTAATTCGGGTAACATTTCGTATATACTCCTCCATGAATTGAGGATATTTCTAGGTAACTCAGTATCCCATTCTAACTTCAGCAGCCACAACTTCTGTAGCAACATTTTGAATAAAATTACTGTCGGTGAAAGCCAGCCCAACGGGTTATATACCATAGATGCCTTTATGTGCTCAACAGTTTCCTGTACCTTAAAGGAAAATGTATCTTCTTCTACATTCCAGATAATGCCGAGTGTTTTGATTGATGAATCGTCTTCAAAGAGTTTCGGCATGTTTTGAACTTCGTGCTGGGAAAATAATTTTAAAAATTCCTGCGAGTTTCATTTCCTTAGGGTGAAGCCGCTCTCTTTTAAAATTGTATTTATTTGCTCTTTGATCATGACAGCTTCTTGAACACTATCGCATCCGGTTAGCAAATCGTCAATGTAAAAGTCGTTGTTAATTGTATATGCAGCCTTTCGATAAAGTTTAGTAGAGCGTTCGGTGCATTTTTTCAACGTCTTTACTGCTAAATTTGGTGCACAAGCAGTTCCGTAAGTCACCGTATTTAATTTGTAAGTTTTGATTCGTTATTAGCTGAAAATTGGCGACATCAGTGTTTATTAGAATTTGCCGATATATTTTTTCTATATCTGCTACGAATGCAATTGCGTGTTTGCGAAATCTTAATAGGATTATAGACAGATCAGTTTGTATATTTGGACCAATTTGCAAAACATCATTAAGTGATACTCCCGTACTAGATTTGCATGATGCGTCAAATACCACTCTTAGTTTAGGGGTATACTGCTGCTTGGTTTTACTACTGCGTGATGTTGTAAATAATACCTGTTGTCGTCTTGTTTTGGAATTCGATCTAGTGGTATATAAGTCATGTGTCCTAATTTGATATATTCATTCATAAATGATTTATACAATTCAAAGAATTCGGGTGCTTTCTGAAATTTCCGTTCCATTGCTAATAGTCGTTGCTGCGCTGCTTCGTATGGCCTCCCTAGTAGAGGTTTTGGTTCCTTAAATGGAAGTTTCACCATGAATTGACCATTTTCAGTTCTGGTGGTAGTTTTCTCGTAAAATACTTCGCATTTATGAGGAACATTGGCTGCATTTGTTTGAGACACTACTTCTTCTACCTCCCAAAATTTTTTCAACTCCCCAAACAGGTCTTCATTTGTAACTGGAAATTTTGATTCAGAGATTATGTGGAGATTAGTTACATCTGTTGATGAATTGTGACATGATCCTGCTACCAACCATCCGAGTTTTTACGACTGAAGTACGGGGAGCTCATTGATTATTTGTTTATGGGGATTTAAATCTTCAAAAAACACGTCAGCTCCGAGTAGTACATCAATTTTGTTCGGTGTATGAAACTGTGGATCTGCTAATTCCAGCTGCAAGTTAGATTGATTGAAGTTTATTGACCTTGACGGTAAAATGTTGGTTATACTATTAATGATATCAGCCGTAACTAAAAGTTTATAATTTGGTTCGGTTCGTGAGATTATGGCCATATTGATTTTCGATGTTAGATCGTAAACCGACAGAGATGCGTGATTACGCTTTAACATTTTGAACCACAATCTTCTTGAGAGCTTGAGTAGCTGGGGTCTTTCCATTGAAAATACCACCTTTCAACAGGATAATTACCCAAAGCATACCGCTAGGATTACAATGGTTCCAAGAAAACGATATCTGAGATCGCGATTGGTCTCCTCAGTCCCTGGACCTCAACCCCATAGAGCACTTATGGAGTGAGTTCAAAAGGGCCATAACAGCTAGCGATAGTTTTCGCCGCCATCTTGTAAAAATTATGGCAAAAAAAGAAATGCAGTGGTATAAAATTGCGCCAGAAATTTGTCAAAAACTAATAAGCAGCATGCACTCCAGAATAAACGCAGTTTTCAGAGCAAACGGTGGCTACACGAAATATTGACGTTCAGTGGTAACTCGTCTAGGTTTATGTTATCTAGCCACTTTTGTTTTATTGACATGACTCTCACCTCGTTACATTCGAAAAGTAGGTGATCGACGTCTTCTACTCTTGAACCGCATAAACATTGACATTGGTTTGTTATCTTAAATCTCTGTAGGTAGGCTTTAAACTTACCATGACCAGAGATAACTTAGCTCACAGAGCTCGTTAGTTGTAATTTCATTTTTATTCGCCATCTCTTCTATTTCCCTTTTATTATTAAATTGTTCGTTAAATTGATCATGCCTACTATCTGCAGCATGCACTTGGTCACCTATATTATTTTAGGCACTTCTTCATACGTGATACATGATCGCTCGCTTTTTGATTAGAATATCTACAGGGAGCACGCCGGCCAAAACCACAACAGCATCTTTAGACACTGTTCGATAGGCCTTTGTTACTCCTACCAGGATATTACTCTGAACACTTTCCAATGATCTGATATGATGAGTTTAACCTGTCGTACCACCCAGCCGCTGTCCACATGAAGAGCGCCTCCGCCACACCTTTGTAAATTAATACAAGTGTTTTATGGTTAAGTCTCCATCCCTCTATTGACACTCTCGCCAATTAGTGGAATAGTTTCTTGGCGTTTTCACAGACTGTTAAGACGTGAGATGCTACTCGCTTACGTTCATCGATGTCAACTACTAAATATATCTATCGTGTTAAACACGATGTTCCAGACTAGGAGACCTATGATTGAGCCCTGAGGACATCCTTTTGTTATTTTTTTTGATACAGAACCATATATGTCTCTGATTACTGCGGATCGTTCGCTGAAGTAGCTCCTATAAATTTTCATAGTGTTTTTGGGGAGATTATAGACTGATAAACCGGTGAACCTATTTTTAACTTTGGGTTTTGACAATGTTTGTTAGGCGGACTATCGCATCCTCAGTAGACATGCAACGATGGAAGCTGAATTGTTTGTCCGCAAACAGTCCGATCTGTTCGATTCGTGGAGAAATACGAACTGCTAGTAACCTTTCTAGGAGTTTGGCCATGTCAAGTAGCAACATGATTGGTCTATAAGACTTCGGAGAAAGTGGATCTCTTTCCCCATGTTTCCTGATTATAATCATTTCACCCTTTTTCCACACCTTAGGAAAGTAGCCAAATTTGAAGCAGCTGTTTATTAATTTTACCAATTTTTATTTTTTATGGTAGTCCCTATGATGGGCCAAGCCAGTTGGAACATTTCAGCGTTCAAGTTGTCAAGTCCAGGTGACTTGTTACGCTTAAAGCAAGTAACCGCACTGGTGACCTCCTCCCACGTGAATGGGGGGTCTGCAGCATCTGATGTCCAACTGCTGTTGATGGCGATCTCGCGCATTTCTGCTTGAGGCCCAGTAACGTCAGATGATTCGTCTGACCACGTATCAGTGACGAATTAATTTGTCTTCCTGATGGTGTACTTTGCTTAGCTATAAATACTTCATGGAAATATTTATTCCTTGCCGCTCTACATAGAGACAACTGTTTTGCTGTTTGGTTCCTCTCCTTCTGGTATGCACTTCTGAGCTTGTGCATAGAGGATCTAAGTTTCCTTAGATTAGAGTTCCACCAACTATTTCCTCTCTTAGCCGCTCTCTTCTTAGGATTAGGAATTGTTGCAGACACAGGTTAACTGCGTTGAGATCAGCTCAACACGATCATCAATTTCGTCTATCGAGTTAATTTCTGGAAGTGCTTCTATACTATCCCAAGAGCCGACCAGAGGTGTCTAGCAAATAAACCCCAATCAGCTATCTTTATGGCAAATCTCGGAGTTTTGCTACTTGTAAGCGGACTATTCTGTAGCGCGTTTGATAACTCAAACGTTATGATTCTATGGTCACTAGATGTACAACTTTCTCTTACACACCACTCAAATATCGAGCCCACCAAGACTCCGTTGACTATTGTTAGGTCAATATTGGAGTTCCCATTAGACGAGAACGTCGTTGGTTGTCCCTGCAGGTTCATTATGAAAAGGTCACTCCTGGACACGAAGTCCTCTACTTTTCTTCCGTTTTCATCGGTTAAACGGTCATGTCACATTTTACTTCTAGCATTGAAGTCTCCGATGATCATTACCTTTTTTGTTGACTCGACAGAGAGCCTAGGATCGTTTCGGGTTTTGCACAGATATGGAACTCGATCGGTTCATTATATTGGGCGTATATTGAAAGCAGGTAGAATGAACCAACTTCCGATGATATTTCAACACATGTGCAATGGCTATCATAATGCTGAGTAGGCTTCACCATGTCCATGCCAACACTATAAATACTAATTGCAGTCTTGGTATTCTCAGAGCATCCTGTTGCTGCTCTAGCTGTAGAAGGCATGCCGCACATTTGACCATTGACCGAGTGTGGTTCTTGCATACATAGAATATCTATGTTGTGGGTGGAAATGCTTTCACATATCTCTGATCCGATTATTTTAGCGCCCTGCATGTTGAGATGGGCGATACGTAGGTTGCTGTTACAATTTCTTTGATTGTGACCAATCATCATGTTTAGTATTAAATCTCAGGCGTTGCATAGGACTTTTGTATGCGTTACATGGAGCGCGACTTACTTGGTGGTCATTTGGTTTATGCATTTCCTTGCAGCTTGCACAACTGGCACGTTTGTCTTTATTTGGACATCCTTTAAAGCCATGACCATGTTGTGCACAGTGAGAGCAGGTCCCTGTGCGCACCCTACAATTCTTTGCAATGTGACCGTATCGCTGGCACCTAGTTGGAGTCACAAACTCTCCTACATGGCATCGAACCCAGTTCACGTGCAGTTTTCCATACTTTAGCAACATGTTTCTGGTTCTATTTCTACCACCCAGTGAGCGGTCTCTTTATTTTTCGCACCAGTTCTGAATAGAACCTTAAAATCTTTGACTTGAAAAAAATTGAAAAAAAAAAACATTGTATTCAGATTACTTGGTAATTATTTTCTAAAGAAATGTAAAAAAACCTGACAATTTATGCACACTTTCTCGAAAAAATCCGTCACTTAAGTGGTTCATTAAACATTCAACCGATTCAACTTCAACCGTGATTTACTGTTATTTAACGCTGATCTTCAGAAACTATTTAAGGATTACATCTGGAACCAATTTTGAACTGCAGCATTAAATTGATATTGTTACGGTGACACCTAGATTAGAATAGAATAAGTTAATTTCATTAATTGCTCAATTGCATTTATAATTTCTGATTTGGTTCAACCTTTAGGCGTCATTTCTGTACTAACATATTTGCTTGATGCGCATTTAGGATTATTCTAGAAACAATTATTTTGGTATATAAAGGCGCGCGTTGACGTGGAATGCTGAGTATTATTTTAAACGTGATACAGTGAAGGTTAAATAAAAGGATTATTAAAGTGATTATTAAAGCGATTATTAAAGTGATAATTAAAAAGTGTGTTATAATTATAATAATTAATTGTGAAAATTGTGTTGTATAATAAATTGTGTTGTGTAAATAAAATTGTGTGAGTTAAAATTGAAGCAGTGTATTTATTCACAATCCAGTGATTCGAACCTTGATTGACAAGGCAAAATCGTAACAATTGGTGACAGCGGTGGGATTGTGAATAATAAGGAAAATGATTCTCTACGATTTAAAGCTTGCGCAATTAAAGGAGCAACTGAAGCAGCGAGGTTTGGCTAGTGAAGGCACAAAAGCTAGTTTGGTGGAGCGACTACGTCAGGCCATGGAGAAGGACGGTTTAAATCCAGATGTGTATGATTTCGAGGAGGACAACACGGATGAGATCAGTGTGGACAAGAAAGAAAAGGAAGAACAAACGATGGTCGGAACAACACAAAACCCATCTGGAAGTTTCGATTTTTCGCAGTTGATGGCTGCTATGAATATGATGGGACAACAAGTGGAGCAACAAGGAGCGGACATTAAACATCAAATGAAACAGCAGATGTTACAAGTGGAGCAACAAGGGGCCGACATTAAACAATCGAACCAGGAAATTAAACAGAAGATTGTACAAATGGAGCAACAAGGAGCGGACATTAAAAACCAAATCGAAGTTGGTCAAAAGAAAATGGACGAGAAGTTTCTGGAGTTATCTTCTACACTACACGGTAAAGTGGAAAAACTGCAAACAGAAGTACACGCAGAAATTCAAAATGTTAAAGGGACGGTTCAACAAAAATTTGAATCGGTTAAACAAGATTTTCAAACGGAAGTTAAACGTCTCGAGAAGGAGCTCCAAGATGTCAAGTCAAATGGAACAACAGGTCAAGTGATCCAGACAGTTAACGCAGTTAAGATAAAACCACCAACATTTGATGGAACAACTTCCTTCAGTATTTTTAAGTTCCAATTCGAAACGGCCATTAAGCAAAATCAGTGGACTGAAGAACAATGTGTTGCAGCGTTAATTGTGGCTCTTAAAGGCGAAGCGGCGGAAACACTACAAATCATTCCCGAGCAGGAACGGAACGTTTACATGGGAATTATGAAGGCGTTGGATCGAAAATACGGAAGTGACCACAAACGAGAAATCTATCGCATGGAATTGAAGGGTCGATACCAAAGAGCAGGAGAATCGCTACAGGAATTTTCATCGGCAATTGAGCGGCTCGCGCATTTAGTACATTCAAATATGTCGGCCGATTACATGGAGCGAATTAAAATGGATGCATTCATTGACGGTATTCGAGATCCTGAGACGCGCAGAGCGGTGATGTTGTCACCTAAGGCAACTTTTACGGAAACCATCGCTTGTGCGTTAACAAACGAAACTGCGCAAACCATCATCAAACCAGCAATGAAAATTCGTCGAGTGGAGATTGATTCCAGTTTAGACACCACACGGGCTACGCCAAGGTTCAGAGATGGAAGTGGCAGGATTAAATGCTGGGTATGTGATAGAATGGGCCACATCTCACGGGACTGTTGGGAGATTAAGAAGAAACGAGCAAGGTCGCCATCTCCTATGAAGCGTAGACCAAACGAAGAGCAGATAGAATCCAGAAAGGAGCGTCAGACGACAGTGGAGTCGTTAAACTAAAAAGAGTCAGCTTGAAGGGGCAGAAGCTGACTCCCACAACCGATTGCCCCATAACCTCCATCCATGTTTCGAGAATAGCAAGGAGCGGTGACAGCTTAACAATTGAAGCCGATATTGATGGGAAGAAATGCATGATCACGCTGGATACGGGAGCAACTCATACGATTGTTCGTGAGGATGTTATCGATGGAATTATAGAACCAGCTAATGGAATGAAGTTACGAACGGCGACTGGAGAAAATTCAGCAATAAAAGGGAAAAAGGTCGTAAAAATAAAGATTGGGCGAAATCACTTTCAACACGAGGTGCTGGTTGCAGATATTGTAGACGAAGTCATCTTGGGAATGGACTTCATGAGAACGAATGGCTTCGTGGTGGATGTTGGACGGGGTGTATTAACCTACGATAATATCGAGTTGCCACTTCACGTTAGCGCCGTTATAGGAGAAACGACCAGGCAAATTATAATGGATCATCGCGAGAAGCTGCCACCGAACTCGGAAACAATAGTATGGGCAAGATTGGAAGGAGGTTCTGGGTCACCCAGGTTGTGGGTTGTGGAAGCCAATGAAGCGGAGAGCGGAGCCAGATAAATTATGATCGGGAAAGTTTTAGTGAAACCAGACAGCGATAATAGAGTACCAATTAGGACTCTAAATCTCTCGGATAAGACGAAAACCATCAAGAAAGGGACAATAATCGGAAAATGTGAAGAAATATCTGCGATAGTGAAGTGCGAGCAGAAAAATCCGATTAATACGAGTAACTCGCAAGGGCAGAAAGAAGTTGTAGAACAATTCATGGAGAAATGGACCGAAGATCTTACCAACGAACAGAAAAATATGGCAAAACAATTGCTCGAGCGGTACATGCCAATATTCTGCAGTACACCGGACAATAATGGGAGAACCGCAATGGTAAAACATCGAATAGATACAGGAGCAGAAACGCCGATTCGACAACCACCCAGAAGATTACCATTGGCAAAGCAAGGAGAAGTGGATCGAATGGTAAAAGATATGCAAGCAGCAGGGGTAATCGAAACATCAAGCAGTCCATGGAGTTCACCAGTGGTGTTAGTCGAGAAAAAGGATGGTAGCATGAGATTTTGCGTGGATTACCGAAAATTAAATGCTGTGACGAAAAAGGATAGTTACCCATTGCCAAGGATCGATGACACGTTAGACACATTATCGGGTGCTCGAATATTTTCGACATTAGATCTGCAAAGCGGCTATTGGCAAGTGGAAGACCAGGAAGAAGATCGCGAGAAAACGGCATTCAGTGTGGGTAACGGATTATGGCAATTTAACGTTATGCCATTCGGATTATGTAACGCTCCAGCGACTTTTGAACGGCTAATGGAGCGCGTGCTAAAGGGATTACATTGGAGGACGTGCCTCGTATATTTAGACGACATCATCGTTATGGGCAAGGATTTCGACGAGCATTTAAGGAATTTGGCGGAGGTTTTGGATCGGATACAAGCGGCCGGATTGAAGCTAAGCCCAAAGAAATGCAAACTATTTAGAACGGAAGTAAAATATTTGGGTCATAAGGTAACAACCAATGGAATCCATACCGATGAAGACAAGATCGCAGCGGTGAAGGAATGGCCACGACCTAAAAACTTACATGAATTACGGAGCTTCCTTGGATTGTGCACCTATTATAGACGATTCGTGCCAGGATTCGCCAATATTGCAAAGAGTTTACACGAGTTAACCAGGAAGAACAAGGCATTCGAATGGAAGGATGAACAGGAAGAGGCATTTGTGGAACTAAGACGTCGATTATGCGAAGCACCAATCCTCGCATACCCTATACCCAACATTAAATTCATTTTGGACACCGATGCAAGTAATGACGGTATAGGAGGAGTATTATCACAGGCAACAAATGGTGAGGAGCGAGTTATTGCATATTACTCCAAGATGTTATCAAAACCGGAACGGAATTATTGTGTTACACGGAAAGAGTTGTTGGCTATAGTGGAATGTGTTAAGCACTTCCATAAGTACCTCTATGGCCAAAAATTTCTTCTACGGACGGATCATGGAGCTTTGCGCTGGTTGTTACAATTCAAAAATCCAGAGGGACAAGTAGCACGTTGGATCAAACGTTTGCAAAGCTACGATTTCCAAATTGAACATCGGAAGGGAAGCGCACATGGAAATGCCGACGCATTATCAAGAAGGCCATGTCCCGTGGAATGCAAGCATTGTGGGCGTGTGGAGGGTAAGGAAAACATCATCGATATTCGGCTTATGCAAGTGCTACCTGAAGAGGAATGGACTGATGAAATGATCAAGAAGGAGCAATTACGGGATGCTGACCTATCGTTCATCATGAAACATAAGGAAAAAGAACACCGGCCCACATGGAGTGAGATAGCTGACAAAACTCCCATTGTAAAAGCATATTGGGCTCAATGGGATAGCCTCCACATAGAAAATGGTTGTTTAAAACGAAAGTGGGAAAGCACGGATGGTAAAGTAAAACAATTGTTGGTAGTGGTGCCAAAAGATCGGATAGCGGAAATCCTCAAGGAGTATCATGGAGGAGCAAGTGGAGGTCACCTAGGGATTAATAAAACATTGGCCAAAATTCGACAACGTTTCTATTGGTCCGGATGTAGACAGTCAGTAGTAGAATGGTGTCGAAGATGTGACCAATGTGCGGCAGTAAAGGGACCAGCACGAAAAAGCCGTGGAACCATGAAACAATATAATGTCGGCGCACCATTTGAGAGAATTGCAATGGATGTGGCGGGGCCATTTCCGACCACCGAGAGCGGAAATAAATATGTGCTAGTAATAATGGATTATTTCAGCAATTGGCCGGAAGTGTACCCCATACCCAATCAGGAAACAACAACAATAGCTGATGCCGTGGTCAACAATTGGATTAGCAGATTTGGTGTACCTATGGAAATTCACACGGATCAAGGAAGAAATTTCGAATCGGTGGTATTTCAGGAGATATGTCAGATGCTTGGAATCAATAAAACGAGAACGACGCCTTTACACTTACAGTCGGACGGTATGGTGGAAAGATTCAATGGCACATTGGAGGAATATCTAGCAAAGGTTGTGGAAAGGAACCAACGTAACTGGGATCGACATATACCGATGTTCCTGATGGCCTACCGATCAGCGGTACATGACACAACAGGAGTGACACCAGCTAAAACCATATTTGGGAACAATCTGCGATTACCAGGAGATTTAAAATTTGGAGCTGTTCCATCAGCAGCTCTATGCGGACAGGATTATGTCGACCGAATGAAAGAGGAACTCAATGAAATACATCAATTTGTACGGGAGAAAATTCGGATAACAAGTGATCGAATGAAAGCTCGATATGACATACGAGCAAACAATCAAGGCTTCGAGGAAGGGCAATTGGTATGGCTTCACAACCCGCAACGGCAGAAGGGATTATCACCGAAGTTGCAACCAACATGGGAAGGACCTTACACTGTCATTAAAAAGTTGAACGACGTGGTTTATCGCATACAGAAAGGACGGAAAGGTAAACCAAAGGTGGTGCATTTAGAGCGTTTGGCGCTCTACAGAGGAGGTGATCTGGATCCTGTTCGGGACGAACAGGTTTAGGTGGGGGGTAGTGTTACGGTGACACCTAGATTAGAATAGAATAAGTTAATTTCATTAATTGCTCAATTGCATTTATAATTTCTGATTTGGTTCAACCTTTAGGCGTCATTTCTGTACTAACATATTTGCTTGATGCGCATTTAGGATTATTCTAGAAACAAATATTTTGGTATATAAAGGCGCGCGTTGACGTGGAATGCTGAGTATTATTTTAAACGTGATACAGTGAAGGTTAAATAGAAAGATTATTAAAGTGATTATTAAAGCGATTATTAAAGTGATAATTAAAAAGTGTGTTATAAGTGTAATAATTAATTGTGAATTTCGTGTTGTATAATAAATTGTGTTGTGTAAATAAAATTGTGTGAGTTAAAATTGAAGCAGTGTATTTATTCACAATCCAGTGATTCGAACCTTGATTGACAAGGCAAAATCGTAACAATATTAACTGAAATGTTTGAAAAATTTCTCTTCGTGTATTAAATCATCTATTTATACACAGATGGCAGCGGAATTGAATAAAAAGGCTAGTAAGTGCTGAAAAATACTTTTTTATTATAAAAAAAAGTTATCAAATACAGAATTAATTCGTTACCAATAAAACTATTTATCTTATTTACTACCGGAGGTCATCTCGTCTTGTGCTGTAACTACATTTTGTAGTGATTCTTGTGTAACCATTAAATTATTTTTCCAAACATACAATAAATCACGTAACTGTTGCCACTGTGCTTTACCAAATGTCCGATGCATTGTGCTTGATATATGCACTTTACGATTTGCTTGATCCAAACGCGCACGAACGAGTTTTGTTTTAAGAACTTCAATGATGAAGGATTCAACTTGCTTCTCTTCGATTTGAAGCTCTTTTTGTAGTTCGGCAAAAGTCATCTCCGGATTATTCTCGGCTAACTGCATGAACGTTAGAAGTCGCATTTTTTTTAAGTTTTGTTCGTGACTGAGACCTTGCGAAGTAACAAATTCTTTGTGATTTTTGTAAAACGTTAAATAAGCTGGTAGTTTTTCAGACACAAAAATCGAGAGCAAGTCATGAACGAGTTCGCCTTCGAGGAATCGAACTGGTTTCAATGCTAATAACGGATCTAACAAGAATGTATTGGGATCGGCTAGGGCGGTGACAATACATTTCATGGCGTCCTCACGAGCATACGAAGCATTATCCGCTGTATACGTTCCAAGCAGCTCGATCATGACTTTAGAAGCCAATTCTGAATTTGTATCTTTCAATACATCATGGAGCAACCGGTACAATTTTTGCATTTGCTCGTTGGATGGTGGGCATTGTGCAAATTGATTCTTTAAATGATCGACACCGGTGAAGACTTCATGCACCAAATCAACCTGTTTGGCCACCTGTACTAGGTGATAGTAGACGTGATACCGTAGCGGTGATGTAACATCTTGATTATTGAACAAACACCATAATGATGCTAAGCAGATTTTAGCTAGTGGTGTATCCGGAGCCTTAGTCAATTTATCGCAGTACGATAAAATAATATTCTCGCCACGCTCCAACGGGATAGACACCATTATCGAAACAATGCCATTTAGCACACGATCAACTTCCTCTGGTTTACCATCTTTAAAACACACATCACATACGCCTATAATTTTATGCAGATCATCCTCAATACCTTTGGCAGATTTTTCCTCGGAAATTTCAGCGCCCAACTTCTTGAAGTACCGCCTCATCTCTTGGGCCTGTCGAACGATTTACATGTACACATAACCTCAATTTTTAATGCAAACAAGGTGAAATTTTTGCAACATTACCTGATCTTCAAGCGATAAATCCATAAATACTGGTGGAGCTTGCATTGTGACGAATATAATTAAATAGTTTTTGTGAAATAAATGAGATATTTTATTTAATTTAAATTAAAAAATAAATTTCTTCTCTGCACACATGAAAACGAATCTGCGACACGTCAAAATACTGCACGAAAATGTAAAATGTTTGTGGTTATATTAACAGTGTATAAAGTGTATTGGATTTTTAAAGTAAAGTTTGGTTTAGTACTATTTGCACTATCCATGAACTGTGTGATAGAGACATTCTGAAATTATAGTATAGTAGGATGGAAACAGCGATAGTCAGTGACAGCAACGCATCAGATACGTCATACTTACAGGGCACACCCAATAGAATTCCTTATGACTTTTTACTTACAGAAAAGTATGAAAAAAAAACTTGAGAAAAATAAATTTTTTTCTCAAGTTTTTTTTCATACTTTTCTGTAAGTAAAAAGTCATAAGGAATTCTATTGGGTATGCCGTGTTATTATACACAGTGTTATTATACACAGGGTGTCAGAGTTTGTTTATCGGGCATTTACATGTAGAAATTGTTTTCTTCTACAAATTTTTGCAGGTAACACTGCATCCCCAATGCAAAATAATTTTTCCTTTAACTTTTTCCTTATGAAGAACATACCCAATGATAAGGGAAAAGTCAAAGTAAAGCTAACTTCATTTTACAAAATTATTTTTTGTTTACCTGTTATTTTATATTATTATATTATATATTATTTATTACTTTTTCACAGGACACAAAATACAACACTAATAGTTAAAATACACTTATGTATTCAATATTTTTTAATTTGTGACAAGCGGAAAAACAACAACAACAACCAATTTTGCAAATGCGGTTTACTTCATTGTATGTCTCATAAGGAAAAAGTTAAAAGTTTGATAACATTTTTCATAAGGAAATCACCAACCTAACAAAAAAAAAATTTTTTTTCTCAAAATTTTTTTCATACTTTTCTTTAAGGAAAAAGTTAAAGGAATTTCATTGGGGATGCAGTGTAAATAAGAAGCATCCGCTATATCAAAATATTCAATGTGCGAGAAAGAAATAAACATATATAGTAATGTCATAATTTTTTTATAGCATTATTATTAATTTATTTTTAATTAATTCGAATGTGAAATTTACATTTTTATATATGGCATCTGTTTTATTATGAATATTTAACATTTATAAATATAAAATAATTTTTTTTGTTAATTTAAAAATTGTTGCCATAAAAACACTGATCGAATATATTTTATGACAACATTTTCATTTCTATAGTGGTTTTGGCGGTGTAGTGGCTCAAAATGTCTTCTGCAAAATTTTGTTTAGATAGATTTCTTTTCTTGTCTCTCATGTGCAAAAAGTCAATGTTATATCTCTTTCAATTTGCAGAAGAAAAATATTGGTCGCATGTAAATGGGGTATAATCCGTCAAGGCGTGATTCCTTTGTTCATCTTGTGAAAATAATCATATCTCTTAAAAAAAAAAAAAAATTGTCTCAGTTTAAGTTCACACTACACAAATGTGTGAGTAAAACAACATACTATGTAATGGCGTTTTTGATCAAATATTTCGCTTGATTTGAAGTACAACCAACACAATTGTGTGTATAACTATAGCGTTTCTTTTTTTCGAACGAAAATAAGTTAGAAAGGAATGCGCAAATGTGTAAGTTGGTTCAAAACACATACAAAAATACATTTTTGACATGATTCTTTTGCCTTAACCACACAATTGTGTGGGGATGCATGAAAAGGGATATGGAAGGCGACTGAGTCACGGGAATTAGAAAAATTTGGTAGGTATTTCCTTAGCCAGGGCGTTTATAGATTAGGGCGTTTATACGATTATATAACAATAACAGAATCATTGTCTGGGAAATGTAAGCGTTAGGTTGGCAAAACCATTATCAACGGTTGTGAGGCTTAGAAAAAATACTGCGACGGCTTAAGATTTAATTGAAAATCAGCTTAATATTGATGAAATAGATGTCGACACTTTAATTGTAGATGATAATGATCAACGTACACTGCTAATATCAGACGCAGTTTGACGTTCAAGTGACTTTGAACAATGAAAATAAAAATGAAATTAATATTATTTACTATATTCAAAATAACGAAAGATCTATTTTTTTTTTTTTGATTTTCCAAGCCCGAGTGATAAAAAAAACAATCAGTGTTAGAACCTCTTCCTAAACTTTATAACCGGTGTTTATCAAAGCTATTCCCAGCCATCTAGAGCTATTTAGATCCATCTTCTACTTTTCTGAGATTTTCTCAATAGATTATTCAGTTGATATACGTTCGTAGGTTTAGGTTTCAGTGGTTGACACTTAGGCCATTTTTTTGGCCCATTGTGATACCACGCATTCACGCCACATCATTAACCCATTCACCTATTCACCTACTCACACAACTACAGTATACCACCTGCACATTGCAAGCTCCATGTCAACCTGTAGTACATTGACATGGAAGGTGGGTCGGCGCTGAATTCTGCACTCCATCAGAGGGTCTTAGTTGTGTTTATTAACATCACCGATTGTTCCGACGTTCGTACATTGGGTATAAAATTTGGTCGCCGTCGTTTTTCAGGATTTCGTATGAAATTCCATTTTCACTAGGAGAACTTTGTTGTTTTTCATATTTAGCATCACGTTACGTACTTCGTCGTACGATGGTGGACGCATTTCAGCGTTGATTTGGTACAAGTGAAATAATTGTTTGCCAGATGGTGAAACTGTTTGATACTGGTTCGTATCTATTATGACTAACTCTCCAAATTCGTTGCGAATAGTGGTTTCTTTTTGATCTTTTATGTTGCAACATCTACCATTAAAACTCGAATTGTCAATGTTAGCACACACGTTGAGCCATTCTCGTTTTCTCCATCTGTAGAGCCTAGTGGATAATTTCCTCGCGGTTATATAGACGTTAGATGATTGTCTTATATTTTGGGCTTTCACCGGTGTGCGCGTTCTTTTGTAGATCTTGAGTTTGTAGTGCTTATTAAAAACATCATCACTGTTCCAACGCGGGATTCGTACGTTTATAAATGCGTTTCCATCGAAAGTATGTGTTGGCGGCAACCAAATTATGCTGTTAAGGTAATTGGTGGTGTGCGTTCCTCTGTCCTTTGAAATATTATATAAGAAGTCACGACATATTTTGCTAGCATTTCCAATCAGAGAATTAAAGTCACGCAAAATGATTTTGACATCATGCTGAGAAATTTTACTCAGAATACTTTAAAGATGGTCGTAAAAAGCATCTTTTGTGTGTTCCGGAGTAATCTTCAGAGGGAGCGTGATCGTTTACGAACGAAAAGTTAAAATGACACCCGTGAAAATCAGAATTTCGCTTGCGATATTATGCCAAAGGATTTTACTATCTGTTCTTCCAAACGGGTTATAAAATACTGTGCAGACAATAGAAATAGAATCCGTAAACTGAACTTTTAGTAGTGGAGCAGCATACCGATCAGCGAAACCGTGAGCTAATTATTTTAGCCTGCTAAATTTTAAATCCAAATTGTAAGGAAAATTTAGCTTAGCTCGAGCTACGTACTGACCTTAAATGAATGCCTTTGGTTTTGTTTTTAAAAATATTTTATTAAGAGGGCTACAGACGATCCAGCTTGTCGGGCCAATACAATTTTACGGTTTTTGTTTTTATCTACGCTTTTTTTAATGATAATGATTTCGTCATCGACCTAATGGATCAAATTGTCTTGCAACTTCTGAGGCTAGTTCTCTCTTTGTAAGTTCAGTTTTTGATGATATTTGGTTTACCTTGAAACTAAAGCAATCTGAGATTCGGTTCCAATGGATTAATAAAGTTTTAATAGTTTCATCTTCTGCCAACTCCATGTTTCCAATTAATTTATTTGATCCTGGCATAGACTGCAATAATTGTGGGTGGCTGCTTGACCACTTGCTCAGTTGAAATTGGCCTTTTTGAAGTAATCTGATTAGCTGCTCTTGTAGAATTAGTGCATCGTGTAGATCATCAGCTCCGGTTAGAACGTCATCAACTTAACAGTCTTCTATTAAGACCTTCCTGGCCGTTGGGCAGTGTTCACCTTCATCCGTTGCTAACTGCGATGTAGTGTTCTTATTGCCAAGAACGGAGCCGCTGATGTGCCATATGTTACGGTAGTTAAGTTGTACTCCCGCAATGGTTGGTTTGGATTCTTCCTCCATAGTATTCTTTGATAATCTTGGTGTTCCTTTGCCATTTTGGTTTGTCGATACAGTTTGATTATGTCGGCTGCAAATACTATTTTGTGTTTTCTCCACCGTGGAATAAGTGACCATAAATTATTTTGCAGAGTAGCTCCGACGTGCAGAGTATCATTCAAACTCCAACCCGATGTTGACTTCCTTGGACCGTCAAATATTTGTTTCCTTTGAATTTTCCTTCAATATTGCATGATGTGGAATGTAAAATTGTCCCTTGCAATTGGGTGATGGTGTTATATGCCCCTTTTGAAGATATTCTCTCATGAATTCTCGATATAATTGTTGCAGTCGTTCATTATTTTGCAACCTTTTCTCAATTTGCAAGAACCGTTGCGTGGCTCTTTGTTTTGATGCACTAAGGATGCTGGTATCATTTTCCTTGAACGGTAAGGTAACCACGTAGCGTCCATTTGGAGTTCGCTTAACCGTTTGTTGATAAATTGTTTCAGACTGTTCGTCAGATTTTGTTAGTGGAGATTCAACCGATACCTCTTCTAACTCCCAAAACTTTTGGAGCTCTTGAGCTTGAGTTAATTCTTCCTTGATACTGATGTTAACCATTACATATGCTTCTATTTGTAGCTTAAACACCGATGGAAAATGTGGTTGAACTTCAAGTTGAACTATAGAGCTACAGGTATTTTTGGTATTGCCTCCAAATCCGACCAAGCTAGTACGTATGTTTTTCTGATGTAATCCCAACTGCTTACATGCATTTTCAGTAATCAAGGATACTTGGGATCCTAGATCGATTAATGCTCGTAGTGTAACTGTTTTGTTTGTAGAGGTTTTGGTTATCACTTTCGTCGTCGAGAGCAGGGTCGTGGTATTTCCATCGATTGCATTAATTGATACCTTTTTCTTGGCATCATTATTGTAAGTGTGCAGCAATTGATGATGTTTGTTATTGCATATTGTGCACGTTTCTGTTTTGAGGCATGCCTCTGTTGAGCGGTGTGATAGGCAGTTGGTACACATTTTTTGCCTATTGACGAAATCTATTCTGCGGCTTGGAGTGATTTGTTTAAAATGAACACAATTTGGAATTATGTGTAATTTACAGAATTCACTACTGCAACCTACTTTTTGCTGACTTTCTTGATTGACATTTTTTTTTTGTGAATCAACCTTGAATTGTTTACTTGCGATGCTGTTTGTACTCTGCAGTGCTTCAAACACATTCATTCTCTCCATTATGAGATGTAAAAATTGTTCCATTGTCGGATATTCACGACTACCATGAAGAGATTCCTCGTAGTGTTTTAGGCTGTTATAATCCAATTTTTTTACATTAATGTGAATGAGGATGGTGCTCCATTCATCTACGTTGTAGCCTAGGTTTTTTAAAGCGTCGATACACTCCTTTAGTGTATCGTTCATTTTCTTAATATCCTTAGCTGCATTTAGTTGAACTTTGGAATGTTCAACATGGTGTCAAATTGTCAATGTATTCGGCCACGATATTGCGTTTATTGTCGTACCGCTCCATAATGATGTTGTACGCAGTTGTGTAGTTTTCTACTTGCAATGCTAGATGTCCTATTAAGGTAGATAGTTCACCTTTTAAGCTTTCCTTAAAATAACTCAATATTTCAAAGTCTGATACATGGCTGTTATCATGTGCCAGATTGTTGAACGTGTTTATGAATGACGTCTAGATTTTGAAGTTATCGTCGAATGTTGGTATTTTGATTCGTGGAAGTTTTGGCGTACTTCTTGTGCCTTGCTCATGTTTTAACTGATTTTGCCTGATGTTTGAGGCTAGTTTTAATTTGATGCTTTCGTATTCTTTTACACTGTGCCATAATAGTCATCGACGAAATACGGCAAGGTGGTTTCTGCATCCTCTGCTACTTCGATGTAGACCTCATGCAGCTTCTCAATAAGAGGAGCTCAAGGAGTAAGGAATCACATTCAAAAATGCATTGTCTATTTTCGATTTCCGCCTTCTGTGAGGATAGTACTTCGAGTTTGATGTTCATTAACTCGACATTGCTTGGCTCGTTTTCTAGTGCACTTTTTGACTCCCGTACCATGGCATGGAATTGCCGCATTTTAAATTCTTGCACAGTACGTAATCAGATAGCTTCATAACGCTCGATCGCTACGTAAGACGTGGTTTGGTGGTGGACAGCAGCAAAACCAATTCTTAACAACACCCAAGAACATGCCCATAGCATATCTAGGAATCTTCTATCATAATTTTCATAGGAATAACATTGTCAAATGATATATAAGCTGAAATGAAAGCCCGAATCGGTTAAGCTCGAAAGGTTATTGAGAACTAATCATCTACTGCAGTCGTGCAAGCTCCCACTTTATAAAGCGCTCCTAAAACATGTGCTGGCTTTCACAGGCGGGAACTGGACCCTGACCTCTAATGACTGTAGAATTTTATCTACCTTAGAAAGGAAGGCCACTCGTTCCATCTTTGGCCCAAATAAAGTTGCGCAAAATGAATATCGCATTCGTATGAACCAAGAAAGTTTTCTTCTTCTCGGAGACTAGCGAAGACTTCTCGGAGTTAGCGATATCATCGGATTCGTCAATTCCAATCGAGTTAGATGGGTGGCCCACGTTGCAAGGTCTCCGCAACAACGTACAATTAATAAAATGTTAAAACACCAACCAGCCAGTGTACGTCGTAGAGGAGGACCCCGGCTGCACTGGCGTGACGACGTCGGACAAAACCTACGTAAAATAGTTCGAGTTGGATATGGAGGGTTATGCAGGCGGCAAAATTCCTTCATGTGATGTGAAAACTAGAGAGAGAGAGAGAGAGAGAGAGAGAGAGCGAGACACTAGCCTTCCACAGACTATCCGATCATCCGACTAAATTCATACTGTCCTTCTAAATCAGATTGTCGGTAGGTGTAATTCCAAATTATCTCACCGACTTCATTTTGTCGACTATTGACTACGCACCATCCGATTTTGCCCTCGATGCAACCAAATTGGTTAGACCGCCCGGGTCCGACCAAATTAGATCGTCTATAGCGCTCTTTAGGTAGTGTATCTTTTTTTATTCAAAACACCTCGTTCTTAATTTCATTATTCATATCATAAATAAGTAAAAAAGTACAAGCGTAACGACTCCGAACATAATTTCTACATACCACTTATATTATTACTCTATTGGAATAAAACCAAAACTGTTTCTGTAATTTAACGCGATCGTTATCAGTTAAATCAGATAGCCTTTATAAATATAATAATACAACTAATTTATAAATAGACTGGTCATTTTTTGTATCGTTTTATGGTTGAATATATCCAAACCGTAAAGTATCACTATAACTACAACTATAGCGTTGAAGATACTATAAGAATATTTGTATGCCTCTTCGCGATAGTTATCCGAAATAATTTAGTACTAAATTATTCATTCTGATTCTGAATCAAAAGTGTCACGCCCATCATCAAAACGATCATCTGACAGAAATATAAAAGGTGAGACGTCAAAATCATTTATCATTTGCATTTGATATTTGGAGTAAATAACTCAATCGACTGCATTGGGAAATCAATAAATTAAATTAAATCTAATAAATTAAGTGCGCGGTACTATTAAATAGTGTATAAAGTATTATAAAAACGCATATCGATATAAATTCGTAAACATATCAGTGGTACAACATAACCCCACAACATGAGTGTAATACGTGGACAAACTGCATGGAATGTGCCGGTTGCGAAACCGAAATCCGAGTTAAAATTGTACAATAGTTTGACTCGTCAAAAAGAGGTGTTCAACCCGGTCGATGGAAACAATGTAAAATGGTATTCATGTGGTCCAACAGTTTACGATGCTTCTCATATGGGACATGCCAGGTGAGTCAGACATTACCCTCCCACTTATTTAAAAAAAATCTGTATATCCCAATTTTATACAAGTAAAGAGATGATGAAATTCTATCGTTTTTTGAAATATGTATATCGTTTTCAGATCTTACATTTCGTTCGATATACTTCGACGCGTCTTATCGGATTACTTTGGATACAACATACTGTACGTGATGAATATCACCGATATTGACGATAAAATTATTAAGCGAGCTCGACAGAATTACTTGTACGAGAAATATTTGGACGAGAATAAATCGTTGGAAGATTTAATTGCGGATCACAAAGATGTGCTCATCCTGCTGCACGAGAATATCAAGAAGAATACGGATCCGGACAAAAAAGTAATGTTGGATAATTTATTGAAGCGGGTCGACGCTGCATTGGCACAATTAAAATCGGCTATGGAATCGAAGAAACCAGATGAAATAGAAGTGGCTCGAAATAACTTTTTAATAGAGAGCAAAGATCCACTGGCCGATTGGTTGGATAAAAAGAGAGGTGCGTCCGTTACAGACAATTCAATTTTCGAGAAACTACCAAGATATTGGGAAGGCGAATTTTTTACCGATATGGACGCCCTAAATGTCCTGCCTCCTGATGTTTTAACTCGTGTGTCCGAATACGTTCCAGAGATCGTTCGATTTACTGAGAAAATATTAGAGAATGGTTATGGATACGTTTCGAACGGGTCGGTCTATTTCGATGTTCAGAAATTCGATAAGCGGGACAAACATTTTTATGCCAAATTAGTTCCTGAAGCTTATGGCGATACCAAAAGTTTAAATGAAGGGGAAGGAGATCTATCCACCGGAGCGGATCAGCTGTCTGAAAAAAAATCACCTAATGATTTCGCTTTATGGAAAGCGAGCAAAGCTGGTGAACCTTGGTGGGATTCTCCCTGGGGTAAAGGTCGCCCTGGCTGGCATATTGAATGTTCGGCGATGGCCAGTGACATATGTAAAGATTATCTGGATATACACACAGGTGGTGTAGATCTTAAATTCCCCCATCATGATAATGAATTAGCTCAGAGTGAAGCCCACTTTGATAATCCCGATTGGGTTAAATACTTCCTCCATACGGGACATTTAACGATCTCCGGTTGCAAAATGTCTAAATCTCTAAAAAATTTCGTAACCATTCAACAAGCGTTGCAGAAGCATACATCGACCCAACTTAGATTCGCATTTTTGCTGCACTCATGGAAGGATACTCTTGATTATTCTGATGATACCATGGCAATGGCTATACAGTATGAAAAATTTCTTAATGAATTCTTTTTAAACGTTAAAGATTTGATTCGAAAGAAGATTAGTGGATACGATAAGTTTAATGACCGCTGGCGAGATAATGTCGATGGTAAGTTAATGGAAAAGTTTAACTCCACTCGCGATGCTGTTCATAATGCGCTCTGTGATAACATTGATACTCGAAGTGCGCTCGACGAAATTCGGGAGTTAGTTTCTGCGACAAATATCTACATTCGTGATAACAGGGACGCATTCAATGCGCTGCTGCTTAAGCGGATCGCAACCTACGCAACTGATATTCTTCACATATTTGGTACGATAAACGGACCGCGAGGTGGAATTGGTTTCCCAGTTGGAGGACATGGTGACTCAGCCAATGTAAGTTCGTCTACTGTATTAAAGTGTTATGATATCCTGATTATATTTTAATTCTAGCTTGAAGAGCAACTAATGCCATACGTATCTGCCTTAGCCGAATTCCGAAGAGAGATTCGCAAAACTGCTCGGGAAATTAAAGCATCTACAATCCTCAAACTATGTGATAATATTCGAGATGAAATCCTACCGAATTTGGGTGTCCGCCTGGAAGACCAAGAAGGAAGTGATTGTTCCACCGTAAAATTGGTAGATCGTAATATATTGCTAAAGGAACGAGAACAGAAACAAAAGTTGGAATTAGAAAAGCAAGCGGAAAAATTACGCCGGCAAAAGGAAGCGGAGGAGGCCCAAAAATTGAAAGATGCCCAGCGTAGGATAAATCCATTCGAAATGTTTAAAAATGAAATCGATAAGTACTCGAAATTCGATGAAAATGGACTTCCAAGCCATGGTACGGACGGTGAGCCCCTCAGTAAAGGTGCCGTTAAGAAACTCCAAAAACTGCAACAAGCTCAAGAAAAGAAATACAATGAGTATCTTAAGGAACAAGAAAATAAATAACCCTTTTGGTATTTAATTCAATTTAATTTATTTTTTACAATCCTGTTGTAGCCGAATAAAATTTCACACCAAATGGAATGGCATTTTCCTTTCAATTTTAGTTCACAGCTGCTGTCATCTCATCTTGGGCCGATACCACATTTGTTAAAGATTCCTGGGTCACGAGCAAATTATTTTTCCAAACATACAGTAAATCGTGTAGCTGTTGCCACTGGGCCTTGCCGAATGTTCGATGCATGGTGCTTGAAATATGTACTCTACGGTTGGATTGATCTAAACGGGCCCGCACTAACTTTGTTTTTAAAACCTCAATGATGAATGCCTCTACTTGGTTTTCTTCTATTTGCAATTCTTTCTGAAGTTCGGCGAATGTCATTTCAGGATTATTTTCTGCCAATTGCATAAAGGTTAAAAGGCGCATTTTCTTCAAATTCTGTTCGTGATTTAATTTTTGGGAAGTAACAAATTCCTTGTGGTTCTTGTAGAATGTTAAATATGCCGGTAGTTTTTCAGATACAAAAATTGATAGTAAATCGTGAATTAATTCACCTTCCAAGAATCGAACCGGTTTTAGTGCCAAAAGTGGATCGAGTAAAAATGTATTTGGGTCAGCTAGCGCGGTAACAACACATTTCATGGCATCTTCACGCGCATAAGAAGCATTCTCGGATGTATAGGTGCCCAAAAGCTCGATCATAACTTTCGATGCCAGCTCAGTATTTGTATCCTTTAGCACATCATGTAGCAGGCGGTACAATTTTTGCATTTGTTCATTTGTAGGCGGACATTGTGTAAACTGATTCTTTAATTGTTCTACCCCAACAAACACTTCATGTTCTAGATTCACCTGTTTGGCAACCTGGACGAGGTGATAATACACATGGTAACGCAATGGCGAAATATCCTCTAAATTATTAAACAAACACCATAATGATTGTAAACAGACAGTTGCTAGTTGAGTTCCGGGTGCTTTGGTCAATTTGTCACAATATGATAAAATAATATTTTCCCCCCGTTCCAAAGGTACAGACACCATAATCGACACAATACTATTTAGCACTTGATCAACTTCTTGTGGTGTGCCATCCTTAAAACAAACATCACAAACACCAATTATTTTGTGCAGATCATCCTCAATTCCTTTAGGAGATTTTTGTTCCGTAATTTCGGCTCCCAACTTTTTGAAGTATCTTCTTAATTCTTGAGCCTGTGAAAATAAACATAACCTCAATTTATTTGCTCCTTGTATTTATGTTTTTAATAGTAATTTACCTGTCCCTCAAGTGATAGATCCATAAAAACTGGTGGACCTTGCATTTTGGCGATTTATATTCGAAGTTTAACTCTAATCACGTTAAATGTAGCGGAGATATTTTTTTCGCTAAAATGTGTCGTGTTATCACTTTTGACACTTGTCAAAAAGAGTTATTATATCTCATTTCCAGATGGCATCGCAGCTAATAGTTTTATAGCAAAATGACAGTTGTCTTTTTATCGATAAAATATTTTATGGTTCGGTAAACAAAAACACCGGCTTGGTCTCTAAGTGCTTTTATTAATAATGAAATTATATCTAATATATTTATTATTATTCGTAACTAAAGGCAATTTGTCGTTAGAAATTGATGAAAATGGATATATAGCATATTGTCCTTGTATGGGTAAGTATCGAGAATACAATTTTCATTTATAATTCAATTAGTTCGTCTTCCATAATCCACTAATTGAGCCGCGTGTTTTTAATTCGATTACAGGCCGATTTGGGAACCAAGCTGATCATTTCTTGGGGTCATTAGCATTTGCACATGGATTAAATCGGACTCTTATTCTCCCGCCATGGGTTGAATATCGCCGTGGAGAATCAAGGTCCTTACAAATTCCGTTTGAAAACTACTTTCAAGTTAAACCATTAAAAGAATTCCATCGGGTAATGCCAATGCATGAATTTATGGCTAATATAGCGCTAAAAATTTGGCCAGCAGAAAAACGGGTCTCATTTTGTTATATGGCACGAAAAGGTATAGGCAAAGATGCTGCAGAAAATGATTGCAATGCGAAAAATGGGAATCCATTCGGCCCGTTTTGGGATACGTTCAATATCGATTTTGTAAAATCAGAGTTCTATGAACCTTTAAATTACGATGTGCATCATCATAATATGGGTGTGAAATGGACGGAACAATATCCTGCAATCAAATGGCCTGTTTTAGCTTTAACCGGAGCACCAGCTAGTTTTCCTGTTCAAGATGAAAACCGTGGTCTACATCGGTACCTCGTTTGGAACGAAAAAATATTAGAAGCTGCTCGCAATTTTATAAAGACTAAACTTCCAAAGGGTGCTTTCATTGGGCTACATCTTCGCAACGGAATGGATTGGATACGTGCATGCGAACACGTCGATGGAAAAGGAAATTTATTTGCATCAGCCCAATGTCTCGGATACCGTAACGAAAAAGGAGTTCTTACGATGGATATGTGTTTTCCACCGATTGAACTGATAACCAAACAAATTAAACGACAAATCAAGCAGATTAAAGAGATAAATCCTAAAAACGAAATTCGATCGATATTTGTCGCTTCCGATAACAATCATTTCATAACAGATTTGAATCAAGCACTTCGTCGCATGAATATAAATGCATATAAACTCGAAGAAGATAATCCACATCTCGACCTAGCCATTCTTGGATTATCCAATCATTTTATTGGTAATTGTGTCTCATCTTACACAGCATTTGTGAAACGGGAACGTGATGTTAAAAAATTCCCATCAACATTTTGGGGATTTCCAAAAGAAGCAAAATCACACAAGTTTAATAAACACGAAGAATTGTGATGCATTTTTTATTTCCCTTATATTATTGTTAAGTAAAATTTCATCAATAAATAAAGTATGCCATTTTTCATAATGCAAAACGAATTATTTGTTTGGCACCACGCGTTTTTTCGGTTTGTTTTTGAACTTGAACCGATTGAAACAGTGCAGCCAACTTCAAGTTAGTTTTTGAAGTTTGGTGCAAACGGTTCTTCTCGTCAGTTTTTCTGCGACTCCGATAAAATGGATTTAATGTTTATAGTGCGGTATATTTATTATTTTTAATAATGTTTATACCAAAATAAATTATATCGGGTAAGTCACTATTCGTGTTTTTTTTAATTAAATGTATATTGCAAGTTGTAAACGAACGTCTTTAATATCGGCACAAAAAATTTGTATGGTGAAATGAAAGTGCGAATTAGGTAATTGATTTATAGGAGCTGCTTAAGTTGCTCTAATGAGAACGTGGGAGATTGCTACGCTACCGGCGTTTATCCTCCGAGGGTTTAACTGGTTTTAGGCGCGGGTATCTGCATATCGATTTCCATTTTTTTTTATACTTACACGCGGTGAAGCAAAATTGGATTAACCATTGGGTGGTAGGGTGGTGGTGGTTATGTAGTGAAATTGTTTCATCGTTTTGTTCTTTCTCTGCTACTCGCCCCTCAGTAATTTTCATTTTCACGTCATTTTCGAGTTTCGATGCTCGCTCCGTTGTAACCCAATATCGACATGGCTGGTCTTAGAAGGAACTTCAGTTACAGCCTAATTATTTTTCATAATATGCGATATATTCTATAGGCTTCTTACTTTTGTAATTTTACAATAACAATGCCTTACATTTATTCCTAACCACAGTAATTTTATTCCAATAATAAAAATAATAAATGTAACTTTTTGAAGAAAGGTCAATTTTAGCATAACCAAAGAGTATCTAATGTTATAAAGAGTAACGAAACAAAGGACACATTTTCATCGAAAAATGTTTGAGTTACTTAATTTAAATGGTTAAACAACACACTTATCTTTATTTACCGAATGAGAATGACGATATTCGATGCAAATAAAATAAAAATGTATAACCAATGCCTCCTAAACTACAGGCTGCATACACCAAATGATGACGACACGCTATGTCTACGTTGTTGTTGTTTTCTCTAGTTGTTTTGTTAGTGTAAATATCTTAAAATTATTATTGCGCAGTCTCGGTTTAGACATAAATTGACGTCATGTGCAAAAAATGAGAGTAGTAAGAGGCCTGTAGTTTAGGAGACATTAGTATAACTCACTTAAATTGCGTTACCCATGCATTTTTTGGCGAAAATTTTTCTCCTGTTTCGTTGCTTTTTATAACTTTACATATTCTTTGGCACAACACATGACAAAAAAGGAACGTTTAGATGAATGTGTGCAATAATTGCAATGTTTTTTAATTTTTTTTGTAGTTTGTCGTTTATTGAACAAAACATGTGCAAAATACACGTAATCCACGTTTATTTGTCGTTTTTGGGTTAATTTTAGTTTAATGTTTGCTTCGAGTGCAAAAAATATATTTTTTCAACCAAGGAAGCAATTTTCGCAGCAAATAATAAATATTTTTTACTATACGAATAAATCAAAAAACATGATTTTACGCACATACATAAAAAAAGTAATGCTCAAAGAAATCAAATGTGGACTTCGATTGATTTTTTGAAATCAAAGAATCACGACGAAAGAATTAAAGTGGCGAGGCCCAATGGCGTAATTCTATTTTACGAAAAAGCAAATTCAATTTAGTGAATGAAAAGTCCAAAACAATTTAGAAAATAAAACAGTTGCGAGCACTCGTTTAATTCTTTTTTTTTGTTATAAAGATGTGTTGTACTCAATACTCGTGTGGAAATGCCCAATACCCAAATTTTGTTGGAAATCCGAGAGACGAGACGGCATTTTCCTTTACCTGGTTTATACTAAGCGCACACGGTATGTCAAAGAAGAGGCTTCATCTTCGTATCTCAAGTTTTTTTTTTCATACTTTTCTGTAAGGAAAAAGTTAAAGGGATTCTATTGGGGATGCGCTGTCAGTTTTTTGCGGTGCCAAAAACCGTTTTTTTAGGTAAAGGGGAACAGAAACGAAGATGAAACCGCTTCTTTGACATCTCGTGTAGACGCATACATAGTATACAATTTTATATTGTGTGTGTGATTTTTATGTGGTTAAATTTGTTTTCTGCGAATGTAAGCATCAATAGTTATGAATTGGTGTAGAAATCGGTTCAGTTTTTATAGTGCTTATGTCGTTTTGTTGTCTCACTATTTTGTCATCTCCCTTGCTTTTGAGCATACGAGTTAACAAAAATAGTTGTTGAGTACGAACGTTTTTATTAACTAAATGATTTTAATTTATGAGAATGAAAAACTTACAACATAACCAATGACAGGAAACATTTTGTTCGAGTTTTTCCAATGCGATGTCGAATAAATATTTTTTTCTTGCAAAACAGAATTTGCTTTGAAAAGTAAAATTAAATAAATTAAATTTTAGTTAATTAAGGCGCATGGTTTGCATTTACAAATTTTAAATTCGAATGGCGCGCATTCGCACTAACACAAACACACTACTACTATAATCTGCGGTTATTATTTCGTTAAGTCTCCGATTTTGAACAAAATATGGGCACCAAAAATAATCAAACCAATAAGATTGATTTGATTTTAGAGAACGAAGAGGAATACCTCTTCCCTCCTTTTAGAAATAGCTTTTGACTCATTTGTTTGTCAACCTAAGGCTTACATTCCCGCACAGTAGAATTTTCCGACAAATTTCGCTTTCCAGAATTTATCTTAACAAGAATTACGCAAACCAATAAAATAGGCTTGATTTACCAGAATTAAAATTCCATTTCGGTTCATTAATTTTTCTTCCGTATCAATCAACGACGCAGAAGTTAAGTTGCTGATAAATAGAAATAATTATGCTGCATTTATTTATTAGTAGCAGCATTAATTCGTTCATTAACTTAGCGGTTGACGGTGCAGCTTGTTACAACGAATCAATCCAGTCACTGTGCTGGTAAATTTGTTCTTTAAGTTTTAATAACTCATAGCTTGTAAACCACATATTGGAACTACAATTACCATCAAATGTATTAGATTTTATCTCATAGTAAAGCAATTGAGATAGATTAGGGCCCAGTTGTAATAAGATATTTGAGGTATTTGGCTGGAAATATACAATCATGAATCCATCCACTCCGATTTTTTATGAATGATGACAATTGTTACATTGAATTTTGACATGCGAGTTTATAATTGAGAACCAAACTCCGAGTATCATAAAATTCTATTGCCTTCGTCATTTTATTCACGGGCGATGTACTCGAGATTTACATATATTCATTGTAAAAACCGTGTCGGCGGGTGTTGGTCACAAGATATCCGCCGCTCAATTCTTGCATATAACATGTTAACGGTGATCAGAATACTGCAACTTTAGCAGGTGAAATGTAAAATGTTTTGTAATCGTGCAAAGCATGCAATTGCCGCATTTCAATGGCTATCTTGCTGATTCGGGTTATTTCAAATTTTACATACAAACGACATAATTAGGATTTATAATCTAGAACGTGTCTTTATATCGTTTCAAAAGCACGATCTGTAACGGATCAAATCAAATATTAACAAATAAAATTACCTCGCGACATACTGGAGGCTTTAACGTAAAAAACAGGGAATGCAAAGTTTTCTTCAATATGAGCCGCGTAGTTTTAATATATGCATGTGGAGAGGTTAGAATAATTAAAAGACTAATTACAAATTATGACCGCTTTCTGGAAACCTGGGGGGCTATTTGGGAATTCGATTCGACAACGAGAGTACAAGATTCATATTTGATTTGAATATGATTCGAAGGATTCTTATTTAAAATCAAATAAGAATATAGTACTCTCGTTATCGAATCGAATTCCCAAATAGCCCCCCTGTATTTTTATTTTACAAATATTTTATTTAATAACGCGTTCCTTTATTTTCCACTAATTTAATAACGAGTTCTTTTGATGTCTTTTCGAATGATAATTAAATAATAACCTTTTTTGCGTCTCCGTCTTTTATATACTTTTCAGGTTTTTATAACCGTCAGGGTTGTACATACTTATGTGGTGAATTATGGGGTTGCCCACCGCAATAATCCCACACGGCCTTCCTGAATCGGCCACCGGCCCGGTGTTCGACCCATCATCTGGGAGCCCCAAGAATTCTGATTCTTCATCGTAGAAATTGGTCCGCTCAGCCTCTGTAGTCCCGTCTTAATTCAGGGTAGGTTCGTCTTGCGAATCGACATCGCTTGAATCTCCAGTATAATATGGTTTCAATAAATCCGCCGCTGATGTCCTTGAAGAGTCTGCACTATCTCTCTCCTTGACCAACTCTTATCTATCATTTTGTTTTATTTTGCTGATCACGTATGGTCCTATTTTCCTACCTGCCCCAACTTGTGTTTTTTTCATTACAACCCTTTCTCCGTTAGTGTATTTTTGTGCTTGTTTTCACCTATTATCGAACGACTGTCGGTGTTCCTTTTGAATTAGGTCAATAGTCTGTATTGAATCCGCTTCGTCCCGTATTTAGACGTCTTCTGGGTTGTGCTTTTTTGTGCCGACTAGTAATTCGAACGGCGACATCTTGATAGCCCGGTTGCACGTACTGTTTATATACCTTTGCTTTGTGTTGCTTGGCAAGAATAGGGATGATGACATTGTTTATTCTTTCCACTTGCCCGTTTCTCCGTGGCACGCCGGTGGTTACTAGTTGTTGTTTTATTCTCTCTTCTTCGCAATACGACCGAAATTCTTCCGAGGTGAAGGTGGTACTGCGGTCTGATACGATGACTCCTGGACTCCCGAAAACGGCTTTCTGTACCTCCAACTTTTGTATGGTTTACTTAGCTGACGTGGTTTTTGTGGGGTATAACCATACAAATTTTGTGAACCCGTCTAACTTACACAACATACATATACTAGTAACCCTTCTTGGACACGGTGAGATATCCCAAGTTGTTGATATGATACGTGGCTAATGGCACGTCTTCCTGATTGAGCAATCCCTCCTGCTTACCTCGCTTCTACAATACAGCGCCGACAGTTCTATATTACTCTCGATCGTTTTCTGCATTTTGTCAAAGTAAAACTCCCGTTTTACTAGCTCTTCCGTTTTCTGTTTTCCGAAATGCTCTAGTTCATGGCACAGTCGAACAACTTCTTTGCGCATGGACTTTGGTACCACTAAGCAGTCTGTACCTTTAATATTTTTAAACAAAACCCCATTAGACTTGTAAAATGTTTTATACGGACCTGTATCTAAAAGCTGGCAGATGAGTCGCAAATTTTCGTCCTTCATCTGTGTGGCTTTCACTCTATGAGTGACTTCTTGGAATGTTACCACCAATACTACTGGCGCTCGCGACAACTCGTGGACATGCTCCATGCGTGTTGCAGCTCGGTGTTCTAACTGGTAATTGAATTATTGCAGATACAATTCCCATCCTGCAATCCTCGAGGTAAACTCCTTTCGTTCTATTGTACCGTTGAAAGCCGCGCAATCTCATAATTTTAAACTGCAACCCTAACAAATATACGCGAAATTTCGTAAACGCTCGTACGACTGCCGAAGTTTCCAGCTCGTAACTGCTATACTTTTGCTCGCATGGCGTAGGTTTTCTAATATAGTAGAATACTGGATGCATGTTATCATCCTCTATCCCTGCTTGTAACAATACTGCGGCCAACCCCACTTTACTCGCATCTGTGTGCAACTCCTTTCGAGCCGTTCCCGAATAGATTTGCAGAACCGGGGTTGTAATTAATGCCTCTTTCAAGACTACGAATGAACTGGTCGGCTCGAATTTAAATGGTTTTGTTTTCCGAAGTAAATCGCTTAAGGGCTTTGCTATGGTTGAGTACCCTTCAACAAACCTCCTAAAATAGCTCGTTAGCCCCAACAAGCATTGTAATTGCAGAACAGCCGTTCTAGCTATGGGCGTTTGATCGGAAAAACTCCCTTTTGGTGGACAAAAAGTTAATTTTTCCATAGTAAATGGGGTCAAACAGGCAAAATCGTTAATAATGGTCGTAGCGTGAAACCGATTACATATTCGGATTCAGCGTCGAATTGTACATGGGAATTGCGTATACAAAAAACTGGGAACTTTTTGAACTTTGGTTCGGATTTTGGATTTTTTGATGCTTTCCCATAGTAAAAGCATGGTATATGATATGAAAGATGGGGTCAAAATCTCAAGGTCGTTCGATTTGCCTAACACGTGGCTAAATGATAGAAAAATGTCTGTTCTATCATTACTAAGAAGCATGTTGCACTCTATTTGCTATAGTTGAGCCGTACGAGGTGGTCAAAGTCAAAAATAGACCGAAAATCGGCCCGAAAAAGGGATTTTTAAAAGAACCTTGTGCCTTCTATGAACGGCCCAAGAACTTGCAATTGACATGAGAAATTTATTCCAATCTCATCTTTCTAGTTAGAACTTTCTACTTAGACAAAAAGTTAATTTTTCCATAGTAAATGGTACCCTTTCAACCCTTATTGCAAAAAATCAATTTCTGAAAAATTTTATATGGGTCATTTCTAGAAATGTCACTTTTTATTAATGAAATCACTTAAACTAGTCGACATGAACATTCAGATCAAATTTCATAATTGTGCCTACTCCCCATCAGCTAGAATCGCATTCACAAGACCCTTCTTTCAACCCTTATTGTAAAAAATCAATTTCTGAAAAATTTTATATGGGTCATTTCTAGAAACCCCACTTTTTATTAATGAAATCACTTAAACTAGTCGACATGAACATTTAGATCAAATTTCATAATTGTATTTTAAGGAGGAAAACGGCCCACAGCACACCATATAGTACGTCATGTGGGAGGGCGTGATTACGAGGTAAGTAATCACGATGCTGGAAGGCGTGATTACGAGGTAAGTAATCACGTAAATACTTTAACCGGGCAAAACCCGCACAATTATTTTATAATGATAATTTAAACAATTCTTTTTAGACTAGGCACCGGATATGATAAAATGCGGTTTATCCGACAGACCGATGAGGACCTCCCTCAATTAATGAAATCTATATTTTTGAAGAAAACTTCAAATACAGCCAATTTATTTAGGGCCCGACCTGGCCAATTTGCCTCGTAATAACCGTAACGAAGACCTCTGCCAGTTATTTAATTTGGGACTCGATATGTACAATGAAACATTTGTTTTCCGGACCGGCAGTAAGTATAGTCATTTAAAATTATCATTTTAAACAATCATTTTATTAGGAGCTTTAATTAAATTAATTTAATTGTATTTATCTTATATAAGAGGTCCAAAACGACAATTATTACAACATTGACCAGGTCGGCCCTGAAGGCGAGCCGCAGATAATTTTCATTTTTTTTAAATGTAAATACTTGGGGGAATTTTTTCAGAAGAAGCAGCACAGGGCGACCCGCAGGTCGCGGGACCTTCGAGTCAATATCGTAAGTTTCTTTTTTTATATATAAATATATATATCCTTTTTTCAACCAAGAAAACAAAAAATTGGCTCAGTTTTAGTACAACCCACACAAATGTGTGAGTAAAAAACCATAGTATGTAATGGCGTTGTTGATAAAAAATTTCGCTTCATTTGAAGTAAAATCAACACAATTGTGTGTATAGATAGTGTTTTTTTTCGGACGAAAATAAGTTAAAAAGGAATTCACAAATGTGTAAGTTGGTTCAAAAAACATACAAAACTAAATTTTTGACATGGTACTTTTGCCCTACCCGCACAATTGTGTTAGTAAATCACTAAAGGGATATTCTTTTTTTTGTTTTTTTTTTTTCAGAAGAAGATTCATCGGAAGAAGCCGAATTAGACCGTAAGTTTCTTTTCTGTAATTTACTACGTAAACTATAATTTTTTTTTAATGTAAATACTGGGGGAATTTTTTCAGAAGAACTATATCAAACTTCCAGTGAAGAGGACGAGCCACAGCCGGGGCTTTCCCGTAATTGTGGTAAGTTTGCCAAAACCAACTTCGAAGAAGGCAAAATACTGGCGAAATCCGTTTGGGGTAAGTTCATGTTTAAAATATAATTTTATAAGATTTTTTATTTTAATTATATTCCGCAGAAAAAATAAATATGGCAAATGCGAGCCAAGGACGGACGAAAGAATCCTGGAAATTTTAAAAGAGGCCTTTAAAAGAGCCATCATTTCTTTAACAATCTTCAAGATTTGTTGAAAACAAGGTGGCTGGGGCCTCTTTATTTCGTAAATCCCGAAAAAATAAACACCAGATGCGTAAAGCCTTGGCTAATATGGTCAATATAACCCGCCAAAACGAAAAATATTTCCCCCCAAAAAATTAATAATATGTATATTTTTTTTAAAATAAAAATTTGAATTTTGAAAAAAGGATTTTTAAAAGAACCTTGTGCCTTTTATGAACGGCCCAAGGACTTGCAATTCACATGAGAAATTTATTCAAATTTCGTCTTTCTAACGTTTTGCTTGGTTTTGTTTGCTGATGACTAGAAGCGGAGCTACGGGCGTTTGATCGGAAAAACTCCCTTTTGGTGGACAAAAAGTTAATTTTCCCATAGTAAATGGGGTCAAACAGGAAAAATCGTTAATAACGGTCGTAGCGTGAAACCGATTACATATTCGGATTCAGCATCGAATTTTACATGGGAATTGCTTCAACTGAATCAATTTAATTTTCTTTTAAATAGTTTCTATTGTATCTATATTTGTCGATGAGATGTTTATTCGATCGATTTAAATTCAATAACTGGACAAAAAATGATAAAAATCGTGTTTTTCGTCGAAATGAAAAGCAAAAAAAATCACAAAATGTGAATGTAGATGTCGTTTTTCGGCCTTGATATGTTCGGCAAAGTTGTTTTTCTTGACTTACGCAACAACTGCTGAAGAAGGCATAACGAAAATTTTAATGGTTCAGGAGCTATCAACGTGAATATGATGTATATTTTGACAAATTTTTGACTCGGAGCCAAAACATGTCGAAAGCGACATCTCAAAAATGAGGACTAACTTTGTAATGGGACTAGCACCATTGAATTCAGCATACTCGAATTAGGTTTACCTCCTGGGTGCCCAGCTTGTCAGAAAAAAAAAAAGTTTGCAATTCAAGCACAGTTCTATTTAAAATTAGATTTGATTTTAATCATTACAAAGATAGACAAGAAACGAGGAGGACCTTAGACAATATAAACCAGCGAATTAGTTAAATTTTTCTGTCTCCATGAACGTTATCGATTATTTTTTGTTATGATTCGTTTCCTCATTTTCTCTTCGTCTGAATAGCAGAACAAAATTATTTCAGTCGACCAACTGATAGTACTTAGGACTTAAGAGTAATTAAGTTGAACCAATGAATTAATTAAAAAATGGTTAAACAATTATTGTTTAATCGTTTTGTCAAGCGGACAAATTTTGCGTAACCATGTTCGTTTATATTGTTTAAAGAAAAAAGCAAACAAATCCAAGGTATTATTCCATTCGCGCATTATGTTTTGCTGATTCTATTCTTTTTCTCACTATTGTAAGTCACTACCACATATAATCCACTTACACATTTTTGAAAAATAACCATATTAAAACAAAACAAATATGTTATAATTGTGATTACAGTGGCGCGTGATTTATTTCTTATAATTTTGATAAACAACCATTAAGCGGCGATAATTTGATAATTTCATAACAATTTCGCGATAGTTTGTGCCATTATATCTAATCAAGTTATTGGCTAGGAATGTATAAATTATAAAGTGTTTAACTTTTAGTCGCGTGCCATAAATATTTTTCATTTTTCAGTTTTGTTTTTTTGTGGTTAATCGTTCAATGCACTTCACTGTAAACAACTTACACATACGTATTAGCTACGTATTGAAAAGTATTATTGAAATTGAAGTTTTTAAGAGATTAATTTTTTAAATTTTGTTATAAAAAATTCCATGGATAGTTTGTAATTTATGTTAATATTAATATGAACGAGTACGATACTTATTTAAATGAGTCACTTAAAAGATATGCTTTTTTATTAGTTATTCAAAAGGAAATCACAATTATTGAAAATATGTATGTGTTTCGCACACATAGATAATATTGTGTGTACGCAATAGAAATAGGTTAGGGAATAATATATGGGGTGATACTAATATTCTTCAAAAATAAGTGCTGATTGGCAATCTAAGTATATAATTAAAAATCTCTGCAATCAATAGTTGCTGTGTTGTGAAATTAAATTTTATTCGTCTAGCCACTTTGCAAATTTAATTTATAAATAATGTATGAATTCAAATTTGTCGAGATATTTTCTTAGTTTTCTAGGAATTTTTATACCTTTTTCTACAGTGCATGCTTATACTCAACTTTCACCTTTTAATCGACATAGTTAGATGAAAAACGGAAAGTTACACACAATTTCTTTACGTTGTTTATTGTGAATAAAGTAATAAATTAAGTAACTTACGGAGTATTAATATAATGTAGTATTTGCTGCATACATTTTTTGGTGATTTAAAACTAAGTAAGGTGTAAGACGTATGAATAAGAAAGACTTACAGAGGCTAATCGATTTATTAATTAACGCGGAGGTTTGCTTTAACTCTATGACATCTTTGTATTTCTACCTGCACATTCTAACTTTACGCGACCGATAATTACTGATGCATGCATAATTAGTAATATTTGGTATCGTAGTGCCGCTACAATTATTCGGTAAATTATATAATTTTATATATGTATAACCGTATAAATAACCGTAGGATTTGTTTTTTCTTTATTTAAAAAGAAAGTAATTTTAAGATGTGCTTTAGTAAAATAGAACGATTGACAATCCTAAACACAAATACCTAATTAAAAATCCTGCTGCTACCAAGTCTAAAATAAATGGAGCACTTTTCAATATTTCCCATGACTTTTTCCAAATCTTATGGTGATAAATTCTCCAGTTCTTGTCAATCTCTGTAAAGGCCGTCGAGGTTTGAAGCTTATTCTTATAGACTTGTGACTTAAAATCCAAAGAAAATTGCCTCGCAGAAAGAATTTACACGCTGATTTATAGGCTGAACCGTTTATTGATGCTCAAATGTATCGGCTAACGTCCCTTGTTAAACGAGTCTCCGAGAAACGAGCGATTAAGCGTTAAATATTTCGACACATGAGTGGAGAATCAACTGAAATTCACGTTAATTTGAAACCGTGACGGATTATTTTTGCAAACAATTATCACAATAATTTTGGGTACTTCATAGATTGTTGACTTATATGTGTTCTGCTTTTGTGCACTTCCGAACAGAAAGTAATTTTTAAAAGACAAGTATCATTAGAAAAATTAACCTACTATTTTCCTTTATCCTCAATTTAGAAGAATGTTCCCACATTTTTTACCAATTGTTTCGCTTTAGCTAGCACCGATACCTTTCAAGTCACTGCTGGTTTGCCTACCTTCCTTTTAGTGCTACTTTGTTTTTTTTCTTCTAATAACTTAATTCAGTTGAACGCATGCAACACAAGCGGTAGGTTCTTTGTTTATATAGAAAAACGTCACATTTCTACTTGACAAACTACTTCATACTAACAATTTATTCGCTAACCATTTTGTTGTTCATGACAAAGTGATGTTTTTGAAATGTGACTTATGTGTTTTTGTTGATGATTTTTTAAATTGTTATTTTGAATAGTATCTGAATTTATTATGTGTCAGTGTTCATTTTTCTCCTAATCGATAATTTTTTTTGTGAGAAAAGTTTACTTTAATTCATAAAATCCAGCTAATTAGGTATAAATTGAAGAATTAGTTTTTTTAATTTCTGGCATTTTTACAATGTCGTCAAATCGTACTAAACTTATTATGAAGCTAAGCAGAATGCAATTCATTGGTGTAGTTAATGTAACAGGTATTGTCACACCAAATTTATTTATTTTCCGTCTATGATAAATATTTATTTGCTTGGTGTATACATATATTGAACGTTACTTTATTTGTTATAGGAAACACAAGACAAATTTGACAGGCCTTAAGTGATAGAGATTCTGCCATGAAAAATAGGGGGCTGGAGTGGCTTTCGCTACGGAATGTGGGACTAAGGATCAAGATGAAAATGTGGTAGTGTCAGCCATGAAGAAAAATAAGATTGAGGTGGTCTGAGGCATAACGTTTCCGTTTCGTTAATAAAAAAACAAATACCTGCAAGAAAAATGGGTTCTTGTAACCCGTGTAACACGATCGAGAGAAAATCAGGACTGGGACTTCTATAAGGAATGCTTCAGAGTATACAAAATGGAAAAAAGGAAGGTACAAAGCAATTTGTGGAGGCGCTTCTGTGGCAGAATGGAAGAGGTCTCGGAAACCTAGTGCTTTAGAAAAATTCTTTATACCAGTCCAGCTGTTTCAAGCTATTTGATAAAACCGGGTGGTGAATGGATGGTTTCTAGTAAAGACGACCCTTGATCTGTTGATGGAAACTCACTTCACCGGAGTGAGGATATGTCGACTGTGGAACCTTCGGATTACTGCGGGTCTAGGGGTCGCGTACAGAAGATATTCTGAACACACGGAAGATAAAATGGGCTCTTAAAGGGTTTAATCCCTTTACGTCAGCTGGTCCGGATGGGATTGCACCAGCAGAAATTCAGAAGAACTCGGACATCTTGCTTCCCTAGTTGAAAGTTATTTTCAAAGGGTGTGGGATACGGCATTACACACCCTGGTTCGGGGAATTGAGGTCGCTGGATTTCAAGAATTCTCGTTGGTGGTGTTCCTCGATATCAAGGGCGCTTTCAACAACGTGAAGATGGAGGCAATTATGGAAGGATTGTTGCCACTTTAGATTGAAGACCGAGTAACCATGTTAATTAATCACTTACTAGGTAGCAGAAGGGTTATAGTGGAGATGGGGGAAGCTTCCGTCAAAAGGCGGGTTATTCGGAGAACACCACAGGGAGGCGTCCTCTCCCCTTATTTGGAATGTAGTAATCAATAGACTACTATTGGAATTGGAGGGGGAAGGAATAGGTGTGGTTGCTTATGCCCTTTGACATAGCGACAGCTGTCTCGGGTAAGCACCTAGGTACAACCAGGGATGTGATGCAGAATGCGTTATCAATCACTCTGGTTAGGCCAGCAGATTTGGGTTGGAGATTAATCCATTTAAAACAGAACTGGTCCTTTTTACTAGGAGATATAAAATTCCGGCAATAGTTCAATAGTTCCACCAAGTCTGAATGGTACTATGCTGGTTCTTAATGATAAGGCGAGATTCCTAGGGATTCTTCTGGACAGTAAGCTCAGTTGAAGCCAAACAAGATAGAAAGAGTGAACAAGACCACCGTGGTACTCTACTCTTGTATAAATGTCATCGGGAAGAAATAGGGCTTGAAACCGGAGCTAGTGCATTGGCTCTATACACGGCAGTTGTAAGGCTCGTACTGCTGTATAGTGTGAGTATATGGTGATCAGCTGTGGATAAATCATAAGAACATGATGGCAAAGATGCAGAGGGCAGCCTGTTTGCTCATTAGTGGGGCGCTGAAAACGACCCCTACTACTTGCTTAGCAGCCATCCTGCACCTCCCGTTGGATATTAACGATAAGCAAAGGGTGGTCAATACGGCCGCCCGGCTATCAGCGACTTCGGGGTGGAAGTGCGTGCAAAAAGGGCACTAGTCTGCGAGGCATGACCTGGTGAATTTGGACTATATAACACCCCTGAGGTACTTTGACAAGCGTTTTAAGGTGATTCTCCCCTCTAGGGAGGATTGCAAGAGTGGCCTCATCATGGAAACCGGGACAGTTAAATTCTTCATCGACGCCTCCAAGCTCAATGGCAGAGTAGGAGTTGGTGTGTTCTGTGGCGAATTAAACGTAAGTTTGTCTTCGTCTACCTGATTATTTCAGCGTGTACCAGGCTGAAGTTATAGCTATTGAAAAGTTCATGAACTGGCTGAAGCATAGTGTAGTATCGTTGACTGATATTACTATCTATGTTGACAGTCGGGCGGCTCTTCCTTCACTGTATTCAGTTTCCCTGGCGTCAAAGGTGGCGTTGGATTGTCACATATCTTAACGAGATGAGTGAATTATTCAATATCCAGTTGATATGAGTCCTAGAATGTGTAGGAAGGCCTATGTCTGTACTGAAAGCAGCAAGCCATAGGAAAGCAGTTGCCCCGGCAAATGCTAGGTGGCTCGCCAGTACGACTGGTAGGGTTGCGAAGCAAGTATGTATTTCGATTCATTGAGCCCAGATACGCCACATTTTTGTCCATTTTATGATTTTGTCAGATGCTTCTTGGAGTTTCGTTGTCGATTCCTCGATAGTGTCTGCTACTGAGAGAACTGCAGTGTCATCAGCAAGTGTTGCAATGGTAACATCGTTTAATTGAGGTAAATCTCTGGTGTAGAGCAGGCAAATAATAGGTCCCAAAACACTACCCTGCGGGACTCCTGCTGAAATCTTTTTTAGCTCGGAATATTCATCTTCATATTTCACCCTAAAGTGGCGATTCTCTATGTATGATTTTAAAATCATATAATATTGTTTTGGTAAATCTCTATGTAGTTTGAAGAGTAAACCTCTGTGCCACACCTTATCGAAGGCCTGCGCCACATCTAAGAAGACACTAGAACAAACCTTTTTCCTTTCTAATGTATTCTCAATGACATCTGTAAGCCTATGAACCTGCTCAATATTTGAGTGTTTCTCTCTGAAACCAAACTGATATTCTGGGATAAGGTTTCTTTGTTCTATGGTTCTTTTCAATATTTTGAGCAACAGCCTCTCAAACAATTTCGCTAGTGTTGGTAGAAGTGAAATTGGCCGTTAAGATTTTCTATCATTCGGTGGCTTGCCCGGTTTCGGAATCATTATTACTTCTGCTACTTTCCACTGCATTGGCACATGCATTTTCCTGAAAATCGCATCGATTATGTGCAACCGTTTTCAGGCAGCTCCTTCATTATTTGCCCTGTTATCAGATCATAACCAGGAGCTTTCTTTACTTTTATGTTTTTAATTTCAGCTTTTAGTTCTTTTAATGTTACAGGCCTGATCTCTTCAAAATCAGATATTCTGGGCGTATCAGCAGTGTTTTCGTCATTGGTCTGCTGACCTAGAGGTTGAAATGTTACTTCAAGATGTTCAGCAAACAGGTCAGCTTTATCTTTCGCACTCCTAGCCCATTTCCTATCGTTTATTTTGATTGGGGGGATCTGTGTTTTTGGTCGTTTTAACCCTTTTGTTGCTTTCCAGATTGAATAGTCGGTATCTTTAGTTGGAGCTAGGGAACAAAGGTATTTTCCAATTGATTCATTTTTCACTTTTTTTATGAGTGCCTTAAGTTTGATGCACGAGTTGTTTAAGGTGGTTTTATCTCGCAACGCACGCGTAGTCTGCCATTTTTTTCGGGCTTTTCGTTTCTCCTGCACTAGTTCTCTTACTTCTATTGGGTAAATAACGGAGTTTTCTTTCCTGGATGATAATTTGGGGGTGCATTCCTAAGCCGACCATTGTATCACACCAAGGAGCTTGTCTAGTTCTTCTTCTATTTCATTTTCACTTTTGATTGGCACCTGAAGTTCTATTTTTTCCTCTACTAACTGCCTAAACAGTTCCCAATTTGTTTTGTTCTTTGTGAGCTGTGGTGAATTGTTTTTTTCTATTACATTTTTACTAACCGTCATAATAACAGGAGAATGATCAGATGTTAGACTTTCACCATTTTCTAAGAAGATGTAGCGATCCGATATGCCTTTAGTGATGTAGAAATCTATTAGATCTGGGATTTCGTTAGGATCAGTTGGCCAGTACGTTGGTTTCCCTCCTGACTAAAATTTACAGTTTGAGTATTGGTCAGCTGCAAGTAACTCTTTGCCTTTTGGAGAGGTTAATCTTGAACCCTAGAAGGTATTTTTTGCATTAAATTCACTTCCAATAATGAAGTTACTTCCTAATTTCTAGAACAAGTTAATCTAGTCTTCTTTCTTTAGGTTCTACCGTGGGGGCAATATATACTAGATATATTACAGGTGTTGTGATAACCAAATTTAACCGTCACGGTGGTTACTTGCATGGATTCTTTTTCTATTTTTAATTCTTCATGATGTTTGATATTATCCCTAATAAATATAGCTGACCCTCCTCTTGCTCATTCTGCGGGGTGAGTGGTATGGTAACAAGTATACGTCCCGATTGATACATAGGAGCTGCTGGTAAAATGTGTTTCTGATATTTAGCATATATCAATTTCCTCGGTTTTTAAAAATAGTTCTAATTCTGCTAGGTGTTAATCTTGCGTTCTATATAACTATTCTTAATGAGAAGTTTTGATGTCTGGTTTCTGTTCCAGAATTATGAATTGAACTATGTATTGCAGACATTATTTATTTTTAGCTATTTTGGAACTTGGTATTTCCAGCAGATTGAGTCGAACCAGAATTACCTTCTTTAGTTTATTCTCTTTCTGAAGGCTATTTAAAATTGCTTGGACAGTGTTTCTGAAATTTTCGGTATAGTTGGTCTCATTTACTTTCGAAATTGAAGAGGCCTGCGCTTATGTATAATTCTTCCTACGCATAGATGCTTCATTTCTTGCTCGATCCTTGTTCGGATGACTTCAAGGGGGTTTGCGTGCATGATCCCTCATTTTCTGTAGCAGCTTGGCGACCTCACATCCTCGGTAACTGGCTGGATGCTGCCCATTACAATTTATACATTATGCTGGTTCTTCTTTAAGTAGTTTGCAAGTTTATGTTGGGTGCTTTCCAGCACATTTCACACATCTTGTACTGCATTTTGTAACAGCTTTGATCTTTACTCGCATGTTGAGTATGCCAGTTATATTGTAAATTTTTTCTATTTGTTCGGATTTATCAAACGTTAGCATAAACAGGGGAAGCCCTCTTTTTGAAACGGGTTCTAGTCGGTTCTCCCCGCTACATCTCTCGTTTTAATAATGTTCATGGCATCAAGGATTTTAAATCCTTTATTTTCTAGATCCTCCATTATTGAATTAATTTCACAGGGACGACCGTTTTTATTTTCGTACGTGTACCACTGATATTTTTCCGTATTCAGCTTGACAAGTTTCTGTATGCGTTTGGATTTGAAGTGTTAATCTTCCATACATTATTGTTCAGAGCAGTAATTTTATACTCTTGTTCCGTAACATCAGCCATTGACACAGTCCTTGAAGGTGAAAAACGAGGTAAATATGGCAATGGTACGCGACGAAATGAAACTAGAAACTATATTACGTTGATTTCCCGAGTGGAAAGCCTTTACTGTCGTCAGAATACCGTTTATATATAGCGGAAAAATATTACAGATCTTCGTAGGGACTACACAGCTGAAATGACAGTAATCTTTATTTTGTAAAATATGTACAGTACGATTTTAAAACGGAATTTACTATATCCTTCTTCGTTCCAAAGAAGGATCAATGCGAAGATTGCACGATCTATAACAACAGCAATGAAATCGAACAGCAGTAGCTGGAAAGCTTCACTGAAAATCTCACTCTTGAAAGGGATCTGAGCCAGCAAGCTACACTTCCATACCCACAAGGAAATACTTCGGATTCTACTATGTGTCCAAGCTCTCGGTATATAACTTTTTACATTTTATTCTGATAACTGTTGTGGACAATAAAAAAATTAGGGCAACAGAATAATCCCCACATATTACATGTCGTTCTATACGAATTTGTAAATTAGAACCTAGATCATCTTTCTCCATTTTATCTACAATGAGACAATAAATGATGGTGTTGTATTGGATTGATCTATGAGTTTAACTACTTTACTTGCGTAAGCTCTTGCCACAATATTTCATTCGAACGATAAACATCCGATTGTGAAAAAACGAATTACAACAATTTATTAGGTGGCATTATATAAATAGCCTAGCATAGGTAATTAATGTAATCTCATCAAGTAATAAGTCGTGAAACTGGTAAATCCGATTCATCATTGGCGCCTAACAGTACTCCATTTCTATATCTGATTACAATAAATCAAAGGTGTGATCGTAACAATCACTACTGTAAACAAATATCTTCCTTGCTTAATAACAAATATCAGAAAAACCCTATAGCTAATATATCCATAATTTACTACACCATTTCATTTGTTTTCAGTGTTTTCTTTACTACAATCTACGTACAAGAGAGGCTACAGATAATTCGTCGTTTATTGTATGTATATGGGTTTTATATTTTTATATCACAAAACCAACCGAATAAAGTTGAAAATGTGTACATTTTTCTTGTTTTCTTCTTCGTTTTCATTTTTTACTTAATTTCATTTAGTTTTATCGTGTCTTTTATTTATTTATTTATTATTTTTGTAGTTTTATTGTTTTTTATTCGTCTACACTACATTTAATAATGACACGAATAGGATATTGTAAATATGCTTCTTTTTCATTTTTTTACATTTTATAATTTTTTTTTGTTTTCGTTGAGTAGTGTGTGTCGTATGTGTATGTATATATTATTATAATAGATATAATTATGTATATATTATTATAATTATTATAATAGATATAGAAGTGGAATTACAGTAATACAATTAATTTTAACATATAGAAAAAATTGAAGAAACAAAAAATATTTATATACGACGATACACATAAAAGAGAAAACACACAATGATTATCGATTTGATATATTTATAATTCTACTCCATTCCATTTATAAAATTTCATTTACTTCTTAAATTTTAATTGATTGTTAGAGTTTTTATAAGGCAAAAAAGGAAGCATTACGAAATTATACGCTACACATATTTTGCATGGTATCAGTTGTTTTGTTATCTGTATAAGAAAGGTGACCATTTAGATAACGATCGCGATAAAGGGTACAATTATATTGCTATTAACGCGCTTACAATCATATATAATTATCTGGAATTGGGTGGTTTTGTTTCATAAATTAATTGTATAAATGCATTTATAGTTTAGAGAACAAAGAAAATGATTTTTAGATATTATTAATCGATGATATGATTAATTATATTGTTCATAAAAATCAGAAAAAGATTTATTAATTTAATGACGTAATTAAACACGAGACATCGTGTAAAAACATGTTTCCACATACATATATTGTAGACTTGTGTTTCCGATACACGCACACATACACAAACTATTGTAGTAACAGAATCAATTCGCACTTTTTTTATAGAGGGAATTGTGTGTTTACGTCATGTTTTTTTTTATTAAGAAGGATAAAAGCAAAGATGAAAAATTCTTATGGCGGGATATTACGATTTGTTTATTAAAAATTAGACGTGCGTACAAAATTAACAAATTTTTACTACAATAGGGTGTCAATTTTGAGACATAAACCTATACATAGATATGATATATGTGTGTTGTTGTTTGACAATTTTGTACATGTGTACATAAATGATGAATGATAATTTTTTTTTAGTTTCAAGACCATTTACAAAAAGGTGATCATATTATAAATATAAGTTACAAGTAGTCTTGTCAATCGTTGTTAGTACATTTCAAGTAGCGTGGGATTCTATCGTCTGTAAGTAATATGTACAGTTGTCGTCATTAAAATAGCAGTGTAACTATCACAATTAAAACAATTATGATTTACAGTGTTGAATTACTAAAACTTTCCAACACCAATAGGAAATGCATGAGTCATTTCTGTAGCAATCATTAGATAATACGCATTTTAAAAAACAATTGACTGGTTATATATTATATTAGAGTTTTTGAACGTGAAAGTGATTGATGTTCTACATTGAAATATCAGTGTTAATATTTCACTTAATATATATCGTTTTTATTTTATTAAAAAACTTTTATTTTGTTAGAATTTTATAAAATAAAAGTAAATAAATAAATAAATGTTATAAATTAAAAAAATCTGTATAATTTAATGTATTTTTCAAAAAAGTTGGGCGTGCTGCACATTGTTCATATGAACAAACGCAATAAAATTTAAAGAACATCCAGAAACGCGAGGCGGCAAGCGTAAAACATCGGCCAAAGAAGATCAAAACATTGTTCGATTTTGTAAAAAATAATCTTTTGCTTCAGTTAAAAAATAAAAAATGAATTGAACTTAACAGTGAATCACTCTTCAATTGAGAGACGACTCAAAGAAAATCAATTGAAAGCTCACAGTCCAAGAAAGGTACCAATGCTCTCTTAAAAATATATCGCGAAAAGGATAGATTTTGCGAAACAACATCTATCATAGCCCATTACTAAATGGTGAAACATTTTATGGTCAGACGAGAGTAAGATAGTTTTGTATGGTGGAAGAGGCTCTCGTATGTTCGTACAACGCCCGCGGAATTACCGAACACGATCGTAAATATACTGTAAAAACAGTGAAACATGGCGGGCCTAGTATCATGATTTGGGCCGCTTTCTCATATTATGGGGTGGGAGCCATACATTGTATCAAAGGGATAATGGACCAACATAAATATGTAAATATTCTGCAAAATATCATGCTGCCCTATGCTGAAGATGAGATGCCTTTAATATGGTCATTTCAACAAGATAATGACCCCAAACACACTAGTAAAAAGGCTAAAGAGTGGTTTAGGGTCAATAAAATTAATGTAATTGAGTGACCAGCTCAGTCGCCGGACCTTAACCCCATTGAAAATTTATGGGGGATGTAAAACACGCGGTTGCTGAAGTAAACCCGACAAATAAAAAGCAGCTATGGGAAGTTGTGAAACATAGTTGAGAAAATATTCCAATGAAGCGATGTCAGAATTTGGTGAATTCTATGGGCCGTCAATGTCAAGCCGTTTTGAAAAATAAAGGCTTCGCAACTAAATACTAACGACCTACAACTTAAATTTAGAAAAAATGTTTCTTTATTTCTTTTTTGTTTTTTTATTTGTTGTTCTTTATACGACATTTTTGCTGGTCGCACTGCCATTTTGTTTAAAGCTATTTTCATTTAGTTTTTGTATTAAAAAAAAAATTACAAACAAAATAAATGAAATTCTTGTTGTTTTGAATTATTCACCAAATAAATAATTACATGAAGTAAATAATGTTTTAATATTAAACTAAAACGCAAGAAATTTGTACTGTAGAGATTTTTGTTGCTACCACTGCTATTTTCATGATGACAGCTGTAAATACATTTTTCTTGAAATTTTAAAAACGATCTGATGGTTTTAAAGGAATTACTGATTCTCTAAACGAGTTTTATGGTTTAAAGCGCAACACAAAAAGGAAGTGGAACATTGTAAATTCCTTCCTAGTCAGCGATATCCCAACTCTTTTAAGCCGTCTAAAAATTTGTCGAACCCTGCAAAACATTCGCCTGTTTCGGCGATAAACCTCCACGTTTGACCTGATGCGCTTACCACCAAATTATTTTTACTAAAATTCGCAGGGCGCCAATCCTGGGGAAGATGCATTACGCAACAATTTGTGACGTAATTGAACTAGTTTTACCCAATTGCTTGCGGTTTACCCTATTGCTTGCGGTAGTGTACGTGTTGCGTTGTTATAGTGCAATAGGAATGAACAGTCGACGCCAAACATCGATGGCGTACATCAAAGCTAAATTTCAATAAATAATTTAAGAAAAAGTTTTTTAGCATTATTCGTCTCAAATGGACACAATGATGTCCGGAAAATATAAACTTAGGCTTTAATATTTGAAGATCAATTACATCGCATCATACTTAATTTGAACTTTTTAAATATTTTAGAAATTTACTTGGTTGTTTTAAATCTTGAAAGTCCTTAATTTCGTTAGGAAGGGCATGCTAACAGGCCTTTGTAAAGAGTATTACTATTTCTTGCGTTTGTATTGAAAAAATTGCGCAAACGAGATCGATGTCTCGTTTCGTACAAGGGTACATCAGAGATTTGAAGAATAGGCCGATTGATTTATTATTACTAATACATTGTTCGAAATAGAGTATTTTTTGAGCCTTAGTTATGGTATTGTTCCGAATAGTGGTGTTAACCCTTGTGTCTATACCCCAAAAATTATTCACACTTGTTATCGAATAATTTTGTATTTGACAGTGTGTTACTGCCTTTATTATTTTAATATAGTATTTTTAATGTGAGAAAACGGAAATAAAATGCAAAATGGGAATTCCCTTAATGTTAGTAAAAGAAAAAGAAAAATAAATCATTTTGAAACTAAGGAAATTATAGCATGTAGTTAGTTATTGGTATTCAAATGGAAAGGTTGGTTGCGAAGATTAACAAGCCTATTAGTAAAACCTATTTTTAAGAGCATATTTTTGGTTGCCCTAGTTATTATATTTTGTAAGTTCTAGAAATAATGTTTTTGGGAAGGACGAACAAGATTCGCTCAGTATACGCCGTTCAAACCGGCAAAATATGGGATCCAAGTATGGTGGGTTTGTGATACTGCCAACTCTTATCCAATAACCGGGCAGATCTATACTGGAAAGCAACTATCAGGCCAGAAAACCAATCAAGGAGAGTGGGTTGTAAAGGACTTGTGCGCTTGCTTCAAAGGATCTGGGAGAAATATAGTAACGGACAATTTATTTACAATTTATTTAGTCATTATAAAAACCCTATGTTCCAAAATAAATGTTGCCATCCAGATCTCGGGAAATCTATTCTTCTATACACATTTGAATTCAGCGATGATAATGTCACCTTTTCTTCGTATGTCCCTAAAAAATTAAAAGTATGATTATTATCTACACAACATTATATGGATACCGTAATCGGAGACAAACGGAAACCCGAAATTATCCATTACTAAAATTGTAAGAAAGGTGGAGTAGATAATATGGACAACCTGGTCACGCCTTATTCAACCAAACAAAACACACAATCGACGAGAATTTTTGAAAGATTTAGTGCTAAATCGATCAACCCTACCAAATTTATATATAGAAATTTTAATTCACGCTCAGGGATAGAATGCGTACTTGGCAAACTGCTCTATGCACCAATGCCAAACCAAGAATTGACAACGTCTGGAATACTTAATGTGTTGCGCGACACGACAACGGTGGCCGAATTCCAAAAGTTGGAAAATGCTGGATTTGTTTGTCTTCGGATCCCAAAAGACGATGGAATTCACGAAAATCCTGTAGTGTCTGTAGAAGACCAGTATGTGTTGAACACATGAACACTCAAATTAAATGTTCTAAGTGTTAATAATTTTAACATTTTTTGTAAATGTTTACCAGTCTAACTCTGAAATTCAAAAAGTAATGAGCATTTTAAATCGCAATGACCACCCGGGTGGCATGGAGAGGTTGTATATGTATTTTAGCTTTTAGGAGCTAAAGCAAGAGCTTCTAAGGAGCTCTGAGATAGAATCTGTTTAAGTCTTCTAATCGTAGAAATACATAAACGGATTCTAGACTTCAACTCAACATGATTCCATTTTGTTTTTGTGTGTAGCAATAAACCTAGGTACTTACAGCATTCGCATCTTTATAGTGAAACTCCCGCATAAGAGATAACTTTCTGATACTGCTTACAGATAATTTTTTTATTAGTAAATATCATGAACTTGGTTTTCCGTAAATTTTACAACCTGTAGTTTGTTCTCTTTGGGATACAGGTTTAGCACTCAAATCGTGACCATCGTCTTGTACAGACGTATTTATTTTTTACTAGCAAATCCAAATCTATTTGCATCTCTTCACAAAAATACTTTACAAATCTATATTTCTGTACTTGAGCACCGCATGATCGGTTATAACTGGATTGATTCCAGTAAATGTTGAAAAGAAATGGTCCCTGTATGGAGCCCTGAGGTATGTGTAATTGCTTTCTGCAAGATATATAAGGTATGATCGCGACTCAAGATGCAGAGAATGAAGCCTGGCGAACAATATAATATCATCATGGTTTACCGAACCAAATAGCTTCCTTAGGTTCAGAAACAGACATTCTTCAATACCGCCTTAAAGATGATACACAAAAGCAAGAGACTCGTCAGTTCTGCCACAAACCCGAACAAATCACTCTAGATTTCTATTGTGATGCTATTTTTATTTAAAAATATTTTTAAATACAAAGCAGTGACCGTAATATGTGAATTAATAAAGGAAGCTCCCCTATATTTTGAATCTCCAATAAGCTTCGCAAAGTTTAGGTTAGAAGACACTTCATTGTGAGAAAAATCTGGCCGTCAGTTTAATCACATGAGTGATTTGCTCGAGCGTAACTCGGAGGCGTAGTTCGATTGTTTTTTTGATTTGCCCGAGTCTTGGTTGGGCGAAGCTTGTTTTATGACTTGAAAAAAATTGAAAAAAACATTGTAGGTATTCAGATTACTTGGTAATTATTTTCTAAAGGAATAGAAAAAAAACTGATAATTTATGGACACACTTTCTCGAAAAAAGCCGTAACATAAGTGGTTAAACCATCTTGAAGCAATAGGAAAGATATCAAAAGTTGGAAAATTGGTACAACCATGAAATGGAAAGAATCTATCCTTGCAAAGAAGTGGATAATGCAGTCGCTAAGTGGCAATGTTGAACTAAACCCCTATCTTTCGAGTTAAAAAAAACTATTTTCCTTCCGGGCTTGGTTCAAGCATTATGCGCATCTAAAACCCACCCAAACCCCAGGACCTCCATCATGATTAGTGAAATCATCGCCAATTTTATTTAAAAAATTTCATAATGCTAAACATTTCCATAACGTTGGTCGTGATTTTACTCAACATGTTCGCAACTGTTGGGTTTTTTGAAAGTGCCCAATATTACAACTGTACATGTTTTCTTGATTCGCTGTACATTTTTTCTTGATTGTTTCTTTATTTCACCTACGAGGTTTCTATCACTAAGTCCGTAAAAGGTTGTCGTGTCTAATATACCATGGGGTATTGAGAATGCCACGCAGCACTTTATTTTGAAAGTAATGGACGATTTCAGGAAACCCAACAGTTGGGAACATGATGAATAAAATACCGGCGTACGTTATGAAAATGTTTTGCTCTATGAAATTTTGAATTCAAATTAGCGATGATTTTCCTAATCATAATAGGAGACCTAAAAACATCATTTGTACATTTGTCTTCTGGTACATTTGTCTTTTTCTTTGGTCTTCTTGGAAAAGTTTTTCATGTACTAAATTTTACTTTAATAAAATGCGTCATTTTTTAGTCTAGGATACTCACTCATGTTAATTGCATTTTGCAGCTTGTTTGTAGCTTCCGATATATATTGTTCCATTGATAGTATAGCTGAATCGTCTGCAAATGTTGATACAATAGTACCTTTTGAATATTCGGCAAACCCCTTGTTACAACATTATAGGTCCAACTACGCTACACGTCTTGTGGGTATACCTGATGACATTTTCGTTAATTCAGAGTAATTTGACTCGAAGGGATTGATCTGCAATGTACAAGGCTAAAATTGCTTAGGCAGGTCTCGGTGCAGTACAAATTCAAGCTTTTGGTGAGAAACTTTACCGAAAGCTTGAGCTATTTTAGATTGCTTACCTGGTTTAGGATCCATAATTACTTCAGCCACCTTCCACTGAATTGAAACATATATTACTCTGAATGCCTTTGACTTAGTGCACTTGATACGCCGAAATTTATTTTCAATCCAATACATTAGAATTTATAAAATTACGTATTTTAGAAAAGCGTTGAAGCTCGAGCGTTAGTTTGTTAGAACTAATTTTATATGCAAGTCTCAAGATACTTATTCCAAAACCTTCCAGACATAAACAAATAGCCATCCACAATTAACAACACAATCGTTCAAGAGTAAATCTTACTGATGGATAAAACATTCTATACTGAAAGCTGGACACAAAACACTAATTAACGGATACTATTAAGATTGGAAAGACTACTATTATAGCCCGAAAAAAGGAGCGTTGAGGATTAAGTAAGCTAGCCCTATTGTGGAAGTAGGGGGGCTTCCTTTAAGAGCCCCTGTTGATATAAAGCTCTCATTTAATAACAGTGGACGGTACCTTCAATATGTATTGTAACCTCGTAAATAAATAAAACAATTATTTATGACTATCCATCTATAACTGAAACTTCTCAATAATTCTCAAAAATTATGTTAATATTGCGTGATGTGTAAGAGGTTTTGGTTAAAATAGTTCGCCTTTTTTCCGCTGGTCGGTTCTTCCACTGAATTATGGAATAGTGAATCCATATCTATAATCAAGATTTGTTCAATTTTTTATAGATGGGTGCAAGCTAATTAGGCGGCACATTAAGAACAGGAGTCTTCTATGATCCACTGAATGTAAATATTCTTATTCGTCTCGCTGATTACTTTGGAACGTGCAAAGCGCAAGTAGCAGTGAATGAACATTATCACGACATAATACACCCAGTACTTTAATTTCTCTACGAAGATTAAGGACCATCATGTGGTGAATTCATCAGTACACTGACTTTTTGAAGGGTATATAAGAAGACTGGGTCATTTATTAAATGACTTATGTAAAAGCTGCAAGGATTAGGTAGAAGATAAGATTAGTCTCTTTTCACGATTCGTGTTCGTGATTACCTCACAGTTGGCACAATCACTTCGGTAAATGGACACTGGTAACATTACATCTACAAACTCTACTACCTCAATTGAGGAGGATAATTCTGTGATACCACTTACACAACAGACTGCAATCGGTCTGAGTGCGCGGAAGTAGCTATTACAACCGACCCAATTCATTAGGATAACCAATAAGATCGAAAGATCGAAAATTTCATAAAATTGCTACGAGGGATTTCCAATAAGTTCGGTAAATTTATATGAAATAACGGTAATAGAAATTTCTGTTTGTGTTTTTTTATTTCTCTATTTCATTTTAATGAACGTGTTTTGAAAATTTCAAAAAATGGAAATTATTGAACATTAGGATGTGATTTTAATTTGAAAGATAAACGCAATGTTGCATACGAAATAACTGATAGGTGGTACTCGGAAGAAGTGTCTCGTTTTTTGCACCGGTCTGAACGTAAATTTTTCGATATCCATCAATAATTTAAGCTAGAAGAAGGTTTCTAAAGACTGAAATGTAATCAGCCCCTGGGAATTGAATCAAATTCGTACGATTCTCATCTAAATTCGAACGTCCCTTAAGCTAGCAGAACCCATACAGCAGAACATTACGAAATAGTATGGAAAATTATAGGCTAATTAAATGCCGCGTTAAAAAATTTTGGGCTTCACCCCCTCCAACTAAAACGCGGGTTCTGCTAGCTTTAGAAAAAGTTAGCAGAACCCATATCAAAAACTGATTTAAAAACAATTGGAAAATTAAAGGATAATTTTAGGCAAATTAAATGCCCTATTTAAATTTTTTTATTCTGCTTGATCTAGAAAATGCAAAAAGCTTTATCATTTCAAAGCTAGCAGAACGCAAAGCGAAAATCGGACCAAAACCGAAATTAGAACGCAAAACAAGGTCCCTTCATAAACAAATAATTTTAGGCTCACTATGGGCCATTCAAATGCCCTATTGAAAAATTTTGGGCTCCACTCGTTTTTGACCAGACAATAGGTCATTTAATCTCTAATGATGTCTCAAACTCTCTAATGATGATTTTCTGTCAATATTTCCTTCAAGTAGTATTCATACGACGGATAAAAATCCCGGATTTTTGTATCCCATTGTTTTAACCAATTACATCACGTAAATTATACAATAGACACGCCTATTTTCATACAAAAGAGTTGAAAAAAATTGAAAAAAAATCTCGGATGGAAAAATCCGAGATTTCTATCCGTCGTATGAATTCGACTTCACTTTATTGATGTTAACTTCAGTTGAGGCCGATCAGGGCTAGGCAAATCTTCCACCACATCTCGACCCCTTTTGAATGCATAGTACCACTCAAATGCACGAGTTTTTGATTAATTCGATGCGCCATAAGCTTTCGGTAACATTTTCAGCGATTCGGCAATCGAAATTCCATTTGAAATTCTAAATTTGAGATCAATTCTTTGTTCGATATTCTTCGAAATCGTAAAACACACTTGAGATGTACAGACAAAATAGAGGACTGTATACAAATTGTATAACAGATTGCAGTCAAAGTTCACGTTAAGATAGAGGACAGTGCTAACAGTAATTTAGCGACAGAAATATTTTTACAATCTTGTTAAACGAACTTTTTATATGATCATTTGCCGTCACTTTTTTGACAGAATGTAGAAGCAAAAAATTTTAGAATTTTAAAAATTATTAATTTTAAAACTTTATTTTCTTTTTTGTAGATTAGCATTGAGAAATAAATTTTTGAACTTCCGTGTAATTTTTTTATTGCCTGGCTAAAATCAACGTACTCTACGAAATGTTCCTCTTCTGGACATATTGCTATGTAGTTGCACTATCATCAATCGTGTTTATGTGTTTCTTGTATTTCGCATTACATATTAATGTATATTGTTGCTGTTGGAATTTGACTGTTGGTGGAATATCGTTTAGCGAAATCAGTTCCATTTCTGGCGTTCTAATTTTGATTTTGGTCCGATTTTCGATTTGGGTTCTGCTAGCTTTGAAATGATAAAGCATTTTACATTTTCTAGATCGAGCAGAATAAATAAATTTAAATAAGGCATTTAATTAGCCTAAAATTATCCTTTAATTTTCCAATTGTTTTTAAATCAGTTTTTGATATGGGTTCTGCTAACTTTTTCTAAAGCTAGCAGAACCCGCGTTTTAGTTGGAAGGGGTGGAGCCCAAAATTTTTTAACGCGGCATTTAATTAGTCTATAATTAGCCTATAATTATCCATACTATCTTGTAATGTCCTGCTGTATGGGTTCTGCTAGCTTAAGGGACGTTTTTCGTATCGTATTCAGGAAAAAGGCCTCAGTTTAAGTAAACTGACTTGCATTTTTACTTTTCTGTAGCATTTAGCCTAGCCAGATAGGCTAGGTTTTCTTATTTTTATATTAATATTATACTCGTACATTTTATATTTTCAAATTTCAATATTTTGTCAATATTTTTGTTTCAATATGTTTGTTGTAAGTCCCACTTACTTTTTACAGTTACTTTCATCTGGGGGTCTATTATGAAATTTATTCGCTTTCGAAAAATTCTATTCACGGCGAATATTGGTATTATGATTTTTATTTAGCTTTCGGAAAATTAGAAATCGAAAAATTCGCTCTATTATGAAACTTAAAAACAAATTCGATAACGGATTTTATCGAATGTATCATAATACAAAAGTTATTTTAAGTTATATATATATGAAAATTAATTTAAAAAATTATTAATTGAACGAATTTTAATAATTAGATTGACCAAAATGTAAGTTTTAAACTAATTTACTAGAAATAATAAAAAATTTATAATAATAATTTTTTACTATTTATTTTAGGTTTTGACAAAATTTGACGATTCGCTTTATTTCATAATAGCAATATTCGAAGCGTATCGAATAATTAGATATCGAATTTTTCGAAAGCGAATAATGTTTCATAATAGACCCCCTGTTCTTAACTACTTCAAACTTAGAATTTCAGTTAAATCTATTGTGAAATGTTATTTTCTACAACACGAAGCAACATGTTCATTCACAATCATAGGAAACTCCTCTATAACATTTGTAAAAAAATAATTCATTCATTCTCGTATGTTCTCCCTCCTTTTGTACCGTTTTTCTTTACCAACAAAACAAATGAAATTGCTCTAGAATATCGTGTGCATCGGCGCCGAGGAAAAGTACTAAAAAATAACTTTAATCGAAAAAATTATTAATACACTTATAAACCCAAAACAAGAAAACACAAAACATACACAAAATTTTTATTCAAATTCTTCATTCATTTTTTATGAAGGACGTTCTCTGATTGGCAGAATATTAAAAAAAACAACGAAAAAGTACAAAAAAAAAAGAAAATAAACTAACAAAACAAAATCAAATCGTGCAAAGTCGTATTGATATATACATTATGACGTCACGGTACTACAAAGTTTATATATAGACGTGAATTTCTGAAAATTATGTTAGTCTAGTTTACAACGTTGTTATGTTAATGTCTTATATAGATTAACAATAATTTAAATTAATTTATTTAATATAATCATCTCATATATATTTATAATATATTAAATTATTTTGCTATCTCTTTCACATAAAGTAGTGTTTGTGAGTGTGTGTAATAAATTATTCATAATTTTGTGTGTATTTTTTTATTTTAATAAATAAATACGAAGATTAATAATATAATTTCGGGTATTATTCGGGATTTTAAATAAATTAATATTGACATCTTTTAACAATACAAACATGAATATTATTAAAAATAAATAAATAGTGTAATTGTAATTGTGTGTCAGAAAAGATAAAAAGTAAAAAAAAAAAAAAAAAAAAAAAGTTGTGAAACTTGAAAAAAGTATTTAAACAAAATAATCGACGTGGATATTATTTTATGTTTATGTGTGTACGATTGTGAAATATAATTATTTTATGTAAACAGTTATTAATTATTTCACTGTGATTGTGTACTCGTCTATAATATTGTAAGATAAAGTAATAGAAATTTTTTTTTACGACGTAATTTTTTTTAACGCTACTACCATTCATCACCAAATTATGGCTATGGAGGCGCAGCACTTGATTGACATTTCGCTGGCCAAAATAACACAGGCTCGATTCAGTCGAGGTGGTGTGTCACTGCATAAGAATTTGCTGGTTGCCACTGTGCTACAAAAGGCCAAATTTATGTTCATGGAAGAGATATCGCATATGGTTCATCACTATAATCAGTATCGGATCAAAGACGATGAACATAATCTGATGGAACAGAATCATTTGGATAAAAATTTAGAAGACGATTATAGTGAAATTGATATAATGGATAATGATATAGAAAATTTACACGATAATAATAATAATAATAATGAAAGTGGAAATCTAGATAAAAATAGTATACCGTGTCAAACAGCGGGTGTTGCATCCGATTTGGATACACATAATAAAGAAAATCACAAATTGGGTAATCAGTTAGTAAACCAAAAATGGCGACGTAATTCATTGAAACGGCGGAAAGAAATAACTTCTGATATATCATCGTCATTCTCTGACGATGATTGTGACGATGACGTAATCATTAAACGAAATAAATCCGAAACTAATCTATCTACAATAATCGCAGCAACAACCGAAACTATAGAAAATATTTCAAGCGGGAATAATAGTAGTCATGTTAATAATAATAATAATAACAATAGTAGTAGTAGTAATGATGTTTCGTCATTATCGCAGACAACAGCTAATACAACAACACGTACCGTTGACATTGAACGTATCACTTCACTTGTATCGATTTTTAATTTTACAACAACAAATAATAATTGTAGTAATAGTAATACAAGTAATAGTAATAATGTGTGTTCATCTCAAGTAACAAGTAGTGATCGTGAATTAAATAGTAATAATAATATTCCGCAGCATACATATCTTGCTATGACTGTTTGATTAAATTAATTAATTAAATAATTTACACGAAAATATGGGCTCAAAATACAAAACATAAAAGCAATGTCATACGCCTCTGCATTATTAAAAATTGCGGCAATACGCGCGTTTAACTTTAATATACCGCACAGTGAAGCATTTCACTAAAATCGTACATGGCTGTGTTGTAAAAAAAAAATAAAAATAAAAAGAACGCGCCTATTGTTTAAGTCAGAGGTCTATGACCTGTTTTTAAACATAATCTTTTATATATATATTATTTCATCTTCTCTTTACAATTTTTGTTTTCTTTCTTACTTATACGTATCTTAAAGTTTTGTACTTTAAAATAATGCAGATTTTATATTTATTAAAATGTATAAAATAAAACTGAAAATTAGAGATGCCATTTTCTGAAAAATAAAAAAAAAATAAAAAAAAAATGTTATATTGTTAAGAAAAACGACAAAATGTGTTACAATACTTACAATCTTAATAAATTTTTGTTTTATAAACAAGAAAAAGAGAAAAGAAACGGTGAAAAAAAACAAAAAAAAAAATAGTTATATATAGATATTTAAAATATGATAATAGTTGTAATAGTAAAAATCAAATACAATAATATAAATGACAAGTGAAATACTATTTTGCTGCATGGAGAAAAAACTGAACTGTGCACGACAAAAAGAGAAGAAAAAACATTTTTTTAGGTTATTTATAATTTTTTGTTTTTATTTATTTTCAAAACTACACACAAAAATATATTTATATAGTTTTTTTTATAAAAATAGTAAAAAAAATGTGGTGGGAAAAATATAATTTTTTATAACACAATGATTGGTAAAAAAAAATTAAATTAAATTAAATTAAAATATAATTATTGTATATACATATAAATTGTTAGATATGTATGTATAATATACAGTGCGATACAAAAGGTATGATTTCTGTTAATTTACGTGACCTAGGCAATTTATGATTTTACTGTTCAGGCTTAGTCATGAAACCCTATAAAATTGAGCGAATTTGTTGGACGCTCACACCTTTCCCGAACTCTTGTGGGTGAAATTTTTAATTTGGGCATTTGACCTTCTTTTGCTGATTTAGAATATTAATTTAATTAGTGTAATGCTGTTTGAACTTTACAAGGTAGGAGATATGGGTAGACATCTTAATAGTATTGCGTTGTGTCACTTTAAGCCTGTTGGCACGGTCAATAGCGGATTATATTGACGGTCATAGTTTTAATAGAAATATGCAAATGTCATTTTTAAATCGTATAATAGATAGTGAAATGAGAATCTTGTTTAGTAAAACAATTTACTAAATCAATTTTTATTAAGTTTATAATTTGAGCAAGGTTGCAAAACTAAATTTGTAAAATAAAAAAATTCGTATGTATTTAGCCTCTCGTTTGCTAATAATTTATTTGAGTAATTGGATAGTGCAAATTCAGATAATGACGCAGGTAGATGGCGTTAAATAGTGCTCGACAAGATCGATCGATTACAAACCCCACGTTGGGCGCCATTTATGATTTATTATTGCGTTTAATTAGGTTAATTTTAATTGTGTGTGAAATAAGTTTTTTGTTCAATAGTATCATACCATTTGCGTATCACTGTACTCGTATATAATATCTTTCAGTAAATTAATATATGTATTTCATTTTGTTGTTTTGAAGACATTTTTTTTGGACTTTTTTTTCTTCAATTTAATTTTATTTATAACTTGATGATGAAATTTTTGGATAATATTTTGTGTATATACAACATACAGCACACAAAATAAATAAAACAAATTTATTGAAATTCAAGGTAATTTGTTTTTTTGGTTTATAGTAGTGAAATATATGTATATGTAAAAAAGTTGGAGGTAAAATAGACGTTTATATAAAGAAAATGTAAGATTGTACCAAAATGCAATTATTAATGTAGTGTAAATACACGACAGAGTGGGACCAAGTTTAATTCTTCTTACTGTATTTTATTTTGTTTTTATATATTATTTCAATTCGTTACAGTATGAATAGTAAACTGTACAAAACTAACGTTAGTTTAAAAAGATTTTGCGCGATTGTCTATGAACTATTTTGTGTATGTATAAATAATAATATGTTAAATGAGTTCAATTCTTAACGGTTTTTACATTATACATATATTTATACGGATGTGATGTGTAATATATGTTTATATGTTCCTTTAATTATGTTTATGTTATTATTATTATTTATTTAATTAATTAAAAATCCTAAAAAAAACAACCACCTCGCGAAAATTGAACAAAAATTTCATCATCAGGTTTTTTGATTTTATCATGCATCCCGAAAAAATTATAAACAAAATTTTTTAATTAAATAAATAACTGAAAAAAGGCAAATGACTGATGGCTGTATTACGATTTGTTTAAAAAACTATAAAAAATTTGATTTTGTACATAATTTTAATTTAATTTTAATATTTAAAAAGAAATCACTCTTTTTTTGTAAGAGCTGAACAACTTATAATTTTTAGTTAAATTTTTATTTTATTTTTTTTTAAATATTAATTTCTATAAACCTTATATTGTAATTATATACCTATTTTTCATTAGTTTTAATAATATATATATTATTTTAATATTATTTGTAAAAAACAACTTAAATGAATTTATTATTACACAAAAAATGAAAAATAAAAATTTATTTTATAAAAATTATTTATTCGTCTTCTTTTATATATTATTATTGCAACTTGTTTCGTTTTTTATATAATTTTTGGAAAAATATTGATTTGGATGTCGTGGAACCGGTTCTTCAGTGGCCTTCACAGATTATACATGTTTTTAGCACAATTCAATAAATCGCGTCGAAAACATTTTCTTGCTTTAGAAGCGAAATCCTAATATGTATAATGTTTTTCTATATTGATCGATGAGATGGTAACAATACGTTAGTAGTGTGAACTCTATGTACATTAATACGCAGTAAGAAACTACATAATATTCAAGAAACGAGAATGAGGTAGCAAAGCACACAAACACAAAATATGAAAACCAAGGTAAGTAGTATAAAACTTCAAAGGTAAGTTATTTATAATCTTAACTCTATGTAGAGGTGGTGAGCGAAAAAACGAAAGTTTTAACAATTTAACATTAATAACAAATACACCATAAAAATTTCTATTTATTATAAATAGTTATTGAGATATCAATATGAAGCATTATTCAGCAAAATAGAATTAGTGATGGATCTTATTAAAACACATAATGAACAATTCGTATACAGAGAGACCTTAAATATATTAGAGCAAATGGCAGCTGTATATTATGTTGATCGGAGAAATTTAAACCGCAAGTACTTGTAAAATTCACTAAACGCCACCGATTAAATATGTAAATATGCGTTTTGTATTATTAATTTATATAGAAAGTGTTTTTGTTAATTAGCAAATGTTTTTTTTTTCTAAATAAAAACTAATTTTTTATAGATTACAAACAAATGACTTTTTAATTAACAAATGGTTTTTTAATTAATGTGTGTCTGCGGCCCGTCTTGCTCCACCAGAATTACACATAAGTAATATCTGTAAGATAAAATAGAACTTCTGAATTTGATTGGTCCCAAAATTATGTCTCAATTAAACATATATATATCCCTTTTCCGGCCAGGAAAAAACATTTGCTTCAATTTAAATCCAACATGCACAAATGTTTATGTTAATAATGACAGGTTTTAATGTCATTCAGATTTTAACGGATCTTACACCTCTATTCTCTTGGTCCTGTCACTTCTTACGACAATCATTTTTTCATATTCTCTTAGTCGACAATCATCGATTGAAGTGACAACAATGGTATTACGTTAGTCGTTTAAAAAGTTTCATGTTGCCTGAGGTGAGATTTGTAGTCGTGCGAATTTTTTAGGCGATATAAGCATGGAGGGGGACAAAATATAGGTTTAAGATTATTTATTTTGACACGATTTGATTTATTTTTGTTACGTCATTACCGTCGACTAAGAGAATAAAGTTTTATAGACGAAGTGACACAACAATTGTCGCATCGTATGAAACGACACGACTAAGAGAATAGGGGTGTTAGTTAAATCAGAATTCTTTTTGAAGAAAGCATAATAATATATTAAATATTTGGTTTTGATAACATATTAATTATTTTCTTATTATTATAGTTAGTGTTATTTTTCGACGAAAATGATTTAAGTGGTATGCACGTTTTTGTGCATGTTGGTTCAAAGTACATAAAAAAATAAATTTTTGAAATGATCCTCTTTCGTACACAAAGCGGGCTGTAAAAGGGATATAAAGAAAAGCAGTTCTTAAATTTTTCAAATATTTTTGGTTTTGTTTCAAAAGTGAGCAAATTAAATTGGATTTGTTATGAAAAAATATTATTCAAAATCAAATATTCAAAATCTGCATTTATTTTCGTTAAATTTATAAGTTCTGTAATAATCTTTAGTTAAATAATTTCCAAATTCAGGACTATTAACCATGATTTAATTTATTGCTGAACAAAACTATACAAGATGACACTAAAGTAGCTGAAACGAATGGTACCGTTGGATTTCTTGATCAAAACGAAGTTGAGGTTACTGATGTTAAAGAGCTCCCGCTATCAAATTATAGACGTTTAAAGAGGAGCCTTCCAACACAGCAACTTGTATTAAAGAAATCAATATCTTGAGAAATAACCATTTTTGTTGTCAGGTACTTATTTTGGAAATGGCGGTCAATACGGCTATCAGCGACTTCGGGGTGGAAGTGCCTACAAAAAGGGCGCACAACTTTAGCCTAATTCTGTGAGGCATGACCTGGCGATTTTAGACTATATAACCCGTGTTGTGCTTTGGCCAACTTTTTAAGGTGATTCTCCTCCCTCTAGGGAGGACTTAAATTGAAGCATAATGTAATATCGTTAACTTAGCATAATGTAATATAGTCTCTTAACGAGATGAGTGACCATTTCAATATCCAGTTGGTCTGGGTTCCGGGGCATTCTGACGTTGAAGGAAATTGCAGGGCAGACGAGTTTGCGTGGCACGGTACGACTCCAACTAGAACCAAGGTGAGAATGTGTAGGACGGCCTAGGTCTGTGCTGAAAGGAGCAAGCTATAGAGAAACAGTTGGCTTGGGAAATCCTAGATGGATCGCTAGTCCAACTGACAGGGTAGCGAAACAAGTATGGGCTGAGCTGAACTTGAATCGCTCCAAGATCTTAATCACGCTGAGGAAGCGTCCTTAACCCATCTTTCGTCCACTCGACAAACGCTTAATCAGAAACTTTTGTAATGTTACAGTCACAGAAGGTTTGGTGTTTATAAATATCGGTCAAAATTTTGTTTCTGATATAATATGCTTGACTGATATCTTGTTCTGCAAGAGCCTCAAGAATATCTTTTAATTTTGATTCCTTTATTCCTCTAACATCAAATGAGTTTAAAGCGCATTGAATGAAAGAATCAAACGCACAAGTATTTTTATAATAATCATTTTTAAGGCTCCCGTTTTCAAGTAATGGCCAGTTATGAGGCCTCGACTGAGTTTTAGATGATTCGCGTGATTTTAGGTGAGGTTTAGGGTTGTTTGATGTTGTTTTTTCGGTAGGTTTTCAGCCTAATCCCAAAATAGAAAATGACTTGTTTTGAAGTTCTTTGTCATTTGACTGAGAAAGTTTTTTTAGTTTTTTATATTGAAAATTCGAATCACATTTTTTTATGTTTAGTGATAACTTTCTTTTCCAAGTCTCTTCCGCCTTTTCCGATGCGATTAATGACAAATCAACAGGTTTTGATGGCAATTGTAGCGACATTTTTGGTAGTGCCGTTTGAGGGATATTTTAGGAATTTCTGCAACTAGTTGTTTAAATATTGAGCTGTTTCGTAAATGTATCTCTTTTGCAAATCTAAGCGCCTTAGTAGGTATTCTTTTTATAATGGGGCAATCTCTACATCTACGTTCAAGTTCATTAATGATTCTTCTACAAAAAAAAATTAATTTCATGTCCGACAAATGTCTAGAAGAGGCCAGTTCGAACCATTAGTACTGCCGTCTGACCCATACGATTGCATTAAAATTTCTCTAAGAAGTTCATTAAGGATTATTCTACAATAAAAAATAATAGATTTCATGTCTGATAAATGCTTGAAAGAGTCTTTTATATCAAGTTTGATGAAATGTTTTATTTTAATTATTTTTTATCAGCCCTGGCATGTTTTTGCTAAATTTTATTTTGTATACATATTTTAAGTGGATAAATTTTCCACCAAATTTTTTTTGAGCATTTAATTATCGAAATATTGTTCATGCTAACTTTTATTAATTCATATCATATTTCACAATTTTTCGTGCTATCTTGTACTAAAAATGCAATATTCAAGATTCAAAACATGAGTGTTGCCATCGCAAATATCGTGCTAACTTTACGTGCTAGCTTCACAGACATTAAATTTGTTGTTTATATCAACGATCCAACATTCCCAATCCCATCATAATCGGTTATGAATTGATCTGGTTCCATCCCAGGTGGCCATATTTCAATCCAACATACCCAATCCCATCATAATCGATAACCGAAAAATAGAAAATAAAAAAATTGTCCATTAAATCGAGCATCTGTTAAATCGAGGGTTTACTGTATTATTCAAACAGTGAATTGCTCCGATTGGGATTCATCTATATAAGACAAACAAAGCGCTATCGTGCCGCTTTGTATTTTTGGACATAAAATAAAACAAGCGCTATCGCGCTGCTTGGGTTTTTTCGTACTCATTTAGAGAAAGCGCGGTTGTGCTCTTTGTTATTCTTCGACAGTGTTTTTCAAAACCCCTGGGACTCAAACGATTAAGGGAGTTTATGATGTCGGATCCTGTGGTATCACAATGGGCCATAATTTGCCAACTATTCTTGTTTAACCCTTACTGTGTATTGGGGTAATATTGACCCCATATGTTTCTTGTACGATTTTGAAAATTAGAATGACTAAAATCTATTTACTGTGCATGCATAAAGAATGCAAATGTATTGTTCTTCGTTTACTTTCTCGTTATTAGTAATAGAAAAAGAGAGAAAGGCGTTTTGGGACACCTGAGACCAGGACCCGTGATTTTCAAATACTAAAAGAATGAGAAGGTCTAACCACATATCGCTCAAATTTTAACTGCATCACTGTTGGTATTTCAACAATGTATACCAGACACATTGGTAACCGTAATAGTGGCCAGCAGAAAAGTACGGAAGTTCTGTACGATGAACAATATAACACGAAAAGGACATCGGGTGTGGTATGATACTAATTCTGTAAAGATTTATGCTCTTTTCAGAATTTTAATATATGCCGAGGTTCATATAATTTGTGACGAGCGATTAGATGAGCTTTACCACATAGACAACTATCCTTTTTATAGAGCGGTTATGTTACAAGAAGCCCAACAATCATTGCGATTTTTACGGTTTGATAACTACCAAGATAAACCGTTTTAGCGAATATTCGACCACCAAATTAAAAATCGACGAGCGGCTATTGTTAACTCCTGCCAGATGTTCGTTCAGGTAGTAATAAATATTCTGGATATTCGATGCCAAAAATTCCTACCCTTTGAATGCCGAAGTATACGTGGTTCTGTTGATTATTCACTAAATTTTAGTTTATCGAATTCGGCACCATTCTTGAACAAACGCCGAACTATTACCACGGATAGTTTTTTTTGCTAGCTGCATTCTGGCCGAACATTCGAAAAAAACCGTTCTATTGCTATCAGGAGTTGACACAAACCAAATGTTATCTTATAAGACGTATACTTGTCACTTGAAAAACAAATCCAATTGTGTTATTTTTTAACATGGTTGATCTTGCTGGTTGATGTAGCAGCTTAGAACTTGCACAAAAGTGGTAATCCTAAGCTAAATGCGAATCGAAAGCCATCGGAGAGATATTTTTTTTTTGTGAAAGAACAAGCTAGGCAGTTGGTACAGGAAAACGTGCTGCAGCCGATATCCAATCCAGGACTTTTTAAAAAATGTGAAAACCGCGATCAATCTAATTGGATTCAAAATTTTAGATGTAAGTCGTTTTCCAACAACAGAACAAGCGGTGATCTCAGCTGCTAGTAAATGTTCACGATGCCACATGTGCCCTCGATCTATCGATGTTAAAACTAAATCGCAATGCCATTTTTGTAATCAGCCATCATGTTCCGACGCATCAAAATAGAATATATGCCTCATGAATTTATATCTTTAATGAATGTGACTGATTTTATTTATTATTTTGATTTTTAAATTATTAATGATATATATTGATTGAATTTATGAATTGTTTCTTTGAATTAATTTTATTTTTGCAATAGCATTTTGATGAAGGACGAAAAAACAATATCTAATTATTTCTACAAAAAAATTCACCATAACGTATGTGAGGCAGATTGACCCCTGTGCACAGACAACGTCTTGGTAAACTATGCACAGAGTTTGGGTTAAATAAGGTATACAAATTTTGACTATTTAGTTAAAAAGTATTTCAAATTTCAAAAAAGAAAATCTCCATCCTTTTCATTAGCAAACGGTACAAGACATTTTGGAAAATGATAAAATATTAAGAAAAAAAATTTGTGGATGGGTAATTGGACAACAAATCCTAGACTTTTGGTTTAAATTTTTTAAGATTTCATTGATAAATTTGCGATGTATGTGGTTTATGCATAATAGGGTTCCATCACATTTTACAAGAAGTGTACGATCGCAGTTAAAAATTTTGTTTCCATGGCAGTTGATTAGCGGCGGAGGACTTATATAGTACCCGCCAAGATCACTGGATCTAAACCCGTTAAATTTTTACCTCTGGGGCCATTTAACAACTAAATTCACGATTTGTGTGACATGCAGCACTGTCTTGTTGAAACCAAAGATCTTCCAAATCAATTTCATCCACTTTGGCCACAAAAATCCAGTTAACATGCCACGATAGCGCTCACTATTCACTGATACTGTATCTTCACGAACAATTTGACTTACAGCTGTTACTGTGTCACAAGTACGAACTGGATGAAGGTGTTTATATGGTGTACGACCTGTAACTGATCCAGTTTCTTCAAAACGTTCAACAATTTTACGGATTTCAGACTCTGTAGGATATCAATGTTGACCAAAATCATCACGTAATTTACGAAATGTTTTTTTACAGAACGACCATCTTTGTATTTAATTTAGATAGCCAAAGCGCGTTGTTATATTGTATAGTAAATGAACACTTGACTAAAAATGGTATAGTTTTGATTTTTCATTTGTCAAAAAACTAAAAACAGTACTTTTTCTGGTAAAAAATAAAATAAAAAAAGGCTTATATTTCATGTTATATAATTATTTTAAATGTGCGTTAATATTGTGTAACATCTCTTTTTGCTGCTAGAGCTGATTTGATTGGCATTAATGATACTAAATTTTGCAAAAATCTGGGGTAAAAAAATCCAAACCTTCTTCAATCTTAATTTTAATTGTGGAACAGTTTTGGCAGGATTTTTTCTTTTGTTCATTACGCTAAATATTGTTTAGAAAGCCAATCCTAGAAAGCCGATTCAGTACATTAATATTATTTCTTGTTATCCACTTAACCTAGATTTTGTTTTAGTCCTGCTGCAAAATTTATTTTGCATTAAAAGAGGATTTTTCAGAATATTTATTCAAAACTCCTAATTTCCAGCAAAGTTTTAAAAAATAAACTGAACAAATTTTGTTTGAAAATGTGTATTTGCAGACACTTCCAGTGGACCAATTTCAGCAACATAAACTAAAAAAACATTAAGAGATCTCAACTAGAGAAAACTTTAAGTATGAAGTTTCACCTCGACCAGTTGATTCCTCTGGGGTGTACTGAACCAACAACATTTAGTCTGTACGAGACACCACATACACATGAGGTCAAAATTGTTCTTGATTAATATACAAAAAATCGGTTATAAAAATTCATTATTACCGCTTACATTTTGGAAAACTCAATTTGAACCGATATTGTTGAAAATTAAATTTAGAATATTTTAGTTTATTGTTGAATGATGTATTTTTCAAAACATTTGCAAAAAATGAAAAAGTTCCTATGGAAACTGACGCTTCTGGTGGATCGATTTCGGTCAAAATTTACGGAGATCTCCCAGTTTATGGAAAAAGCTTAAGCATGATGTTTCATCTCAATCAATCAATCCGTCTGGGGTGTACAGGGCCGTTTTTTGTCTAAAAATGTCAGTTCCGCTTAAATTTTGGAAATATGATCCGGACCGCTATTGTTGTACATTTAATTTTCTTTTAGTTCAAATCGTTTTTCTCGTAAATGATGTCGTTTTCATAATATTTTCAAAATACGAAAATACTCCTATTCCCTTCCGGTGGACCGATTTCAGCCAAAAATCACTGTGATCTCCCAATTTATGAAAAAAGCATAATTATGTTTTATCCCGATCAGTCAATCCGTCCGGGCTGTAGAGAAGCTATAGATTACATTTAGTCTGTACGACATCACATACACACAGAGATTTTTTAAAATATCGGCGATATAGCGAATGGTAAATCTGCAAAAATCTCGAGGTCAAAATTTTTCACGATTACTATATTTTAGTTTACTACGTAAAACTACTAGGCCAACATTATGGAGTCCATGAATCAATGATACGACTATGGCGATTGGCGGAAAATAAAATAATTCAAGCTGCTGATAAATCCAAAAAAACGCTTGAATAAAGAAAGGTTGGAAAAACAGGGTATACATTATTGTTTCCGTAAATACGATATTTGCAGTCGAATTTTGACATTTGATTTTCATAAAATTCGATTTCGATTTTTTTTTTTGGTTCAGAATAGGGCGAATTTTACGATTTTTGAATTTTACGAAAGCAAAAAATTTCATAATAGGCCTCCAGAATTGGATGATTAACTTATTACAACAGAAGGTGTCATTTGGTGAAATTGGATTACCTGTACATACTATTATTTGAATACCGACTAAAGATAATGATGATATTGCATTTGTAGATTTTACAATTGAATTTGACTGAGTAAGTTCAGTGAAAGCTTCTGTAAATTTACTGGCACTAGATTTGTTACAAAAGTTTCCTAATCAACAGCTCCTTACAATGATCACAAAACCAAAGTATGCTTGCCCTTTTAAACTTTAAAATATTTCCACATTTATACTGAAACCTACTGCATTCCATTTTTATCGTGTTATGCCAAATAACACGTTTAGTTTATATATTTCATACGAGTGTCAAAATCGACACGAGTTGTAGTAAACCTTACTATGTTATAAAAAGCTTTGAAAGGTCAATTTAATAAATGTACAAAGGTGGTGAGTAGGGTGGGCAACACAATGTACATTGTGTTTACACATTGTAATCTACACAGTTGTCGACACGTAATCGTTCACGTAGATTACATAGCGATTTACTGCGTCCCCAACGTCGACAATGTAGACAACGTCAACAACATAATAAATGATATTAAAATCTTAATTTTCTCATGTGATTTTTTCTTTATTTTAGGTTCGTCTGACAAACTTGCTGTCTAGCTATAAGGTAAGCGTCTATTATGTAAGGGGTAAAATCAGTTTTTAGTTTGGTACTAAAACACGTAAATTACACTGTGCTTGAATTGCAAACTTTTTTTTCGTGACAAGCTGGGCACCCGGGGGTAAACCTAATTCGAATATGCTGAATTCAACGGTGCTAGTCCCATTTTAAAGTTAGTCCCCATTTTTGAGATATCGCATTCGACATGTTTTGGCCCTGAGTCAAAATATACCATCATTTTCACGTTGATAGCTCTAGAACCATTAAGATTTTCGTTATGCTTTTCTCAGCAAAGTTGTTGCGCAGGTCAAGACCAACAACTTTGCCGAACATATCAAGACCGAAAAACCACATCTAATTTTTTTTTGCTTTTCATTTCGAAACTATTTAAAAGAAAGTCAACCCTCATGTGAGTGAAGACAAGATATATTAATTTGAGTGATTAACATATTTTTTCCACGTTCGTCCAAGTTGTAACATTTCTAATTTTTAAGTATGATCGTAATCTATACCAATTGAACTAGAAGTTTTCATAAAATTTAAAGTTTTTATTGGGCGTAAAACAAGCAGAAATAAACGACTAAAACTGCCAAAGGTACCCGGGTACCCACGTCACTCACATTAGGGTTAAATCGATTCAGTTGATTTTATGATTATTTTTCCTAAAAAAAATTCCTAAAAAATTAAATTTTTTTTTCTCTTTGACAAAAAAATGGCGTACCGTTGCGATAGTGGATAAAAATCCTGTAGTGACATGTTGTAACTTCAGAATTTTCGATACTATCGAAAATGTCGATAGTATCGTTAAATTGGTATTTCGACCATCATTTTTCTCGATATTTTATCACTATATTTTTTCTCATCGATGCTCAGTGATACACAAATTTTGACATAACAAAAAATGAAATTGTGATGTTATTTTAATTTTTTTATTGAATTAAAAATATGAAATATTTTTTTTATTGAATTTATAATATATATAGCGCCCAAATCGCAGAATCATGTGCCGATCCAGGATAGGTTGCACAAACCGATAATATTTTGAGATTGTAATTGCAAATCTAGAAAAATAATTGGTATACATTAAAAATAACGGTTAATTGATCGAATATAATTAATTTACCAATTGTACATTCAGTGAATGGTTCCCTTTCCGATTCATGAATATGTGCTCCTCGTTGTGCGGTGCAATTAGTAGTACGTGCGTACAATCAAAGCATCCAATTATGCCAGGGTGGCTCGTCTTTTCAAAGAATACTTGTTTGTATTCTTGTTTTTCCCTGACGTCCGGAAATTTTATAAATTTTCGGCATATTGAATTTTCTAAGATGTCAATAATTTCAGTTATGGCTCGTGACACAACAGATTGATCCATCGTGTGAAGCATGATATCACCTTCAGCTGTTCGCTGGTATGATCCAGTTGCCAAAAAATTTAAAACTACCGCCTATTTAGTTTCCAGTAGGATTTTGGTTATCCGTTCGCCTTGGGGAATATGCGGCCTTAATTCATCAATTAAATCTTTAAATATGTCTTTATCAATTCTGAACGATTCAATAAATCTAAAATAAACATAAAATTCCATTACACTATAAAAAAATGAACAATTTAATTGACTCACTTTTTGTCTTCCATATCCATTATGTCGTATCTATCTCTAAGATACCTCCTCTCAACAACATATTCCAAATTTAACTCATCCTCGTCTTAAAAAACATCGCGAGATGAAGCTATAGCCCCAAAAAATCCGCTACAGTCCATTAATAAATTATAAAAAAGCAAAGCACTTAAATTTCAGTTATTTCTTTGACAAGAAAACAAATGGATTCAAAATGTCATTTTAATTCCGAAAAAGTGTTGCCAGCTGTAAATATTTATTATCCATCGAAAAAGTTGTAACATACTATTTGTCGTTATTTTCGATGTGATGTTTATTATCGAAACGAAAAATGTGATAATTACAACATGTCACCACTGGAGTTTTCCATCCCATCGTTTTAACCAATTACATCACGTAAATTATACACGTAAATTAAGAAACATCTGCATCAATATATCAACTGCGTCATCATGTCACTGCGCCATTCAATCGCAGAATCATACGACGGATAAAAAACTCGGATTTTTCTATCCCAGATTATTTTTCAATTTTTTCCAACCTTTTTGTATGCAAAGTGACGTGTCCGTTGTATAATTTACGTGATGTAATTGGTTAAAACGATGGGATGGAAAAATCCAGGATTTTTATCCACTATCGCAACGGCACGCCATTGTTTTGTCAAAGAGAAAAAAAATGTTAATTTTTTAGGATTTTTTTTTTGTAGGAAAAATCACCATAAAATCAACTGAATCGATTTAACTTTCTTTTTAATAGTTTCTATTGTATCTATATTTGTCGATGCGATGTTTAGTCGATCGATTCTACTCGATTTAAATTCAACAAAATTATAAAAAAATTACACTGTTTTTCATCGAAATGAAAAGCAAAAAAAATTAGATGTGGTTTTTCGGTCTTGATATGTTCGGCAAAGTTGTTGGTGTTGACCTGCGCAACAACTTTGCTGAAGAAAGTATAACGAAAATCTTAATGGTTCTAGAGCTATCAACGTGAAAATGAGGGTATATTTTGACTCAGAGTCAAAACATGTCGAATGCAATATCTCAAAAATGGGAACTAACTTTAAAATGGGACTAGCATCATTGAACTCAGCGTACTCGAATTAGGTTTACCCCCGGGTGCCCAGCTTGTCACATTTTTCAACTAGCACAGTGTTATTAGTTAGTTTGATAAAATAACAGGTTAGTAGCGACGTTGGTATAATTCGTTAGTATACCTACTCATACGGTGACCTAACCTAATTCTTATTGGGCGTAGAAGAAAGCGATTTTACAACAGTCGCCATTAAACGTTCATTATGGTGAGTATATGGTCCACCTGGACAACATCCTCGTGACAAACAGTGATGATCACCGTCAAAATTCAAACTTTAATTTAGCACCCATTTCCATCATCCAATTCGGTCTCATCCCTATTGTAACCTGGTTCATATTTAATTGGCTCACTATGTTTAAGGAAGAATTATATCAGATAAAAAATCAAAATAGTTTTAATTGGAGATTGATAAATCTGAACTAATTTTGCAGCTTGATTTGATTTTTGAATATTAGAGACATCTAGAATTGACCACTAATTTAGTTAGAAATTTTATTTGCGTTTTTTTTTAAAAACAGTTGTTCGCGGTTGCGATAGCTTAAGTCAAATTAAAAATTACAACAGTTCTGAATAGCTCTGTATAGCAGAAATGTATAGAGTTGGGATATTACGGGAAAACCATCTAACTTTTATTATGTCATAGAATTAAAAAAAAAACGCGGCTTATAAAAAAAAATGACGTCAGGCACATAATTAAAACTTCAATAGTTTGTCGATTTTTTTCGGCTAAATTACTGACTAAAGCCGAGCACCCGATACCAATTTTTTTTTTCTCTAAATTTCCGAATAACTAAATTGATGCTCTTAGAAATTATTGATACGTGTCTCTGGGGTTCAGAAAACAGAACATGCCTGATATTTGAACTTGCAAACCTGGTTCAGATATGCCAATAGCCGATTAGAAACAATTTCGAAATTGATAAATTTTACATTATTAAGCAAATTTTAATTAAATAAAAGACGTGATTTGCTTAGTACTATCTCTGGACGACTAGATCTAGAATTAGCCATCAATTCGGTTAGTCAGAAGTTTGAACAAGGAAATCGGCGTCAGGGGCAAAGTATAAAACTTCAAGTTAGTTCATACCAGTTATCAATAGATGTCGTAAAACATAATGCACTGCAATTTTATTATAATTCGTTAATTTAATTTGAGTTTTATCAATTGTCGAAGTGTTTATTACAGATGGACAAATAACAATTTAGTACTAAATATTAAACCCAATACGCGTTATGGATACAGTAAGTGCTAGAGATAACTAGTAGCTTGTAACGGCTATTTGAAATAGTAAGCCATTTGGACCGTGTGTCACGTCAATTTTTTTGTCTAACTCTCGACTAACAAAATTAATGGTAGGTTCATACTAGACCTACAAGGATGGCGCTAATCAAATCGTGTCTGGGGTTCAATTAGAGTTAACCATTAGAGACAGTCAACTGTTACGGACTCGCCTACATAGTTAGTAGGAAATTGAGACAAAAAAGCGATGTCAGGAATATAGTAGCCGTGTTTTATGATACCCATTGATCCGGATCAGTTCGAATCTATATCTATATATATAAAAATGAATGTTTGTATATATATTTATAAGTATATATGTTACCGTTTCACTCCAACACCGTTCAACCGATCGCCATGAAATTTTTACCATGTACAAGTTGCATATCCAGAACCAACCATACGATATTTTGAAAGAGGCTGGACTCCGGGGTCTAGGGGCTGCGGTACAAATTTTTTCGAAAATTTTAATTTTCTTTAAGTTTTTCCACGAAAATGAGTTTATGGGGCTGGTTATATGAAATTACTGACATGATCGAATCCGAGGGGCCCAGCCCTGGATCAAAAATTAGTTTTTACATGTATTGATACAAATATTTGATTATTCCAAAATGAAATCTCAGCCGCTCAACCGATCGCCATGAAATTGTTACCATGTACAAGTTGCATGTTCAGAACCAATCTTACGATATTGTGAAAGGGGCTGGACCCCCGGGGCCTAGGGGCTGCGGTAAAAATTTTCCGAAAATTATAAATTTCTTTAAATTTTTCCATGAAAATGAGTTTATAGGGCTGGTTATATGAAATTACTGACATGTTCGAATCCGAGGGGCCCAGCCCTGGATCAAAAATTAATTTTTACATGTATTGATACAAATATTTGATTATTCCAAAATGAAATCTCAGCCGCTCAACCGATCGCCATGAAATGTTTACCATGCAAATGTTGCATGATCAAGACCAATATTACGATATTTTGAAAGGGGCTGGACCCCGGGGCCTGGGGGCTGCGGTACAAATTTTTCCGAAAATTATAATTTTCTTTAAATTTTTCCACGAAAATGTGTTTATGGGGCTGGTTATATGAAATTACTGACATGTTTGAATCCGAGGGGCCCAGTCTTGGATCAAAAATTAATTTTTACATGTATTGATACAAATATTTGATTATTGCAAAATGACTTCTCAGTCGCTCAACCGATCGCCATGAAATGTTTACCATGCAAATGTTTCATGTTCAGGACCAATCTTACGATATTGTGAAAGGGGCTGGACCCCAGCGTCTAGGGGCCATGGTACAAATTTTTTCAAAAACTTAAATTTTTTTACGAGAATGAGTTTTGGAAAGGGGTTATATGAAATAAGAGACATGTTCGAATTCGGGGGGTCCGCCTCTGGATCAAAAATTCATTTTTACATGAAAAGGTACAATTATATGATTGTTCTGAAATAACGCCTTAGCCGCTTTACCGATCGCCATGAAATTTTTACCATGTACATGTTGCATGTTCATAACCAAGCACACGATACTTTTGAAGGGGTTGGACCCTGGGGTCTAGGGGCTGTGGTATACATTTTTTCTCAAATTTCAATTTTTTTAAGATTTTTTGACGGGAATGACTTTAGAAAAGAGGTTATATGAAATTAGTGACATGCTCCAATCCGGAATTCTACCCTGGATCAAGAATTCATTTTTACATGTTTTGATACAATTATTCAAATGTTCCGAAATAGCGCCTTAGCTGCAAATTTAGACACCAAAAAGGATATTTAGCGTGCGATTGTTATACACAAATCATACCTCTATTATAATTGATTTAATTATTCAAATTAATTTTATTAATTTAAATTTAAGACAATCGTTCATCACTTTAACTGAAGACAAATCTCTGAACACTTATATTATCCATACTAATAATCCATTTTTACTGGTTTGACATATACTGTTTAGTGAAATCCTATTTATCATATCCTGTTTTGAAATGTACCATAGTCAGCGAGTTCTAATTTCCACATAACCTCAGAAATAATTAACATTCTCTTTTAATACACTATTGCAACCGGCGGCTTTTAATGAAAATAGTAGTTTCATACTAAACGCCAATAGTTTATTAGGTTATTTAGTTTATTACTTAAATAATCAATGATTGTTTCATAAAATCAATTCTAGGAAAGGTACTAAAAATATTGTACGTATAAACTGATTTACTTTGAAAAGTACTAGCGTTTTATATTTGAAAATAGCATATTCTACAAGAAACATCCTTGGATTCAAATTATTGTACGTGTAAAATTGCCTTAGTTTGAAAAAACTTCTTTTGTTTTTCGAAATGTCATTTTCAACCACAGTTCGTAAAACGTATCGAAGTGGACGTAGTTTTAATCGTTTTGAATAAATTAATATTAATTTGTGTTTCGGATGCCGTTGTTCTCGATTAGTTAGGTATATTACAATAAAATAATTGTAGGTGATTATTTTCCAGGTATTAAATATTATTTCAAGTGAATATACATTCTTATTAGATTTAAGTTTTCAGTTTATAAACGTGTTAATCTACGATTACTTTTTGATTGTAGATAACATTTGATTTTGCTTAAAAAAAAATTCCGTAAAAACATTTTCAAACACAGTTCGCGGTGAAACGTATCGAAGGGAACATTAAAATCGTTTTGATAAATTAATACTAATTTCTGTTTCGAATGCCCATCATTCCTGATTAATTAGCCTCACGTTTCATTTTTGCTTAAAAATGCAACCGAAAAGAAGATCAATTGGGTAGGTAACTGAAAAGTCGAAGAAGATTAGAGCCGCAAGAGTGGCTGAATCAAGCGAACAGTATGAAACACGACTTGCAAACGTTCGAAGCAATACATCTTCTTCTAGATCTAATGAAACAACTGAACAGCGTGAAACACGACTTGAAAATGTTCGAATCATGATGTCTTCTTCTAGAGCTACTGAAACCATTGAACATCATGAGGCCCGGCTGAAGGATTTAAATTTAGCAGCATTCAATTACGAGAAAGACTATGATTACAATGTTTCAATTGGGCAAATGGAAAACATTTGTTTGTATTCTCATGCTTTAAAGTTTCACAATGAATTGCCTGGAATGTGTTGTTCAAATGGAAAAGTGAATTTGCCTCCTCTGGATGATCCACCTGAACCTCTTCTAGCTTACTACTCTGGAACTACTAAGTTATCCAAACATTTTCTACAAAATATTCGAAAATACAACTCATGCTTATATACCTCCCGTGCAACGCCGGGTAACTCAGCTAGCATGTATATAAAAATGGTGTAAAATATGTATGTGCGCGCATCAGGTGAGAACGGCTGAACCGATTTGGCTCAATCTTTTTTTGTTGTGTTCGCAATTACCAGGAGATGGTTCTTATGAAAGAAATTTTTGAAAAAATCCACCGGAAAAGTCGGAACACCCGAAAAACCAAAAAAAGCCATTTTCGTATGAATTTCTTGTGCACATTTTTTATAAGTTAAGTGGTGCAATGGTTAAAGGCTGCATGCAAGTTAATATATTTTTTTCTGATCTATTTTATCTATTTATCTAAATCTTCTATATATATATAAAAACGGCTGAAATCATATGGCCTAATCTTTTTTTATTGTGTTCGGAATAGTCAGGAGATGGATGGTTCTTACGAAAGAAAATTTTGAGAAAATCCACCGGAAAAGTCGAAAAATCGAAAAATGGTTTTTTTGTACAGGATGTCGCACGTATCCGAGATTTTACAATTTTTCTCTTCTAAAAGATGGTCTTTTGGAAGAGAAAAATTGTAAAATCTGAGTGAAAAACTCGGAAACTTCCAGAAAAACCCGAAGAAAATTGAATTTTTTTTGCGCATAGTTAAGAACGGCTGAACCGATTTGGCTCAATCTTTTTTTGCTGTGTTAACAATTTCCAGGAGATGGTTCTTACGAAAGAAAATTGGAAAGTCCACCGAAAAAGTCGGAAAATCGAAAAATGCTGTTTTTCATGTTAGTATCGGATCCAGATGGTATTTTATAAGAGAAAAATTGTAAAATCTGAGTGGAAAACTCGAAAACTTTCGGAAAAAAGGAAAAAGAAAATTGAGTTTGTCCTTTCTTGCGCATCAGTTGAGAACGTCTGAACCGAATAGGCTCAATCTTTTTTTGTAGTATTCGCAATTGCCAGGAGATGGTTGATATGAGAGATTGCATTGTTATAATTACATCCGCTTCGAGCAATTAAAATTATGTTCCTAGCACTACAATCATCGATGGACGGGGATGCAACCAACTTCGGTCAATTGACCATTCTCCCAGCAACATATGTTGGCAGCTCATGGCATATGCATGAACATGCGCAGAATGCTATGACGTATGTGCAGCATTACGGAAAGCCAGATTTGTTCATCACGTTCACATGCAATCCAAAATGGCCTGATATTACCAGTAATCTACTGCCAGCAAAAACTTCCAGCGATCGCCACGACATCACGTGTGTTTAAACAAAAACTCAGGACGCTAATGGACTTCATCTTTAAACAGGTGATTTTCGAAGAGCCACGTTGTTGAATGTACTCAGTAGAGTAGCAGAAGCGCGGATTACCACATGCACACATTTTGCTATTGTTAATTGAGAAAATTAGACCAGATCAACTCGATTCAATCATCAGCGCTGAAATACCAGATGCAGAAGCAGACCTGGAGTTGTTCGCGGTAGTCGCAACAAACATGTTGTACCATCCGTGCGGAGATCATAATCCACATTCATCGTGTATGGCCGATGGGAATTTCACAAATGCACAAACCAATATCCGTGTCCGTTGGTGACATACACAATTAGTGGAAACGTCGGTTACCCAATGTATCGGCATCGTTCACCCGAAGATGGTGGCACAACAGTCACAATGAGGTGATAGGAAAAGATATCGTAATCGATAATCACTGAATCGTTCCGTGTTGCAAGCATCTATCGAAAATATTTGTAACACACAGCAATGTTGAGTACTGTAATTCCATTTAATTTGTCTAGAAATACGTGAACAAAGCAGCAACCTAGTAGTGTTCGAAATTGCTGCTCCGGATGTAAGTGACGAAGTGTTAAGATTCTAATTGGGCCGTTATGTCAGTTGCAATGAGGCGTTTTGGTGTATTTTCTCATTCGCATTACATGAACGTCATCCCACTGTTCAAAATTTATGGGTGCCCTTGGAGAATGGACAACGTGTCTATTTCACGGAAGCTAAGGCAGCACAAGGAGCAGAGCGACTAGCAGCTACAACACTCACGAATTTCTTCGAAATTTGCCAAAGCGATCTGTTCGCACGAGCATTGTTTTACTGGGAAATGCCATACGCTATTATACTTGGAACAATTCGACGAAGAAGTTTCAACGACGAAAGAAAGGTGAACCTGTTACAGGATACGTCGTTGTGTATTCGACTGATGCGCTTGGCCGTGTGTACACCGTTCATCCACGACAAGACGAAGGCTTCTATCTTTCGTTTGCTTTTGTTCCATTGTTCGTGGTCCTACTTCGTTCGAATCGCTTCGTACTATAGAATGTGTGTTGTTGCTGGAAAACGACTCACATTGGGACACAACACTCGCCGATGCCACTGTTTCTGAGCTGGAAAATCAAATTCGTGCATTGTTCGCGATCATCATAGCGACGTGTTATCCATCGAACGCATTGGAATTGTGGAACAAATACAAGGACGAGATGCCTGATGACATTTTGCATCGAGTTCGCACTGCAACATCGAATTATGAGCTTAAAATAAACGACGAGATACGCAACGAAGCTTTGTTCATGATCGAACATGTACGTGCTTATGTGTGGCAGCACATGATTTATAGATATTGGACACGCCAGCACCAATGCGTTTGATGTACGATGCATTTAATCGTGAATTGCAACGAGAGCAAGTGTACGATCGAAATTCAATGAGCCAAATAGTACAAACGAATGTTCACTTATGAATGCACAGCAAAAGAACGTGCACGAAGGCAGTTCGTGCTCGAGATGGCACATTCTGCATTCAAGTTGCCAATGAATATCCACACGAATGACAAGTCAGTGTGCTCACCTGCGAAGAACTCGGCGATGGCCACGGTATTCCAAGAATTCAAAATCATCATCTGGGACGAATGCACGATGGTACATAAACGATCATTGGAAGTGTTCAATCGAACGATGCAGGATTTACAAAGTGACTCAAGGCGTTTCGGTGGAGCGATGATTCTGCTGGCCAGCGATTTTTGTCAAACGTTACCTGTCATACAGAACGACTCATCAACTGGTAATTTTTCCAAACAACTGTTGGTGCTTAACAATTGTCAAATTCCTGTTGATGTTTTGACAGGATTGATTTCGTTTCCATCGAATTTTTGTATTTTCACGACGTCGAAGGAAGAGCTTATGACGAATCTGTATCCGCATATCCACTGAAATTGTTTATGAATCATGATTGGCTCAGCAAACGAGCGATTTTGGCAGCGAAGAACAAGGAACAGTCTGAATTACTTGATTCAAAACCAAATCGCTGGGGAAATGCATTGTTACAAATCCGTTGACTGTGTGACTAATCAAGACGAGAACACCTTCGAGAAGATGTTGTAATTCTGAAAATTCCTCTGTTTCCAACTGACATTTCGTTCGACTTCAAGAGCATATCCCCATTCGTTTGGCGTTCGCTATATGATTAACAAATCACAAGGTAAATCGTTTGGAAAGTGCGGAATAAATCTGGAAAAATATTTTTTACCACAATGCATTGTACTGATTCCATTTAATTTCACTCGAATAAAATACATTGAATTATTTTGAATTCCAACTGGCTTCAATTCATTTCCACACTGAGAGCAAAAATCGAAAAAACAACTCAAATTTCTATAGATGGCTCAGTTTGAATCGACATTTCATTCACTTTTCAATACATTATGCCGCCTTTATGGTTGCGTTCGTTCGTTCGTTCTGATAATTTTTATGACCAATCAAAAATGATGATTTTGTTTTCTTCTTGATTTTTCCACAAGAGATGTTTGGTCGAAAAACGACGGAACGAACGAACGAACGCAACATAAACTTGCCTTAAGTGTTGAATTCGATGAAAATAGAATGGAATGCCACTCAACTCAATCTTCTATTGTGAATTGAGTTGAGTTCTTTGATTTTATCTCTCATCAAAATCAATTTTCGTGAAGCACAAAATTATTTGCTCGGAGCGAAAAAATTTGGGGCGAAACGAGGTTCGCCGGGTCAGCTAGTTTTATATAAAAAATAAGATCCAAATTTTGTATAAGTTCACAAATTAAGCGTTGTAAGCGTCTTTGTTGTTTCACGAAACATGAATTGAATCGGATCGGTAGTATTAACGAAAAAAAACGGTGTGAGGCACAAAACATAAGTTACCTGGAAATATGTTAACATAAGTTAAACATAATATGTTGATCATTCAATCACAACTGGTGCAATTAGAATTTGTTGTCGACGTTATCTACGAGAAGACGACGTTGTCTACGATTAGTGGACGAGTTGTCTACGCAATAACGCAAAATTTAGTAGATGACGTGTAATCGCACATCGCTGGGTGGTGAGGCTCGAGCAAACTGATTCGACATAAATTTAAACTTGGGAGCGATCTAGCGAGAAAACGCACTGCGTCACTGCGGCCTATGATTCTAAATAAATTCACAATTGAGCCAAATTTCTAAAATGCCGGGTAGTAAGCTCATCTTGAAACTTTATGTTACCGTGCCACGCGATGATGATTCAATATTTCAACGGATCAAAAATTCAATAAAATAATTCACATTGCTAAACATGAATCATAGTACAAAATTCTTAAATTCCCAGACAAATTTTAATACGAACCTGTTTAACCCAAAACTATTGAACACCCCCCGATGAAATATGTTTGGAATGAAACATGCCGCATATCATTTCAGAAACACTAAACCTATTTTCTATCTACACATTCGTATTATTATTATATTTGTTTATAAAAATTTTACTTGTTGTTATTTATTTAACAGATTTTCTTTGTTTAATACTGTATCGACTTGCTCGTATAGATTAAAACAGTCCTATAGAAATTATCGTTTTGTTTTAAAACTAAACAAACCGATCGCGCCTGATTAATCCACGATTCACCATATAAAAAAAAGGTTTAAATTTTATTAAAGTGTGACTCAGTAACGGGTTGATGGATGCCTACAAAGTTTAAAAAGCGCGCTTGAAACGCGCAATAATTATGATCAAGGTGATATTGAAAGTTAAAAATTGGCTTGGGATATTTCCGATATTTTTACGCGATATTGATTTTACTATGTATTCGTATACGCGCTCGTAAGCATCTAGAATTAAGTTGTTTGTTGTATGGACATAGACAAATAATACGTATATAAAACTAATGTACATATACCTAATCTTTTCATTGCGCTATACATAAATTGGGTCAATACATTCATGTCACGAATTTTCTTTGGTGTTGTTTTTTTGTATTTTTCTAGAAAATTATAAATAATATGTTGATCAGATGTGACATGTACAGAAGCGCAACTAAGCCCAAAAGTCATGGTCATTTGGTGTACATATTATTAAATTTAAATTGAGTATCATAGCGATTAATGACGGTGAAAATTTTCTGTTTACGTCTATACAGAGTAGAAGCAAGTAATTTGTGCGGTTTCGTGTTTTCATACTAAAGTTTGTAAATATTTTTACAATAAACAAGTAATTTCCATGTTGGTCCTCCAGTTCGTCCCTGAAACATTTCACCCCATAAACCTCAAGTAGGAGTTATGTTCTACAGTGGTACATATTCGTTTAAACGCACTTGATTTTTTTTGGTGTTTTTTAAATTAAAAAGAAAATTGTTTAGATTCGGCAACTTTCGCCACATGAAATTAATGTACTCAAGTTAATCATTCTTGTTTATTTAACTATTGCGCATTTCATTATTGTACTGCATATGTGCCGGGCATATTCGTTTAGACGCAGCACAAAAATGTTCGTATTTTTTAAAGTTAATAAATTTTTTTTTTTTTTTTTTTTTCGTTTAGAAAATAGATTGGTAAGTTATCTCTTTTTTAAACGCGAATATAAAATGCTATAGTGAATCCTTCTTGTTTTTCCAGAAGATAAGCAAAATGCCTAAAGGATAATACTTGTCGGAGAAAGAAAAAATTGAAATTGACTTTTTCTATAAAAATAAAAACTCAAATTGCAAAATTCGGACGTCTAATTAACCGATCTGAGTCTGTCGTCCGTAAATTTAAAAAAAAAGGAGAATGGTATGGTTTTAAGAAACCAACAAAAGGTAATCAAAAATTGACAAAGAGACAAATTGGGATGATTAAACACGAGGCCACAAAAAATAAACTCAATGCTACGCAAATTCAAAGAAAGCTTGATCTGCCAGTATCCAAAAATCATGTATCCCATATTTTGCGATAGACTCCTTACATTAAATGGAAGAAGCCTCTTTGCAAACCATCGCTTAAACAACACCACACAACAGCACGGCTTGAATTTGCTCGTAGGCATATGCAATGGACAACCCAATGGAATAGAATAGTCTTTTCCGATGAGAAGAAATTCAATTTAGACGGTCCTGACTCCATGAGCTGTTATTGGCATGATCTTTGAAGTAATGATGTTAAAATGTCGAAAAGAAACTTTGGTGGTGGCAGCGTTATGGTGTGGGCGGCGTTCTCTGCAACTGGAAAGGCTCAGATTTGTTTTGTTCCTCCAAAAATGAACTCGGCCATGTACAATGAAATGTTGGAAGACGTTCTTATTACTTTTATGGAACAGAAAATGGGCGATGACTGCGTCTTCCAGCAGGATAACGCTGCAATCCATGTCTCAAGAGTGTCATTGGAGTGGTTTAAGGAGCACCAGATCCCCCTTCTGGAATGGCCAGCATGTAGTCCTGACTTGAATCCCATGGAAAACCTATGGGGCATCATGGTTCGCCGGATTTACGGTCAAAAGCCTCAAAACTGACATTTTTCGTACGGTTATGGAGCTTAAATTGAAAATTAAAGAAGTTTGGGCTGAAATCAATTCGGAAATACTTCAAAACCTGTATACCAATTTTGTCCCGAAATGTGTGAAACGAAATGAGTGTAACCGGAAAGATATAGTAGTAGTATTTGTGTTTGTGTGAGAGATACATGCGCGTATTTTTGTTTTGCTTTACTGCATATGCATGTTACGTGTCATTGTTTTTGTTTAAATATTAACCATTGTAAACGCCATATTGTTGTGTTGTTTACAAGACAGTGCTACTTTTTTAATTATTTATGTATTTACATATGTATTTTTGAATTTTCTTATATTTAGTAAATTAACAATTAATTTTTACAATATATGAAATTTAAAATAAATTTATTAATAAAATTTTATTAATACATATAATATTAATTTATGATAAAAAAATATAATAAATACAAAATATATTAGCATGTTAAATAATGACACTCCACAGCTCGAAAGCAGACGTAATGTGCTGAGAAAAGGATATAAGCACCATAACAATTAAACCGATTCGCCCGGATCGCGTTATTTTGGTACTGTCGATCTTAAAAATGACACAAATACGAACAAAAGAAAAATATAAATACAAGGACATTATTGTGTATTATACACTGTGTACGTATTCGATTTTTTTTTCTTCACTCATTTTAAATGAGTAACTCACGAGACAAAATCGATATACTGGTAAATTCGATGCCAAATAGAATATTTGAAGTTATTCAAAAAAATGGAAAATCAATAAACTATTAAATATAACATTTGTATTACTTTTCTAAGTGCGTTTAAACGAATATTTCTTCTAATAGCATTGCTCTTAAAAATAAGTGCTTGAAAAAAGTATGTATGTAAATATTTTTGTTTGTTTGAATTATATATTAATTACTCATACATTGAACCTTGAAATATATTAACTTAAATGCACTTTGATTTATGTTTTTTCATTTCTCACATCAAATTGCTTAAAAGCAGTTGTGCGTTTAAACGAATATGTACCACTGTACGAGGGCTGTGTGAAAAATTTCGGACCTAAGGAAGATACAAGACATTTTTTCTTCAAATTTTTTTTTTATATTTATTGTTCCACTAGCACTCTATTCACGAAAGTGATGGGCTTCTCATTCGGCGAAAATCTCTGCCCTCGTGAATTTTCACCATGGCAACCGCTGAGATGTGAGACGGCACACTGTCTTGGAAGAGCAAGTTTTTTTCTGTAAATGATGCCATTTTTCCGTAATTTGTGCCTTCAGCTTGTGAAGTGATGCGTAGTAAGCTCCTTTAATGGTTTTACCTTTTTGAAGATAGTTGATTAATTGATTAGTTAAAGGAAAGAAAAATGTATGGGGTGGTTGGGAAGTTGATTGTGTATAAGTAGGTGTCGATTATCATAGTCGTTGTCATACAGATTGACGCAAATGGAAGAATTTCCTACGGTTGTGTAATTAATTCGAGAATGCTGAAATAGACCAATATACGGAACAATCACAATACACCATTACAATTGATATAGAACCAAAGTAAAAATAGTTGATTAAGATAACTCCATGACTGTCCCAGAAAACAGTCGCTATCCTTTTCCCATCCGAAAGAACAGCCTTTGCCTTTTTGGAGCCGATGTCGCCCTTGGTAGTCCACTATTTTGACAGGATATATGATTCTGGAGTGTAACGGTGCATCCAAGTTTCCTCAACAGTAATTAGCCGGCGCCAAAACTCGTGATTTATATCGCCTAGACTGCGCCAACAGAGCGTTGAAAATATTCATTCGAACACGTTTCTGGTCCGAAGTGGGGAAACGCGCAAATAGCTTTCTCATTTCTAATGTGATGTTCTTTTGATGCGAAAAATCAATGTATTTTTGATGTACATAAATTTTTGGAAATCGCAATTTTTTTGTAAGTTTTACCCCTCCGTACTAATACTGACAAATGAAAAATGACGTTTATGTTTGTTCTTTCTAGAAATAGACGTGTTTCATTTTTGGCATCACAGATTGAACAGAACAAAACCAAATTACTACCACAAGGAAAACACATCAACTTTCTTTTTTTTTTTCAAATTAAATTAATTCTTTATTTTTAACATTATTTATAATTATTGAATATTGGAATGGTGAATTAATTAACAAAACAAAGCCATTCTTAACCTATAATAACATCTTTACAATGCCCGCTGTCCCGAATATGGGCACTCAGAAGCTTAACATAATTGAAAATAGAACTTAACTTTGAATTAAATATTAAATAAGGCAAAGGAACAATGTAACAATTATATAATGTAAAGTAATAATGAACTGAATAAAAAATTTTAACAAAAAAAAAACAGTATTTATCTCTACACACAGACGAAGAAATGATTTAAGCGGAGAACTTAAAATTACTTATACTAGATTATAATAAAATTTTATCTTAGATTACTATCTCTAAATGGGGTTCATCCTCCCGTTGTTAACCACCAGTATTTGGAACATCTGTCCTCAAACTCATTGGCTTTTTGTTGTTTGATACTTGTGTCGAACCGTAGATATTCACCTGGATCATTGAATTTATCAGCCTCGAACCACTTCTCATTGGTCCTTCTCAGAACATGGAAAATAATTGGTGTGCCCTCTCTGTCCTGCACATATCCTCTACTATCGAGGTGTGTAAATAAATTTGGACCAGGTACTATATCTTCGGTTAAATAATGTAGTGCCATCCGCTCGTCGATGTAGTACGGTCCGCATATTAATGAATTATCAGTGTTTAATGTCGCTCGTAATATATGATTTCTTATTAATTTAAGTATATGTATATCAATTCGGTCTGCGTCAAAATTCTCATAATGATTCTTGTTTGAAATGTAATGGAGATAGCCAGTTTCTGCCTTGCGATATTTGTTTCTGCAGTGTCGTATACATTTCCTCTCAAAAACTGTTATTCGTTCCATGTAGCGTGGCACCTGATTAAACCACACCTGGCATCCATATGTTATTATTGGGCGGATGCGTGCCATATATCCGATTGTTTTAACTCTTTCACCAATATGTTTACTGTAAAAGAAACGTCTTGCTCCCATGAACGCTTTACGCGCTTTCTCCAATTGTGTTGTTGTATGTGCCGCCATATAGCACATATTGTCAATGTTCACGCCCAAATAGTTGACTGACTCCTTCAATACTATTGGTTGATCGTAGGCCGTTACTCTGAGCTTTCGCCAATTTCTTTTTAAGTCTCGGTTTGCGTTCCTTAGCGGACTGCGAAAAAGTATCGATTCACATTTTTCCACGTTCATTTCGTTTCTCTACGTATTCAGGTAATCCTGTACATAATCTATTGCCTTTTGCAATTGGGCTTGAATATCTCCAACCAAATATTTACTACTATAGATGACCATATCATCTGCGTATGCACACACTTGAATATTTTCCGAATTTAGTTGTTGATTCCCAATCATTTCCGCCGTATATAAATAAAATAAAATTGGTGCAGTAATGGATCCCTGTTGTACACCATTTAAAATTTTGAATTCCTGACTTGAATTTATATTGCCCGTAGTTGTAATGAATTTTCGATCATAAAGTAGTTCAACGATAATTTCAATAAGATCATTGCAGAAATTTAAATTTTTCAATTTTGCCAATAGTCTGTCCAGCCAAATGGACTCGAAGGCTTTTTTTATGTCAATGAGTACTGCGCCCGTTGGTTGTTTAAAGCTCAAATTGTGACATACGTACGCTGTTAATTTAGTAATTGCGTGTATTGCGCTATGCCCTTGCCGAAAACCAAATTGATTGTCTGGTATAATTTTGTTTTAATTGACATGATCCATAATCTTCTCATTGATAATGATTCCGTAGATTTTGCCTAAATTCGACAGGAGGCTGATGGGTCTGTAATTTTCTGGGTCTGTACCATTTTTATTCTTTTTCAGGATTGGAAATATTCTCGCCACCTTCCAACAATTTGGAAAAGTTTTGTTATTGAGTAGATGATTGAAAATTATAGAAAGTTCGGTAATTATAGAATTTGGAAGATGTTTTAGTATAATATTTGGGATTAGATCTGGACCAAAAGATTTTTTATTGTTTGCGGTGCGCAAAATGTAAGCCAAATAGTCGCAATTAATGAAATAGTCTGGATCATCAGCCGGTTGTTCGGGTGCCTCCGCTATATTATTGTGTGTAAACTGTGTTTTGGACCGTTTTGCCAACTTGTCTTCCCCATGTCTCCGTTTAATTGGTTCCACAATTGTGTTCACCTGCCTCTCATGTTCTATTTTGCCAAGGGCTGGATTCCGCTTCGTATGTTTTTGTGATGTTTATGTGATGCCCAATAATATTCAAATTTATTTGCTCGTCCAAAATTGTAATTTTATTTTCAAAATGTGTCATCTCGTCCCATGGTATATTGTTGATGAAATTCTCCCGTCTCCTGTTCATTGATCTTGATCGCCCGTATACTAATGTCTTTAGCCTTCTGTGTTAGTTTCTTAATGTCGGACCACATTTTAATTCCTGGTTTAATTTGCTTCATACAATTGACCCAATATTTCTCGATTTGTATTTTAACATTTTGACATTTCAACATTGAACCATCCGTTTATTTTCGTTTTTCCAAATTTGAATTTCCCTTTGATTTTGATTTGTCGCCGCTAAATTGCCAAAATTATAATTTTGTCGTCTGGTGTTACGCCGGAAAGTTTTAATTTTTGTTATCAAAAAACGTTTATGCTTATATAGACGTTCTATTGTGGCATTCGTATAGCATTGCATATTATTGCATCGCCTAATTTTGGGCTCATTCTCCTTGATATTGTCCAAAAGTAATTTAGTGATTTTTTCAATATGAATAATAATTTCGTCGTCATCTAGATTGTGTGTGTTGGGTGTCATAAATACTTGTTGTTGATGATCACCATTGAAATCCTCTCTTCCATAATTGTCCGCTGCTTGACGGTGCATATTCGTCATCTGTTCGGTCCATGTGTCCCAGTTTGTATCCGCAAAATTGTACCATATCCTTTTCGTTGCCTCATTGGTGCCCATTTCTAGCTCGCCCACTTCTCTCACCACCACCTCAATCGCTTTATGATCACTGTCATATCGATGGGTGGGGATTTCCCCTCTGCCGTTTGTTAGAATTTTGATACACTCGTCCGCGATATACTAAAGGGTCTAAATAGCTTCCAGATCTTATCATGGTTGGCAAGTCACTATGATAAATTTTTGTTCGATATTCTATTGCATTTTCAATGATCCACCGGTTGAGTCGATTGCCCCTTGAATTATTTGTTGTGTTGGCCCAATTTGTATGTTTCGCATTTATGTTCTCCAGTATTATATTGTAATTGTTAGGATTTTGTAAATTTAAGTTTTGGAAAATTTTGCTCCACTCTTCAACGAAACGATCATCCGAAATTACGCTTGTGTTGCCCGTACAATAAATAGATATCAAAAATAGGTGATTTAATGTATTTATAATTTTAAGCTTGATTATGACAATCTCAAGACCAGGCCGATTATTTAGTCCTTGCGGTATAATTGTTTTGAATTTGATTCCATTCCGAATTAAAATGGTGGTGCCACCACCTTGCCTTGCATTGATCCTGTCTCACCATCTCATAATTTTTAAATTCAATTTTGTGTTGAGCATTTAATTTTGTTTCATTGACCAGGAGACAGTCTGGCGAATGATATTTCAAAAATTTTAATAAATTTAGACGTCTCTCTACACTTACAATTGAATTGGCATTTATTGCAATAATCTTGAATTTTGATTTTGTTGATTATTTACCATGAAGCAATAATCTGAAGGAGTTGCGCGATTTGTTCACTCTGCTCTTGCATCGTACGAGCCATTCCGTCCATTCTCGTTGTTAATTGTTTTATTGTTGCATTGTGCTGCATATTATTCGCTGGCTGTTGCTGCTGCTGTTGTGGTACTGGTGGGGCTCGACCTCCTGTTCTCTCCGCATACGTTCCATTTTCCTTTGTGACCGGGACATTAGTAAATAATCTGAATGGATGTGCCGCTGTTGCAGACTGTTGTTTACGCTCTTCGATTTTTTGTTTCAATCGATGCATCATAGCTTGATAGATGGGGCAACCCTTGTATGATGCGGGATGACCATTCCGATTACAATTTGTACAATATATTTCCTCTTTGGTCGTCTCTCGTTCAACTTTACATTCGCCCGGCTCATGAGGCTCGGCACACTTCACACATCTAAATTCCAATCTGCAGTTGGCCGCAGTATGACCATACCGTTGGCAATTTCTACATTGCATAATGCCGCTCGATTTGTTCAATTGTTGCCATGACACTCTCTGATAATTAATATGTTTAATATTATACACCACAATGGTATTAATTTTGCTTGTTCTCCCGCTCTCTTCAATTTCATTTGAATGATTTTTTCCACCTTTATTCAATCATATTCAATTTCGGTTTGTAACTCTGCTAGCTCCTCATTTTCTGTCAAACCTCTCAGTACTAGTGATTTTAATTTTAGTTGCTTTGGTAAAATATTTGGTTTTGACCTCATCGAAAATAGTCTTTAATTTAGTATAATTGTCCAAATTGTCTGTTAAAATTGTATGTTTATTAATATTTACTCGTCTCACTTCAAATTCTTTAACATTTGTGCCTTTTGCTAGCTCTATTGTATGTTTAATATCCTGACCATGGATATGAATTGGTGGCGGTCTTGGAGTCCGTTTTTGTTTTGTCACTTCGTTATTATCTTTATCATTATTATTATTATTACTATTATCATTATTATTATTAATATTATTATTATTGTTATTATTATTTCTTTTGTTATTAATTGTTTTTTTATTTTGTTTTAAATGTTTGTTTTCTATTTCACTAATATTCTTGGAGTGCACTTTTTGTTTTACCAGTTCAAACTCATTTTCTGGCTTATCATTATGAATGTTTTTTTGTGATAAAAACAAAATTTAGTGGAGCCGAAAAAGTGTTACTACTATTTTGTTTTCTTGATTTAAATTTAAAATAATTGTTTTTAGATTGGAAAGTTCACCTGCCTCATTTTGTTTACAAGGACATTTTCTTGCTGATGGCACCTCTGGTACGTTTCGCTAGTTATGTCCTCACTCCCAGAATGAGAATCTCTATGTTCCGACATGGTGTTAATATTTTTTGCTTTATATGATTTTAGTTTAACCACCTTAGCAACCGGTGGAAATCGTTCTGACACACTTTTATTTTTTTTAATTTCACTGTGATAGATTATTTCGAACAGACAAGGAAAGAAAACAATTATAATTTAGAGAAAGAGAGCACTAGGTAGGTATGAACTCCAAACACTCAACTCAATCAAAAATTATAGCAACCCGGTAAAAATAAAATTTTTTAAATTTATTTTATTGTGTCAAATTTTTTCGGAAAATTTCAATTGTTTTGTTCACTTTTGTTTTGTTGCCCCCTGTATTGGGGTACCACCAGCACTGATATCGCTGTCCCGCACTTAAACTAATTATTTTGTAGGCACAGGGCCCCAAATAAAATCGTCACTGACACTAACTGAAAAAATTTTGATATACAAATTTTTTCGACAAATGTTCCCTTTATTGAGGTACCACCAACACTGATATCACTGTCCCGCACTTAAACTATCTACCTTGAAGGCACAGGGCCCCCAATAAACTCGTTACTGACACTAATTAATTTTTATTTTGAAATAGTATGCATTCTTAACGATACATGTCCCATTGTAGTATCACATCAACTTTCTTTTCCATGTTCTATTGACACAAGAAAATTTACATTTTTTTTTTAAATTCAAAAGAAAATCACATAAATCTTGATTCAATATGTGGCAAACACGTTATTTCGTAGTGCCAAGTTTAAATTCAGCTGCTCAAAATTTCACGTTGGTAAATGATGGTGCAGAGTCCCCATAAACAGCCTCCAACTCATCCTTGATTTGCGTAAGCGTATTGCCTCTCAAAAATAAATATTTAATGGCAGTTCGATACTCGATTTTTCCATTTTCACAAAAACACAGCGACTCACTCAAACGATGGTCAAACAAGTACTACGTGTCCAATATGGCTGATATTTCGGTTAGTACCTTTCAACGCATGCGCAAACGCAATCCTTTATTTTTGTTTAGTGCTGCTATCTTCATGTTGAGGTCGGAAACTTTTCAGGCAACCTATAATTCTCACAGTTCCAGCCAAATTGCTGATATGCTTCTGAATGATGAGAATGCACAGCACACATATGGGACATCATCGAAAAAGATAAGTCAGTTTTAGATTATTTTCTACATAACATTCTTTAACATCTTTAGTTTGCCACATTCAGCCCAACATTTAGTTCCAAAAACGGAGGTTAGAGGTTATAGAAGCTTAACTCTCACTTCTCTCTCTATTTTTCTTATGGTTAGGAATTGGAAGAGTAATATAATAAACTCTCACCAATCATTGTGCTGTTCGAAATGCTTTTTAGGGTCGTAGGAACATAAATTGAGACATTTATCAGGAAATGATGTAAAACCTCGTAATCCCGGGCGGCTCTAAACCGTTTGCGACGGTTTAGGCACTCGGAACATATCAGAAACATTGTGGGGAAGGAATGTCTTCAATATACTCCAATGGATTACAAAAAGCAGCAAGAGATAAGAATCCTCAAAGCAAGTCTTAGAGACACTTCTCAAAATATAGGAGTCATCTCGCTTTAGGCAGGTTCTCTCTGCCAGTCCAGCTACTTCCGATTTCAGAATTAACCGTTGGCTCGTGCAAAATATCAAAAGCGGACTTTTGAGCTTGGTGCTGGATCATGAAATACTACCACAAAATTTAAACGGATTGAAAAAATGTCTTGTTTTGGATGTGGGAACAAGACCGTGCAATTTTGATTCTGTTTTGAGAATAATGTTTAATTGGTTAGAAGATTTTCGAACTGTTACTTCTATCGATGTCACTTTCGTTAAACTTTGACTTTTCTATTTTTTTTATCTTTGGTGGACATATTTTGAAACAAACGATTTTCATTCATCGAGAAATCCATTCGATGTGCATCTATAATCAATAAAACGCATCCCAGGTTGAATTTGATTAGCGGAACATCAAAATAATTCGGAATTTATTTTTGCATGGCTAGACGCAATCTCCAAATGGTATTTAAAGCTGATGAATCTTCCTATAGGAAGTGAACGAAAGTCTTGTGGTTTTACCCTTAAAGCATTCATTTTCCTGGACATCAGTGGTAGGTACCTAAAGGACTTAGGTTAGGTTAGGTTTCAGTGTTTGACACTTAGGCCAAGTTCGGCCCATTAAGATACCACGCATTCCAGCCACTTCATTTACAAATTCACCTATTCACCTACTCACACAAAAAAAATATTAAGGACAAAGCCGTAACTACTATGGCTGTAAATCTGAAAATCTGAAATGGACGAACATATATAAATAACATATGACACGTTAAAAACACCCAGTCGCAACTTTTTTACTGGTTACCATCAGGAATCGAACCCGGGACCCCCGAGTCACAGAGCAAGCACACAACTTACTAAGCTAGCGAGGGCGACAAAACAACTACAGTATACCATCTACACATTGCAAGCTCCATGTCAACCTATACATTGGCGTGAACGGTGAGTCGACGCTTAATTCTGCACTCCATCAGAGGGTCTTAGTTGTGTTTATTAACATCACCGATTGTAATCGATGATGAAAATTCTATTTGCAGCCCACTTGTCCGGTCGAAAACCGGACTTAGAGGTCTTCATCCTCTCCTTCGGAGTCCGATGTGTCTCCCTTCCCCCTGCCAACGAATAGACCATTGCCCTAAGTCTGCTCGGCATTTTCTCCTTGGCAACTGCCCTGAGCTTGGCTCCTGGCCATACCTCGCCTATTTCCTCGATCGTCTTCCTGTACAAGAAAGTCGATCGCTGATCTGAGCACGCGGTCTATAAATTGGAGATGGTCCCGGATATTGTCCAAGGACTCTAAGGAAAACTAGGTTAAGTGCCTTAAACACCAACCTCCATTTTTCCCCGGTGATGCTCCCATCTTCATGGCTCTCGTCCACGACGGCTTGCATCACCTCCCTTCCCTTCACAACGTCGCTGCAGTGCTTAAGCCCCTTTTGCGACTGTCCTACCTGAAGTTTGACCCGTTTCCTCTCGGCATCCAAATCTCCATGCTCCTACTCGCTAGACCACTTTCTTTTAGTCCTAAGATCTTCTTTTTGCTCTTTGTTCACATAGGTAATGCGATTTTTCGCCCATTTAACCGATTGCCTCTGCTCCTCTGTCCATTGTTCCTAGCCAGTCTATCCAAGACACGGAGGGCCGAACGGCTGGCCCTGTATATCCGGACCGAAGGAGCAACAACCTTCTCCCTTTTACCGCTACCGCTAATTCTTGGCTTGTAAGCATCGGAACCAGTCTTAGCCACACCTACAACTGGAATCCAAGACTCCCCGTCTCTCCCAGCATTTGGGAATTGCTGGCCACTTATTTGTTTTTCTTAATTTTAGATTCCATATTTAGTTCCCACGAGTAACGGAGACATGATAGTCCGCCCGTGCAGAGATCCGTGTTATTTGTTTCACCCATTCCTGTTACCAAGATTGAAAACCTGGAGGGGGTGGCGATTTGTGAACGACCTTACCTTAAAGGACTTAAGGGCTAGTTATATAGACGAAAACGAAACGGACTGAAATGAAACGAAACGAAAGACGAAAGAGATACGGTTATATAGACAAATTGGTGAAACGGTTTTGACATTTTCATATTTGATTTTAATTTTATATTATTGGAAGTTTACTTCTCGTGTGTATGAAAACTTACGTGGAAAATCCATTTTATATTTGGAAAAGTAAATAGAAATATACAAAACATGTAAATTTATACAAAATATATAATATTTTGACAATTTGACATTAGTGCTACTAAGGATAACAAAAAAAAAAAACATAACCGATAGTGTATAACTGCAAAGACGGAACGAAAGCAAATTGAATTGAATCAATTTCTCCGTTCGTTTCTTCTATATAATTGGTTTAGTATGTTTTCTTGTATTCAATTCGTTCGTTTCGTTTCGGTCCGTTTCGTTTTCGGCTATATAACTAGCCCTTTAAGGATTATCGTATTTTCTTCTGAAAACATTACAAAGCTTATCAGATGTAAACATTCGAGTTAGAGAAAATGATTTCTGTGTACCCTTAGGAAATCAAGAAAGGAATGTTTCTCCTAGAAGTGAACTTATTTTGTAAGCAAGCCATTTATTCATAAGCTATAGAAAAGAAGTCCTAGTGACACTGGGCTGGAGGCATTTAGAATTCGAGCGTCAGAAGTCACAACTACTAAGATGTACAAAATTCCAATAGTTGCTCTTCTACTCTGAACTGATAAAGTGTTATCATTTATACTTCTTTTGGAATCAAAATACTTCTTTTACTTGTTTACTTCCAAGAATTTTGTTTCTAAATTAAGTTAATGCATAATTTATCAAAAGTTGATCACAAACAATTTGAAAACTCTTTTTTATAGAAATCACTAATATTTTTATGTATAACACACTAAAATCTATTACAATTTTAATCGATTGGTTTTTAATTTGTTTTGTTTGATGGGTAATTTACTGGAAAGTTTATCGAATACAGCACCTGAACAATTTCTCCCCGAATCAAAATTCAAAGTACGGCCATTCACTATTGCATAAAAACCGCCAATAGGTAGGTAAAGATCTTAAAGTCCGCCAATATCAGTAAACTTTTGAATTTGCTTTGGGTCTCCCAGTAAGGTCCCTGATGTATAAAAAAAAATTATTGCCCCAAAGATTTGGGAACACCCTAAAAGTCGAGATTGAGGGCTAAAACATTACAATCCAAAGTCGAATGGAACGTTCATTTAAAGAATTTTTTTCAATATTGATCGTTAACTTTAACTGTTCACTTTTATTGTTCCCTACCTTTCATCCTGCACCGTGTCTATCGCTGTTCGAGATTATTCTTTTTATTGCATCTGGCGATGTATGCAATTTGCAATTGTAAATCACTTTCATGTAGTTAGTTGTACTCGCCAATATTCCACGTCATCAATTCCAGTGTCTTGATGATTATCGCCACCGTTACGTTATCTCCATATTCATCTCCACTTGGAATATCATTTTAAAATCCAATTCTCAATAGTAGTGGAAGATTACTTGTTGCGGTACCATCGATGATGATGTTAGGAATAATAATTGCTTCATGATATTATAGTCTGCACAGTTGATGCTGTTATAACTTTACCATCCCGACCTTAAAAATGTTCATCCCGAACAGACACATCCAATGTGATATCGCTTCAACTTACGAACCTACACAACTTTTCGTCCACTTCCAAAGCGTTCTTGTATTCGCTGCACATCGTCGCTGATTTTGACAATTTTGTATGAACCTTTCCAATAGCCTTGTGCACTTTGAGATCTGCTTTTCCGCTTCCTAGAATTCGGCTACACTATAAGTCACCTCGTCGAATATCGGAAAATTTTCCACTCTGGTCGTATTGCGCTTCTGATTTATTTCTGGCGTTCGTGCTGCTGCTCTCTATTGCGGATCGAACTTTGTCCAATCGCCGTCGTTGTTCAGCTACGTTATTTGTGTAGCCCCTTATTGTTTGACAAATAGGCCGTTTCTCAGCATTATTGGTGCTTTTCGCGATTGACTCATCATGTCTCTGATCCTTTCTTTGCCTCGTCGTATTCCAGCACACCTCCTTCTCAACTCCAGTGCGTGTCACTTTCGTATGACTCTCCGTCGCGGCTTTTTGGATCGCTCTCTCTTTAGCAATCAACTCTACTGCCGGACTCGCCTTCAACAATCGTACTGGAAACTTCCGCTGGGCATTTTCCAAGGATCTTCACTCCATTTGATAAGCCAATTTGACTCTCCTTTTTTCTGGCCATAGACTCTCTAAACTAGAACTCAACGTTTGCCTCTTGTCTTGGTTGTTTCTTCAAGTTTTTTTGGTTTTCTATATTTCCGGAGTCTGTTCCTTTCGTCAGTTTTGATGTTGCTTATCTCAGGGATCAAGGTGACGTCATTACGACATTAAACGATCTTTGTGTTAATTTCCTTAACTTCTCTCCTATTATAGTCTTTATCTCCGCAACATTCTCCGAACCCAGCTTACACAGCTTTATTGTGTTATTGGCTAAACTTGCTCTAGCTGCCTCATATTCTAACGCCATGACCAATACTTCATTTATAGTTTTACCAGTAGTATTTTTTTTTTAAAATTAAATTTCAGATGATCGTCCTTGACAGCATTGATAAACGCACCCACTGTTAGTCCAACTTCGTTATTTCTCTCTCCAGGTCTTGCAAGCTTTCCTCACCTAGATGCCGCTTGCTTTGGAGTTAAATTTTGCAAACTTCTTTGACATGTCATTGCTCGTATGTTTGTTCCAACTCCAAGACATCTGCAGCTTTCCCACGAAGAGTCAAAGAACTGTTCCTCTGCAGTCCAACCATTGTGCTTTATTACCACTTGAAACTGGACTTTAAAATTCTCAGATGCGAGATCTCGCTATTGAATGTGGAAGGTTTCAAAATTCGTCTACACTTTCTAATAACTGGTTCGGTTGGAAATATTTTGTTTAGCTGGCCAATTGGAATATCTTGCGTTGTATGTGTTTTGAGACGGGCCTCTACTTGCATAATTTTATTTTCAAACTCCTTGAACTGGCCGTCGAGTTTCATCTCTAGAAACTCGATTTCTCTTCTAAGCTCTTTAATTTGAAAATCTTGGATACGCTAGATTTCGTCGAATTTTTTATTCTGCACGCTCTGCCGTTTACGTAGAACTGCAACCTAAACATCTTGCTACGCCCGCAGTTCTGCCAATTGTACACTTTGCTACTCGAATTTGGTGGCTTGCTGGTCTACTTTGGCGCCTTCGAATTTAACATCCATTCCCTTTTTAGTTGAAGCAAAACTGCGTGCATCATGTCTCTTATGTCTAAGAAGGTATTTTGCTGTTCGGGAGTAGGCGGCTGAACATTAGAAATTCCAAATCTGGTTAGGTGTGTTAAAGGATTAAATTTCTTAAAATTTCCTTGAATCGCCCATGGCTTGATCAAAATTTTATTAATTAATTCATTGATCCTAAACCAGCCGTGAAATTTTTTCCTTGTCACCACCGGGAATGGAACCCGGGACCTCCGGTCACTGGAGCAAGCATGCTGACCACTTTGCCACCGGGGCAGCAATCTGGCAATTTACTTATCCTTGTCAATATTAAAACTTCTGACAGAAAGCACTACAAATAATTGTACAATCTGTAGTTTACATAATTTGTAATAAACGTGGTAAGTGGTCGTTTTATTAGATTGCCGTATGATAAGAACCCAATTGTGGCAACAAATGAAAATTTACTCGTACTTCTTTAAAATAATCTATATTCTAATTTTAGCGCGAGATATCTTATCGAATATTTTTAACCAAATTATAATTTTTCTATTTCAAATTACATATCTAAATAATTAGATATTGAATAAACTTGCAAACCTGATTACTGTACTATACACTTGTATTCGAAATATGTCCAAATTTAGTGATTGTTATCAAATAAATTTTTTCTTATCGAAACAATTCAATTTTCGATTGTAGTATACAAAATTATTACATTTTGCATACTTTAATCGCATACTACTTACGAATATACTAGTAATCAAATATTAGTCAAGTTTCCTTTATTTAGTCCGATTATTATATTTGTTCTAGTGTTTAGTGATTCAGACACTGAGTAATGCAGTCTTTCGAACTTACATCATAATTACCGTAAGTAGTAAACTCATAAGATAATGAAAAACTACCGCTAGACACAGCAAAAAGCGGTTCGAATATTTTTTAATTTGATCTCGAAGAATTCTCTCTAAATCGGCTAAACTGAAAACATGAAAACAAGAACTGGAACAATCACTAGTGGAGTAATCATAAATGGCAGACAATTTAGGAATTTGCTTTTTAACTATAAATGGGGCATTCCAAAGCAACCTTGATGACTATAACATTTCTCAACTAATGGTCCTCCCATGCTTCATTCTAACGCCTTGAAAGTTTTAAAAGAATTTAAAAGAATGAAGTGGTTTTCGTTCAAAATGCAGCAAAGCTGTGGCAACTTCTTTGTTCTCGCTGAGTATAAATAAAATCAGAGAGGCGTCCTCAATGGATTTATGTCAAAAACTTGATGTCACTATTATAAATTTCAGATTAGTCGCATCATTTAAAGCGATGTCACGACTCATCTTGTTGTTTACTAGATTATTAAATCCAAAGTTACACAATAATTATTCATAAAACTCGTTGTTGCTGTTCTAAATGTAAGTACTGCTTTTAGTCCAGTAAATAAAGAAGGAGAAAAAGGCCAGCCTGTAAGTTATTAGTTGCAATTTTCATTTTCTGGTGATAAGTGGCATTTGGTACCTCATTACAAATGAGACCGAGTTTTCAAGAAAACATTTTGTTGATTTTTTGTCCAGATAAGAATTGAAGATCAGTTAATTTTCTACAAGAATGGTGGTAATGATTTTTTTCACAACATTAATATTTTTTGGAAAAAGGCGGGTTGAAAAATTTTGAGACTCATGAAATATGCAAGTTTTTTACAAAATTTGAGATGGGGTGTTGCAAATACATTATTTTCAATGTTTTGGACTGTGGAAACCAATAGTAGATGGCGCCACTACAATCCATTCACTGGCAAAATCCTCGGGGCCATAAATGGGAAACGCCGTAAAACATGTAATTTTCAAGAATTTTTATGTTCCCGAGCGTCTTGTTTTTCTCGGAGATGAGAGCTCAAGTTATACATATTAGGAATGCAGACCATAAGATGAATTACAGCAGGATGGACCCCACCAATTGGCGAAAAACTAGCGAAAATCAGTTTTGCCCATATGACAAACTATTGTCCAATGAGTTTTTTTCCTAACGAAAACTAATTCTCTAAAGAGTGAAGAATATTTACCCATAATAGTCAACAACAATTTCTTGCAGATTCTCGGCAAGTTTTTACAAATTTTTTTGCATCCATCTGGATCTAGGTTTTTGGAATAAAGAGTTATAAAGTTTCTTTAAAAAAAATACATTGAAATTATGAAATAAATCAGTTAATCACCAGTCCCCGTCACAAGACTCTAATAATAATTCTTGGTCATTAACGTCGCCCTCGCCAATAATTCCTTCTGGTTCTAGAGTTTCCTATAGTTCTACCTCTTCAGACAACGTATCTTGGCAATCTTATAATTCGAACACTGGCGGGACTCACAAGAACCACAAATATATGAGCATGATAACCCTGCTTTCTTGCATGAACATGTTCTCTTACATTCTTTCTTACATTGACAAAATATCATCTTTAAGAGTTCTGGAACCGCCGGCTCTTTAGTGGTTTGGACCGGCATGAGTATACCCTACAGGTTTCTATCCCCATTTTTCTAGTGACAGTTCGTTTCCGAGCCACTGCTGAACTTGCAGATATACCCGATAAAGGTGTTGCCTTGCAGCTTCAGGTATGGGTGGCAAGGTTGCAAGTTTGAGCGCGGTTTGGTTTCTATGTCTGTCTCTGGTGAATCGCTTGAAGATCTCGTATCTAATTTTTGTCAGGGTTTGTTTATCATCATCACTGTACATCGACGCAATGACAGTCTGAAATACGGTCTGGTGGGGAAAATTATGGTGTTTAAAACTTTCAATGACCGCTTCCAGTCCCGTGTCTCTGTTCTTCGTAACCTTCCCTCTAATTTGGCGATTATTGACGTTTTTCTTTCCTGAAAAAAGTGGAAGTTGTATCGCTTCCCAAAATCGCATGGAGAAATAAAATATTGTCTCTAACGAAAGGCGGCACATCCAAGCTCTGGGGGGGGGGGGGGGGGGGGGTTGCTGGGTTTTTTTTCCTTTCCAGGCTTCAAGAAATAATTTTTTTGATCTTTTGGGGTCAGGGCTGGTATCAGTACAAGGATGTCAATATCCTCTGCCACTACATACTACAACTGGTGGGTCGTTGACAGCATATTTCTGCAACGCCATATGAATGGAACGGAAATGCCATTCTCTCCCAGAACACCCTTCAAATACAGAATGAATCGAATTTTATTGTTATTATTGGATAAAAACGTTTCCTTTGGAAATGGTAAAACCATGTTAGGCTCGAACCTTATGTCAGGGTATGACATGTTGATTGCACGTCGCAAACGTTTTGACCTTTTTATACTATCGCGATTTCATTCATAGCAATCGAAAACCACTGTGACTTCCCAGGAATAATTATCTCTTAAATGTTTTACATATCTGCCGAAAATTTCAACAAATAATTCCTTTCCCGTCCAGGGTACCTTGGAAATTTTTAATATTAAAAATATTAATGTTGCCAAAAAAATCATAAGGACCATTTTTGTAGAAAAGTAACTGATCTTCAATTTTTATCTGAACAAAAAATCTCTAACTGCTAAATTTTGGGAGATATTCGCCGAAAACCAATTTTCCGGGTCTTTTGGGGCCATTTTCTCCCCCTACAACAAAATGTTTTCTTGAAAACTCGGTCTCATTTTTAATGAGGTACCAAATGCCACTTATCACCAGAAAATGAAAATTGCAACTAATAACTTACAGGTTGGCCTTTGTTTCCTCCTTCATCTACTGGACTAAGTAGGAAAAACAACAAATAGAGCACAGACGCGACGAACGACGGAAGAAATGAAAGTAATGAAATTAGAGCATTACGTTTAGGACTCTGGTTTTTCGCCACGTATCTATGAGATGACTTTATATAAATTGATGGAAAGGTGAGAATTCCACCTTTGCACTAGTCAAGGTGTCAACACGTCAGAAATAAAGAGCCGGGAGAAAAAAGCCACGAAAAGAAAAAGTGCGCTTTTTCCTTGAGCACGCGTTTTCCAAATTTATTGGAAAATGGATGATTTTGTGAAAAAAATAATTGCACAGCCGATAAGTAGACGTTCTCAGCTTTCAAATGATATGTCATAGAGACCAATCCGATCATGTATGAATTTTTAATTGGTGGTTGTTTACAAAATTTTCTTGCGCTCCAAAAACAGCAAAAAATTGGGATTCAACAAACAAAGTTTTAATCAAAATGGAAGAAAATTAGATTATACAAATTTCACAGATGACAAAGGACCTTCTGAGGACCCATAATCAAGAAAATTTGGAGCAAATTAGTGCAATACACAAAAAATAGGAACAAATTCTTGGCGAGGTCATATTTGCGCGGAAGCATAAAGTTTGGCCCGTTTTTCCAATATGGCCAAAGAGTCAAAACGTGACTCAAGTCACAGGATATGATAGCGGTAGATTTCCTCTTTCACATGAACTGTGAATCATGAGAAAATATGCATTTTTAACAACAAAGTTATTGAATAATTTGTCCACCCGCTCATTTGTAAATGCACGGACTGTGATCTCCGGCAATTCAACACAGAAACTCAATACTCTAAGTGCGCTTTGCCCGTTTATCTCGGAAACGGTCAATTTTTTGGAAAAGTCGTCCGGACTATTTTTGTAGAGAATTAACTGATCTTCAATGTTTATCTGTTAAAAAATCTCTAACTGCCATATTTTGGGAGGATTTTTATTTTCTCCCCAGAAACAAAATGTTTGCTTGAAAACTCGGTCTCATTTTTAATGAAGTACCAAATGCTACTTATCACCAGAAAATGAAAATCGCAACTAATAACTTACAGGTTGACTCCTTCATTTACTGGACTATTATAAATATTTCCTTGTGACTGCAATGGCTTTAAACGACAATTTCTATTCCTTTTTATCACAAATTTCTTTCGAAGTTTTGATGCGACAAAAAATATTTTTTTTTTTAACTAAGGCAGCCAACTATGATTTAAAAAAATTTCATTGAGAGTTTCGTACAAAATTATTTAGTAAATTTTCATTTTATAATCTAGTAACCTGGAAGATCCATAGTCACGTTGCATGAACTGATACGACTAAGGGAATAGAGGCCTCGGTTTCGCTAGTTTCTATAGTTTCGGTAAAAGTTGTATTTTGCTCTTTTCGTTTTTCTGGGAATGGTTCGGCGAACAGAATAGGAAAGCTTTCTTATTTTGTGTTAAAGACGGAGGATACCTGATTTCAGAGGCATGACCAAAATTTTCTGAAAACTGAAATTACAAGAAAACTATTTTGTTCTTGAATTGTATTCTAATTCCCAACAGCAAGGGAATTTAAATTCTCAAAGTAGAAATTATGTAATTAAAAAATGTTTCTTGCACTGTAAAATCATTTTCGTTAGTTTAAAAAACATTTATAAATTATTTATTCACATGACGTGAAGGCGAGACTATCAAGAAAAAGGTTATGAATTTATGATACACTAGGCGAGTTCTCTGTTGACAACTAGTTAACGAAGACCCAGTACCTTAATATTATTGACTTACAATGTTGACTATGCAAACAAGTTGAACTGGAACTCATGAAGTTGCACGATAAACAATCGGCAATGGTGTATCTAGAATTGAAGATATTCAGCTTGAAGCTACTATATACTGTAGAAATATCTTCATAGGAGGCTGCTTGTTGAGTTGTTGTTGGCTGGCACCAAAAAGAATAGAAGACGTGTAATCCTAGATGAATATGATGAAATTAGTGCAGTCTAAGAGGAAGATGCTAATATACAGCCAATTACGTTTTGTAGGAGGGATTACTGCAGAATTATACGCTACAAATCTTACGAAACCGATTACATCGTCAACCACAAAATAGAGAAGACTATACGCTTTATTTGACGATTTGCTGTGAGCAGCTGGCATCGTTAACCGTAATATATTTATAGACACTTTCGATTCCAGAAAAACTGAGATCGTAGAGAAGCGTAAATAATATGAGTTGGGGTTTAATATAGAGCATGTGGTCAAAGAACTGCGGACAACATATGAGAATGAAGTTAATGATTCGTTGGGTTGCCTGACGTATATACTGAGAGTAGCATCTCACTCATCACTAAACTGACCTAAACTAAACCCGCTCTTGGTCATATCTCATATCCTAAACATGCTGCTTATAGGAGTTCTCGAAAAAATTCAGAATTTTGTATGTTCGATTGTATTTACGAATTATAATAATACCCCATGGTGCCCGACGTCCGCCAATCAAATTTGATTGAATGGAAAATTCTTTATGTCTATATATACAATTTACAAGCTTCTCTTATAATTGGTATCAATATACAGTTATCCAATTCGAGGTTGATAAAGTAGAAATCTGTATACCGACATCTGTCAAAGATAAACGTCAAGTACGCTGTCATTTATTTAGTTGACATTCTGCCATTTAAGAATATGGAGCATTTAACAATCGACCAACGCGTTAAAATTATTAAATCTGCTGATGCTGATTTTTCGAACAAAATTTTCTTCAGTGATAAAGCTCATTTTTCGCTTGGTGGATACGTTAATAAGCAAAACTGTAGAATTTGGGGCTCAGAAAATCCACAATTGATTGTTGAGAAGCCATTATACCCGGAAAAAGTCACTGTTTGGTGCGCATTGTGGTCTGGTGGTGTGATTGGGCCGTATTTTTTGAGAACAACCATGGACGAACCGTTACCGTCAATTCTGAGCGCTATGGCCGCATGTTAACCGATTATTTTTTTACGAAAATCGAAGATTATGATCTTGACGATATGTGGTTCCAGCAGGATGGAGCAACCAGTCACGTAACACGAGCAAAACGAGATATTTTGCAAGAGAAATTTCCTGGACGTTTGATTTCGCGATTGGCTGATGTCAATTGGCCTCCAAGATCCTGTGATTTAACGCCTTTGGATTTCTTTTTGTGGGGCTACGCGAAAGATCGTGTTTACGCAAACAATCCTCAAACTCTTGACGAATTGAAAACTAATATTCGTAAGGTAATGGCCGAGATACCGCCCGAAATGTGCCAAAAAGTCATTGAAAATTACCTCAAAAGAATCAAGCCCTGTAAGAAGTCCCGTGGAGGACATTTGAATGATATCTTGTTTAACTAAAAATGGCAAGGATCAATCTGTAAAATGAAATAAAAATTACAATACATTCCGAATATTTTGTGTGTTTTTTTTAAGTTTACTTTATCAAGCTTGAATTGGATAACCCTTTACATTACGCACATATGTCAGAGATTAATGTCGGTACAAATATCAGTTGGATTTTATTTGCAAAATTCTTTTATATCTGAAAACAAAACAAGTAAATATTATAATGATGATTGACAATTAAAAATTTGTATCACCTTTTTCCATTGCTTCATTCTCGGGGATCGCCATTCCTTTTCCGAACTGGTAGTTTACTGGATTTAAACGTCAATTTCTCGCTGTCCTCACATAGGTTCATTATTCAGTAAGTTTTAGTTTTCTTACTGACAAAGTGACAATTAATAAAATATCCTACACTCGGTTAAGCAACATTTTTCCGGAAAAACATTCAGAACTTATATTTGGAACATGGCAGTGAAGTATGTCCCAAATAACAAAAATAAACTTGTATTTATTAGTATATACACTGTTAAAAAAATTCTTATAAGAATTTTGAGTGAAAACTAGAAAATAAACTCAAAAAAATTATTTTACGTAATACCCCGGAAAATCATTTCCATTTTTCTTCATTTGTAAGTAGTTTGCAGAAGATAATTTATTTCAATATATCTAAATGCCGGGTATAAAAACCGCAGTACTCTCCAAATTTCTGGTCAAAAAAAAAATTGTGTAGAAAGCCACTATGTGGAATTTACACGATAAGAGGATATCCAGACAGAGAAGACAATCAAGTGAGCTAAAGGACATTTCCAAAAAACAGTGAAAATTTCACTATGTCCAAATGTTAGCTTCAGGTTGACATAAGCAAATAACTCCAGAGTCATTTCCATATCTAGGGGATAGGTATCGTTTTTCGCTCTCCCTAATCAAATCGATTTCGAGATAAATACTAAATGTAAAAAATTCCATTTCTTGGAAATGATAGCTTTAGGATAACAGACAACAGTCGTATCCAAGTTGAGAACATGATTATGATTCGAGTACCTTCATTAAAATGATTTTATTGGTTTAAGCAGTTTTGTTTAGATAAATTTAGATAACGAATGGGCATCTGAATGGTTGTCTCAACAAAGCATCGTTTGAGCCGGCATCGTTAGAGGGTGGTTAACCCAACCGAGCAGTTTGAGTTCCTCCTTTTGTAAAATTCTTTTTGCTGTAACTTCATTGCTTTAAGAACAGACTATTGCATATATTGTAAACCTTACTATTGCAATTTGTAGTGGTTCAATAGAGCTAAAATCATTTGCTAGGTTCTCAGTATTCGGTTATCCCGCCGTTCTTCGGTCGCCAGAGCCTCGTTGGTTGATTTGCAGGTATTACCACGTGCAGGTGAGGTTGACATTTGGGCTAGTATATAAACCTTAGGGACCGACGCCCCTTACCCCCCCCCTCCCCCGCCCCAAAAAAATAACATCAAAAATGAAATAAAAGTAATTGAAGAAATCTATTGCAGCTAATGGATAGGAGTGAAATTTTACTAAAGTAGTAAAATATGTAGGAATTGTAATTCATAAAATTAAATAAATATAAAACTATTGAGTTATCATCAAATTAATATAGTATGTTGGACCAGCTAAAATTCGGTTGATTATATGACAAGCTAGAACTATTTTAATCGAAATTTCTATTATATTAAAACTAATTAATCGAGTTTCTTGCTGATTAATTTTTCATATAAACTAAAACTGAGGGGTTAATGCAAAAATCAGGTTTTACTTGAGTTGGAAATTTTCTGAGGTCATTTCAGCACTCCCAAACTTCATTTGGTCTTTTAATATAAGCCGTGTAGTGTCCAATCGCTCCTGATATTGCTGGGTGATTATAATTTATTAAACCTTTCAGATACGAGTATACTGGTTCGTCCAGTATTGTTAACTTTGGTTGTAAATCGCATAAACGTATTTTATAAACCGTATCATTATTTAAAGGTTTTCGTTGTAATGCGTTTTCGACAATTAGGGTAGACCGGGCAGATTATTACATGGGACAGGTTGTTAAAGAGCGATTTGTTCAAAAACTATAAAAAAATACACATAACGTACATGAGTAATTTGATCTCTCTCAAAATTATCAGTTGGCTACAAAATTTCGGTGTGATCGGACGTATACTGCAGCAGTGAAAGAGAAAAGTTTGTTTTGATCTATGGTAAGTAAAAAATGACAGCTGCTCTGTTTTTTGTTTTGTGTCTTTTCTAACTGTAATTTCGGTCGTAATTGGCTATACATGAATCGGTTGTGCATTTTAGTGTAATTTTATACGGATTATTTTATGATTATTCATCAATATATGCGTAAAAAACGTGTTTTATTAAAATAATTCACATTGGGGTATTGAACAACATTGTTACAGTATTGAAGGGGCAAGTTGTTACATGTAACAACCTGCCCCATCTAAAATAATTGTTCGTAAACTTTAAAGGTAAATTAACAATTCAATTTGTTTCATAATTTGCTTTATTTTAGTAAGAAATTTTACCATCATGAGGAACTATAAGAAGAAAACAAACCGAGGGTCAACTTCAAAAACCACGATGAAGGCTGCCGTTGATCGGGTTATCAAAGAAAAACTAAGTGTTCGGTCCGTGGCAAAACAAATGGCTATTTGCCATCAAACATTATGGCGCTATGTTAAAAGAGCTCAACGGACAAATGCGGCGGAAGGGATAATGGAAGCAACAAGTTATGGATACGCACAAAATTCGGTGTTCAATGAGGAAGAAGGGAATAAACTAGAAAAATATGTAAAGCACGCCTCCAATATATACTTTGGCCTGACGCCTTTAGAGCTACGAAAATTCGCTTATGAGTGTGCAATTTCTCTAAAAAAAAATATCCCGTAATCTTGGTCGATAAACAAGCAAGCAGGACCAGATTGGTTATTCATTTAAAAAAAAAACACCCCAATTTATCTATTCGCGTGCCAGAAGCAACCAGTATTGGGCATGCAATGGGGTTTAATCGTATTCGCGTCAACGATTTCTTTAATCTACTGAGTACAGTAAAGGACAAATTTAATTTTGCTGCTAGCGATATCTGGAACGTGGATGAAACCGGCATCACCACTGTACAGAAACTGTGCAAAGTTATAGCTGAAAAAGGAACCAAACAGGTTGGAGGGATAACATCAGCTGAAAGAGGACAACTGGTGATAGTTTGTGTTGCTGTAAGTGCCACCGGTTCTTCAATCCCACCGCATTTTATAGTTCCGCGAAAGGTGTAATCAACATCATTTTATCCGTGATGCACCGAATGGGTCGATAGGGTCAGGAAATAAATCTGGATGGATGACAACTGAAGAATTCTTCCAATTTATGCAACATTTTATCCATCATGTTCGACCTTCTTTGACTCGCACGGTCTTATTGTTCCTCGATAATCACGAATCGCATTTGGCCATTAATACCATAAACTTGGCTAAAGAAAACGAAGTTGTGATGCTTTCATTTCCACCCCATTATTCACATAAAATGCAACCATTGGATCGAAGCGTATATGGTCCTTTTAAAAAATATTTGTCCAATGTACAATATGTATGGATGCGAAACCACCCAGGGAAATCCCACCCATGGCAAATGAAAAACTATGTGTTGAATGAATAAAAATCGTTTGTCATAAATATATAAATTTTTTATTATTAATAATTTTCTTCTTGATTGACCGAAAATTAACGAAATAAAACGCCCGATAGCGTAACTATGTACCCCGATATCTGTAACAACTTGCCCTTACAGCGGGGTAATTTGTTACATGTGCCAACATTTGCTAAAACGGATTTTTATAATATTTGCATGTTTGTTAGGCCTTTAAATGGATCAAAATATCGTCGCCTTAATTCAGTTTTACCTACTCCAATACACACAACAGAATTCGTCATTATGCTTTTCACGTTACACAACATTATGCAAAAAGTGTAACAATCTGCCCCGGTCTACCCTACTGCAAGTTGCGTGAGGAAGCTTGATCTTATTTTGGATTTCTTTGAAATGATTCTTGCAGAATTCAAAGTATTCAATAGATAAATACAATACGTCTTTCGATAATTTGGCGCAAGATTCGGAACATTTGTATTCTACATAAAGCGCAGGATCTATAAGATTTTTAATAATTTCCGCTATATTAGAAGCCATCGAAAGTGTTGTGGCCGTATTGGTTTCATTTTCTAAAACTAAAGTTGGAAACGATATTACTAAAAGGCCCGATCGTGAGATGTACGTTTCTCGTTTTATACCATTAGTTAATATCTTTGTGATAAACTTAATATACAAATTCTTGTTCTCGGACATAAACAAATTTTTATAAAATTCTATATCCAGTGGCGCAGAATATAAAAATTTGAGTTAATGCGTCAAAACCGCACGTTTCAGTAATACTTATTCGCTTATTGTCTGTACTACAGTAAGAAAAGCCATATTCGTTAATAACAAAAGTGGTTTATTCGCCAAAATTTGAGATATAACGGAATTATATTGTTTTGTTGTCGGTCCCTTGAACTTTTTAATTGTTTTTCGTTTTATAAATTGTTTCTGAACAACTAGCTGTTGGGATGAATATCTCTTCAATACTTTTTCTCCCATATGTCTGGGAGATCTGTATGTTCTATTTTTTTGTTCCACATTTCTTCGTGAATAGAAGTATTGCTACTAACAGATTCTAAAGGATCTGGTGGTGAATCGACCTGGTATTTTTTAGTTTGATTAGAGAAATGATGAGGTTTTGGTGTAGAGGATAAGATTTGAGAAAATTCGATTCTTTTTAAGTTGTTGGAGGTTTTCTCGTTTAATGAACTGACAAATCTGCCAACCTTTAACTTTTTATTTTCCGTATATTGGTTTTCAACTATATGAAACCAATTCTCAACATTGACGTTTGACAACCGTCCTGGAACGGAAAAATACTTTTTTATTGCAAAAGTGACGAATTCGGGATAATAATATTGGTTGTTTTTTGTGTCGATACCCCACTCTGCGGAATTCTACTCAACACATTTTCTTGTAAAAGACAATATTTTTAAAAAAACGGACTAGAAGAATAGCCGTTATTTACCTCAAATATTTCCTGGTTAGCTGCCATGTCGGATGTATTTCTTTTAGGAACTTTGCCATCAACATAACTACAAAGATTTTGTGATTTTTTTAAATATATCAAACGCTTCAGAAAGCTCGAGTGTATCACAAGGGCTGGAAAATATTATACAAAAGCATTCAAATATTTTGTCAATATCATTAATTGTAGAGCAGGCGAGTTTTCGTTGAGCCGCTTGCAATGCAAGCAGAGCCTCCTTAATATAAGAGCCGTAACATTCCGCCATTTTTTCCATGAGCTTTCCATAGAGGGGAAGCTTTTTGTTCTTTTTCATACCAACCAGTGTATTTTAATATTTTTTTAGAAGTTTTTTTGTATATAAAAACATTAATGTTTCGTTTCAATTTTTAATTTGAAGGGTTAGTTCAATATTCAGGAAAGCATATTTTAAAATTGAGTCATATTATGTCGAATTAACGCAAAAATATTTAAATTAGTCTACCACAAATTTTTTTTTTTATTGTCGAAATAAGAATTTGTTTATATGTGTATGTAAGAAATTAATATAGAGTGTTCCATCAAAAATTTCAGCATTTCTTTCCCAAAACAAACGTTGGTTAAACATTTTTTAAGTAGCTATGTAATATGGGGTTTATTGTGCTCTGGATTCTATTACAACATTGTTGATGAACAAATTTCGAACACTCTTTTTTCGTTATTTGTTAAAAATTTGATTTTTCATCGCAAAAAATTTGCAGCCTACATTGTTTCATCCTGTAGTATAAACAAACTGGAGCTTCATAAAATAAAAACATTATATTATAGAGCTTTTCGCGATAAAAAACCAATCAAAAGATGTCGCTAAGTATAAATTAAAGCTAAATATTAAAACCTAAATGTTTGTTAACTAAAATTTAACAATTTATTATGTATACTGCCTGGTTCAATATATTATTGAAATCTCCTGGAACTGGAAATAACCGAAAACGAACGAATTGAAATAAGAAAAGAAAAAATTTGGAAAAATGTGACATTTTTCTATTATTGTTTTTCAGCGCGCAGCAACTACGATGATAAATATTTTGCGATGAAAAGCTTTATTTATGCCAACCGTTTTTTAAATAAAAATTATAATTGTTTTGGGTTTTATTAATTATGTTAAATTATTATATTAAAGATTTCGCGCTTAACTTACAATAATAATGGTTTATTTTCGCAAATAGTTATTTAATTATTTTACAATTTTCTGTAATTTCAAGTAAATTTATTACAGAGACATCTGTAAACGGATTTTCAAATTACAGAAAGCTCGGTTTTGCAATCGAATAGAATTGAAGTTTTTTACGTTTTGTTCTGTTTTGTAATAATATTTAATTAAGAAAACCATGACAACGTTGATTTTTTGTATACAAAAATAATAATAGATTTTGATGTAAAAATTTTATTATATGAATAATATTATTGTTTCTACATGGTGATTCATAAAATTTCGTTTCAGCTCACGTTTTCTCTTTAATTTTGTTATAAATGGAGAATGTTTAGATTGCAATTAAGTGCATCGTTCATCTCAAAAATTCTGAGGTGCATGTGACCAGAATTTACCAAATAAGTTACATTTTTATAAAACTAAATTTTAAATTGGATGTAAGAGGAATCCGCGGCACCACTCTTTATTATCTTACTTTATAAACCTACACAACTAAACGGAAAGCTCATTTTTATAGAAAATTAATAAATTTATGCTCTGCTTTAGTTTAAATTTACCAAATAAATACTACATTATGATGGCTGATTTTCAAATATGTGTTCTTTGAATAGTTTATTAAAAATATAAAATTAAAATTTAGATGATTTGTTTAATTTTTTATTCATAAATTCATGTTCAAAAATTTTCCAATTACTACGGTTTCTTATAGTAATTCAATAAAAGCTTCCCCTCTACTAAAGCTCTCTTTTTAATATTACGGCTCTTCAAAATCATAGATGGCTCTGATGCAAGTCGTAAAATATTTCAGTGTATAGTGTTTAAAATGTAGTGAGTGATTGTGTTTTGTGTGTAGTGTTTTGTGTAGTGCTTTTTAATTAATTAAGCTAACTAATAATGAAAAAATTAAAATTTATTGTGTGTGTGAGTTTTATATTAGTGTATTACTGTGTTTTCGACGAACAAAGTTTTTGTGTTGTATATGATTTACCGTTGGAAAACTCGACGCAGACTGTCTGGTTGTTTAAACCGTTACTCGCGGTGAGTACTTTAACCAGTTTATTTTGTTGTACAAAACGGTTCATTACGAATGGATATCAATAGTATTTTTTTAGTTTCTTACTAGATTTTGTATATAGAGTCAAATTTATTCTGTACCGCCACACAGTTCTCGATGGAATAACGGTATTTTAGAAGTATAAAATATTACTTCGAAAAATGTCATTTCAAAATACCGTTATTCTTCCGAAAACATATGCATCGAAAGGAATAAATGTCGGCACCAGAATTTTACTTAAATACGACGAGGTCAACGAATGCGTCTTGCTGTATTATTTTGCATTGATGATGTCATTGAGACTAAGGCCTCGTTCATAAATTTGGTTCTGTCGGTGAAGCAAAAACTCGATGAAGAATCTCCCCAGGTTTTGTATTCTACTGGTAGTAGGAAAAACATAACAAGTTCAAGAACTGTTTCAGGTTTAACACAATTCATTTCTTTACTTTCAAATGTCGGATTATCTAATTTAATCAATTTTCTAAAAAAATATTTTATCGGTTAAATCAGATAAATTAAGAATTTCTTTACCTCAAAATAAATTGCAAGGGCTTCCGTGTGAATCATCGCATAGTTATTATAGTACGCGACGCGTAGGCTATTGGTTTCTCCACTCCATCAGGAAATACATCAATACTAAGCCCACTCCGTACGATGAAGCATCTGTTATTAATTTCACTAGCAATATTGGGTTAAAATGAACAACAAATTTATCGGAAGTCATTATCTTTTTAATCTGATCAAATGATCTTTGACAAGTCGAATTCCGTACAAATGTGTTATTCTTCTGGAGTAACTTATATATTAGATTTAAAATGTCGGCTAAGTTTGGATAAACATAGTACTATAATAATTTACCAATCCTATGAAAGCTCTGGTTTGGGTAATATCTTGTGGATTTGGCGCATTGACTGTAGCCTGAATTTTGTCCTCATCTTTGTGAAGTTCTCATCTTTGTGAAGCATCGATAACATAACGAAAATAGTGAACCTCAGACTGGAAAAACAAACATTTTTCTTTTCTTAACTTGACACCAGCATCGCTAACATGCTTAAAAATGGTTTCTAAATTGACTAAATGTTCCTCATCTGGCTTGCCGGTTACCAAAATATCGTCCAATAATACTACAGTTCCTTTCACTCCGAGAAGAGTGTTCTCCATAATTTTCTGAAAAATCGAACTAGCGGGGTTGGTTTCAAAAGGTATGCAATTCACTACAAAACTCCTTTTATAGTACTCCACGATAATAAATGTTTCGTCTCCTCATTCAATTCCACCACCTTCTAATGCTGCAAACAAATCATCAATATGTGGAATTATGTATTTTACATCCTTCAAGCATTTATTTACTGTTATTCGATAATCTGCATACACACTCGGATATCACCATTCTTCTTAAGAACGGGCACTAAAGGAGTTCCCCATTCGGTAAACGATCCAATTCTGCATTAACTTTTTCCCTGAACGCCACCTGTCGTGGCTTACAGAAAACTGGTTTGGGATCATCCTTCAATTCTGATTTTATGGTTTCTTATTTATAAAGTCCTAATTTATCCGAAAACGGACTGCCGTTTTTTAGTACAACATTATTAATTTTAGAATTTATAGATTTAGCCTTTGTAAACGTTATGTTTAATTTTTTTTAGCAAAATACCGACGCATCACCACCACAATATTTCGTATAACAACATCTTCGAATTTAATCTTTCCAACAAAATAACCGATTGTACTTATGGCTTACTCTATCATAACTTTTCAATTGTTTCTTTCGTTTCGCTAAATTTTCTGAAGAAAACTGTTTATTAAAAAATTCCTCAGAAATTGCCGTCATTGACGCGCCAGAATCCATCTCCATCTCCACTGGATTATTATTTATTAACACATCCCAAAAGAAAGGATCATAGTCATTGACTTCATTGACGTTAAAAAGCTCTAAAAAAATTCTGTCTGCAGTTTTTTTTTTCTCCAATATCCTACCGCGCACTATTATATTTTTTATCGCATCACAAACCACATCTATCACAAATTTGCTTTTTAAATTTGCAAAATGCAAACACAAGATTTTCTTGGCCAAAAGCAAAGCACACTGCAGCACTTGAATTGGAATTTTCATTTTTATTACATATTGACAACTTACGTTAAAGTTAATTGTGATATAATTGGTGGTTTCAGATCGAAGTTAGTTTGCTTCAAGAACTGCATTGAAGTGACAATTGCCATCGCTAGAAATATAATAGAATTCCACTACTAACCAGATAACAAATTTTTAATTATAGGTCGAATTCTAATTTCAATTTAATTGTAATTTTTCTTATTTTAATTTAATTTAAGTAATTGTGTATATAAGATTTAATTTGACTCACAACAATTGGTTTAGTAATATTATTTTAATAGATTAAATTACATTGAAGTGTCGGTGGAGGAAAACTTTATGGGTTAACTTATTTTTCAGACAAATATTGATATACATACTTAGATGGTTTTTGTATTTTGGGATCAATGCACTTCTTTAATTAGATTATTTTCTACTAACTAGCTACTTATTACTAATTCTGTCATCTTACAGATTCCTGATTAGCTAATAGTTTTATTTAATTCTAGTTGGTAATAAATTGTAATCTGTTAATTTGTTAAGGTATTGGGGGTTATTAACCTGTCCTGTGACACATTCATTATTGATGTATTACCTTATAGATTCTAGATTAGCTATTTTTGAAACCAGATGTCTTGTTTCACTTTTATTTTTATAAATAAACATATTTATATTAGATTAGGGATGATAAGGTTATCCGTTGAAGAGGGGATCCATCCGTTTGATGCTACAATATTTGGATTCGATTTATTTTATTGTATTTTACTTTATTTTATTTGTTTTACGACAACTAAATTATAATTAATTTAGTCATAATAATCATTACATTACATTTATTCTATTTAAGAATAATTTAACTATATCGTACAAAATAATGAATCTCTAACTCATAATGATGTAGATACTCGATTGGCTGGCGGGCAGGCGGTTTGCCGGCCGGGGTCCTGGCTGCTCGATCGGTTTTATCAAGAAAACTTGAATTTCAAAATATATATTTATACAATTTTTGTTTATTTTTGCAACTGCACAGTGAAACCACACAAAAATTTGCTGTTCATTTTTTGAAGCCGCAAAATTTACTGTACAATCGCAAGAAAAACAAAAAACTTTTGAAAAACTTAATTTGAGATTCAGGTTTCCTTGGTGGAGTTGGTTGAGTGGCCGGGATTTTGGCTGGCAAATTGCTTGCTTGCTGGCCAATCGAGTATCTACCCCAAAAATGACGTTTTATTTCAGGAAATTTACCATTCAGATGCCAACATTATTAACTATCAATTTTTTTAAGATGCTATAATAAAGGTGTGTGGTGGGCCCGGCGTCGCGTTATAGTAAATTGATATGTATGGTATATACAATTTAATCACTCATAATAATAAAATTTCATTTCAGGACATTTATACTAATTAATCAATTAATTTTTAGGATGTTGATTGCTGATTATTTACATCTCGAAATACAAAATAATTGTGCCGTCTAGTGCTTTACTAACTATTGACTACTTAGGTGTTATATCTAACAACCTTTCTTATCCCTCCATCTTGTTATATGTAAAAGGGGTGTACGGTAGGCCCGGCGTATCCGGGATCCCTGCTTAGTCTTGGCCGTACATTCTAATCAATCATTCAAATCAATCAATATCATTAATTGTAGAGCAGTCAAGAACTGCACAAAAAACATCTAAGATTAAAATTTTTTATTAGATGTTTTATATTACCACATGTTTTGTAATTTGTTTTGCTATTGTAGCGGCTCAAAATCCTTTTCACTTCGTGGCACCCCTCGTAGCAAAACTATTTATACACCGCGCCGCTTAATAACTAGGCATTGCTCGTTTTGCTGAATATAGCTATTTCGCCACCTACATTCGCGAACCTCGATATTTATCGATAGTCGATAAATATCGAGATTTCAAAACTCAGTCGGTTTTGAGAAGTTCATGAGATACAGTCTCATACATAAAATAAAAAATGTTGCTGAACAATCGTTCACCCTTGGTGCCAACCACCACCATATTTGTGAACAAATAATAAGGAAAATATTTATAGTGAAACTTTATATTTCAAAAGAATTATAAATAATCATTATAGTGATAATATAAATAAATAGTTTATATATATAACAAAATAGTGAGTATTATTAATGTGAATAATTTAAATAATAAAATCCTGTAACACACCCCCTATACTATAATGTGGCGCCTATTTCCGTCTCTTTCTATTATAGTATAGTTATTTCGCAAATGTTTTATTTTAACAGTGTAAATACTAATACTGTTCTGCAATAAAAATTTTTAATTGGATTTGTATATGTACACGGGATTTTTTTGAGACAAACTTCACAACCGTTTTGGAACGCATTTTCTATATACAAACAGAGTTCCATCGTAATCGGTCGAAAAATGACTTTGTTCCATTCAAGGACTTATTCAAGAACAACATATTTGGAACTCATTTTGGAATCCAACTTTTCTCATGAAAACCTAGGTTTATTCCAATTGGTTGAGAAAACCATTGGTTATTTTTAGAACCATATACAGAATTTATTTTGGAGTCCCATTTTAATAATATTATGCTAGGTTGGTTCAATCAAAATTGAAAATATTCCAGAGCCCCGCCTAATACATATATTGGGGATTATCGTTTTTTATGATGAACTCGGCTTGTCTCATGAAAACGATAATCCAATATAAGTATTAGGCTTTAGAGTATTTTCAATTTGATTTGAACCAACCTAGCATAATATAATGAAAATGGGACTCCAACATACGGTCTCCAAAATAAGTATGTTAGTCATTTTCAGAAAGTTTTCAGGAACCATGTACTTGGATCTCATATTGGAACGTCACTGCAATTCAACGCAGTGCATAAGCTGCGAATCATCCCAATTTGTTGAGAAATGCTTAAGTTCTATTCAAATTTGACATCTGTAGCTGTAAACCATATTGGGAATGGACAATCGAATTTTCAACAAAATCGTTCGAGCTGTTTCCGACACCCCTTTCACACAAAAACAATTGTATGGCGTCTAAATATAAACAAGGTGCCTGTGGCCCTATTCTGACTTTCCCTGGGAATCGGGAATTGGGGAAAAATAAAATATTTTCATAGCATTTTTGTCTAAATTGTATTTTTCTGGCCTACTGAGGGAACATGATTGGTGTTAATATTTTTGAAACAAAGTTAAATGGGAAAATATTTTTCCCTATAAAAATTGTGTGGAACAAAAGTTTCCCAAATCATTTTGTTTTGAATATTTTTGCACTAAACTTATTCTTTCAATAGACCGAAAAAGTATAAATTTAACAAAAATGCTATGAAAATATTTTTCCCAATTCCCTATTCCCAGGGAAAGCCAGAATAGGGCCACTGGTGTCCATATAATTAGTGTCGGAACTTATAGCAACCTCTGCTCGTCAAATAATCTAATATTGGCAGTATTGAAAAACGTTTCATGTAAAATTTTAATAAATGGTCTAGTTCCGTCCCAGTTGGCTTCATTCCAGAACTTTCTCTGAAAATCATTTTACAATCTCGTTTCTAAGAGGACTGCCGTGAAAGTTTTTAAAAAATGGTAATACTAGTGTTTTCCGATGCAAATCTCTATGTCAGTCAGAAAGTGTAACATTTTTGGAGGTCATGTTTATCAGAAGTCATCTGCCAGTTCGCATTGCAACATTATTTTTTATTTACTTGAAAAATTGAATTCAGTGAAAAAATGGAATTATCGCTTCGAATCCGGATCCGCTCGAAACGCGATATTTCAAAACGCGATATTTCGAAACACGATATGGTTCAAGACGCGATATTTTAAAACGCGATACTTCAAAATGCGATACGGTACAAAACGCGATATGGTACAGAAGAATGTGCATTGCGAAGCGACAGGAGCGCAACGAACCGCCTGATATCACCCGGTCCTATACTTCCGCTTTTATCGATTTTTAAATTCCTATAATATTCCTATATTATGTCCTCCCGTTTCTATCGATTTTTAAATTCGTATAAACTGAAGTTTTTTTTTCCTAATTAAGGAGCGAAGTGCTTACCTGATATAACCCGATCCGATACTCCCGCTAATATCGGTTTTTAAATTCCTATAAATTGAAATTAAATTTCCCCTTTTCCAGAATGTACGTTGCGAAGCGACCGAGGCCGACCCGCCTGATATAACCCGATCCTAAACTCCCACTCCTATCAATTTATAAATTCCTATAAACTGAAATTTAATTTCCCCATCACCCGCCTGATTTAACCCGATCCTAAACTTCCTCTCCTATCGATTTTTAAATTCTTATAAACTGAAATTAAATTTCCCCTTTTCCAAAGTGTACATTACGAAGCGATTGGGGCTCAGCGATTCGCCTGATATAACCCGGTCCTATACTCCCGCTTTTATCGATTTTTAAATTCCTATAGACTGAAATTTTTTCTAACTAAGGAGCGACGCGACTGGAGCGCAGTGACCCGCCTGGTATAATCCGTTGCTGTAATCCCGAACTGCTGAAGTTTTACTTTCTAACTAAGGGCGAAGTGCTCACCTGATATAATCCGATCCTATACTCCCGCTAATATCTGTTTTTAAGTTCTTTAGCTGAAATTAAATTTCTCCTGATATAACCCGATCCTAAACTCCCACTCTTATCGATTTTTAAATTCCTATAAACTGAAATTAAATTTCCCCATCACCCGCCTGATTTAACCCGATCCTAAACTCCCGCTCCTATCAATTTTTAAATTTTATAAACTGAAATTAAATTTCCCCCTTTCCAGAATGCACATTGCGAAGTGACGGGAGCGCAGCGATTCGTCTGATATAACCCGGTCCTATACTCCCGCTCTTATCGAATTTTAAATTCCTATAAACTGAAGTTTTTTTTTCTAACTAGGGAGCGAAGCGCTCACCTGATATAATCCGATCCTATATACTCCTGCTAATATCGGTTTATAAATCCCTATAAATTGAAATTAAATTTCCTCTTTTCCAGAATGTACGTTGCGAAGTGACCGGAGCCGACCCGCCTGCTATAACCCACTCCTAAACTGCCACTTCTATCGATTTTTAAATTCCTTTAAACTAAAATTAAATGTCCCCTATGTGGATTATAAAAAATATTGAAATAAAATAATTGAAATAACAGTAAATTTTTTTATTTGTACATATAAAAGTTGGGATTTGGGGCGGTAGCCCTCAATCTTAAGATATAAAATGATTATTTTAATCATAAAAGCATTTGTGCTTCGAAAAAAGAAAATATTTTTTCGCGTTTGGGTTGTCTTTTACGACCATTTGGGCCATTTAAGGCCACTTGGGATCATGGAGAGCTACTTGAGGTCGTTCCTGGATACTTTCATGGCCATATTCGTAATCAGCATTCTAAAGTACCTTACTATACCGATTTTCAGAATTTTTGGAGGTATATAACCTATTCGGAAGTACATATAACCACGCAGTTAAAATTTTCGGCTGTCAATTGATATCATGGTCAATGTTGGGCATTTCTGTATCTTGGACACTTTCTTTCAGTCCCTTGAAATTTCATATTTTTATTTTTACAAAAATGGTAAAAATATTCTGTATATTGACAACCTCTTTATATTGGATCTTTATATTGGACTTACTTGGACACTTTGAAAATTTTCATCTAATCTTTAATAAATTACCCTTTATATATTGGACACGAACACTTTTGTTCAATATCAGTAATTCGATTTAATGATAAAAAATATCACGTTTTGTACCATATCGCGTTTTGTACCATATCGCGTTTTGTACCATATCGCGTTTTGAAATATCGCGTTTTGAAATATCGCGTTTCAAATGGGACCCCTTCGAATCACAGTGCTTCGAATCACTTCATTCGACTTTTGGCGACGAAGAACCATCCTTCCTTGGCTAGTGTTTATAATTGATACAATAAATTTAAACGCGAACGACGTTCACTCAAAGATGAGCCTCGTGAAGGTCGTCCAAAAATAGCTATTGTGCCAGAAAACATCGATGCTGTGAGAAAACTGATTGAAGAGGATCGTCATGTGACTTATCATGAAATCGAAGCATGCCTAGGCATTAGTAACACCAGCGTACATACGATCTTACATGAATATTTAAAGGTGCGGAAGCTATATGTGCACGTTGGATTCCACATTTGTTGACAGACGCACAAAAAAGGTTCTTGTCGATTGGTAACCCCGAATGCTTGAAAAATTCGATGGAGGTACTTTCTAAAACGTATACAAGATCGTGACCAGTGACGAGTCATGGATATATGTGTATGTGCCGGAAGGTAATGGCAATCGACTATTTGGGTCTTCCAATTCGAAGAAAAACCAACAAAAGTTGTGCGAGCTCAGAGCGTTGAGAAGCAAATGGAATCGTGTTTTTTGTTCACGAAACCCGGTCATGTGGCTACTGTGGCTCTTAAAAATCAAAAGATAGGCAATTCAGCTAGGCATCCGATTATTTGTTTGCCCGAGTTTCAACAAATTGAGAGAAAAGAACTGAAAACAGCGAATCATTTTGCATCACGATAATGCGAGCTCACACACATCACATCAAACAAGCGAGTACTTGAGCACTCAAACAATCGAATTGATGGGTCATCTGCCATACGGACCCGATTGGGCACCCAATGACTTTTTCTTGTTCCCAACAATTAAATATAAGATGCGTGGGCAGCGATTTTTATCGCCTGAATAAGCGATTGAAGCGTTCGTAATCCATGGTTTGGATCTATCATCTTCGGACTGGCAAAAGGGTTTGGATAAATTTAAAAAACAAAATTTCACTATAGTCAGTTAACAAATAGCTCAGTTAAACATCGTGCCAGTTAAATTAGCCATAATCAAAAGCTGGCTCCAAAAAGCATTTCCAAATCTCATAACAATTTTTTTATTATGTAAATAAACTCGGCCGTGTACTTTTATATTTTGTAATTAAGGCAATTATAATTATTGCTTTTAAATATCAATTTTTTAGACATATTTACCAAGATGTAAATTGTAAAATAATTTACTACAACGATTCGCTTTGTTTCATAATAGCAATATTCGAAGCGTTTCAAATTTTTAGATATCGAATTTTTCGAAAGCGAATTATGTTTCATAATAGACCCCTGAGTTAGTCATATTTTAAAATTTTCCTTAAATCTCATTTTAGGAGGACTCGCCAAACGAATTTTCTAAAAAGTAGAAGCCATCGCGATCGATTCCTGGTACTCAAGACCCCACTATCTGCAATTTCCATCAATTTCGTTGGTTACCGTTGGAAGCGACATGTTTTCTAATGTCAATATTTAGTGGTAAATGTCTTGCGTTCATCAGTTTCTCAGGTTTTTCTGATTATGTTCTCTATGTAAATGCAAGCTGATAGGTTCTTGTGCTTTGTCGGCCGTTAAAACGGACCTTGCAAATGACATGCTTATTTAGTTTCCGAATGACGGAATGATGTTGATGATTATGTCCCGATTATCGAATACAGACTCTATTTCGAATTTTCAAGATGGATATCGCGTAGAACTTTCTCTGTTTCATATATCAATAGCATTAGCCATTATTTTTAGATCGTACGTTATGAATTTGACTTCAAAATAGTTAATTAATAGTTTTATTGGTTGTTAACTCAGTGCATTACATCAGATTACCTAAAAAATATTTGGTTAAGTTTTATGCGATTTTTACAACTGTATAAATTAGCATAGTTTTGAAATAATTATGTAATTATTACAAAAATTATAAAATTAACCAGACAATACGAGAAAATTTTAAAGGTGAAAGATCAATCGAGTAGAGTTAAATTCTTTGAAAAATTGGACCAATTTGGTTCGGGCATAATGTAAACTGTTGCCGATCGACATCCATTTTCAGATGCATTCGTTTTGCTCAAGCGTTAGTTTAATATTACTTAAAGCATATTTGCAGTTGCAATCGAAGAGTAAACGAGTTCCGTGTTGAAATATGTTGAGATTTTAGTATTTGTTAAAACGGCTTTGGCAATTCTCTTTATAATTAATATTGTAGGCCTTAATGCCAAACTTTATCAAATGCTTGTATTACATTCAAGAAGTTATAGTTAACATAATATCTCGCTGAGAATGCCTACCCTTTCGTTTTCTGGTATCGAATTTGTGATAAATTTTTTTTTGAATAATCACAATCATTATTCCTGCTCAAATCAAAATTCAGAAAGCTAAAAGATATAATAATCTTTGCAAAAATTCAAAAAGCTTCTACGGTGGCTGTTACTTCTGGTACACAGATGTATACGCCACATTTCGCATGGATCTCCCAATTGGCCTGTAGAAATGACGAATTTTGGTGAAATAAAGTTTTTTTTTATCAAAACTCATCATTTCCGGTAAAATCTAAAATATGATCTAATTTTGTTTGAAATTTAATTTACAATCTTTTAACTCGTTTTTAATTTAATCGTTTTTCGTAAATGCTATGAATTTTCAAAATATTCGTAAAAAACGAAAAAGCTTATATGGAAGGAGGGATCTTCCAATTTATGGAAAAAGCTTAAGTATGAAGTTTCTTCCCGATCAATAAATTCGTATGGGATATACAGGGACCAAATTTTCCCTAAACAACAGTTTTTGACAAAAATCGTCATTTTTGTTTAAATTTTGGAAAACTGGTCTTGGCCGGTATTGTTGCAAAAATTAATATTTTAGTTCACAATCCATTTCTTGTAAATGATAACTTTTCAAAATACATGAAGAAAAAAAAGATAAATCTCCTGTTGAAGCTGTCACTTCCGCTGGAAAAGCGAAAAATCCCCATTGAAAGGTGTCACTGACTGACTTCGTTCATTGTTCATCCAATTTGTGGAAAAAGCTTAGGTATGAAATTTCATCCCGATCAATCAGTTCATCTGGCCTGGGCTGTACAGAAGCTGAATGTTTTTTGAAAAAACCGTTTTCTGTCAAAAATCATCATATCCGCTTAAATTTTACAAATCTGATATAGAACGGTATTGTCGCAAAATTAATTTAGAATTTGCGAAGATTATAATTTGAAAGGGGAGTACGAAATGATTTAGAAGTAGTGCCGAACCAACGAAACTTGTAAAATACGCCGATAGTAGTGTGTACATTCGCCTGCGTTTGCGTTAGCCGTGCTGCTTTTTATACATTTATTGATGCATTTACTCTGTTTGCACATACAGAGTGATGATAGCGACGAGCTTGTGAAATGATGTAATCGTGACAAGTTCGAGAACTTCAGAGCCTCAAAGATGTTCGTCTTATCAGAAAGCTTGATTTAGTAGTACAGCCTGTGTTGGCATTATTCTAGAATTAAAATCAGCAATTTTCAAACTAAACTACAACATCTAAACCAAGATTTATCAAAACTTTTACGAAACGGTTGAATTCCATTTATTACGGCCACTTAATAATAGAGGACTCTAAAACTTCATAAACAAGTCAATTGAAATCCAATCAAACTTTATTTTGAGATTTTTTTTTTCTTGATTCTATCATAGACCATTTATTTCAATAGCTTACTTCGCTATGAAATAATTATTCAACACTACGTGCGGGTGAGTAGTAGCACTAAAGGTTGTAACAGTTTTGTTGTGTAGTAGATTATAATAGTCTGAAAATGAACCGAATATAATAAATCCAGTCGAATCTAGATTATTCCATCAACTTTCAAAATCTCGTTTGCCCGACTTTCAAAATCTCGAAATCAAAATCCCGACTTTTAAAATCCCAATTTTCAAAATCCAGACTTTCAAAATCCCGACTTTCAAAAGACCGATTTTCAAAATCCCGAGTATAACCGTAACTGATGACGCAATAGTGGAAGTAGCCTAATTATAGGCAACTTAAAAATCACCACTCCGGTGGCTTCCGAAAAACATCTTTTTAAGGCAAATGAAACTGTAAAAAGTTTGATAGAAGTCCAAGGTTGTGACCACCAAGGTTGTGACCTTCTCAAATAATAAGTGAAAGAATTGTTGAATGCGACCCCGATTGTAGATTATGTTTGCCCTCAAATGGAGCACAAAAATTAAAAATTGGATGAGTAACGTCCGCAACACTGAAAGAGCTGGAAAGTTTAAATGAAATTTCCATTCCGGAAACATTAAAATTTATTGTCGAAGAGCTCTTTGTATTGTCGGAGAAAGATTTTGGAGAGAATACAAGTATTTTATTAGGGACCAAAACATCTTTGGTGTTGCTAGCAGAGGCTGAATGCTGTCTCATGGACGGTACATTCGAGGTTGTACCGTCTTTAGTGAGACAGCTATTCTCGATCCATGGTAAAATTGGCGATCAGATCGTGCCATTATTATTTTGTATAATGAGGTCAAAATCAACAGAAACTTACTCAGGGATGTTCTATGAGATTTGTAAAATTGCTTGTGGTTGGAACATCTCTTTAAATCCAAAGAGAATTGTGTCAGATTTTGAAAAGGCAAGTGTAACTGCAGCTAAAACATATTTTCCGTTGGCTGAATATAAAGGATGCCTTTTCCATTTCGGCCAAATAATATAATCTGCAAAAAGTATAATCTGAGCACCTTCAGGTTAAATTTGAAAACGATGAATCTTTTAACATGAAAATTCGCAAGTTGAAAAGCTTAGCATTTGTACATCCTGAAGTGGTTTCCGAGTATTTTGACGCGATCAAAAAAGAATTTCATCCAGACGCCAGCAAATTGTCAAATTATTCCAATCAAATTATATAAGGTGTGTTTATGGATAAGAATTAAGACCCCAACACAGTCCAGTGTTCTGGACTGTAATTGCGTGAATAAGTGGTGTGTGCGCGATGAAAACGCGGGTATTAAATTAATATTTTCTTTTGTAATAAAAAAGTGTAAATTATCAGAGTTGGTGTTGTAACCGTCTAATTCTATAATGATATTCATAATACAGTAATACGAACCGGATTTGACAGGTAAATTTGTTACAATTGGTGTCAGTGGTAAATTGGAAATATTGGAAGATGTTTGGTAAGGATTTAACGGTTGCAGAACAAAATTCCAATTAAAGCGTGGTTGCAAAAATGAATTAATATTGCGAGCACGTGAAGTTATGGAAACGCAAGGATTAGGCCCAGATAATTATGAGTTATTGAGGAATAAGAAGAATGATGTTGGAAATGAGGCATAATTTGACACAACAAAGTAAAGAGACGCAACAAATGAATCAAAAATTTGATAAACAAAACCATAAAATTAATGAAATCAACGAAACCTAAAATTGCATCAAAAATTTGATCAACGAATTAAAGAGTTGCAACAAATGAGAACACAAATAAAGGTTTAATTAATTTAACCAGAACCATCGAGAAATGAAACAAGGAATTACCGAAATCAACTCAAGCATCGGAAACTTCGAGAAGATACTCTTGGACTATCATGAAATAGATGCCATTGGTCGGGAGGAACCATTCAGGTTTGTGAAATCGAGTGCTGGTGGTGATGAGACAGCAGATAAGGAGTACCAGCTGAACCAGCTCAAAAATGATTAACAATTTAGCCGATATATTGCAGCAGTTCAAGAAGGAAGAAACTCCTCGGGATTTTGAATGCTCAGTCGGATACAAAATCTTCTCACAGTGAGCCATTTATTAGTCAACAAGAATCAAGAGAGTTGGTGTCCATTGCGAATTGGGTTGACTGCGGATCACTTGGTGGAGATGATGTCATCCATTTTGGCGCAAGGATTGCATATGTAATGGAGAGCAACAGTATCCCACGGTTGTACAGCAAACTTGATGAAAGTGATAATGCTGATGCTGGAGGTGGAGAGATGATGGAGAAAATTAAACACGGAGCAATTGTGACAGCTAAATTTGGACTGGATAGAGAGATATAACTTGAAGTAATGTTGGCTAGATCAATAAGGGATTACTAGAGAGGAAATTTTTGGATCGGATGAAGTCGCGTTGAATAGCACATTGAAAGATATCTGGAGGAGGTACCGACCAAGGCGACTAAGAATTGTAGATGGTCCTGACTGTTAGGCACCACTGGTCGTGACTGTTAGGCAGCATGGGTCATCGGAAGTGGTGATTGTCGTTTCTCAATTCAAATACAAAAGAACAATGTCGGGCGTAACAATATTATAATCTTTAGGTTTTGTGCCTTTATCTTGAGGAAGATAATATAATTCTCGGAATGTCGCATGAAGATTGAAAATATTTTGTTTTGTTACCTGTAAAAAACAGAAGACACTAAATACATCAGGAACCAGTCATTAGGGCATAGTGTTACAATCGTTGTAAATTATGACGTCTCTGCAAAGAATAATTTTTCAAAATTCAATTTATAATTAATATTTTTTTTCTTTTTAATTTATTTAAATTATTACAACTGAATACAATTCATCTAGTAATTTTTCTTTCTTAATTTAGTCATTTGTCAATGAAGTAAGAGGCCCATTGACCAGCTCCCTTTATAGGTTATGTACGTAGTCCTTGCACTGGGTGTCCTTAATCCATTAAATTAATTGGTTTTGTTCTCCACAGTCGTCTTACTGAATGTGAAGTGTCCAACATATCACGAAGCTCTTCACTTACATGTTGATAAATACGTTGTCCATGAATTACTGCAAGTTCTTTATTTCTTCGGATATTTAGGTCCTTACGAAGATCATCATTCCTAATGTACCACGATATAATAGCACTTTATTTTCGGTTGATAATTCCGATTTTTTCCCGAGCAGCCGATACATTTTTCGATATTTGATATTAAGTACATGTTTTTTCTTTTTAACATGCTCTTTCCATCTGAGCCTGGTATCTCAGGTGATCCCTAGATATTTAGCCTTATTTGCATATGGAATCTGCTGACCGTTAATGATTACAGGTTTGTAGCTGACTTTTAGATTATTAACATTCACATCAATGATTGCAACGGTAACATCGTTTAATTGAGGTAAATCTGTGGTGCAGAGCAGGCAAAGAATCGGTCCCAAAACACTTAACTGCGGGACTCCTACCGAAATCTTTTTTAGCTCGGAATATGCTTCGTCATATTTCACACGAAAGTGGCGATTCTCTATGTATGATTTTAAAATCATATAATATTGTTGTCTCTGCGCCTGTGCCACATCTAAGAAGATACTACAGCAAACCTTCTTCCTCTCTAATGTAAGCCTGTGAACCTCCTCAATAGTTGAGTGTTTCTCTCTGAAACCAAACTGATATACTGGGATAAGGATTCTTTGTTCTATGATTCTTTTCAATATTTGAGCAACAACCTCTCAAACAATTTCGTTAGTGTTGGTAGAAATAAAATAGGCCGGTAAGATTTTCTATCATTTGGGGGCTTACCCGATTTCGGAATCATTATTACTTCAGTTACTTTCCACTGCATTGGTACATGTTTTTTTTCTGAGAATTGTGTTGATTATGTGCATTAATGTACGGGTGCCTTTTTCAGACAGCTTCTTTATTATTTGTCCTGTTATCAGGTCATAACCAGGAGCTTTACAGGCCTGCTATCTTCGGAGCTAGATATTCTGCATCAGCAGTTTTTTCGTAACTACTCTGCCGACTTAGAAGTTTAAATGTTCGGCAAAGAGGTCAGTTTTATTTTTCGCACTTCAAGCACATTTCCTACCGTTTATTTTGATTGGGGGGATCTTCGTTTTTGGCCATTTTAACCCTTTTGTTGCTTTCCAGAGGGAATAATCGGTATCTTTAGTTAGAGCTACAGAACAAAAGTATTTTCCAATTGTTTCATTTTTCAATGCTTTTATTAGTGCCTTAAGCTTGATGCATAAGGTACGTTGAATGGAAATGGGATTCATAAATGATTTTTGGAAGAAATTCTGGAATATGGCCACCTGAGATAGATTTCGATCAATTCTTAACCGATTATGATGGGATTGAGTATACTGGATGCAAATGGGATTCTTAAATGACCCATTATAATCGGTTAAGAATTGATCGAGTTCCGTCCCATTTGGCCATATTCCAGAATTTCTTCCCAAAATCATTTAAGGATCTCATTTCCATCCAACATACCCAATCCCATCATAATCGGTAACCGAAAAATTGAATATAAATTTTTTTTCGTTAAATCGAGGGTCCGTTAAATCGAGGGTTTAATATAATTCGACATAAAAAAGTAACTGTCTTGTAAACAACTCAAAAATATTGCATTTACAATGAATAATAGAATAAACAAAAACAATGATACGTGACATGTATGTATTTAGTAAAGTAAAACAAACATACGCGCGTCACTACAAACGAAACACATATACTAGTACTATACCTTTCCAGTTACACTCATTTCGTTTTACACATTTCGGGACAAAAGCGATATACAGATAATAGACTTTCATAGTTTTCTACGAAGATGTAGCGCTCCGATATGCCTTTAGTGATGTAGAAATCTATAAGGTCTGGGATTTTGTTAGGATCATTTGGCCAGTACATTGGTTTCCCTCCTGAGTAAAATTCACAGTTTGAGTGTTGGCCAGCTGCAAATAATTTTTAGCCTTTTGGAGAGGTTAATCTTGAACCTCAGAAGTTATTTTTTGAATTAAAGTCACCTCCGATAATGAAGTTATTTCCTAATTTCTGAACCCGTTCTGCTGGATGTGTGGTATGGTATCAAGTATATCTCTGGATTGATATATAGGAGCTGCTGGTAAAATGTGTTTCTGATATTAAGCATATATCAATTTTCTCAGTATTAAAAAATAGTTATAATTCTGCAAGGTGTTGATCCGTTTGTATTCCATATAGCTATTCTTAATGAGTAGTTTTGATCTCTGGTTTCTGCTCCGGAATTATGAATTTAACTAGGTATTGCAGACATTATTTATTTTTAGCTATTTTGTAACTTGGCATTTCCAGCAGATTGAGTCGATCCAGAATTAACATATGTAGTTTATTATGTTCCTCAAGGCTATTTAAAATTGCTTGGACAGTATTTTTGAAATCTTCGGTATCGTTGGTCTCATTTTCTTTCGAATTTGAAAAGTTCTGTGCATATGTATAATTCTCCCTACGCATAGATGCTTCATTTCTTGCTCGATCCTTGTTTGGATGACTTAGAGTAGTTTGCGTGCCTGATCCCTCATTTTGTAGCTGCTTGGCAACCTCACATCCTCGGTAGTTGGCTGGATGCTGCCCATTACAATTTATACGTATTGTTGGTTCTTCTTTAGAGAGCTTTCAAGTTTGTGTTAGGTGCTTTCCAACACATTTATTTATTTTCTATTTGCTCGGATTTATCAAACATTAGCATGAACAGTGGAAGTCCACTTTTTGAAACGGCTTCTAGTCGGTTCTCTCCGCTACGTATCTCTTTTTTAATAATGTTCACGGCATCAAGGATTTTTAATCCTTTATTTTCTAAGTCCTCCATTATTGAATTACTTTCACAGGTTGGATATCGCCCTCTTGACACGACCTTGATGGGACGATCGATATTTTCGTGCGTGTACCACTAATATTTTTCCGTATTCAGCTTCATTGACAAGTTTCTGTAAGCGTTTGGATTTGAAGTGTATGGAAGATTATACATTATTTTTATACTCTTGTTCCGTAACAGTACTCATTACACTTTCGATTTCTGAATAGTTCGTTACTCCTACTATAAAGATCGGCGGTGCGGCTTTCATCTTTGGCTGTGCTTCATTTTGTTGAGCTGGTTGCCGTTCAGGTGATTTTCCTACCTCTGGTGAGGACTCAGCTTTTTTTTTATTTCTCTTGTCTTGTTTAGCTTTTCCCTTCTTCAACACCCAGTTAGTTTCCCTATCTAACCCTTCCTCGTCCGTTGAGTATTCAGTATTCTGCGACTTGTCTCTTTTAGGTTGTACTTCGTTGTCTGACGCTTCTTTGTTTATGGTTTTGTTTTCCGTTTTTGAATTTGTTTTATCTGTTTTCAGGCAGATTAACTCGCGTTTATGATTGGAGATTAGAAGTTGTCTTCAATTTTTTGTTTTATTGCTTGATTTTCATTTTCTAGATTGGAATGTCCATCATTTGTATTGCTACCGACGTTGAAGATATCGGTTTTGCTTCTACTTTTGGCATACGTTCTTGCTGATTGAGAAATTGATTTCACTAATATGCAATGAGTGGTTCCCCTCAGAATCTATGGAACCGGCATCCAAAGTGTGTGGAGTAGCTAATTTCAAAAATGGTGTACCACCTGCGGTAAATCCTTTTGGGTTTTGGTCATGCATTGCATTTTGTTGGATTGACTATTCGCTATATTGATCCACTAATATGAAGGGATTAGTTACTAAAACCGTTCGTGTTACAATACATTGCCCACGGAGGGTGCGCTCGCATCCGAGAATACTTCGTGGAGGCTGTCAATCATTTGCACCCCACACACACATAATTAATATTAGAAAACAAAATCCACGGATGATCCTAATACCCTTGACAGACTAGCGATTAGCTAAACGCGTTTAATCATTTTTTGAGTTTATCTCTTAATGTGTCAACTTTGAGATTAGCTAAACGGGTTTTGTTTTAGGTTTAGTAACTAAACGGTTTTAGTGCACTAACCTCTCAATATTTTGAAGTTTATTGCAAAAATGGGTTTAGCGAGAGCGCCATCTAGCAATGAAGGTTATAATTTATAAATAGGACAATGCCATTTAGTGCTGTGATACAATGATAGATGCCGCTTAATTTTTGAGTTATCCCTTTCGAGTTCAATAAATATTTTTTTGCTTCAGTTTAAGGTCAACATACACAAATGTGTATGTAAATAATGACAGGTGGTAATGTCTTCCGTATTTTAACGGATCTTAGTTAAATGGGAATTCTTAAATAAAAAGCATAATAATTTGATAACACATAAATTATATAACATATTAATTATTTGTTTTTGATAACATTAATTATTTTATTACTAGTTAGTGTTATTTTTCTGACCAAAACAAAATTAAATTGTATGCACAAATGTGTATACTGGTCTTCAATTTACACATAGTTCTATGTTTGACACATTCGTTTCTCGTAATTAAAATTTGCATACACAATTATGTATACTACTGTATGCCGGACAAGGTTATATCCCTTTTTCTGCCTGCCATCACAATTGCGTGGGTAACGAAAACGAATCATGTCAAAAATTGATTTTTGTATGTGATTTGGACTAACATACACATTTGTGCATTCCACTTACCATAGAGTGCGTATTATAATATCATGACAAATAAAAGCTGCGTTTCTTTTAAAACAATCGAGTAGAGTTCGCGATAGCTATTTTCAAATTGGTCCAATTTAAAATTAAAAATTTATTTTTTTTAAATTAAATAATTTTGATTTAATAGAAATCTATGTACATATAACCAAAAAAATCCATTATAAAAGTTGTATGGTTTTCTTGTAATATCGTTGTTCTGTATAGTTCTGTATAATAACGGAGTAGTTCAGAACTGAGCAATGAAAATGACATTTGTTTAATACCGATTCCGGACAAACATAGCGCTACCGTATTTTATTATTGAAACAGGGTTTGCTAAGCCTCATAGTGTGTCAACCTAACTGGTTTTGTAGTTGATTAACTAAACTAGTTTAGCTAGACCCTAGTCTGTCAAGGGTATAACTCTATTGGTTTAAGACCACACATTTTATGTTAAACGGTCAGACAATCCCCATGCCACAAATGTTCCCAAAATGTTCAGGTGAGCTTAAATCAAAAACTCAACATCGAATTTTCTTTCGCCCGATGACAATACATACTTGTAATGGTAAGTAAAGTTCTTGTGCAATAACTCTAAAATCAATTTACAATCAATCATCATTTTGGAGCTCCAACGTGGATTCCAGTTTTCAAATATACATTGTATATATATATATTTCCACCACTGTAATTTAAAACACAATCTACCTTACAGTAAAAAGCGACAAATGGTACCGTAAAATACACAGCAAAGTATTTGTTTATAAACTTAAGTCAAAAGATAGCCATCTTTGTAAAAAATATGTATTGAAATCGCGCGCTGTGTATACAGATCAATGTCTTAAGCTATGTTTTCTTCTTGGAATTAGTTCGTTGGTGTGTCTGCCTGTCTGTTGTATATACATACATACATACAACGCATACCTACACTCGTAAACATCCTCAGTTTTTTTTTGTTTTACAAAATTAGACTTTCAATTTTGACCAAAATAAAAATATAACAATAAAAAAAAAACTATAATAGTGATAGTAATTTATACTCGTAAATGAAAATGTATATTTAAATGTGTGTAGTATAAATATACTTATGTTTAATACACTTTTGAACGTTTATTTCTTCTTATTATTATAATTCACTTTCTCCTACACCAAAATGTATAATTATTATAAAAAATTTATACAATTCGTATGAACACATATTTTTTGAGCTGTACAAGAAAATCAATTTATCGATTTATTTTCGTTTTATGAACTAAAATATTTAAACCATTTTTATAAACTCGTACTACATACGTACGTTTACGCTATGTGGTGAGATAACAAAATCGATACGTATACACACAATTTACGTACCCACCCACCATTCAACATTATCATCACACCCTAACATACGCAATTATAGATTGTACTATTTATATAATTTTTAATTAACAAAATTGTAAATCACTTTATACCAAAAAAAAGCAAAAAAAATTCATTCATGTAATTATTGACTGACTGGCAACAAAATTTAAATTTGTAAAACGTTAATATATGTAAATTATGTGTTATGCATATGGAGAGAACGAGCAGCATGTCGCGCACACTTTATTGTTGTCACGTTTATGCATACATTCATGCTAACGAACTTTTTTTTTTTTTTTTTTTTGGAATAGTTTTAATTTTTAACACTCTTTTTGTTATTTGGTTAAAGTCAACGATCGCTTTTATTCAACAAGCAAAATAATGTCTAGCTCTCTGGGTATTTCAAATTTATATATTTTAAATTAATTTATTTGATTTAAAATGATGAAAGGTGAAAGCTCACCGATTTATAACCGTGTAATTTATTTGATTTGGTGTTGGATTACGATTGAGACTTATAAGTTTAAGACATTTAGATAAATCATTTCTCATGGCAGTTTGAACACAGATGAAATGAGAAATTTGATTTGATCAATATCGTGAATAACATGTCGTTGAATTTGGCTATGCATATTTAACAATTCGTTCAACTATTAACAATTTCTATCCTTGTCGGATTTCATTCTATTAATTATTTGCAAAAATTTATATCAAATCATCAGCGTATCAAGTTGCGACTGAGTTTTTGATCGAAATAATCAACCACGATAAATCCAATTTATCTAACTTCAATCAGAGAAAGAGCGTCAGTGGCTGAAATTTCGGCGCTACAGAAAGACCCTATCGATTTTCCAGTGATAATTGCTTTCTTAAAATGTACATATATGTTTATTGGGTAAGTATTGTCTGAAATAAGCTTTCAAGTCAATTAAGGGGGGTTTTGGCTGGAATTTTACACGTTGATCAATATTGCTTACAGTGCTAAATAGAATAGAGAAGAAAGTTGGAGAGAAGAGTTATCGTGTAACAATAAGTCGGGATTTTGTCGAATTTAATCAATGAAAATACCGAGTTCTGTTAAAATTCTATCAAAGGCATTGTGAAGAGGAAGATGAAAATTACGAAGATTATGAAATTGAACGTTTTGTTGATCTCAAATTATGACGATATCATATCATATCATATAAAATGATTATCAAAAGATAAGAGACATACAGGCCAACCATAATGGCGATCTTTGGTATGTATATGTATATAGGGTTACAAACAGCTTGATGAATGGGAAGCAGATTCATGAACTTACAATATGAAACCCTCAGTCAGTAGAGATTTTTTAAATAGAGAAACCAAATCAATTTCACCGGATTATTTCATCAAACATTCTTTTGTATGAAACACCCTCGCAAATTAGTTCGATTACTAGAAAGGCTGCACAGGTCAGTTCGTAGGAGCACTCTATTTTGACCATTTGCATCACAGTTAGTGGCCATCGAAACTTCAGGGTTAATTCATTGAGTTTGGACAAGGATGTATCAATCTTTCGATGTTTGGAAATTCTAGCGTAAATGTTCCAAACAGAGTATAAACGAATCTCCTAAGAATTGGGCGGTGTAGTCTCAAAGGTAACTAATGATTTAGAATTTTTGTGGCTTATTATTTGTATTTTGTTGTAAAACATTGAAACATTTCCGGCAAATTATACCACAATATCAGAGCCATCTATGATTTTAAAGAGTCGTAATATTAAAATGAGACCTTTAAATAAACGGGAAGCTTTTATTGAGTTACTATAAGACACTGTAGTAATTGGAATTTTTTTTAACATAAGCTTAAACTATTCAACAAACACATATTGGAAAATCAGCCATCATATTGTAGTATTTAATTATTAAATTCAAACTAATGCAAAGCATAAATTTGCATTCCGTATAGTTGTGTAGGTTAGTAAAATAAGTTAAAATGTATGCTGCCGCAGATCACTTTGGACGGCAGTCCAAACGAGTGACGAAAGCACCTACTGTGCTGGAAGTCGAACTCGTATATATACAGCTAGTTTCGAACTTTTTCCCTTTGAGACCGTCAGGATCATGTTATATACCATTGGAAACGTCTTGAAAAGTAGACTCAAATAATGTATAAAAGCATGAATTTCTACCAACATTGAGTGGAAGTATGACCTTCCGAAAATTGCCCCAAAAAATCAGTTTTTCGTGTAAACTGCTCCAAAAAGTGCCCCAATTATTTTTTATAAATATATTTTTTTAAATATGTACTAGCAAAATATGATTGTAGACGTCAATACCAATTCAACGGCACCTCAAACGTCCAAAACGGATGGTTTTGACCAAAGTTATGGCATTTGGAAATTTTTTTATGACGTCACCATATAATCTTGCTTTGGTATATAATTTGTTTGTTTGTTTGTTTGTCTGTACTTCTTTCATTTGATCTCACATTTTTAGGGTTTGTAGTACTTGAAAAACTAAGCAACTTTTGTTCTACAACTTTTTGATTTGGCCATCATGTTGGCTGCGGCCGGCTTCTGAACGGCCGTTTTTGACCATTTTGGCCACGCCCACAGCGCTGAACCTATTTGACATATCCCGGACATATGCATATCGTTGGAAAGATATTGACGCCAGCTATCAAATAGCATATAAAAAATTTTCAAAAAATTAGGGTGGAGGGTCATTGGGGCCAAAAAACTGAAAAATGCCAAATGGGCCGGCCACATTCGACCAAATTGCTAAAAAATTAGCCCAAGACTTTTGGTTCATATTTTCAGGATTATTAGCCACAAACCTCACCTACAATATAACATTAACCGTTTGTCCCAGAAAACTCGTATATTTTAGATATTGACCTGCATAACTTAAAAGCCACCCTAATTTTTTGCAAATTTTTATTTTTTGGCTCAAATGCACCCTAATATCGGTCCGTTGCGGTTCATAATGATATAGTGAATCAACGTATTACAATGAAACAAATATAAATACATCATATTATTATCACTGCTAAGAGAATTTTTACTGGTGACCCTTTTTTCATAACTAAAAAAAATGAAAAAACTGACAAATTGATGTGATCAAAAAAATCACCAAAAACATTGAACATTTGACAATCTTCTTGCATAAAATCGATATTTTTATAATCTTTATGATGATTTCTTTAAAAAATAGATCTTATCTCTCCTTCCACTGCATGCTGATGGAATATCAGTGAGAGGGTAGCTACCATTAATTTTTGTTTCCAAATAACACACTAAAATATGTATATTTTATTGTATTGTTTAAGGAATCAAAAATGAATGGTAGCCGCATGCGGTTAGTGACAAAACAGCAAGAAACATGCAAAAAAAATGTTGAATTACTCAATCGAATTTCTACCAAAAACACATGCATCTGATCTAAATTTTTACTACTCTGTAACATGCACCTAAAATTAAACTAAAAATGTTCAGCCGATAGTCTACGAGAACCGGGTGTGTAATAAGATTACACCCGGCATGACCTGTTTGTGGCATGTGGTAAAGGATTCTGAAATAAAATCTACTAAAATACTACAAAATGAAGATTGGGAAAATGCATGCAAAATAAAGAAATAGAATCGTCTACCACACACCAGAAACAGTACACCAGAACGTAGGCTATCATGCTGAACATAATAAAAAAACTACCTATCTGAACCTAATGATGAGACCTGACCCTACTTTTCAACATAAAAAAGATAATATAAGTCTTTACTATTTCGAGGCCAAGAGCATGGTGAGATGACGCCATCATCTGCTCTAAAAAAGTTTCCATTCTTTCTCAAAATTACTGTGAAATTCCTTCTTTTAATTCTGTACCATGATGAAAAATGGCACTTCACAAAACATATTTTTTATTTCCAAAGCTTAATTCTGTCTGAGGTACAGAAGAAAGTTGTAGACTATTAATTTTCACGTAGTATTGATCGGCAATAACAAATGAAAATATGAGAACGCGATGCGTATTCGCAAGTTAACACTGACTTTTCAGTGGATTCTTGCACTTATCGCAAGAACTATCTTCATTTCCCACCCATCTACCAAAATTAAAACTAGTCAAATCGGATAAATTACATTAAACTACGATACGACGAGAAGCTTCTATTTTTCCCCGATCTTCGCGGGTGAATTATATGCAATTACCAATTCGCTTAAAAATAAATCATCTACTGGATTAGATGGAGTTTCGAATGTATTAGTTGTATGGCTTGTTATCTTGTGGATGTCCTAAGTTTCATCATGAATCTAGGTGTCAATATAAGGATTACTCCTAAAGAAGGCTATAGTTATCCCAATTAAAAATAAATAATAAATCGACTTTAGACAACTACCGACCAATATCGCGTCTTTCCATTTTTTCCAAAATCTTTGAAAAGGCCATGAAAAGTAGGGTAGTACATTTTCTGAATAAAAATAATTTTCTGTTTCTGCTGAAATTTTGATTTAGGAAAAATAAGAACACGGAACATCTTACATCTGAAGACATCTTGTCTATTTGTCGATATGACTAAAGCTTTTGATACAGTAGGCCATGCGATTCTCTTAACGAAACTATATTGTTGTGGCTTCCATGGAATGATCTATAGCTGGCTTTGTAGTTACCTATCTGATCGATTACAAGTAGTGCGTGTTAATCGTCAACTAAACGGAGAATTGCCAATTACTGTAAGAGTTCCTCAGGAATCGGTGTTGGGATCCCTGTTATTCCCTGTTTAAAAGAATTGAATTTTCCGACGCTCTTTTGCAGGCTTCGTCACCGCTTTCGTTAACGACTTTTCGCTAGTTCAAAGAAACAGGTTAACATGTATGTACCAGGGATTGAACACGATTTAGTTTTACTGGCGGAATGGCTTTAACTTATTCGGTTAATGACTTTTCATGGTGCGCTATCTTTTCCTTGGCCCATCTTTCGGGCTCTAGACATTCTGCCACTGACACACATGTTTGTGTTCCACTACTATTTAAAATCAAAAGAAATTTTAACTCAAGGCACACGAGTTCTCATCTCGCAAACTATAGTTTCGTAATCCTAGTTACGAAACCAGATATGTGTCTATGGTATTAGTGTGGTACAGTTTTGTAAACTTTGAAAAGGTGTCAATAACGACTAAAATTAGCCATTATAGGTCCATTCTATTGAACCTAAATGGCCCACTTGAATTTTTAAAAAAGGACGATCTTGCTTTTCGAAGATGTGTAAATATACTTCTTTTCTGAATTTAGGCTGAAAAATTATGCATTTCAGCCAATTCTTAATAAATTTGTTTTTTCTGCCATGTTGGAAAACCAATAGCTTCTTTTTATCATTTCCACAACTTTATTCACTCCTATATGTCTAGGTCACGAAAATTCGAAATACCTCATTTTCAAAAATTTTCCAGAACATAAAATAAAAGCCGATTATTATACTTCCTATAAAGCAAATTAACGCGAATCTCATAGCATGGATATCTATCTTCTTTCTTATTTCATCCCTTGTTGCCTTAGTGAATTGCAATCGGTTACTACATATTTAGAATTTGGAAAATTGAGGTTTTCAAAACCGATTTGTTAAAACCCACAAACCCTATCAGTGAAATTAGTGGACTGCTTAGACCCAAACGAGGGGTCTCTAGATATGATTTTCTAATGGGTCTGACAGGGTACTTCACAAGACTTAGAAATGTGATTTGTAATGGGCCTTAGGTACATTCAAAAGTCATTCTAAATATTATCTAAGCGTTTGGAACAAATTTCAGTAATATTACAGGACTGCTTAGAGCAAAAGAAGGGTCACGTGTAAGTTAGGTATATGATTTTCTAAAGAGTCTGATAGAGTATTCTATGAGATTTTTTAATAGGCCTTAGTTTAGGTGCATTCCAAAGTCATTTAGACGTCATTTATCGTGATATATCGTCATTTACGGTCAGATTTATAATATGATCTGAACTAATTTTGTTTGAAATTTAATTTACATTTTTTTTTTTTTTTTAAACTTTTAAGCTGCCATTTCCGATGGATCGATCTCGGTCAAACATCACTGAGATCTCCCAATTTATGGAAAAACATTAATTATAGAGTTTCATCACGATCAATCAATGCGTCTAGGCTGTACAAGGACCTAATTTTTGTTGAAAAATAGTTTTTTTTGTCAAAAATCGTAGTTTCCACTTCAATTTTGGAACACTTTTTCAAAATATTCACAAGCTCCTAAGTAAAAGCTCTGGGATCTTCCAATTTATGGCAAAAACTTAAGTAAGAAGTTTCACACACGGACACATACACAGAGATTTTTTAAAAACCACTTTTTTACGTCGACGATATAGCAAATCTGTAAAAATCTTGAGGTTCAAATTTTTTATGATTACTATAGTTTTTTTACTATGTAAAAGAAAGTAAAACGTTTTTTTTTCAACAATCGTCCTTTCAGCAAAAAAAAATTCAATATTGATTTGAACCGGTATTGTTACAAATTTAATTTAGGTTCGATTTTCTCATAATTGATATACTTTTCAAAATACTTTTCTGTCACTCGGTGTAAAAAACGGAAGCTGTCGCTTCCGATGGATCGAATTCAGTCAAAATAAACTGGTCTCTTCTAATTTGTGGAAAAAGCTTAGGTATGAGTTTCAATTAGTCCATCTGAGTTGTACAGGGAGCCGAATTTGAACGATTGAAACGATTTTTGTCAAAAATCGACTTTTCTGCGTAAATTTTAGAAACCTGATTTGGAATGGTATTGTTGCAAATTTTATTTAGAATCTTTTAGTTCATTCTGATTTTTCCAAATATTTACAAAAAACTGTTGTACTTTGGCTGATTTCGGCCAAACACTGGAATCTCCCAATTTGTGGAAAAATCTTAATCATGAAGTTTCATCCCGCTCAGTTAATTCGTCTGGGTTGTACAGATCCGATTTTTTGGAAAATCGTTTTTTGTCAAAAATCTTAATTTCCTGTTGAAATTTTGGAAAAATAATCTAGACCGATCGGATTTATTCCGATCAGACTAACCGTCTGGGCTGTAGAGAAGCACAGACATTTAGTCTGCACGCACAACGCGTTTCACACACATTTTCTAAAAAATACTTTTTTTTTTTTACTTTAGCGATATAGCTAGGGTTCGCAAATTTACCGACTTTTGAAAATCCTGTAAAGTAAGTAATTTATGAAAAAACCGATTTATCGGTAATTTACCGAAAATCCAAATACATATATGATTACGTAATGAAAATTTAAATAAAATAACTGAACATAATTTATTTCAAAAATTGTATTCACTTCATTGAAAATCAGAACAAAATTTAATTACTTTTAAAAAACATTTCAACTTAAATTCAGAAAAATCTCTGAATAATAGGATTATTAATGGTTGATCTCTAAATACTTCTGCTCGGCAAAGTGTGTCCGCAAAAAAGCACATCGTATTTAAGCCATAATCGTTCAATCTGGATCTAAATTTTGTTGCAATCTTTGGCTCAAATAGGTAAGACAATATTCTACGATTCTAAACATAAGAGCCTCCTTTAGTTCCTCGTTGAAGGGTGTATTCTGATAAGTTAATTTATTGACCATGAACTTTAACGTAGTATCCGCAATATAAAGATGTATGTACATCCTTACGGCATAATGCCTATACAGCTATTTTTATTGGTAACAAGGCTGTTATTATTGTTGATAAAATCACCTCATCATCGTCAAGAGGCAGTTACAACGGGTCTCAATGTCTAAAAGAACGCTAAGCTCTTTTTTCAAGTCGTTTTTTGTTTTCCTTTGACGAATATCGTTTTAATGGTAATCTTTTAACCAGAACCACTCTTGTCGAACTTTAGCGATAATTGGGTCTATTTTTTGGTGATTATTATTTATTATTTCGAAATATCCCCTTCCTCTTAACCTGAATCTTCTTCCACGGAATTGATATCAATGTTACTGTTACTTGAGTTAATTGAATTTTCTTCCACAAAATCATCATCTCTTTTATATACCACTTTAAGAGGGTCTTGTACCAAAGTAATGGTATCTTGTGCAGGTTCGATAAGCACTTGTGTGAACATTTTCTTCTAGAATTTTTTTATATTTATTAGATAACATGTAAAACTCGTGCCTAGTTTTTCTAGTTTTTCCAAATTTTCTTTTAATTTTTTGTTATTAGCTCTCAAACTTGGACAAGTTGTGCAGGTTCGATTGGAATGTACAACTACAGTAGACAAAAAATTCTTTCACAAGAATCAACTAGAATTCTTATTCTCGTGCCTAGTTTTCTTTTTTTCTAAATATTTTTCAATTTTAATATATAAATTATAAAAATAAAAATAGTTTATCAAAATTTGTCATGAAAATAAGTTCAGCAAATTTCCGATTGGTGGCTATTGCTCGTTTGGTATGCGCGCGCACTTGAAGAGAATCAAATGTTTGTGTATGTGTAAATAACTTTACACAAAGAATGGAGAAAAAAACGTAAATGAATAAATTTTGGTAGTGTTCTATATTTATGATTATGTAATCGAAACCAACACTAATTTATTCTACATAGAATACTAATGTACATCTACATGTAGTTATACCTACCTATTAGATTTTTTGTGTTGTGTGATTTGTATTTCGATTTGATTTAAAAAAAAATCGAATCAATGAAGACACACACTCAAAGGTGATAACGATGTAATTTTTGATACACATTATGTATTTTTATTTATTATATATGTACACGCTTTGATATTTAAGATTACTATAAAATATTTGTTGTGCATTAATTTACTCTTTTACAAGGCATTATTATTTATATAGGCTTTACATCCTATGTGTGTACATATATACATATAAGAGAAATTGATTTTAACAGGGCATGGGAAGTTTGTTTTACTTAGCCATGCAAGAAACAGAACAAGGCTGAACTATGAACTATTTATGAGCTTTTGAAAAATCTCCAAATGAAAAATTTTCAGCTCCTTTGGGGCCTCACTCCTAAAAATATTATTTTGAATAGGGATATGTGCTATTTATGAGCTGAAATAGTTAGCGATAATTTTAGTTTTTGTACTGCTACCCTTTAGCATGAACTCCACCCATGTTTACAGTAAAAATTTAAATATTTCTATATTGGATTTAGTTTTTTAGTATTTGAGCTACTATCGGACCTCATAAATCAATCTTATTCGACCACAACATCGTCAGTGTTGTCCCGTATTGATTCATCAGGTCGCGACCATTATACGGAAGAATCACAATAACAATATTACAATCGAAAACGAAAGTAAAAAAAATATTATCAAAATTCTATTATTTCTTTGTAATCAAACAAACCATTTCGAGATGGAATTCATTCTTTCGTCATATTGAAAAATATGATATGGTAATGTTACGTTTAAAGTGCGGTTTATGTTACGGTTAAAGTGCGAAATCGTTGAATGCGAAATTTAAAAAAATTTAAAATCATTTACACGACAAAAATCGGTTTTAAATAGGGCCTATCCTTGGGAGCGGATCCTTGGGCCTATCCTTCCTTACAATGTTCAACATCATTACCACGCAATAAAATGATAATGCATAAACACATTTTGAGACAAATAATGACTATACGAGTACAAGTTCCTCGGGTTCATAATCCTAATAAATGCCAAAATATGACTGAAGGTTCACCTGATACTTTAAGCTATATTTTTATCTTTATCTACAATTAAGGAGCACAGGGAGTGTGTCCACGCCTTATTCATCGCGCCCAGAGAATATATTAAGTTATTTCATTTGGTTTTATTTCACTACTGTTTTGGTATGTAGGAATGGGGGTCAAGAATTTCGTTTCTCGTTTTTCTGTAACTGTTGCTAAGCCTTCACGTTTTTGTTACAGTTTTGATTTTCAATTTAAAATTCATGTCCGTCTACGATAACCGAGTGTCGGATATTTGCCATGTTGCATTATTTATTCTAATATTGGTTTCAGTAATCATTTTGAAGCTTCCAAGGCTTCTAAGCATACTTCTTTTGTACACTGGCCGAAGGTTGAGGGAGGGGGGGGAAGTTGGGAGGACGTTTCATTCCATTTCATTATTCACTTTATTCTTTATGTTCTCAAGTGGTCACCCGGAGACCTTGTACTAATCCAAGCAATGGTTGCTTGACTTTAATGATGAAGTTGTTGTTGTTTTATCTATATATGTATGTCATTCGCCCCCAATTTCAAGAAAGATAACTCCATTTAAAAAGGACCAGGAAACACAAACGTCGGTTGATAATCAATTGGTGAATGTCTGGTCAAATGTAATCCTGAGCTAACCCGAGCAAAATTGATATCACCTACATTAAAAAACCCCCATCTGTATAAATGTTGATGACAAAATCATCATCACGCCTATCAGACAATTTTAATCTGGAATATTACATTACCTGTAAGAAACATCTTTTTTTTTATTCAATTTTGATCAAAATATACAACCAAAACCGTAAACAATGAACAAAACTCATTTACGCTATAAATTTTGTAGTACCTCAACTACGTTGCTCAAAACCGGATGTTAAAATCATACATGAAGTATTTGTTTCGAAAATCACCGTACAAGTGGCGCAGTGGTTAAAGCTTCGGCACTTGGACCGGGAGGTACTGGGTTCGAATCCCATCAGAGGCAGGATGTAAAGCGAATTTTCTTCATCGATTACGATCGGTGATGATAATAAACACAACTTAGACCCTCTGTTGGAGTGCAGAATTCAGCGCCGACCCACCGTCCATGTCAATGTGCAGGTTGACATGGAGCTTGCAACGTGCAGGTGGTATACTGTAAAAATGTGTGAGTAGGTGAATGGGTGGGTGAGTGCGCGAATGAAAAGGGGAGTATTAATTGACCTTAAAAGGACATTAAATCCATTGGATGATTAATACTTTCTTTAAAAAAAAAAAAAAAAAAAAAAAAAAAAAAAAATGTTCACGGCAGACCGCATTTGGTACTGCGAAACCATAGCCGAATTTAGCCTTGTAAGTGCTTATGGTTGTACCAATATTAAAGACATCGATTGACCAAGACGTTGTCTATTTGTTTAATAAAAATTGAATTTTAACTGACAAAATATAGATAAAACCCAATTTAAACTGGAAAACTAGAAGGTCGTCATCTTAAGTCGATTAAGTTAGCCGGAGCCCGAACTTTTTGGTGGATTTCTTGGATAAGTGTAGCCATCCCGAAAAAGTGTAAATACATTAAAAAATTTAACACCATCCCAAAAAAACATTTATATATGAGAAAAACAAACAATACACAAAAATAATATAAATGTAAAATAAATTACTGGTAAAACTTTTTTTTTTTTAATATATTTAACCCGAATAGCGATAATTTGCGTATTTACTATGGGTCCACATTAAATTCTATACCGCAATACCTGGAGATAAAACCACCAAGCGGCATATATGGCCAGACAGGCCCCGATACTAGATGTAGAATTGGCCTCAAAATCATAGCAGGTTGAAATAACCTTTTTTTAAATTTATTTATTTAACCCTTTATCTCCAGGCCAACCTTTATCTCGAGGTATTGCGGTATAGAATTTAATGTGGACCCCATAGTAACTACGCAAATTATCGCTATTCGGGTTAAAAAAATAAATTTAAAAAAAGGTTATTTCCACCTGCTATGAACTTGGGGGCCAATTCTACATCTTAGCTAGTATTGTGACCTGTTTGGCCATATATGCCGCCTGTGTCACTATTCTGATAATTCCCCGGGATTAGGGAACTGGGGAAAGAATTTACATATAAATTCTAAAAAAAAAAAAATTTTAATAATTTTTTTCTGGCATACTAAGGTAAGAAATTAGTGGCATTTTTTTTTTGAAAACAAACTAAAATTGGGGAAAACTTTCCCTGATGATTTCGCTCAAAAATTATTAACAACTTACAAATATTTACATCAAACTTTTTTTCTCAGTAGGCCAGAAAAAACTGATTTATAGATAAAAGCTATGTAAAATCTTGTCCCATTTCCCTATTGCCGGGCAATTACCAGAATAGTGCCACTGGTGGCTTTATCTCCAGGTATTGCGGTATAGAATTTAATATGGACCCATGGTAAATACGCAAATTATCGCTATTCGGGTTAAATATATTAAAAAAAAAAAGTTTTACCAGTAATTTATTTTACATTTATATTATTTTTGTGTATGTTTGTTTTTCTCATATATAAATGTTTTTTTGGGATGGTATTACATTTTTTAATGTATTTACACTTTTTCGGGATAGCTACACTTATCAAAGAAATCCACCAAAAAATTCGGGCTCAGGCTAATTTCATCGACTTGTCATCTTTCATACAGAAAAACAATAAAAAACAACAAAAAGTAATAATCTACATTGTCTACCTATTTTCTACATTGTCTACATTGCCTACGCTATTTTCGACACCAACATGGGGACAATTCAAAAATACGCGTTGACGCATAGCACTGATCATCATATCAATCGTAACAGATTAATTATATGGGGCTTTTCTATCCAGAGCTTATAAATCGTTATATATCTATCAAATACAAATGTTGGATCAATATGTGGTGGCGGTATGGTGTAATAAATAATTAAATTCCGTCTAATCTGATTGATGTGGTCTAAGATTTCATTGATTGGTTGATGATAATAACTGTTTTGGGATGCAATTTTCCCTTAGGTAGATCATAGGGGTGGTTTTTATGTAATCACTGAATTGTAATTATGTATATTGTAATAAATTCTGCGAACCATCTTGATATCATTGCTACGTCAGAAGTTGCAATTTACAATATGCAAGTGTACAAAACCAATAGACATCGAATTATAAAGGTAAGAATGTTAGGACATACGAAAGTAAATTAAATTTTTACTAAACTTTATTTATTTTGCTTATACATTTTGTTCACGTTTCTATATCCGTCATACGTTGTTGATACAGGCATTATTAATGCATTTTGTGTTTACGTTAGATTTTTAAAAACATTTCGATGAAAATTAGGGCATGAATGCACTAATTGACCAAATCATTTATGCATACTGCTATGTGTTTCGTTTTTATTCCATAAACCAACAACACTACACTATGTTGATTTTTTTCCATTCATAAGCAAATCTAAACAACAGATCCAAAAGTATACATATTAACCACCACTACTAGGAAAATAATGTAGTATGAATGTACATGTGCGTATTTAAAATTTTAGGTTAGCTTCAAAATTAAAATTTATTTTAGTAAAGGACCCTCTTAAGTATGGCCAATTGGATACCGTGAGCAAAACACAAACATCTTCACTTTCTTCATTACGAAATCGCCATCTGTAGTTATGGATATATTGACCGTGGAATGTCCACTCTTCAAAGTGAGGCTAAAAGCTTCCCATGGTTTATTCTTAAAGACATCTCTTTTTCAATGTAGTTTGTATGGACTGACCATATTCTAGTACCATATTTTTACTGTATTACTTGAATGTGTGAAACTACTGGAATGGCTGGCTTCATTTGTTGAAGAAGCCTGTTGAAATGTTTTTCTTCTTATTATTTTACTTGATGTTTGCTCTTTAAATGATTATGTAGCCCACTTGTGCTTCCTCTAGCACATTTATTAGTCCGACTACATTTTACGCATGCTGCTGTGTAGTTAAAATACTAATATTTACCGAAATACCGGTATTTTAGAGATGATTTACTGGTACGACGTAAGCAAATTTTAGTCGATTTATCGGTAAATCGATTTACCGGTATTGCGACAACTAGATATAGAGAATGGTAAATCTGCGAAAATCTCGACTCCTATGCAGAGCTAACCGATCGACTTATGCTTTATTTATCGTAATGTGCGCTAATCATTTGTGCCCGTATTATATCATACTCAATATAAACTTTATACAATTTAGAGAAGAACTTTCCGCGACTTTTAAATTCGATTCTAATTGGAGATGATGATTTAAAAGTCGCGGCCGGATGAACGGGGCGTAATTTGTTCAAATGTCTTACTAGTTCGAATCTGTAATTGCAGTTTATTTAAAATTCATCTTCAATTAGAGTAAATCCTAAATTAAGTTTCATTGAAATATTTTTAATTGAATTACACTAAATTAACAGATCGATAATTAAAACGTATATTGGCAAAACAGCGTGTGCTATTATTGCTGATAAAAACTATATCGCACGTTGCTCTTGAAATGTGTCTTCGCTAAATGTGCAATTTTCATTTCGGTCGCACCCATTTGCTGTACACCTTAGGCGACAACAACCACCAAAATTATTTATGTTATAATTTTGTAATCTGAGAAACATTAATTAGGCCCAATTTAACTGAATAATTTTAATTTGATATATCATTGTATTTAAAACTTATACAGTATACATAAGAAGTTGGCCTTCGCCTTCAGCTGGACACTTTACGCGAGAAACGATTAACTGTTGTGTTGACGAAAAACAACAAACATCAAGGGCACGTTAAATGGAAAAAAAATCTTCCACTCATATTGAAGAACACGATTTAATATTGTTGATAAATTACGCACTAAATAAAGTTTTATGTTGTTTGAAAAGTTTCGGATCATTTTAAAAAAAATGTTATTCTATTTAATATTTTATTTTAATCAATATTTTATAAATCTCTTAACACAACACTTAACGCTCAAATGCTAAATGCACCAAATAAAAGTTAGATATTTATGAAGTAAGAACTATAACACGCTTTCGATCATCGTGATAAAGGTTCATGGTCATCAACCACCAAAACCATAACTACCATGCTCATAACTACCACTACTGTAACTACCATGTCCGTGCCCGCCGTAATGACCGCCATATCCACCAAATCCGCCATGATGTCCTCCATAACCTCCATATCCGCCATATCCTCCATATCCTCCATACCCTCCATATCCGCCATATCCTCCGTATCCTCCAAAACCTGGATAGAATCCGAAACCTAGGCACAATTAACAAAACAAATCATATGGTTATAAATTGTATGGACATATTTCAACTTTTCGATCACTTACGAGCTTCAGCAGGGTCTAATATTTCCCGTGCATCATTGACATCTTCGTCGGCTGCTTCAGCAGGACTAACTTTAAGGCTTGGTGAGAATGAATTTTCTGGCCTGGCATAGCATACCACAGCACACAAAGCAAGTAAGACGAGTATCTAAAATTTAAAAACATTTTTGTGAAACTACTAAGCGATAAACTATTTAGATGGTGTCACTTACCTTGAACATGATGAATCTATTTATTACAAACTTAAAAATATTCTAAATATATGTGTAGATATAATATTTACAGCTCTTTCACCTAGGACTTGTAATAGCTAACTGAAAAAACTGATATAGGTTGTCTCTAATTTATACCGAATCTGTAAAAATAAATCACATGCTATATGTTAAATTAACGTTATAAAAAAAACCATGAAACTGGTTTGAATCTTGTTTTGTCAAAATTAAAATTTGCGATTTTTATGGGGTGAATGAGATGCGTGGATTAGTTAAAACACTGTTTTCTGCTTAAGTGCGTCATTAACCGTATACGACACTTAACGTACTGCACCTTTGTACGTGTGTTTGTTAGTGGGTCCGGTTTTAATATTAGAGACCATAAACAATACCTATACGAAGAAAGATTTACAATCAAAGCATTATGGAAAATTATTAATTAATATTCTTAAATATACTAAGACTTGTCGTTGTTGTTCACGGTAAACTGGTGACTAGGCCAACATTTATTAAAAAAGCTTGGGTGAAACGTATTAAAACGTCACTAATATATTGACGGCTTATATTGAAAAATATTCTTCAGAACATAATATAAAAGGTTTTTCTATTTGTGATTGTCAGATTCAATTTCCTTTTGTGGCCAGGAATAAAGTTACGCGTTTCATGTGTGTTGTTTCTAATTTCTCAAACAAAAGCTTCTCCCTTTATCTGAAGTTCTCGTATATCATAAGAGGAAGTCTTCATCCCTTCCAACTAAAACGACAACAGAACCCATATTAAAAAAAGATTTAAAAACAATTGGAAAATTAAAGGTTAATATAAGGCTAATTAAACGCCCTATTAAATTTTTATTATTCTGCTCGATCTAGAAAAGGCATTATGCTTTATCACTTGAAAGCGGGCATATCCCAATTCGAAAATCGGACCAAAACTAATTTCGGCTTTGGTCGGATTTGCAATTTAGATTCTGCTAGCTTTAAATTACATGTCCTGAAATTTAGTCGAGTAGAGTCCAAAATTTTTGGTTTTTTCAAGGACGAGTGGGGTCTAAAATTTTTTGATGGAGCATGTTAAGTCGGGTTGTAATTCCTAACTTAGCTTCGTAGTGAGTTGTTATTATCTTACCACTGGTGAGGGATAATAACAGTCTGAAGTGTATTTAACTACTTAACTTTTATTAATTTTGCTTTGGTTTATATACAAATTTTATAATATTGGTAACAGCAACAAAATATAATTGCTTACATTATAATTTACTTAATTTTAATATAAATTTATAGTTCGTATATTGAACTTTATAGTAATTGCTGATTCGACACATAAGAATTATTGACACACCGTCAAGAATGATTTGTAATATATTTGGCGTATATGCGATTTAAGTGCATTAACCTCTTCGTATACTTATTTATGCTGATGACATATTTGTGTCGCTAATGTTATGTGCTTGAACATCCTCCGGGCCGGCATTAGTTGAAATAAACCGACGTGGCAATGGACGTGGACGAACTCTTTCATTAGATGATTGTGGTTTTAAAGATGTTACGGCTTTATGACAGCAAATCCATGCAATGATGAATCTGTAGGGTGCAGGTAGGTTAGATAAGATAATTAATCTGTAAATAAATTATAAACTAAAGTTTTATTTCGGTCGCTACATTCACTCACCTCGCAGTAAAAGTGTTACGAAAAAAATAAAGTAATTAATTATATGTTAAAATGAACCTTTTTGTTAGCCGGTGGTGCAAATGGATTACTATTGTTCAATTGGTCCGTCAAATATGCAGGTTTAAGTCGATCTATTGAAATAGATACGTTTTTACCTTTCATATCTATGACAAGATATTTTCGGAACCGTCTCACTACTTTATATGGTCCCTCGTATGGGGGAGTCAAACCTGTTTTAACTCTATCCACCTTGATGAAAACATGATCACAGTCCGTTATGTCCTTAGGTATAAAAATTTTATCTTGAGGGGGACTTCGGGTATTTAGAGGTACGACGTTGCGCATCGACTGTCTTAATTGATCGACCAGTGAAGTGGGATCTGTCGATGTTGCAGGGGCAGAATGCATTAACAGTTCTCCAGGGACCTTTAATGATTGTCCGTAGACAAGATCTGCTGGAGTGCATCCGAGGTCAGACTTAACCGAAGTTCTAATGCCAAGGAGAATAAAAGGTAGCTCTGAGCTCCAGTGCAGGGTGTTTTCTCTAGCGTACAATGAGGCTTTAAGGTGAAATCGATGAAATCTCTCCACCATACCATTCGCCTGTGGGTGGTAAGAAGTAGTTCTGATTCTGTGTGTACCTAACAGTTTGCTAAATTCCTGGAACAGATTACTTTCAAACTGACTGCCTTGGTCAGTTGTTATCTCGGATGGTACACCAAATCTCGAGATGTACTGCTCAACGAATGCACGTACTACTGTAGATGTTCTCATATCTACTAATGGAATGGCTTCTGACCATCGTGTAAATCGATCTATGATGGTTAGTATATATGAATATCCATTTGACGGTGGTAAAGGTCCAACCAAATCGACGTGGATATGTTCGAACCTACCAAACGGGATAACGAAACGACCAGTTTCGTAACGTGTGTGGCGATTTACTTTTGACTTCTTGCAAGCGAGGCACGTTTTGGACCAATATCCGGTATCAACGTTCATGTTAGGCCAGAAATATTTTGAAGCCACCAAAATTACGCGATGCTCGTATTCCAGGGTGGGATAAACCGTGAAGCATTTCAAACGCTTGCTTACGTAAATCAGTCGGAAGGTATGGACGGTTTGTGCCAGTTGATATTTCACACCATACGTTTAGATCTGAGGCAGGATCTCGTATCCGTTTGAATTTAAATTTTGAATCGGACTGAGCATTATTTTGTAGAATTACAAATTCTTCATCTGATTCTTGAAGAGATACGAGCTGTTCCATGTCTAGAGCTGTGTGACATATCGGTACTACTTCTTGTTCGTTTGTTCTAGACAAGGTATCTGCTACTACGTTACTTACTTCTTTAATGTAACGAATATCTGACGTAAATTGTGATATGTAGTCTAATTGGCGAGACTGACGAGGACTTCACTCCGATTTTGACGACAAAGCCGTAGTCAAGGGTTTATGGTCAGTAAGAATGAAAAATTCTCTACCTTCGACGAAACACCGGAAATGCTTAATGGCACAGTAAATTGCCAGCAATTCACGATCGAAAGCAGAGTATTTACGCTCCGGTGGGGAAAGTTTTTTGGAAAAGAATCCCAATGGTTCCCAACATCCTTTATTGTACTGCTCCAGTACAGCTCCGAGTGCGATATTGGAAGCGTCAGTGGTTATCCTGAACACTCCACGCTCTAGAGGGTGTGCAAGTAAACTAACCTGAACCAGGGCAGCTTTTGTCTCTAACATAGCTGCTTGGCATTCAGGTGGCCAAAGAAAATGTTTCTTCTTTTCTTTTTGGAGTATCGCAAGTTGCGTATGGATTGGAGCTAGTAGTTCGGCCAAGTGAGGAATGAATCGGTGATAGTAATTAACCATTCCGATAAAACGCTGCACTTGCCGTATAGATGTTGGTTGGGGGAGATCGTTTATAGCCACGATTCTCTCTGAAGATGGTCGAATTCCATTTTTAGAGATTTCGTGACTAAGAAAATTTAAAGATTCTGCACCGAACACACACTTCGAGGGTTTTAGAACAATGCCGAAATCTGTGAGGCGTTGGAATAAAATGCGAATGTGTTCTAAATGTTCGGACGCTGATCGACTAGCCACCAAAATATCATCGATGTATGTATAAACGAAATTCAACCCTTTTGTCACTTCGTCCATGAAACGCTGAAAAGTCTGTGCTGCGTTTCGCAGACCGTATGGCATTCTCATGAACTCAAAAGTCCAAAAGGTGTTGTAATAGCTGTTTTATATACATCTTTCGCAGCAACTGGTATTTGGTGGTAGGCTCGGATCAGGTCTATCTTTGAAAAGATAGTGCAGCCTTGTAGGTTTAAGGAAAAGGAATGGATGTGAGGAAGTGGATACCGGTCTGGTACGGTTACTTTGTTTAGTAGACGGTAATACCCGCAAGGTCGCCAATCATTACTATCGCGTTTAGGAACCATATGCAAAGGAGGAGATACGGATGATGCCGATTGTCTGCACAATCCTAATGAGATCATATAATCAAATTCGGTTCTCGCTATTTTATGCTTCTCGGGATCTAAACGTCGTGAACGTGAGAATGGTAACTGTCCTTCAGTTACAATACGATGCACAACGTTGTGCTTAATTGGTAACTCGTAATTCGGTTCTTGCATAAGGCTTGGGAAACATCGAAGAAGGTCTTCGAATGGGCCGTTGACCACAAATAATTTAACAGTCGGTGATGGATCATTTATATCCATTGAATTGACAATTAATGAAGTGTTTGAGTCTAGTACGCGTTTGTTCCTTAAGTCAACCACGATACCAAATTTTGTTAAAAAATCAGCGCCTATGATTGGTCTTGTAACTGATGCAAGTACAAAAGGATGGTTGAAATCCCGGCGAAATCCTAAGTCGACTTTAAGTAACCTTATGCCATATGTTGTTATCGGTGAACCGTTAGCAGCGAAGATTGTACTCGCTGGGTCTTGAGAAATATTTTTGAAAAATGTGTATGGGACCACTGAGATATCAGCTCCGGTATCGATAAGAAAACTGAAGTTAGTTTTTGGGCATTTAATGAATAGGCGACGTATATTATGCGTCCCATCGTTTGTCGCTATAACTTTGGGACAATTTAGTTTTCCTTATTGTTATTTAAATTTTTATTTGTTTGGCCGCCGAATTTGCAAGAGCCGCCAGAGCATTTGCGGGCTGCAGCACCAAATCTAAAATGGTAGTAACAGAAGTCACGTTTAACTGAAGATGAACGAGTCTGAGACTTTGAGCGTGAATTGCTACGTGATCTATTGCGAGAAACATTTCGAAATTTTGATCGATTTTGTTTAAAAATTTGTTGACGCAGCTCGTCAATTGCGGTTGCGAGGCTATCTAAAGTTACCGATTTGGTTGTAGATTTTTCGGAACTAGATGTGCTACAGACAGCAGATAATGAGGTGCTTGTGCTATGAAATTCCCATATCTTGTCAGCTAATGTGGTCAATTTTGCCATTGGCTCTGCTTCTTGCAGTATTAGAATTGATCGTAATTGCTCTGGTAGTCGTTTGAACCATAATGTTTTAATCAAATTTTCTGTAACTGCGGTTGAAGAGCCTGCTAATTGTTTTAATCGGCGATAAAAAGCAGAAGGTTTTAAATCACCCATAGTGGTTGTACCAATTAGTTTTTCTATTCGTTGGCTCTCCGACAAACTTAATCGTTTGATTACTTCCGATTTAAGAGTTGCGAATTTGGCTGTATCTGGTGGATTTGCAATTATGTCCGACACCGTGGCGATAATATCCATCGGTAATGCGGCAATCGTTAGCAAATATTGGCTACTATCTGAAGTAATTCGTTTTACTATGAACACAGCTTCCACTTGTGCAAACCAAAGAACCGGCATTTCATGCCAAAATGGCGGAAACGGAACATAGGAAGCTGAATCTACCTTGCGTGATTCGTTTTTAATATTTTGTTCTGTGTCCGACATTTTGTAGTGCTACTTTCAACGCGTTAATTTATGTCACGAAAAAAAAAATACTTTAATTAAGTGAATATGCGGTTGAAATTAAAAACTTGAGTAAACTCAGGGATTATATGAGTGAATTACTAAATAAATATGAAAGTTAAGTAATGTTTGTAATATGTTGCAAAACAAAATTATATATGTATGTAATTTGACAAAATAATTCTCACCATATGTATATCGCTGTGCTCCAAATATTTAATAGATCATTTGTTTTGTATTTTCCTGTACAATTTTACTAAAATGAAAAGTAGAAAAAAATAATGAGAAAAAAAATTTAAGAAATATAAAATTTAATTTGCAGGAACGAAAACTTGACCTTGGCTAATTGTTGGTTGTTGATGAATATGTAGAATGTGCTCGATAAAAAAATCCGTATGTTGATGAATGATGATTAATTAAACGGTCACTGTTATCGATGCAGCTTTCGGCAAAAACGTTGACTTTCTTAACCGTTGTTTGATTAATTGTGGGGCAACTGGTATCGATCTGGTAATCCCGTTGATGTTTGTTATTTAGCACCTTTAATAATATCAATCACTATTCCTCGATATTTGAGAAGATTACTGATGTTAAAGGTTTTGTTGTTGCTCGGTGTTAAATTTGTCCCAATTTGTATCCAAATTGATGTGTGGCAGCAACGGCTGGTCGTGTCCTTGTAAGGGTCACCAATATAGATAAGATAATTAATAATAATAATGGTAGATAAGAATGGTAATGGTTAGATAAGATAATTAATCTGTAAATAAATTATAAACTAAAGTTTTATTTCGGTCGCTACAAATCCTATAAAGGCAATGATGATCCCATATAGAACAATGTAGTGGTGAACATCATGGATATTGAATTGTTGATCTTTATCCTGTATCGAAGTCCTCAGGTGGGTAATATTAGTTGACAGTTGATTTAAATTCATGAGTATGTCACTGAATTCGTTATTTTGTGTGGAAATTCTTTTGGTTGAGGTCGGGTACGTTACGGTCTCTGCTTGAATGAGTAGGCTGCTGAGATTTATCGTTGGCTGATCGAATACTGCTACCTTTGTATTAAAGTTTTGAATGGAATGTATAATTGTTGTTCCATCGGTAATTGTGCAGGCCTTGTGCATCGTTATAGCTCCTGTTCCTCTTATAGTTGTGGTCGTTACTTCCTTGTTGCAAATAATATTTATCTTGTGATCCTTTTCAGATATAAAAATCCATGTACCTGGATCGTGTGTGGGAATCCACATATTTCGCTGTGTTATGTATCGAATCTCGCAATTGTCTCTTTTGCGTGCTCTGAATCACGTTGTGGATCACACATATATATTCAGTGCTCTGTATGGTCTTGCAGGCCGAAAGTTCGTCTTCTGACATTGCGTAGTAAGATTCTCTGTTTAAGCTTATCAAAAACAATTCACTTGATGGGTTTATGTACGCAAACATGTCTTTGTGTCTGGTTGGAATAGCGATTGGTTTGATGATTTGATATACCTTGTTGGTCAGTAAAGGCATTTTTAGTTCAAAAATTAATACGTTGTTTGCTTGTCCAACCTTAGCTGTCATCATTTGATACAATGTTATCATACTGTTTTCTCCATATATGGTAGCATCGGCTGGGATAATTTCGTGTAATTTTGAATGAAAGTATGAAAGTATTTATTTTGCTATGATGTATATCGGTAATGACATCGATTAGTGTTGTTGTGTTGAAGTGACGGCTGTCATTTCTATTGATAAATGTATCCATAGCGCTATAAATTTTTGTATTGCTAGGTTCTCATTCTCATTTCGCTGTACTAAATTGAGGATTGACATTGTTTGTTTATCTAGTTCGTGTAGATGATTATTGACTGCTATCCAATCCTTTTTTATAATATTCACTGTTGATTCAGTGATTGTAATTTGTTCTTTCAGTAATTTAAGCAACTGTTCTTCATTATTTTTTATTGAATTTATTTCATTATCGTATCGTTGTGCATCGTCTTGGTCGAGGATCCCAAATAGTTGGTTGGTAAGTGTGCCAACTACATTCACTAAACCTCTTTTTATCCGACTAGATTTATATGTAGGTTGGAATATTTTGTTACTGTGATCTATGTTGATCATTTGTTGTTTTAGTTGTATGATCGCGGGCAAGTGTGTAGCCTTAGTTGTAACCACCCATTATCTTCTTGGCAGAAGTTGTTCATTCTTTCGATCGCTGCGTTATATCCTTGTGCTTTTATTAACATTGTTGATAGATTGAAATATGATACAATCGTCCATTGTTGATGCGACAACTGAGCTGTCCCAATATTTTCAAAATATATCCCGGTTGTAGTGTTTAGAGTGGTGATATCAAATTTAGAGTTGTTGGTTATCGCTGAGCTTACCCCAAGTAAGCTTATTAATGGAATCATAGTATAAAGCATTAATCGAGATTGATAACATGGTCGAATTTTCCTTCTTTTTATTTGAGGTTGATGAATCGGTTTGATGTTTCTTGCAGCCTTCTTTACATCCTCTTCTATTTGACCACGCATCCAAAGTCTTGGTGGTTTTTTCTCTTCACGTGAGAGTTCTTCGGGTGATTTGCGCTTCCTGGATTTAGAGTTATTAATAACCATGGTTGACAATGCTGTAGTTGATGCTATCATCGATAGGAAGAGGCGCCAATTTTGTTATTGGTCTTTTTATAAGAGCCCTTCCGGGGCCGCAAAGTGTTACCACCCGAACAATTCCGTCTTCTCCTGGATGAACTTCTATAATCCGTCCAGTTACCCATCTTGATGGTGGAATGTTGTTATCTCGAACAAGAACTAATTGTCCGATCCTTAAATTAGGTGTACTTGTGGTCCATTTTGCTCGTTGTTGTAATTGATGCAAATAGTCGTGTGACCATCTCTTCCAGAAGTCTTCCTTCATTTTTTGGATTAATTTCCATCTGGTTAACAAATTCATTTTTTCCTTTGAAATGCTTTCTTCTGATTGTGTTGAGAGAGATTCTCCAATTAGGAAATGACCGGGAGTTAAGAATGTAGGATCACTTGGATCGTTGGTCATTGGTGATATAGGTCTTGAATTAAGGCAGACCTCTATTTGACATGTTACGGTTGTTAGTTCTTCAAACGTCAATGTTGCTTCCCCTATCACTCGTTTCAAGTGATATTTTACAGATTTTACAGCTGCTTCCCATAAGCCACCGAAATGTGGTGCTCCTGGCGGGATGAAATGCCATTTCGTGCCTTGGTCGGCGGTAGAAATAATAATATTGGAAGCTGTTTCTTCTATTGTTTTCAAAGTTTTTAATTCCATTGCCTTGCTAGCACCCACAAAATTAGTGCCGTTATCGCAAAAAAATATCTGTGCATATTCCTCTCCGTGAAATGAAGCGTTTGTATGCCGATATGAACGCGTCGATTGTTAGATCGCTGACCACTTCAATGTGCACATCCTTGGTTGACATACACACAAAAATTGCAAGGTATCCTTTATAAGATTTATTACCTCTACCTTTCGATACTCTGACGCTGAATGGCCCAGCGTAATCCACTCCTGTTTTTAGAAATGGTCTGGTGGGAGTTATTCTGGCTTCTGGTAAATTTGCCATTAGTTGGCTTTTTATAGTTTTGCTGAAATGATGACATCTTAAACATTTAGATATTTGTTGTCTGACAAGATTTCTGCCATTAATAACCCAATATTTTGTTCGAATATGTGCTAATGTTAATTGGGTACCGCCATGCATTGTTGTTTTGTGGCCCTCTTGGATTATCAAGTTTACTATTGGATGTGATTACGGTAGAATGATAGGATGCTTCTCATCATATGACCAGGCTGTTGAATTGTGTAGTCTGCCCCCAACTCTTAATAGTTCATCTTTTAAGAATGGAGACAATGGTAACAACTTGCTTTTAATGTTAAGTGGTTTGTTCCTTTTTAAATTGTATATTTCACCTTTATATTGTTCTAGTTGAGCATTCTTAATTAAATGATGCAAAGCTTCTTGCATTTCGGTTGGTGAAATTATGTTGGTTGATTCGTATTTTACTAATTTCAACTTATTAATGAAGCGTTTACAATACGACACTATTCGCTGAATCTTTTTTAAATTTGAGTGTCTTAGAAAGAGATCACTAAAGGGGTCATTTTCTTTGACAGGCGTTGTTATTGCAGCTACTGGTGCTGCGAGTACCCTTTGATCTGGAACGTCTTCAGGTTGTACTTTCGAATTAGTAGTTGGTCATATATTTCGGTCGCTTGTAAGCCAGTCTGGTCCGTTCCACCATAATTCATGATTAATGAGATGTTCGGCTTCTACCCCTCTTTAGGCGCAGTCTGCGGGATTTTCAGGTGATTTAACATAGTTCCAGGCTGTTGGATTTGTCAAACTATGAATTTCGAATACTCTGTTCGCCACAAATGTTTTAAATCGATGTGGTTCTGATTTGATCCATGCGAGTACAATTTGTGAATCCGTAAACGCATATGTATTTATTTTGGCTATCCGTAGGCTTTTAATTACCTTTGCCAATAGCCTAGGCAACAATAATGCACCACACAATTCTAATCTTGGAATTGTTAGTTTGGACTTTATTGGTGCGACTTTAGTTTTTGAGATAAGTAAATAAGGGTGTCCTTTACTTCCGTTATTGTTGCCTTGGAGGCAATATATTACAGCGGCATAATCATTTTCTGACGCATCACAAAACCCAAACAGTGTTACCGGTGAATTGGCAGTTGTTTCCATCCATCTTTGCACCTTTATTTTTTCTAGCGCACGTAACGAGGTTTTATAGTTTTTCCATTTTGTTGCTATGTTTTCTGGTACTGGTTTGTCCCATTCTAGTCCTGTTAACCATAGTTTTTGCAGTAGTATTTTTGCTACGATGATGGTTGGTGATAACCAACCGAGTGGATCAAATAATTGTGATACTTCAGATAACAGGCTCCTTTTCGTGACGACATCCGATCTATTTGTTCTAATATTTATTTTAAATTCAAATGTGTCGGTTTTAGGGTTCCATGAAATTCCCAGAGTTTTTATAGTTTCGTCTAATTTTATATCTATTTTGTTTATTGCTCGTGATTCATGTGGAATTTGTTCCAACAGATCCTGACAGTTACTTGCCCGTTTTCGAAGTTGAAATCCTCCTTTCCCTAGTATTTTCGTTAATTGTTGTTGTCGTCGTTGTGCTTCTTCTAGAGAATCACTACCTGTTAAAATGTCATCTACATAGTAGTCGTCTAAAATTGTATTAGCTGCTATGGGAAATTCGTCTTTTTCATCATTCGCTAACTGTTGCAAGGTGTGAATGGCTAGATAAGGAGTACTAGCGGTTCCGAATGATACTGTTGTTAATTGGTATTCTCAGATCTGCTCATTTTCATTTTCTCTCCATAGTATTTTTTGATACTTTTGATCGTCTTCGTGTACGAGGAAAACGACCTTATGTTTCCTCCATCTCAGCAGGAGTGATATCAGCTCTTCTTGTAAAGTTGGTCCGATTAATTGTTGATCATTGAGGCTCGTTTTTGCGGATGCGTCAAACACAACGCGTAGTCTTGTGGTCGTGCTACTTTCTTTAATCCCCGCGTGATGAGGTATAACGTATTCTTCTGTTGTTGATGTCTTTACTTTAGCTTCCTTATTGCAGAGTTTCATGTGACCTAACTCTATATACTCCTTTATACATTTTTTATAGTCACTTGCGAATGATGGTGACCCTGCAAATTTTCTTTCTAACTGTAGAAATCTGGCTAATGCCCTATTCTTTGATGCTCCGATGATTGGTGGGTTTGTTTTGAATGGAATGCGCACTATATATCTCCCATTGATGTCTCGTTGGTGATTTTTATTGTAATGTTACTGGCATTGTTGTTCTTCGTCAGTTAGTGCTCTCCCATTTTGTATTTCTTCAATCTCCCAAAATTTCCGTAATCTGTTTTCCAATTCTGTTATTATGCTCTGAATGACTGTTGAACTTCCGTGATGAAGTGGCCCAAATATTATCCATCCTAGTTCTGTTTTTTGTGCAACTGGATTTTTTATTGCACCTTTTACTATATCGTTCATTACTATGGCCGGATAATAGTCTGCACCAAATAATATGTCGATTTTGTTTGGCATATTATAATTTGGATCTGCCCATAATAGATTATTGATATGAGGCCAGTTCCAGGCGTCAAAGCTGTACTCCGGTAGGTTTCCTACTAATTTATCAACAACCAATGCACTCATTTGCATTTTGAACTTTGAGGAGAATCTAGGTTCAATATGGAACATCTGATATACCTGCTTTAATTCCTCTAATTCCCTTTACTTCAACGTGTATTCTTTTACTTTGTATGTTTAGTTTATTGGAAGCCTCGTGAGTTATGAAGGATGCTTGAGAGCTGGGATCAGGGCCGTGCTGAAATATTTTAGCGCCTGGAGCGGTTGAGTGAAAAATGCGCCTTTTTTAATTAAAAACTAATATGTTTATTTTGGTACTTCAAAAATATTGCAAACGCATTTTTTTATTACTTCTAAAATAACACTGGGTTAAATACATACATAAACCATTTATTAAATAAAATTAAATCGGTAAAACAACTTTTTGAATTTAATGTTTATTTAAAATCCACTTTACGAACTTTAAGCTCGGCAAAATCTTGAACAAGTTCATTATAATCTAATGATGAACAAATATTGTTTTCTATTGACATCATTGCTAATCCTACTAAGCGTTCCTGTCCTGTTGACGACCTTAAATAATTTTTAATAATTTTAAGTTTGGAGAAACTCCGTTCTCCAGTAGCCACTCCTACTGGCAATGTTAGCATGATTCGTACTGCAATGGATAAATTAGGGAGAACTGTTATCATTTGGGTTTAATGTAAGTGGTTTAGAACTTGTTTAGGTTCCATTTGAGATGGCATCATAATCGTAAAACTAATGATTTCTTCACATAGTTCTGTTCCATCAATATCCATGTTATCCCCATCAGTTAATACTGCTTCTAGATCCTTACACATTTTTAAAATATCCGAGCGGTTTTTATTTTTTAAATCAAATATGTTGTAAAGAAATTTATATGTTTTAGTATGCGATTTCATTTGTTCAAATCTGTCTGAAATTCAGTTAATGGCTGTGTCGAGAATGAAATTAAAGACATTAATTTTGAAATTATCTTGTGGGTCTAAGATTGGTTGATCTTCGGATTCATAATCAAAACTCCTTTTCTTTTTTCTAGGGCGAACAGTTGAAATGGCAGGAAACTCACATTCAATTTCAATGGCTTCAGCAATTACTTTGGCTTCTTCGATTACTTTCAGGAAACATGAATTAGTTCGGTAACTTCTTAAAAAATCAATCAGCTCTTCCAACGCGCTAAGACACGCTAACACATTCAATTTTGGATTTTGCATTAATTTCGAAACACTGTTGACTTTCGATAGTATATCGTACCACAAAACGAGGCTACAAATAAATTTAAATGAAGAAATGCTTTTGGCTAAGGCTCCTGCTTCACATTTCGTGTGGCTGTCCCGATTAATATCTAAATGGATGCTTACTAGTGCATCGTATATTTGTTCAAGCTGAAATCTTAAAGGCTTTAAGGCAGAGATTCTGCTTTCCCACCTGGTTGGGCAAACTGGTTTTACAGTAAATTTTGTCACATTCCGTGTTAGTACGTCCCATCGGCTTGTTGAAGAGAAAAAAAATACATAAATTTGTTGTATGATACTAAAAGTGTTTGCTACTTCTCCTGAGTTAGAAGCTGCATCTTTGATAACTAAATTAAGAGAATGGCAGCCGCATGGTATAAATACAGCCCGTGGATTTATTTGTAAGATGTGGTTTTGTACTCCTGCATGTTTACCCTTCATATTAGCACCATTATCATAGCCTTGTCCCCTTAAGTCTACGACATCAATTTTGCTCTCACGCAATTCATCAAGAATTATTTTTGTTAACTCTTCTCCGGATGTGTTAGTCACGGGAATAAAGCCGAGAAAATGTTCCTGAATCTCAAATTCATTACTGCCTTGCTCAACACATCTTACAATTAGTGTCATTTGCTCAACGTGGCTTTTATCGGTAGTGCAATCTACAATCATCGAATAGTATTTACTCTTTTTGACTTTATTAATTACGTGTAATTTGATTTTGTTCGAAATAAGTTTAATAAGTTCGTTTTGTATATTATTACTTAGATAATGGTATTTGGTGGCTCTTAAGGAAATACTTTGTAAATGATTTGCAGTCGTTTGATCAAAGTTCGCCAGTAATTCGAATAATTTTAAAAAATTTCCATTATTTTGAACATATAACTTTTGACTTGTTCCCCGAATGTATTATTAGTTTTTAAACGTGAATCAAACTCCTTCCATTCAATTGCATTTTCAAAATGTTGGCGAGATGACTCATGTGATTTCAAATCCCGCGACAAATGTGACCAGTCAGAATGACCACTTGAGCCCCAGTTTGTGTATTTTTTGTTAAATAGGATGCATGCAAAACAAAAAACCGCATCTTGTTGCTTTGAATAAATTAACCATGGTCTTAAAACTTTTTCTCCATTAGGTAATTGTCTACTATATAACGACGGCGTAAACTGTCTGCCTTTACTTACAGGAAATTTATATTTTACTATTTGCACTGGCCCTTTCTCAATTAAAGTTTGTCTTACCTTATCGGTAATTTTTCCCCATTCAGCAGGATCTTAAGAAATTTCATATATATCATTATTTTGAGTGCATACTAACGATTCTTCCGATATATGTACATCGTGAATGGTGTCCAAGGATTTCACGGTTTCATTGCAACTGTGTTGTTCTACGATGATGCATTTATCTCTGGGTAAAACTGTTACGGATAATATAAAATATATGGTAATTTTCTCCTTAATGACCATTATAGCACATGAACAATTTATTTCATCAGTTTTACCTTGATTATTTGGTGTCTCATTTATGTCTTCTTCTACAAATAATTGTGAATTTGGTTGAGATCTCGGTTTTTGCAAATAAGATGTTAATGCATTTGCCTGCTTCTTGCGTTCATTTTCTTTCGTTTCTCTTTCTTTTTTATATCCCCAACCAGATTTTTTATTATTTTTTTTCTCCATATTTCTTTACCTAAATTGGAGAGGAATAAAACATAAAAAACATAATATATAAGTAAATTTTATTCTTAAATTATTTGCATATTTTTGTACTTGCCATGATAAGTTACTATTAAAAATCGAATTGTTTCACAAATTTACACAAAAAATTAACTTTTCATAAATAAATTTAAATTCAATAAAAAACAACTGCAATTTTTTATATAAATGTATTAATTCACCAGTTTGTACGAAAAACACCTATTTAACACGTATTTACTAATATAATTATAAACATCTGAACAAAAAATAATAGAAAACCAATACTACACTTCATACAATAGTTCGCAAACGAATCGATTTTGCAGCTCAAAAATGAACCGTTTACGGTGTTCCTATCCCAAGATAATTAGACTTTTTAGCGAAGTATTCGTTCGCATATTGTTCACTTTTAATGATACGCAAACGTAACACTTTTTCGATTCACAAACGCAAGACTTTTGCATATGATTTCCAATAATTTCATCGAAGTTTAAAAGAATGTTGGAAATTGAAACGCAAAATTAAATTTATATTATTTTATTCTCATACTGACTATTTTTCATAATTTTTCATACTTATTTTATTATAATAAAAATAAAAAATATTTTTTTTTATAAATCATTGTATTATGTCGTTCTCATTACAAATCTGGTGATTTTTCGATATTCACTTGTTAATTATTCGGTTTGGATTATAGTTGATTTTTGGCACATATTTTATTAAATTCTCTATTTATTTTATGATTCGGTCGCTTGTTACCTTCAACGATAGAAATATAAATTAAACTCCATAAAATATAAAATATTTACCTAAATTAATTAAAAATTTAATAACATAAATACCCAATAATATGGCGTCTTCGCTCGAGTCACGAACATTAAATGATTTAGTTTATGAATCTTTGTTTAATCGCTTTAAAATGGAAAAAGCAAAAAAAAAGCATGGTTCGTTAATAGTTCGTTTATGTACCGTATTTTGCGAATTCGATTTTTTGTTTAGAGGGTTCTAACATTTACCAAAAGGCGAAAAGACACATAAAATATAGGCGCAAAATATTATAAAGAGATAATTGCGGCTTTACTTTGGGAAATTTACAACAATAATCCCATACATGTTATTCCAAATTGGAATAGTTTTAAACCAACTTTATTGCAGGTGTAGAATAATTCTGTTCTACCGGTTGTAAATTAGTTACGATTTATAGTAATATTAAATATTATACGAACATATTAGTATTTAATTAGATATATTTAGTTGCGTTTTCATGTTTTTTTAAACTTCAAAATGTAATTATTCCCAACTAATAAAAATAAATAAGTAAAATTTGGTTGGTAGGTTGTTACTTTGGGCACAATATTAATTCTATTCCAGAATGGATTTAGCTTGTACCAAAGTAAGACGGTTAATATATTAGTGTTGCATCCATTTCAAAATAATGTAGAAATATTCTTAAGGAAATAGAAATTGGTTTTATTATTTTTGTTTTGGTATTGCCTTTCAATTTATACGTAAATATTTTTTAAGTGTAAATAGATATAAATACATTGCGAAAATGCGCCCTAAAAAGATCGGCGCCTGGCGCATTCGCGCCTTTGCGCCATAGCACCGCACGGCCCTGGCCGGGATCAATGAGTACTCTTAATAATTCTGGATGATGGCCATTTGTCATAACTTTTACTAATGCTGTGCTTAAAAGTACTTGCGATTCTGTTGTTGTACTGTTGAACATATGTGTTCCGATCGTTGGTTTTACCGGTTCTGTGGTTGGATGATGAGGTGCAGGAGTTGTTTTTTGCTGGTATTCGCTGGTATTTTTAGAGGGACCTTCTCTTGTGTGAAGCAGAGTGTGATGACTGCCTTTGCACACCAAACATTTTGCTTCTGATCGACAAGCTCGGGAGAGATTATGATCACCCAGACATATTCTGCAAAGGTTTTTTAAGTTGACATTTGTAGGAACGATCTGCATTGTTCAATTTTATGTAATCCATTACAATTAACGCATTTATGTACAATTGTTGTTACCATTGTTAATGCCTTGGGCGGTTGAAATCTTGAAGTTGTTTGGTATCGGTTACCGGTTGTTATTGCTTGGCGAGTACCTTTATTAATTATTGTTTCTAGAGATTGAAACCGTTTTTCTAAGAATTCCAAAAATTTATTTAAATTTTGACCCTTTCTTGGGTCATCTAATGTTGTTTCGTAGATTCTGATTGTCTCATTATCTAATTTTTTTGTAGTATATGAGTGATCAGAGCATCGAACTTATCCTCCTCTTTGATAATGTTGTTGATATTGTGGATTGCTTCCTTTGTGGTATTATCATGCATTATTCTGATACCTGAAGCACTCTCTGTTGTTATATTAGGCTGATTAATCAGCTGGTTGAAATACGTTGTTGACAAAATTCTTTCATTGTTGTATCTCTTTTTTATTATTTCGTACGCCATTCGACAGTTGTCTGCTGTTGACTCCAGATGGTTTATTAGTTTAGCAGCTGAACCCCCTAGATGATTCTTCAAATAGTTGATCTTGTGGGTTTCGGTAAGCTTATCGTTGTTGTATACTAATTTTTCAAATGTGTCTGCAAATCCTTTCCATTTCGTGTATTCCCCGTAGAAAATTGGAATTTCGATTTTCGGCAATCGTACATCAAACTTGTTGTTGTTTGTTAGATGGCTGTCAATTTCCGTGGTAATTTTGGTGACAATATCATCATGTTCGTTTTTGATGGTATCGTAATATCCGTCTGTGAAATATTTTAACCCTTCAATGCATGATTTTTTCTATTTTGTTGAAAAAATTCCACATTATAGTTTCTGCAATCCTTATTTATAATATCAAAATAAGAAATTCTAATTATTTGTAGTTTCCTCGGAAAAATTGATTTTCGTGGTTGTATCATATATGATACGGCATGCATTTACGACTAAAAAAACAAACATATATTTTTTTTTTTTCAATTTTAAATTTAAATAACTAAAAATGTTACATAGTTTTTCACAGCCTAATTTAACAAAACTATTTAATAATAAAAATTACAATAATAAAGGACATAACAAAATTTCTGTCTTTGTTGCAACAAAGATGTATGTTGCATTTTTCACACATTATAAAAGTGAGTTTGGAACTTCCGCGTAACTTACACCGCTGTTTTTCAGATGTCCAGTTGAGAAAATGCGATACACTGGTCGACGTCTATTGCAGCTGTGTAACTTGCGTTAGGCTTTTTTCGTTTACGTTTGACTCTGCACAAACTTTCAGCAACTTGAATTCTAAAATTCATTAGAGCGAGATGTTCCTATCCTAAATCAGCAGCGATTCTTTTAGAAAGTAACCATGAATTTACCACCGTGGATATTTCTTAAGATGGTAAATATTCGTATGCACCATTTCTTGGAGCGTTTTTGTGGTGACCTATATATTCTTTAGAGCACGTTCGGTTGGTAGCTTGCTTGAAGGTAGTCTGTCACGACGTACTGTGCCAATTGATTGAACACCAACTTTATTTAGTTCGATAATCGATGGTAAGCTCGTGTAATAATAATCGAAGTAATCGTGGTGGTTCACATTTCTTGGTACATTTCGTAGTAGTCGAATGACCAAATTTGATGAGCTCCCCAAATCTTTTTTTGATAAAACACGTTTATCATTTTCTTGCCCCGAAAATTGTTCAAAATTGTTCAAAATTGTACGTAAATTTTCACTGAGAAGAAAAATTTGTAGCCCTATTTATGCGGCTTCATTTGCGTGTACTGTTTCAAGTAACTTCCACCTTTAGTAAAGCACATCTGTTCATCAATAGATATATTTCGTCGATTGGAATCTTCTGAAAGTTTTTAATGAGAGCATCTATTACGGGTCGTATTTTGAACGGGCGATCGTGATTTGGATTTGTGTGCTTCATATTGTTCTCATTGCGATTGAAATGAGGAAACTGACGAATTTTTTCGAATTGCTTTTTTGTATTATATTGTTCCACTTCATGGGACCAGTATCAGCGCAAACTTGTTAGTTGGTACTTGAACGTAAAAAGATACACCCCAAGAAATTTTTCCAAATCCTTCCCGTTTATTGAAAACGTATTTTTGATGTTAGTTTCCATTGCGTAGTTATTTGATTCTCTAACGCTATCATCATTTTAATTAGAATAGAAAATTTCAAGAGGCGTTTGTAGTTCGAGAAGTTCTTGTGGTGAATCATCACCGTTAAATTTATATTTATCTGATGAAACATTCAAATGTTTTACTTTCCAAATAGTATTACTATACAACTTTTTTAATTCCTTGACCTCCCTTGTTTCATTTGTCACGTCAATTGCGTTGCCAATATCAGAATCTTGTAATTCAATCACATTTTTATCACTTAGTAATATCACAGGTATATTTTGAAGTCTAATGGTACATCGCCATCCATTTCAGATAGTGGTTCGATTCGGAAGTGGTACTTTGTTGGATTTTAATTATAAAAATCATCGCCCCCACTGTCTTCTTTCTCATCAATGTCAATAGAATTACATATTAATAAACTCCTCGATATCCATAGCATTTAAAAACTAGCGTTGATCAGTCATCTTTAACTACCAAAAATGTTGAATAAAATTTATTATTAAAGAAGAGTTCCATCTTTTCTTCAATTTATACGGTTGTATCATATTTGATACAACCAAGAATTGTGCCGTAATTGCATGATGTATCATATATTATACAACCCATGTTTTTCAATATTTTCAATTATAATATAGACATATATGTATATGTCAAAATGGTTGAAACACATAATATAATTACATATATTTAATAAAATATTTTTATTATGTGAAATAGTTTATAAATACCCTTGGTTGCGAAAAACTAATCACCACAGCAAGCGACACTCAACCGGCATTATTCTATAAAATTACGCGGGCAAACTAAATTTTGTGTTGGTATAGGTTTTCAAAATGTGTATAAGAAGATTCTTTTATGAAGCAAATAAGAAATGTTTATGTATACATGTACTTTTTTGTAATATGAAATGGTTGTATCATATATGATACAATATGCATGGAAGGGTTAAATTACTTTCCTCTTCTTCTGTGCTGTGGCCTCGACACATGTTTTTTCATTTAGATCCATGATTTTTTCCATCATGCGTTCTATTCGTTTCATTAACAGTTGTAGCGCTTGTCTTGAAACTTTTTGTAGTAATGAGTCTTTCGCTGTATTTATTTCTTTATACAGCGATCTCATTTTTACGCTTTGTAGCTTCACCATGTGATCGAATTCTATTCGATCGTTGTTATTCGGTTTTAAAGATTCTTCTTTGTCCGAATTCGAAAACGGACATTTTGTTTTTAAAGTATTATCACCCGATGTTGTTGCTATCGGTGTGAGTGGTGTCTTTTGGTTCAGCTTATCTCGCATTTCATCGATTAGGGTGTCATAAATACCCGATAACTTTTTTCGCTCTTTGAAATATGGGTGATTTTCTTCTAATGCTGAAATCTCTCTTCTTATCATTTCATCGGTGTCTACATATTTTTTATAGAGTTCCTTTAATGTTGCTATTTTGGACTCTAAATATGCTTTTGTTTTCCTGCCTGGCCCGTCTTTCTGGTAGTTCCTGTTGAGCTGAACTATTTTATCGCCTGTGATTTCCTGATCCTGCAAATGACTTTCCATCTTTGTCGATACTTTTGCTGCTCGTTGGTTTCTGGCTTCGACTGATGTACTGACTATGGCTGGTTGAACTGGTGCCGGTTGTTGATTGGCTTGAATTATCTGTTGCCTGTTGTCCGTTGGCTTGGATTCCCGATGTACATATTGTCTACACCACCTGTTGTTGTGATGGTTACAGTTTCGATGCTTGTTGGTTATTAGCTCGAACTTTTGACCAATGTTATCTTAACAATGATAATCTTATTGGTCTATATTTTTGATTGGCCGCCAGTTGTTTTTGGAGGCTCGAAGGACATAACATTGGTCCTAACCAATGTAATAATGTTGTAATTCCTAACTTAGCTTCGTAGTGAGTTGTTATTATCTTACCACTGGTGAGGGATAATAACAGTCTGAAGTGTATAAAGCATTATGCTTTATCACTTGAAAGCGGGCATAACCCAAGATGGGGCTAAATTAGCTTAAGATGGGGGTTGGATCTCAACATTGTACGTTTGCTCCATATTTCATTCCTGAATTACTGATTACGCCGATTTCATTAGCTTTAAATATGCTGATCAATATACAATCCTTGGTGAAAGTACAGCGAATAGGTGCCTTGTGTGTTAGTGGGGCTCTAAGGAACACATCCACTCAACAAGTGGAGATTCGTTTTCGTGTCACACCTTTAGATATTAAGTAAACAAATGGCAGCGAGCTGAGCTATAAGACTCAACTCCATCTTCACGAGGAACTGTAACAATACAGGGCACTTCATCTATTCTAAGAAATATGCACATTCCAAATACTATCGATTATACCATCTTGTCACTAACTTTTGAGGTGAGAAAAATATTCAGAAAAATTTCTAAACATTGAAGGTGTTAATTTTTTCACTGATGTTTCATAGATAGATCTGAAGGTTGGAGTTTTTACGGACAGTCAGGCTTCAATTAAGACACTCAAATCATATTTCCTTCCAGATGAACTCATATGATGGCACAAACTGCCTCATTTCACCCAGTAGGGCAGATGCTGACATGCCATGACGCTCGGTTTGTGCAAATTACTTCATCAAGAGGAACCTAGAAGAACAACAAACGATAGATGTTTTGCGTAATAACTATAGGCAGATCTGGCCAAAACTAGACCCATCAAGATAAAGCAGCTGGTATCGGTGCGGTGGCGTCATGTATATGGTGGAGGGTGCTATTACCAGACACTTTCATAGGTAAGCGAGCTGAATGGGAGTTTGTTACGACTGTGTTGTCGTCAACAATACGAAATTTCATTTTAATGATTACACCCCCATCTTTGCTAAATTTTTTGTGTTTTTATTCCCCTCGGTTGGTTTGCGTCCAGGGGGTCAATTTGCTGTCTAAACGTGGTTCGTGGTGGATGTATTCCTGTGTGTTTCTTGCTGTTTGGTTGGTAATCATACGAGAATGGGAGAGAGAGAGAACAGTGCGCATCGAGTGTGTGCAAAGTAAAACGTTTTAGAAAAATGTTTTTCTTATATGCTTCTCTTTTATATCAATGCAAATAGATATAAAGGAGAAACAGAGAAGAGAGATATTCTTCTAAAACGTTTTGCGCGTATTCGGCGTAAGATTTTTTTTTTTTAACATTCGAGTGGTGATTTTGATAAAATTCAAGTCGAGTTTTGATTTTTATATTGAAAAGTTAAGTTTTGATTTTTGAATGAGTTGCATACGCTGCGCTCTAGTTTGGTTAGAACATTTTGATATAAAAGTAGTTATCGAATACAAATTTTGTATGTATGATTATAATAATACAGTGAATTGTATTTTTCTTGTAATATTAATATGCTGTATTTGAAGTATGTAATAAATTGTTTATGTTGCCTCAATGTAATAATATTGTCGGGCTAAGTTTAATGAAAGTTTTAATAAAAAGTGCGTACAAGAAGTGACCATTTGTTTATTAGTATCAAAATAATTGTGATTATGAGTTTTTCGATGATATAATTCGCATTATCAATATCATCGTACGAATTTTACGTTTTTATATACAGAAAACAAATTCCTTTTGTTATATCTGAGTAAATAGAGCCGGCAAACTAATCGACGAGTTATAGTAAAAAAAAATAAAGTTGAAGAAAAATTGTAACGAGACAACGTCGCTGTACGCGCTGTACAGTAAGGCTAGCATATACCGCACCTTACGGGTGGCCAGTTGAGGTCAGTATAAGTTATCATCGAATGTAACGGCTACAGTGCCGCAATAACTACGAAGGTGCCGCTTTTTGATTTACGGATTTGTGCGAGACCAACGCACACCAAATTATTTAAAGGCAAAAAGGTCGCCCAACACCAATATATACGGGTTTTGGCGAGCCCGCGCCCAACCAATTTATTTACGGCGGCCAGGCGAGGCCAAATTTATTCGCCCAACATTTTTTGGTATCGGGGAAAGGCCCCGCACAAGGTCACAACGGTACGGGTGGCCAACCGGCTTCTCGTGTTGTTTTTATAATTTTGTGGTATCGGGGAGAGGCCCCGCCACATTCGGGTAGCCAACCGGTTGCCCGTGTTTTTTTTGGTTATCGGTGGTCTGCCGCAACATACGAGTGGCCAACCGGCTATTCACTCTTTTATTTTGGTAGCGGGGAGAGGCCCCTCAACCACAACGGCACCAAGGCCGCAACGGTCCGGGTGTGGCACCACCTGTGGCATGACGACCGTACAAGGACGCACCACCACGTTTTAATTAATTAAGGTACCATTTTGTTTATTTTATTTTTTTTTTTATTTTTTCTATTTTTTTGATTTCACTTTTATATTTTTTTTTATATTATACTAAATTTAAAATTTTGTAATCGAGCGCCGGGTAACGGTCGCGCGCTCGATGTGCATTGCTCTCTCTCTCGTTCCCTCCTTTTCTTGTTTTTTTTCCTCGTGGGAAGTTGTGTTTTTTTTTTGTTTTTGTTGTCTAAAATACATAATAAAATGAATTATTAATTTTTTGGTTGAGTATGATGGGAGCGGAGACTCCCTCTGTGTCGGCGTAGTGTTTGCGGTTCCTTGGTGCCCGCATCCGATTTCGTAACCAGGGCTTGTCCCCGTTTGAATTCGGATGGATGCGCGCACCAAGGTACCGCTCTCGGTTTATAATTTTGTTGTGTTCGTTCCTCAAGTTCCAGCCGACGAATTTCGGCGGAACTCGGTTATTATTATTATTTGCGTTCCCCCCTAACTTTCTGTTAATCACGGTGTAAGCCAGGAGCGTCATGCAAGCCTCAAACCCCACGACCTTAGCACTTCTCCCTGAGAACGTAGCCGGCAAAAATCACCGTGGAGGCCTCTGCGTGCGCTTAATGAAAATCTGCAGGTTGGCAGTAGCCAGCCTGTAACAAGTTTCCTCACATGATTATAGTTATAGTTGCGGAGATGAGGATAAGGAAGAAACTGTTGTCCATTTACTTATTTACTCATGTCGTCCTCATGTCTTGCTCATGTATTTGCAATGATTTGGCAGACCTCACTAAAATGAACGTCCTACGCTTCGTTGAGAGCTCGAGATGGTTCGATGAGTAGGCAGGACTCCGGAGTTTATCGGTGTGCAAGTTCAATTGGTTTTGAGATTGGCTTTGTTTTGGGATGTTGATAGATTTAGACTGTGTGCCTGAGAGCGATTTTTTCGACTAAATTGCCGATTTAACTAAATTAATGAACACTTATGCTATTAGCCACCAGGTTTTATCATTTAGACTCCTGCTGAGGTTGCTTGACTATTTAGTTGTCATTTTCATTTTTTATTTTTATTATTTTTTTATCGTGTGCATGCGAGCAAAAATGCCTAAAAGAAAATATTCTAATTCTTAAATGTCTATTGTAATTTATAATCATATTCATGAATAATGCGATTTCCATATCCACATTTGTTTTATTTTTGCTATTTTCTTGGTTTTAAATAAAACAAATCGGTGTTGTTGAAAACAATATGACGTATGAAAAGTCATAATTTAGTTTAGTTTACAATTTAGTTTACAATCGGAGGCACAGCATATTTAAAAGATACTGGTGCCACCTTTGAAATAATGATATGAATCAGTCTTTAATTTAGTTTAGTTGAAAAAATCGCTTGCAGGCACACAGTCTTAGTGATATTATTCCTAATTTAAGTTATGTAAAATGGAATTTTTGGTTATGAATTACTGATAACAAATTTGAAGTTGTTTTGGGTGGTCGGTGATTCGAAAACAAATTTATCTTGGATTTGTTCATGAATTTCGTATTTCAACGTGGGACAGTGATAGTGAAGTGTGCCTGTTTTATTGTCCCATGAGCTTTAGATACATTGTTGGTTTTATGAACACAATGTTTCGTGTTGTAATGGAAATGGCGTGTTAATTTCTCATTCGTTTTTTTGGCAAAAGTTTTATTGGAAATTTTAACATTTTAATATTTTTGTTTTTTAAAAATTTAGTAGTTAAAAGATAAAATTAGATAAACCAATTGGTGGTACAAAAAATTAGAAAAATTATTTCACTAAGCGATGGGCCACCATCAACCGAATCAATTAAGAGTACAAATGCACAACATTCTATCAATTTCTAACATAAAAACATTACGCCGATACCCTACCATATCCACACCAATGAAACATGAGCAACGCAAATAATACGAGTAAAAATCGACCTGGATACCTGGACCTGGACATATTTCTTAAAATTCAGTAGCAGAAGTATGCGTGAATTTAGGTAATTCAGTTACTAAAAGAAATGTGTAAAAAGCTTACCGCTCTCGCGCATTTAATTGCCGTCTGTGTTCCTAGTAAGCTACACACTACGTCAAAAATTTGATAAAATAGATGACGTTACATTATTATTTGACGTAGATTTTTGCACGCTCTTGTTTTTCTTAGGTATTTTGTCAACTTTTCGACGTAAACTTCATACTATAGTTAATTATTCATCACAATGTTATGTCGATTATATGAAAGATAAACAATGGTTTTAACCTTTGATCTCAATTTTTAGATAAACAAACTAAGTATGAAATTTATTTAAAACAACTTATTAGAAGAAATTTAGTCATGATATACATATTCCAATATTATTTAGAACGTAAATACTAAAGCAAATGCGTCAATGTCAACAACTTAACATACGAGTATAATTAAATCTCAAGTTCATGCTAAATGTAACAACCGCAAAATTAATATTATTCAGTGGATGATTATTAGAGAACACATACAAAGTGCTACTTCACATCAAGACTTTGTTTTGGACCAGAGTCATCACTAAGGTAGCTGTAATACTTCACAGCTTGAATCGAGTATTTTAAATCAAAATTTTACGTTTTAATCACATCTGATCTAACCACATCCTCATGTTTCAATTCCATTTGTATTTTATTTTTTCTAAACCCCGATAACACAAAAACGTTTTTCGTTTTTATACGGCTATATCATCAATAATAAAATATCGCATAAACAGTGTGTGCCGAACAGATCAAATCATCACCAATAATTATAATGATTAAGTTAGACAGTTGACGCGTGCTGCTATAACAGATAGTGATAATCACGTATCAATATAGAAAAAAAATAATACAAATTTCACTTCAGAAACGTATTCTTTTTGTTTTATTGTGAAGACAATTTTTTCAGAGATCGTTTTGTAGCGATTCCGAATTTATGTTTCGAACACATATTTTGTACATCCACAGCATAACATTCATTGAACTGTATATATGTTACATAGAAAAGTTCATAAGGAAGTGAAACGTTTATTTTGTAGTTAGCTGGTAAACGAATAAATAATACAAAAACTTGTATATATTGTAGCAGGTGATATAGCACACCAACCAACAAACAACACACACAGAAATTAGTGTGCCATTAAAACTATTTAAACTTGCACAAAACAAATCAACATTATGTACGATAATTTCTATTATAAATAATAATAAAAATAATAATATTATAAATTATAATGTTTTTTATGTTATTTTATGTATTTCTTCAGCATAATAGTGAATGCATAACAAAAAATTTCTTTTTTTTTCGCTTCTCTCCATTTCTTATTCCGCCATCCGCAGCTCCCCAATAACTCTCGACCATTGTGTCGTGTACATCGTGTACAAATAATAATATCGTATCGCTTTGTGTGTATTGATATGTGTTAACGCTTAAGCATATAAACCACTATAAATTTTATAAGACAAGACAATTTTGAAGAAACAAAAATACAAATAAATAATAAATAAACAAACGAAATAAAAATAATTAAAAAATAAAAAATAAGTTTAAGTGCGTTGAACTTTTCTTTTGATATGAATACAATTTTTATTATTTTAATAAACGTACGAGTACGTATCTCTCTTAGAAATAATAAACTTATTATTAATTCTATTTAGAAATTAAAGAGAAAATGTTTCGATATTTTTCAGTTGCTAGTTTTGTATTTTTGTGAATATACAACACAACAACACAGCACAACACAATTATTATTAGTTGAGCTAGTACCTTTTACTTGGGGGCAATAGCAAACACAGATATAACAATTGGATTAAAATACTTGTTACTTACGGTTTATATAAGATTTACAGTAATGGTAACGTTAATTCAGATTTAGAGAATATTATTGGTGATTTGAAATGTGTGTAGTTTGCCGATTCATATAGCTCACTGTAATGGAATAATGTTTTAATGGTGTCATACTTAATTTCACTTTAAAATATTATTGTTTTAATACAGCATCTTCTGGTTTATTCTTCTATCGCAACAAATGGTCCAAGGCGCAATACGCCTAAACATTCTTTTCAATCCGGTTTACTTCTTTTCCTATAGTTTGCGAAATAAATATAAAAACATTATTCTGGAAGCATTATTTTCAGCACAATTTCCACAGTACCAGTGGCATTCAAATTTACGGTGTACTATCGCAATGTAATAATAATAATAAATTATCCCGACGACCTATTACCCCTCCCAACCGCGCGCGGGGAGTCTCCATCTGTATTATTATTACTTTTTTGAGTATAATTCAAGTGAATTATAAACAAGGATATCGAGATGCTTAACCAGTGAAATTACAAAATTGGATTTTAAAGCGGCAAAAAAAATCAAATGTGATAGCTAAATGAATAGTTAAGCAAGACGATACCTGCAAGACAAAAACGGAAGTCGAGTCTGCTTAGTACAAACAGATTTGATAGATTAAAAAAAATTAAAATAGATAAAAGATAAAGTAAAGCAAAATAAAATGACACAAAAAAAAAACAAATAAGTTAAATAAAATATCAAACCATAGTCAAGAAAAATAAAGACGGTTTTTCAACGTGCGTTTTGTCATATTGTAATCGATAAGATGGCAGTGCTGATTAGCTTCGTACAACATTCTAGAGACGGGCTCATTCTTTCCGTAATCAGTTCGATGAGGGTCGATTCTAAACATAGGTACTGATCTTAAATCCCGAGAATTTATATTTAGATTGATTTTACATAACAGAACAGGAGAATCGATACCCCCAGTTAGTATTTGATGGATGAAAGCCACGTCCGCAACAACTCCACGCTTACTAAGTGATTGTAAATTAATTAGCTGCAGACGATCTTGATATGGAGGCAGGTTGAACATGTCCACCCACGGTAGTCCGCGTAAAGCAAAGCGAAGAAATCTACGCTGGACTGCTTCAATCCTCTTAATGTGAACCTCATGATAAGGCGACCACACCTGGCTAGCATATTCGAGCAGGGGACGAACGAATGTTGAATAGAGAGCCTTCGTAACATAAGGATCGTCGAATTCTTTCGACCAACGCTTGATGAAACCGAGCGCAGAATTGGCTTGGCTGATAATACGATCGATGTGATGTCTAAAATTCAATTCACTGTCGCAAATGACCCCCAAATCTCGAACAGAACTAGCTCTGGTAACGGCGTCGCTGTTAATGTAATAGTCGCGAGAAATGGAATGTGCACGTTTTCGAGAGTAGGTGATTGTTTTGCATTTACCCACGTTCAAATCGAGGTTGTTCTTAGCACACCAAGTGGAGAAGTTGTTGAGGTCGCATTGTAATAGGCTCTTATCCGTTGTGTTTGAAATCAGTTTGTAAATCTTCATGTCATCGGCGTATATAGATATGGATGAACTTTTAATCAAACATTCAACGTCGTTAATTGACAGAATGAAAAAAATTGGACCCATATGGCTGCCTTGGGGCACTCCAGATGTAGCTGAGATACGAGCTGATACTGATGACCTGAACAGTACATGGTATATACGCTCTTTTAGATAAGAGCCGACCCAACGGAGAATTTGGGGAGGAAAACCAAGGGCCTTAAGCTTGAACAAGATGACTCCATGAGAAATCCTGTCGAACGCCTTGCTAAAATCCGTGAAGATGACATCAACCTCATTCCCTGCCTCCATCGTATCTAAAGTTTGTGGTGTGAATTCAATAAGGTTTGTTGTCGTGGACCGTGCTTTGAGAAAGCCATGCTGATTGTCGGAAAACAACGGTTTACAATGAAAGTACAGTGAGGCATACACAATACTTTCAAACAGCTCAGGAATACTAGATAATTTCGCAATCGGTCTGGAATTACAAATGTCTGACTTGCAGCCGTTCTTATGAATGGAAACTATAAAAGAACTTTTCCAAATAGATGGAAAAATGCCAAGTGAAAGCGACTTTTGGAAAAGTGTAGTCAGTGGCTGAGCAAGAATATCACTACAATTTTTTAGGACGATGGATGGTAGTCCGTCAGGACCGGATGAAAAATCATCTTTAAATTTGGAAATCTTATGTACCACGGATTCATAATCGATTTGAATAGAAGTTAAGGTTGTTTGAGTATACAGTTATTCATATGTGTAAAGTAACCTTCATCGGGCTCAAAACCGCTATTTGTGAAAGCCAGACTGAAGAAGTTAGCAAAATGATTTGCTATGACTTTAGGATCATTAGAGAAATGATCCTTATATTTGAAAGTGGAAGGGTATCCGTCGGACTTTTTCTTCATATTGATAAAGCGCTAGAAACACTTAGGCTCAGCGATTAGATTGGATTGCATGAGTCTGATATAATTCCCATAAAGTTCGTCAGACAAACTACTGAAATCATTATAACTATTTAAATAGTTAGAGTAATCAGAGTCAGATTTAGTTTTCAGGAATCTTTGCCAACGTTTGTTCCTAAGGTTACGTAACGTTCGTAATTCATTATTATACCACGGAGGTGATGGCGATACAGTTTTTTGGCGGGTATACGGAATGAAATGTTTAAAACATTCAAAAACTGCAGAGTAAAAATTGACAGTTTGTGTTTTTATATCGTTATGATCATTTAAAATTGTGTTAAAGTCAACGTTAGCCAATAAATGTTTAAGCTTCACAAAGTCGGCCTTACGAAAATTGAAACGTAGTGGAGTTATAGAGTTGACATTAAGATTGTCTTGTTCCAGACTAATGGCACAGAGGATTATTGTCGATAACAGAGGAAAACACCAAATCGAGCTGCCTGTTCAGACTATTCTTAACGTTACTAATCTGAAATAGTCCAGAGTTCAACATATTGTCAGTGAATAAAGTTTCTTTGGCGGTTAGTGCATTCGAAGCAACATAATGAGTGTTATCGTCTGAATAATTCCACTTAAGCCCGAGGAGATTGAAATCACCCACAACAAAGATGTCATCTTGAGTATTCATCAGGTCAATGACAAAGTCAACAGCATTAGTATGAAGCTGATAGCTTACAATCTGACTTAGTGGGCGAATATAGCAACATAAAATAAAAATATTATTTTTATTATTTTTAATTTTGACACACACTAGCTCGATATTATCAGTGTTGGGAATGATAACAATTTGACTATCAAAATTGATTGTGCACTGCAATAAGAACCCCTCTACCGGTTAAACTCGTGTCTGGACAATAAGAACCATCTTTCCGGAAGACGTTAAAATTCGAGGTAAAAAATTCATTACTGTTGAAATCATTGTTCAAATTGGTCTCGGTGAGGGCAAAAACATCAAATGGAAGTCTTTGAATTGCTAATAAGACTTCGCGAGATTTAGTTCTCAGTCCCCTTACGTTCTGGTAGTAGAGCGACAAGCGTTTAAGTTTTTTGGAACTGTCATGTTATTATTATTATTATTTCGAAAATCGACAAATTCTTTGAGATACGTTGTTTCGGGCCATGACTCTGGGGAAAGCAACAGGTCAAATGTAGCTTCAGGAATGGTTAATTTAAATGACGCAACTTGTTCATTGAAGCGGGATATATTTTTACATTTGACATTTTCTCGTTGGATGTTATGCGAATTTAATATAGAATTAACGTGTGATATAACATCGGCGCTAGTTGTATTGTTACACAACCGGGATACAAATATGATTTTCGGTTTAGGGACAGCCCTAAGGATGCGTGGAGGATTAACATTGCTGCTGCTGCTGTGTTGAGAGTTGCTGTGTTGAGAGTTGCTAGAGTTGGTATCAATATTAGCAGGAACCACTTGGGTTAGGCTGCTATTTAAATGATTGATAGCTGTGGCAGGAAAAAGTTCCTGTTGAAGACTAAGAATATTAGCGCGATCTGTAATTGCAGCTGGTTTGTGTATAAGAGGGAGTTTGTTAGATCATAGTTAGCATCACTTGTAGTTCTCAATTCCTGCTCAAGTTGCACGATTAGCGATTCATCAATGGTTTTACTCGAGCTATCTGAAGTAGTACGTGCTGATATACGGGTATTGATATCGTTGGACAACCTCAAAATTAATTCAGTATTTGATGCCAGCTGTTTATTTATGAGCAAATTGTTCTTAATGTTGTCAGCTGTAAGTTCATTGTTGTGTTGGATGTTGGTCAGATTGTTCTTAATACAGGAAATAACTGAATCAATTTTATTACTGACCGCTTCATTAATGATCGAGTCGAAATTGTCGATAAACTTGCTAATTTTTGCAAAATATTTTTCGGTACCGAAATTGGAAAGCGCGATTGATTTGGTATTAGCGGCAATGCAATCTTCGGTACGATCAAAGGAATAAGAAATTTCGTCAAAATTGTTGCACAATAAATTTAATTTCTTCTCCAAGTTAAATATTCGATTACAATTTTCGTTAAACCCTGTTTTATATTCAACAAAACTGTGAGTAATAATGTTTAAGAAAGTAATAATTTTTCAATTTGCAATTGACGATTTCTAAACAGCCAAACAGCGCCGTGGTCGCTATAAGGATTAGTGATCCCATGTTCTTTTTGACATTTGTGTTCTTCTATAGTAAATAATCAAATATATGATAAATTCAAAGCCTAAATTATTAACTAAAATTAAATTATAAATTTGATAAACCACAAATCAATGCCATAATATCGTTCACATATGGAATTACTGAAACTCCAATTTTCTCAGACAACAATGTAAATTCTTCTCTTCACATGAACTCGTGCTGCAGCAATTTTTGTGTTTCTCTCAAAAAATGCTGGTTTAATCATTTCTACATCCGCTTTAGCTAAATTCACCGGCAATCATAAAGCCTTTATAAACCATGACAGCGTCACCTGTTTCAAGTCAAAATTTTCAACGTCTGTGTACTCTTGTATAGTCAGACATCGAAATGTTAGTTCGTGGTAAATAGAAGGCGTATATTGTGTCCGCAAATTAAAGTTTAGCCGTTTTATTTCTTACTTCAAAATCAATGGCGAGATCTGTAAATGAGCTGTTTGATTTCAGTTAGGAGTATTCTATTTCTCATCGACGTGGTACACTTCTCCTCTTTTTCTGCTAAATCACATACATTCAGGATTGCATCCAAAAATTGTAAAGTTGAAATTTCAATCTTTGTATTGAGCTTCGCATCGGTACTCCATAGTGAAGTTATATCAAATGTGCCTCGAGAAGCAAGTTTATTACATTTATCTCGATTATTTGGAATACACTGTACAGCTACATAAGAAAATATTCGGGTATAGGGAATTCAATTTGAGCCTCTAAAATATCAGATTGAAATTCTTGAAGCTCTGAGCTAAATTTAAATTTTATTAAATAATAAATAAATATTTTTTATTGATAATTCTGATATTGTTAAAAACCTAGTTGTTTCAGAAATTGCAACAATTCTTTTCATCAAACGATTTGCTCTTGTGCTGACATGAATAGCTTCTTTGGAAACCATGTCTTCGGCAAATTTTCAGTTGGAAAAGCACCAGAAACTAACTTAACTTTAAACAATTTATTTGGTGAATGAAAAGACCTTAAAAGATATTTTTTGGAAAAATTCTTTCCCATTTTCAACGCTATTTGCCATTTTATTAACTCCGATCGTGATCCTACCACTTGGATGGAAATGCGATGCATAGAAATTTTTGTTGATCTCCGAGAAACACACTGGGGCACTCCCCAATAAAAACATATCACAGGTAAAATGATGCACTCTCCTTGTTGTAAAAATAGCGGTACTTTTCCTACACAAAACAAAATTTTCAATGAAAACAATTTTGAGTATCAGTTTTAAGCAACCTTTTGTGCGATTATAGCCAATATTGTGCGGCAATATAGGCAAATAACTGAAATTTTGTAATACATACATGAAAAAAATGGGTCGCCTCACAAGTATTGAATCGTGTGAATTAGTTATTGAACTCTTTAAAGATAGTAAAACTCACAGAAAAATTGCAAAAATGGTGTAAACAAGTTTTTCTAGTGTTCAGCATATTATCGGACGCTTCATTTATCAACACCGTATTTAAAATAAGCCTAGAAGGTGCACAATAAAATATTTTCCGGGAAAGATTGTCGATGGATTGTCCGAAAAATGAAAGAAAACCCCAAATTAAGTGCTCTAAAGTGGGCCGAGGAGGCTGAAAATATTTACATAAAAAATGCCATCCAGAAATACTACGCAGAATATTAACAGTACCAAATTTTCATGGTAGAACAATCCGGAAAAAGCCATACATCAGCGAAGTTAATTGTAAGGCTAGAATTAAATTTGCCCAAGACCATAAAAACAAAGATGAAACATTCTGGAACACGATTTTATTTGCTCATGAAAGCAAGTTTAACCTTTTTGGATCAGACGGAAGAAACTACGTATGGAGAGAGAAAAATATGGAGGTAGTAGCTAAAAACACTGTGCTTGAATTGCAAACATTTTTTTCGTGATAAGCTGGGCACCCGGGGGGTAAACCTAATTCGAGTATGCTGAAGTCAACGGTGCTAGTCCCATTTTAAAGTTAGTCCCCATTTTTGAGATATCGCATTAGACATGTTTTGGCTCTGAGTCAAAATATACCCTCATTTTCACGTTAATAGCTCTTGACCCATTAAGATTTTCGTTATGTTTTCTTCAGCAAAGATGTTGCGCAGGACCAACAACTTTGCCGAACATATTAAGACCGAAAAACCACATCTAACTTTTTTTAGCTTTTCATTTCGACGAACAACACTGTTTTTATCATTTTTTATCATTTTGTTGAATTTAAATCGAATAGAAATGATCGAATAAATATCGCATCGACAAATATAGATACAACAGAAACTATTTAAAAGAAAGTTAAATCGATTCAATTGATTTTATGGTGATTTTTCCTAAAAAAAAAAATCCTAAAAAATTAACATTTTTCTTCTCTTTTACAAAACAATGGCGTTTTAACCAACTACATCACGTAAATTATACACGTAAATTAAGAAGCATCTGCATCAATATTTCAACCATCAAATGTCACTGCGCCATTCAATCACAGAAACATACGACGGATAAAAATCTTTTCTATCCTCTAGATTATTTTTCAATTTTTTTCTACTTTTTTGTATGCAAAGTGGCGTGTCTGTTGTACGAAGTAAATGTTCGAGTGACGAAAGCCGAATTCAATTCACAAAATTTCTGATATCAAATTTGTGCCGAAAAAACAATTGCATTCGATTTGTCAACGATTTTTTGGAATGTTAGTGCATTCAGCGCGTTGTTGTTGAACATTCCGAAAAATCGTTAACAAATTGTTGTTTTTAACAGCTAGAAAGAAAAATGTAAACAAACGCGCCGAATGCACTAACATTCCGAAAAATCGTTGACAAATCGAATGCAATTGTTTTTTCGGCACAAATTTGATATCAGAAATTTTGTGAATTGAATTCGGCTTTCGTCACTCGAACATTTACCTCGTTAAGAGGTTTTTTATTTCATATCAATGATTTTGACAAAGCAAATTGAAAATGAATTGGATTGCGATTCGTTTTATTGTTGTCAGTCAAAACAGTTCACACACACTCGATAGCAATTCATTTTTGATTCCTTAAACAATACAATAAAATATACATATTTTAGTGTGTTAGTTGGAAACAAAAATTAATGGTAGCTACCCTCTCGCTGATATTCCATCTTCATGCGATAAGAGTGGAGATAAGATCTATTTTTTAAAGAAATCATCATAAAGATTAAAAAAATATCGATTTTATGCAAGGAGACTGTTAAATGTTCAATGTTTTTGGTGATTTTTTCGATCACATCAATTTGTCAGTTTTTTCATTTTTTTTTGTTTTGAAAAAAGGATCACTGGTAAAAATTCTCTTAGCAATGATAATAATATGATGTATTTATATTTGTTTCATTGTAATACGTTGATTCACTATCATTATGATCTATATTAGGATGCATTTGAGCCAAAAAATGAAATTTTGCAAAAACTTAGGGTGGCATATACGTGTTTTCTGGGACAAACGGTTGTTGTCATATTGTAGGTGAGGTTTGTGGCTAATAATCCTGAAAATATGAACCAAAAGTTTTGGGCTAATTTTTTAGCAATTTGGCCGAATGTGGCCGGCCGATTAGGCATTTTTCAGTTTTTTTGCCAAAATGACCCTCAACCTTAATTTTTTGAAATTTTTTTGATAGCCGATTGATATAACATGGCGACCAAATCAAAAAGTTGTAGAACAAAAGTTGCTTAGTTTTTCAAGTACTACAAACCCTAAAATATGAGATCAAATGAAAGAAGTACGGACAAACAAACAAACAAACATATATTCGAAAGCAAGATTACATGGTGACGTCATAGAAAAACTTCCAAAAGTCATAACTTTGGTCAAAATCATCCGTTTTGGACGTTTGAGGTGTCGTTGAATTGGTATTAACGTCTACAATCATAATTTGCAAGTTAAAAATAATTGGGGCACTTTTTGGGGCAGTTATACCTGAAAAACTAATTTTTTGGGGCAATTTTCGGAAGGTCATATCTCCACTCAATGTTGGTAGAAATTCCAGCTTTATTTGGGTCTACTTTTCAAGACCTTTCCAATCGTATATATCTAATCGTATCCTGGCGGCCTCAAAGGGAAAAAGTTCGAAACTAGCTGTATATATACGAGTTCGACTTCCAGCACAGTAGGTGCTTTCGTGAATGATAATTTACGTGATGTAATTGGTTAAAGCGATGGGATGGAAAAATCCAGGGTTTTTATCCACTATCGCAACGGCACGCCATTGTTTTGTCAAAGAGAAGAAAAATGTTAATTTGTTAATGTTAATGTAAATGTTAATGTCGAATTAGGTTTACCCCCTGGGTGCCCAGCTTGTCACGTTTTTCAACTAGCACAGTGAAATTTACGAAGCACAGTTAAACAAGGTGTAGGTCATGTTATATTATGAGCTTATATGGCGTCTTCCAGAGTTGGAAATTAAGAGTTTATCGAAGAAAATTTCAACAAAAACGTATATTTAGATATACTAAAGAGAAATATGGAGGAAAGTGCTGAAAAGTTAAATATTAAGGATCATGGCTAAGTTGGCTCATTTGGAATACTCCTCATGTCATTAAAATTCCTGCCCAATCACCAGACATCAATGTTGTTGAAACTTATGCTCTAAACTTGAAAGCGAAATCAGAAAATATGAGATTAATAATATAGCGGACTTAAAAAAGGCATTGTTATACGAGTGGAGTAAAATAACTAAAGAGCACACGAAAGAACTCGTAGATTGGATGCCAAAAAGACTCAAAGCGGTTCTAAAACAAAATGGATATCCTACCAAATATTAATAAATTAATTATACAATGTGATAATATTAGTTACAAATATATGAATTAATTTTTTATAGTATTTTTAAAACTGCGTCATTTTAGATGTGACATGTTTTTACGTAGAAATTTTGATTTTTGTTACTATTTTGTTATAAATTGAAATTTTATATTTGTTTTGTTTTATGAAATGAACAACTAATACTGAAGCTTATAATAAATGTAAATTAAAAATAAATATTTATAATTGTTTTTTGGATATTTACTTTACAGTTTATAATTGCTATTTTGTAGTATTTTCATATTTTCTCTCATATCGCGGGGTTTCCGCTGAGATCCAAGCTCTAGGTCTGCACAGGATATCCTCCCTAGCGACTCCTTCTAGTTTATCACCAGTCCAAACTTTACCTAGACTGTCTACAGCCTAATGACCACGGCCTACGTTGTTTACTTATACCTAAGAAATCAGGCCTAAATTTCAAAGCAGCATTAGTTTCCGGGTTTTTAAGAGCGCCGGACTCTTCCTTTTCGTATTATCAGTTTCATCCATGTTTTGTCCCACGGGTAGCGAAGGAAGAAATGTCCAATTGTAAAAAGTGCCCGGTTTTGGAGCGCCTCCGCGATTTGGTTTGAGTTAGGTTAGGTTAGGTTAGGTCAGAGTGGCTGCTATCGCACACTTAGGCCAGTATTGGCCCATTGTGATACCACAGGATCCTATCTCCCCTTTACTCCTGCTGAAACCATCCAGAGCTACTTATGTAGCGTAAAATATCTCGTATTCCACAGCCCGCGAGTTCCGAAAGGCTGTCCATACCGTACACACCTAAATACTTATGCCTTCTGTATGATAGTGCCGGACACGAGCATAGGAAGTGATCTAGCGTCTCTTCCTTCTCTTCGTCTAAACAACTTCTACAAAAGTCATTCGTCTGTAGACCCAGCCTTCTTGCATGTTCCCCCAAAAGGCAGTGTCCTGTCAGTTTCCCTACGACCAATCTTAACTCTCGTTTTCCCAGGGATACTAGTGCTTTGGAGCGCCGCAAGTCCAGTTTTGGCCAAACCAGTTTTGCTACTCTGCACGTGGGGGTGTTGGTCCACCTCTCATTTGTTAAGGCGATTGCCTTTTTACTGAGCGCCGATCTAAGCGCTGCTATACGCCTCCCCAGACCTGCCCTTTCCGGTTGCATCTGGAGAGTCGTACCGTACCTAGCTAGTTCGTCCGCCCTGCAGTTTCCCGTGATGTCCGAGTGACCAGGGACCCAGATTATCTGGATACTGAAATACTCGCTCATCATCTCCTTAAGAGATGATCGGCAATCCAGGGCCACCCGTGACTTCAGACAAATCACCTCTAGCGATCTGACCGCCGCCTGACTGTCCACATAAATCGCGATATCCCTAACGGATACCACGTTATGCTTCAACCATGTCCCGACTTCGCCTATCGCCACCACTTCAGCCAGGTACACGCTGCAGTAGTCAGGGAGACGAACGGAAATATTAACATTAAGCTTCTCACAGAAGACTCCGGCTCCTACTTTGCCGTCTAGCTTAGAACCGTCCGTGAAAAATTGCAGTGCCTCGTTTTCCAGTATTGATCCGTTCCTCCAGGATTCTCTCGAAGGACAGATGGTCCGGAAAACTTTATCGAAGCACAACGTTGGTTTAATATAATCTAGATTCGCCAGTTCTTCCCTTAGCGATCTAACTATCGTTGAGTGTCCCGCATGAAGACACTTCCACTGAGATACAGCCGAGAGCCTTGTAGCCACATTGGCTGCCATCTGCTTACCAAAAAATTCGATTGGAATAAGGTGGAACATAACCTCTAAAGCGCGTGTAGGTGTTGACCTAAGCGCCCCGCTTATAATCATGCAGGCCGTTCTTTACACCTTCTCCAACATCTTCCTATATGTTACCTTCTCCAGAGCTGGCCACCACACACCCACCCCGTACATCAGCACAGGTCTTACCACAGCGGTATAGAGCCAGTGTACCAGCTCTGGTTTTAGACCCCATTTCTTCCCTATGGTGTTCTTACACGAGTAAATGGCTACATTAGCCTTATTCACCCTTTCTACAATATTAGGCTTCCAGCTTAGCTTACTGTCCAAGATTATGCCCAGAAATCTCGCTCTGTCAGCAAAAGCCAGTCTAGTGCCGTTCACGGTAGGAGGACTAACTACCGGAATTTTATATTTCTTAGTAAATAGTACCAGCTCTGTCTTTTAGGGGTTAATCCCTAATCCACATTTGCTGGCCCATTTCTTAACGATCATTAGTGCATTCTGCATAACATCCCTAATCGTATCCAGATATTTGCCTGAGACAGCTATCGCTACATCATCCGCATACGCTACAATCCCTATCCCCTCTCCCTCCAGTTCCAAGAGCAATCCATTCATCACAACACTCCAAAGAAAGGGGGACATTACACCTCCTTGCGGGGTTCCTCTAACCACCCGCCTTCTGATGATGGCCTCCCCCAGTTTCGAGGTAATAATCCTGCTTACCAGCATCTAATTTATCAACCTACATATGGGGTAGTCCACGTTCAAAAATAGCAATCCTTCCATGATCGCCTCCGTTTTAACATTATTAAAGGCACCCTCAATGTCGAGAAATGCTACCATACAGAACTCTTGCGAGTAAATTGACTTCTCAACCATGCGTACTAGATCGTGCAGAGCTGTGTCCACCGACTTTCTTTTACAATACGCATGCTGCGACATTGCCCAACTCCTGGGCTCAATTTTTGATCGAATACCTATATCTACCAACCTTTCCAAGGGTTTCAACAGAAAGGATGATAGAGTTATAGGTCTCAGATCCTTTGGATAGGCATGCGAGCTTTTTCCCGATTTCGGGATAAAGACCACTCTGACCTCCGTCCATTTTTTAGGAATATATACCAGTTTCAGACATCCCATGAAGATACCTTCCAGCCAGGGGAGGATGACTGCTGAGTTTCTCTGGATCTCTGCTGGTATAATCCGATCCGGGCCCGCCGATTTATAAGGTTTAAACCCGTTCAGCGCCCAACGGATTCGCTCCTTATCCGCGATGCCCTCCATCTCTATTGAAGGTGTTACTCGATTAGCTCCAGGCTCTGTCGAGTCTTCAAAGCTTCCCGGAAAATGGGTCTCGATGAGGAGCTCCAATGATTCCGCACTTGAAGTTGTCCATGACCCGTCCGGTCTAATTAAAAAACTAGGACTGGTTGGGTTAGTAGCTAGAATTTCCCTAAGGCGAGAAGTCTCAGAGACCTCCTCCATTCTACAACAGAAGAGTCTCCAAGACCCCTTTGTGCCTTTCTCAACTCTATTTTGTACTTTCTGAGGTCCTCCTTATAGGAGTCCCAATCCCGAACCTGCCTTGTGTTCTTAGCTTTATTAAAAGCTCTCCTACACACACTCCGATATGTTCCCAACTCCTTGGTCCACCATATCGGTTTCTGCCTACCCCTAGGCTTTATTAGGGGACACGCAGCATTAAATGAAAGATTGCATGCCTTTGTGACAATATCAACGGAAGTCCAGGAACCTCCAGCGGCAGTAGTTCCTTCAACACCTCTCCATATTTGTTCCAGTTTGTCCTTCTGGGATTCCTGAAGGATTTCCGGGTAATAGGTTTAATGTCGAGGTTATAAATTACATATCGATGATCAGAGAATGAGTGCTCTTTCGCCACTCTCCACCCTCTGATCATATGAAAGATCGTTTCTGACACAAAGGTGACATCTAAAACCTCCTGTCGATTTTTAACAATAAATGTCGGTTCTCGTCCAATATTACAAACTAAAAGGTTGGTATTTAATAAATAATCAAAAAATAACTCACCCCTCTCGTTGATGTCTGTGCTTCCCCAGATTGTGTGATGTGCATTTACATCACATCCGAGTACAACACCTACCCTTCTTTGATCTGCTTCCCGGATCAGTTCCCCCAGGTTGTCCGGTGGAACCTCCTTCTCGCGATCCATATAGGCTGAGGCTAGCCATAGCTTCCCACAGCCAACCTCAGTGCTCACCGCTGTAACGTCTCCGCTACTAAATTGTGGAAGAAGAAAAATATTCAAATTATTTTTCGCTAAAATACACGATCTGATCTTCTCAGAGTTGCTTGAGTATAATAATTTATACCCTTTCATTCTGAGGCCACAGATCCTGTTATTGTTAATCCAAGGTTCTTGGATTAACACTAAATCCTCATCTGACTTAGTCAGTCTGAGAACGAGAGCTGCCGAGGCAGCTTTCGTGTGATGTAGGTTTATTTGTACAATGCTAACCATTGTAGTCGACCTTACTCACCTCTCCCTGCACTCCCTGCATCAGGATAGTGCCATCTACCTCTTTGTTCCGGACGCTGTCTTCGTCTCGTCGAGAGCCTGACAGGATATCCCCATCAGACTCCAGAGAGAGGAGGCTACCTCCCCTAACTATGCTCACCAGAGCCGAAGCATTACTTTCCTGGCCGTCCTCAGCCCGCTTGACCGTCTCCTGCTGGGTCCGTTCGCCGTCACCCCCAGGCTGGTCTTTCGCAGTTGCGTGGGTCTCGTCCTTTTTATATACTTTGAGAGTGATCGACCCGAACCCGAAGTTGATCACTCCCTTTAATTTTGCAAGGGAAGCCAGGGATTCTTTATTGATCAGCATGATTGCCAATCTAAAGCCTCCCTTAGCTTCCTCTCGCTTTATAATCCTCCAGTCTTCCGTTGGAAGATCGGGATTACTGGCCTGCATTATCTCGAGGATCTCTTCTATTTTATCCGGCTCGGTTGGCAGCCAAACACGTGCCTCGGCCGGCTCGGGATTTCCTCCCTGCAGACTGCCTCAAGCCTCGCGCCCGGCCACACCTCGCCTATTTCGGCAATTGCCCTTTTGTAAAGGTCGACCGATCTCTGATATGAGCACGCAGTCAACTTCACGCGTCCCTGGTACCATCCTCTGCAGGACGGAGGGGATCCCGGATTTTCTCTCAGGATCCGCAGAAAAATGGAGTTTAGTGCATTAAACACTACTCTCCATTTCTCTGACGTGATGCTCCCATCTTCCTGACTTCTGTCAATGACGGCGAGCACCAGCACGTGCTCCTTTAAGATCTCACTGAATAGCTTCAGTTTTTGATCCCTAGGAGCACCCGACGTCTTTTCTACCTGAACCTTGGCTCGCTTACTCTCGCCCGTTTCCAGCTCTTCCTGGGACCTTTGTCTTTTAGACACAAGGGCCCTTTCCGAGCTGTCACGGCCGACAGTTTTTTTAGCCCATGCCACAGATCCTCGTTGTTCTACTGTAAGCTGCCCCTCAGGGGTCGCAGCCAGTTTTTCTAAAATTCAATATGCCGACCGTCTCTCCCTGTATCGACGCTTCGACTGAGGGATCTCTCTCAATTCCCCCTTATTTCCTTTAGCGGTTCCGCTTCCACCTGGCTTCGATGCCAAAGTGTCGCTTAACCCTGACGATGAAGCCCCACCTTTACGGTTAGAGTTGCTAACTTCTTCCGGTTTTTAAAGGGTGCCGGTCCCTTTAATTTTAGTTTCTTTTGTTTCTTCCATGGTTCTCCCATGAGTATCGGAGAAATATAGGTCAACCTGCGCAGAGATCCGTGTACGCAAGCAAGGCTAAATACAACTGGAGGTCGCCAGGTATCCAGGCTTGAGTTGGTTCAGTTGGTTTGAGTTAAGAACTACCGGAATCCAGTTTATATATTGGTTTGTAACGTTGACGTGTGCTTCATTTAATAAGATGAGCCATTTTTTAGTCTAGTCCAGTTACTCATCGTTTTAACTGCATTTTGAAGTTTGCTTCTTGCTTCCGATATATCTTTTCCAACCTCTAGGATAGCCTCTGCAAATGTTGCTCCTCTCGTATAAAGGATAAACAGAAAAGGTCCAAGTATGCTACCTTGTGGTACCTGCTGATATTCTTTTTAGTTCAGAGTAATCGTTTACTTTACAAGTTACATGGAATTTGGTTGGAAATTTTTGAAAATTCTCTCTTAAATTTTTTTTTTTTTTTAATTTTAAATCATTTTACCTTCTTTTACGTAGTAAAATAAAATATAGAAAATTTGGGTTTCTAAATTTTTACAGATTTTACCATTAATTTTACCTATATCGCCGAAGGCAAAAAAAGTAGTTTTTTTTTAAATCTGTCCACTACATCAATCTTTTGTCGGTTGCCCATCAATCGGTATGAATATTCAATGAAACATGGATTTTCGTAAAATTTCATGGGTATGATCGGGGGTTTGGATGGCTGAAATTTCGAATTTTCTCATTTTTAAAGATAAAATAGTCCATCATTTTATAAAGCCAAAATGGTACATCGTTCAAAACTTTGGCAGTTGGTCATTAATCTAACTAAAACTATTCCATGAAGCATGGATTTACGCAAACTTTCATGGAATAATTAGCGTAGTCTGGAGAGATTAAGGAGGTGAAATTTTGAATTTTGTCATTTGGTCTGCACCATCATATGCCACAGTAACAAGGTGGGTCAAATTATTCAAAAGTGGTCGGGAGTCATTAGAAGACGACAACCGCTCGGGTCGGCCAGCAGATGCTATTAGCCATGAAAACGTAATTTTGGCCGAATCTATTGTATTGGAGGACCGGCGTATTTCTGTTCCGCGGTTAGCGTGGAGACTTTTTCTTTCATATGGTACCACATATACTATATTACATGACCACCTTCACATATTGAAAGTAAGTGCGCGAATGGTTCCCCGTTTGTTGAATGCAGAATCAAACTTCAAAGGCGATTTTAGATATGTACAAAGAAGATCCAGAAAATTTCTTGGATAACATAATAACAGGCGATGAAACATGGTTTCATCACTGGGATTCGGAATCCAAACAAGAATCGGTGCAATGGATTAAACGTAGTGAACCACCACCAAAGAAATTCAAAACTCAGTACAGTCCAGACTTGGCACCCAGTGCGTACTTTCTGTTTCCCAATTTGAAAAAAACACTAAGGGACCGGAACTTTTCCAGTGACTATGAAGTACAGTCTGTTGTAAATGAATATTTTATGGAGCAAAAGAAATCTTTTTTTTAGAGGGTTTAGGCAAGTTAATTGATCGATGTGACAAATGTATAAACCTTAAAGGAGATTATGTCGCAAAATAAAAATATTGCTGTCTCACTCACTCTTTTTTTTTCATATGATATTGCAAGACTTTTTGATTTGCCCTCGTATCACTATGGTTTTCTTGAGTGATGAAGTATCGAAGTTATCGCTCGCCGATAATGATACAAAATTCCGACTTTTGGAAACTTTCGATGTTTTTTCGAACTTCAAAAATTGTGATGTTACAATATCCCGCCCCTGTGACACTATTCTGGTTTTCCCTGGGAATAGGGAATTGGGAAAAATATTTTCATAGTAGTTTTGTATAAATTGTATTTTTCCGGCCTACTGAGGAAATAAGTTTGTTGTAAATATTTTCGAAGCAAAGTTTATTGGGAAAATATTTTTCCCTATAAAAATTTTGTGGAACAAAAGATTCCCAATGAACTTTGTTTTAAAAATATTTACACCAAACGTGTTTCCTCAGTAGGCCAGAAAAATACAATTTTAACAAAAATACTATGAAAATATTTTTCCCAATTCATTTTTCCCAGGGAAAGCCAGAATAGTGCCACTGGATACCTAACTGCCATAATATTTAAAGCGGTGTCCATCTTTCAATGTTTACGACTTTATTTCGGTTAATTTTATAAATCTTGCAAATACCTAATCTGCATTATCGACATTTTTCAAGTGGAAAATTCAATAGACTACATACTTTCAGTTGTTACAACCAAAACTTCGTTATGGTAATTTTTCGGTTGGCTCTTGAAATGAATCTCCTTTATCGACATTTTTCGGTGTATATTATAATTTAGTAATATTTTCGAATTTCTGGTTTACTATTTTCGACTAATGGATCGACTCTGCATTACCGACATTTTAGGACTTTAGAATTTCTGCTAGCTTAAACATACTGTTGAAGTTAGCCGAAAGTTTCCAGCCGAAAGATAATGCAAATAGTGTCTTGAATACAGCAATAATCAGCCTTGAATTCGAATTTAGGATCGGGTTATATCATTCGGGTGAAGGAGAAATTATTTCAGTTTATAGGAATTTGAAAATCGATAGGAGCCAGAGTATAAAGAAGTTTAACTTTCGGCTGAAATAGTCAAGACACTATCTGCATTATCTTTCGGCTGGCAACTTTCGGCTAACTTTAACAAGGTAACTTAAACAGTATCCAAACTGTTCCGCAATTAAAATTAAAATTAAAGGTTTGGATTTTTTACCCCAGATTTTTGTAAAATTTAGTATCATTAATGCCAACCAAATCAGTTCTAGCAGCAAAAAGAAAATTTACAAAATATTAACGCACATTTAAAATTATATTATAACATGAATTATAAGCCTCTTTTTATTTTATTTTTTGCCAGAAAAAGTACTGTTTTTTGTGTTTTGACAAACGAAAAATCAAAACTATGCCATTTTTAGTCATGTGTTAATTTACAACATAGCAACGCATTCTGGCGAATGGGGTTCAATTTTCAATACATTGAAAATCGAAATTTTAACAAAATCAATCCCCTATATTCTTCAGACTTTCTCCACATTTAGACCAATGTTGAACGATAATACGGCCTACCGAATAGTCATAGTGGAATTAATGGCCTAGGTCATTTATCTGGAGCGCCGGAGCGTTCAATGAATTTTCAATACATTGAAAATCACAATTTTGACAAAATCAACCCCTACATCTTTCAGATCTTGTCGTCATTTAGACCAAAGTTGAACAACAATAAGGCCTATAAGACCAAATAATCCTAGTGGCACTAATGGCCTAGGTTTATCTGGAGCGCCAGAGCGTTCAATGAATTTTCAATACATTGAAAATCGAAATTTCATAAAATCAGACCTCTATATCCTTCAGACTTTCTCTACATTTGGACCGAAGTTGAACATCAGTATGGCCTATTGAATAGTCGTATTGGCATTAATGGCCTAGGTCGTTTATATAAAGCGCCAGAGCGTTCAATGAATTTTCAATAAATTGAAAATCGAAATTTCGCCAAAAAACAGCCTCCTATATCCTTCAGACTTTCTCCACATTTGGACCAAAGTTGAAAAACAGTATGGCCTACCAAATAGTCATAGTGGCATTAATGGCCTAGATCGTTCATCTGGAGCGCCAGAGCGTTCAATAAACCATCAATACATTGAAAATCGAAATTTCGTCATAAAACCAACCCTCTATATCCTTCAGACTTTCTCCACATTTGGGCCAAAGTTGAACAGCTATATGGCCCATCAAATAGTCATAGTGGCATTAATGGCCTAGGTCGTTTATATGGAGCGCCAGAGCGTTTAATGAATTTTCAATACATTGAAAATCGAAATTTTGACAAAATCAACCCCCTATGTCCTTCAGACTTTCTCCACATTTGGACCAAAGTTGAACATATTGTTCATCAAATAGTTATTGTGGCATTAATGGCCTGGGTCGTTTACCAGGAGCGTTGGAGCGTTCAAAGAATTTTCATTAAATTGAAAATCGTTTATATTTATTATATATAAGTAAAAAATCCCAAGTTTGAGCCTAAGGCTGTAAATTAAAATATCGAAGATGGGGCTTGAAGTTCTGCTTAATGCCTATATAAAAAAGCTTAAGTCTATTGATTTGTTTTGGGCTAGAGTTATTGTATGTATATAGACCTAAAAATAAAAATTAACAAAAAGTTTGAGCCCAAAAATTGATTTTCGGCGCACCAGCGTGTTTAGGTTCTCTCGTATTTTTTTTTCTTTCGCTGCATATTCTTGGGACAAAATTTCGGTACATTTTTCTACATAATGCGACACCAAAGACATCTTCGATGTTAAAAATATATATATTTATCTATATATATAAAACAAAGTCGGGTTAGTTACACCATTTATAACTGAAGAACGGCTGGACCGATTTTTATGATCTTTGTTTTGTTGGATTTGACTCCGTTCCGAATAGCATAATAACTATTAAAACATTGGAAAAATTCACCAAAAAAAAAGTTATCAAGAAAATTCATTTTCTCATATATTTAATACATTTTGTTTATTTTTATTTTGTTCGTCTCAATACAGTGGTGGTTTAGAAAAAAAGAAAAGTCGGAAAAACTCAAAAGGGAAGCCCCAAAAATCTAATAAAAAAACCTTTTTTTATATAAATTTTGTAGTTGTAGTTTGTATGTGACGAGTGGTGCAGTGGTTAAAGCTTCGGCGCTTGGACCGCAAGGTACTGGATACGAATCCGACTGGAGGCTGCATGCACATTTACCATTTTATTTTTTATCCAATTTTTTTATTTTATGTACTTAGCTGTATAATTCATGATGGAAATGGTGGATTATTTTTCTTCGATGCGCCCGGGAGAACTGGGAAGGCTTTCCTCATGTCATTGATTTTGGCAACTGTTCGTGCGAGACCCGATATTGCTGTAGCAGTTGCATAGCGTTGAAATTGTCGATAAACCTTCAATCGGCTGAAAACCCGACTTGCAACATTGCGAAACACTCAGCAATGGCGAAAGTTTTGGTAGCAAGTAAAATCATCATCGATTATGAATGTACAATGGCGCACAAATGCGCATTGGAAGCACTTAATCGAACTATGAAAGATCTACGCAATGACTCAAGATGTTTTGGAGGCGCGATGATTCAACTGTCCGGCGATTTCCATCAAAAAATACCAGTGATGCCAAGATCGACCGCTTTCGATGAAATAAACGCTTGCCTCAAATCATCGACTCTGCGTGGTGCTATGTAATGAAACTTCAGCTGACGACAAACATGCGAGTTAAATTGTTAAACCAAAGACAACCTAAGAGAGATATTTCATCCTATGTAAACGTAAAAATTTAAAGTGCGAGTTCATTTTCTGTAAATAGCCGCAAACAACCGAAAACATTTTGTTTTTTTTGCTTATACGCATACGCAGTTTAACGAAAAATGACAGATACAACGATGGCATTGGAATTATCAGAAATATATTTTGTTTTCATTTTTTAGCTCGAACGAAAAATTTAATTTGATTGTCTGTGGCTAAACGATCCATCTGCCGAAGATTTCTCCAAGCAGTTGCCGACTGTCGGTAATAGCCGTGTTCCGGTCGACAAATCGAACGGATTCCGTTTCCTCAGAACTTTTGCAATTTTGTCTCAACGAAGAACTAGCTCATCAACAAAGTGTTCCCGAACATCATTACTAACCAAAAAAATCACAATTGGGTGAGTGAACGAGTAATTCTTGCGGCTAAGAACAAAGATGTGGATCATTTAAATTTCACAATTCAAAATCTAATCGTCGATCTACGTCATTGCTTCAAATCTATCGATTGTGTGACAAACAAAAACGAAGCAACCAACTATCCAACTGAAATTTTAAACTCATTGGATCTGGTTGGCTTGCCACCTCACAATTTAGAACTGAAAGTTGGTGCGGTAATCATCATGCTACGTAACCTGATACTATCAAAACTATGTAACGGAACGCGTTTGGTATTGAGAAAACTCAAGGAAAGTTCAAAGGTGAGGAAGTTCTTATTCTGAGAATTCTGATGATCCCAACCGATATGTTATTCGAGTTTAAACGAATTCAATTTCCGATTCGTCTTGCATTCGTCATGACGATCAACAAATCACAAGCCCATCCTTGAGTGTTTGTGGCTTGAATCTAGAAAATGAATGTTTCTCTCACGGCCAATTGTACGTAGCACGTTCACGTGTCGGCAAACCATCCGCTTTGTTCGTTCTCGCTCCTGACACTAAAACAAAATTGTCGTAGATCACAAGATGCTTTACTGAAGGGAATCGACCCTATTGCAACCCACCCAGCAAATAGTTGAAAAGAAAGTAGTACAACAATGCTACGCGAATCATTTCGAATCAATTCAATAAAACGAAAGCCTTGCTGCCACGTGAATTACATTCATTTCAATGTAATTAAAATATATTTCATTTTGGTTAAATTTAATTAATTTGGAGTATTCATTTTATCCGCTCCGCAGGTCTCGGGTTCGATTCCCGGTAGTGACAAGGAAAAAATTGCACGGCTGGTTTGGGATCAATGAATTAATCACTCATTAGTCATTATCCGAAATGAAAATATGATTATGAAACCTTATTTGAGGCGGCCAAATCCCTTGATAGGATATAGTGCCAGAGAGAGAGAGAGAGAGAGAAATTCATTTTATCTTAATAAAAAACTCAATTTAATTAAGCTATAATAACTTTAAACAACATTTATTGATTTTGAGGCGGTACGAAGTTCGCCGGGTCAGCTAGTTTATATATATATCTATTGATATATTTATTTATTTATTGAGTTGAAATAATCGGCTGATATCTTTCAGCTGAAGAAAATCAATCAACATTGTCCATGTTGTATACTTTCGGCTGGGATAGCGAAGACACTATCTGCATTATCATTTTTTTTTATCTTTCGGCTAGAATCTTTCGGCTAACTTTAATAAGGTATGACCTAGCACCTTCCAATAGTAAATAATCTGCGGTTGACAACAGTACTTCCTCTGTAACATATTAGTTCATTTTTATCGATCAAAATTCAATTTAGCGTCTTCAAAAAACCTGTTCTACATTTATATTAAGAGAATCAAAATTTCCATAAATTTGTGTTCAAATGTCATCTACCTAGTATAACCTTTTATCCGATGTCTTGATGATGTCATGCACGAAATCAAATCACATAACATATTTGTACGTATACCGTATAAATCGCGACAAGATTTTAATGTATGTATATTCTGTACTCGCATTTATTAAATTCGCCAATATGCGCGAGACGGAACACCTTGATATATAAAATGACGCGAGCGCGCGAGTCGCGAAATCAACTTTATAATTTTAATTATTTCTATAATTTATTACTTCCAATTTCATTATGTATGTGTGTGTATGTATGTATGCATATGGGTAAAATATAATTTACGTATGTGTAAAAAAGATACTCGTCGCGTAGTTTTAAGATTTTTAATTTTAAAATTTAATTTTTATTTATAGACAAAAAAAATTTACGTGACGTTAATATGATGAAATTTTACTGATTCATATGAATTTAAGAATGTTTTCTCTTTCTTAAAAATCTTACAATATACCAGTCGGGTACGTACATAAATGATACATTTACGTTATTAAAATAAAATAAAAATTTAATTATTTGATTACATTGAACAAAATAAATAGTTGTATGACGATTCATTTCTATAAATAAAACAAAATTTAATTGTAATATAAAAAAATATAAATGTACTCGATTTTCCCCTAATTTTTTTTAGTTTATTGAGATGTTCTATAGAGAACGACTTTACGATTTATTTTCTTCTTCGACTTATTGTTACTCTATTTATGTACACATATTTATCGTGAACTTAACTACGCAGTTGTGGAATTAATTTTTTGTTATATTTTCGGTCAAACACCAAATTTTCTTGTTTGCTTTTATCTATATCGGGAACGCAGAGGGAAAACGATTTTCCGATAGATTTGTAATAGGCACGCAAAAAGTGGGGGCGCTACCTGCAGTTATAGCCTAAACATACTAACACACTAATACACAAGCTCTAATTCAATTGTATTGGATTAAATAATGATTTAGCGTATTTCAAGAATTTCTCTGTGTACGAAAATCAAATATCGAGGTTTATTAATATTTGAGTGACTTTCGATTTTTCGTTTGTTTGTTTACCTGCGCCTAAAATTGACGTAAAGTCCTAAAATAGTGAACATGTGGATTCCACCTTCGTAAATCAAGTATGCAAATACGTAACTCGACGTACGTCAATAATGTATAAATCTTTTGTTTTCGTTATTTATTCGTACATACGGTTAAATTTTAAATAGAAAAGTGTGAGCGTAAAATTTAGTGAATCAGGAAAAAAAAAACAAAAAAAAAAAAATACAAATACAACAGTTATGCTATAGTATTGCATGTATATTGTTGTTATTATTATTGTGTCGTCTGAAACGTGACATTCTGCGAGTATGTGTTATTTCAATGCCATCACATGATACAGAGTAAATTAGTTGGAAAATTCTTTGACTGTAGAAATTTCGACAGAAATAGTTTAAAAAATGATATATGTTCTATAACGGTGACCTCATTAAATTCTCACTATTCAAAATTATTTACATTTACACCTGAAGTTGGTTTATCATAGACAAAGATAGACGAACGTCAAATCCTTCAGTGTGTCTACGTCTTTTATTTATTATACTCGGCCATAATATAGTTTAGATCTCCACCTTGACCTTAATAAACCTTAGCTGCATCGAATACTTTATTTTATCTGTTTGTTCACTCTCACTTCATCGACCAAGTTGTTAGATACTAACACTATATACAGTGATGAATTTGATAGTTTATCATGCTTCTAATGGATAACGGTCTTCCGCTGAATTGTCTATAACTAACCATTTTTTACGCTCAAACCGGATCAACCATCACAAAACCGTTTTATTTTGCAAATCAATATGGAATGTATATGATGCGGGAATTAGGCTTCACCATTTCAAAAATCTATCGGTCAGATTAAATTTAATTTTTTTTAGCAATTTTATTTATTTATTGAATCTTTTAACTCGAAAATAACAATATGTTGATAGTTTCCCTGCATAGCTGATCCGCATCTTTCAATTCGTCTTTGACAGTTATGCTGAAAACACATGAACCGAATTCTGATAGCAGCGAAATTAGAATACACACGATTATGTGAATTGAATGAATTACATGTATTCTGCTCAGCATGTAGAATTCTGCTTCATGTCTATATTTCTAATTTCGCAGATCAGAATCAGGACGACACCACATAAAACTAAAAAAATGTTGAATCGCGACTAAGTTCAGTTTGTTCTTTCATTAAATTTTATAGTATTTTATTTTCTGTCAAACTAATATGGAAGAAGAAATTATTGAGTTTATAAAAAATCATTAATTTCTTTATAATAAAAAACATCGAAACTATAAAAATGTATTTTTACGAGATAAAACGTTTAACGAATTAGCCGTAAAACTAAAAATTCCATGTAAGGTAGATTTAATATACAGGGTGGCCCATAGGAGGAAGAAATCAATAACATACCGCAGCACGACATTAAAATCATCGTGGGCGACTGTAATGCAAAAATCGGTAGGAGTGCAGAAAATACATCGCACGTCGGTCTTAACAGCCTGCACCTAACTAGGAATAAGAATGGCCAACGCGTTCCTGACCTGGCAATAACGTACAACTTAGTTGTATCAAGTACGTGTTTTCCATATAAGAGAATCCACAAAGTAACGTAGAGATAGATCGATGGAAGAACGAAAAACCAATTCAATCACGTCATGGTGTCTAAGAGACTCTCCACCAGCATATCTGACGTTAGATCTTACAGAGGCGCAGACATGACAGCGATCATATGCTTGTCATATTAAAGTATAAGTGCAAACTGTCATCTACGTTTAACAGACAAGCACAAAAAACCGTTCGATGGAATACCGATGCTCTAAAAGACCAAGCGTCACTGCAGAGTTACTAATCAGCTGTCTCTAACTATTTAGATCGGCCCCATAACAACGAAGAAGCTCTTCCTAACATCCAGGAGCAGTGGCACGCTATCCAGTCAGCCATTACCAATGCCGAAGGGCCATCGAAAATAAACGTACGCTTCGTGAAAAATTGTTGGGTCGCAACACCAGAAGCACTCTAGTAGTCACGACTAAATACCTTCGACAAAAAAAGCGCGAACATATGAGATTATGTATCGAAAACATCAGCGTCCAAGTGGAACTAGGAAACTCAAGGGACTGTTTTGCTAACGCCAGGAATCTTACTAAAGACTTCCGATGATGTTCTCTCAGTATGACAAACCTACTTTCAAAATCTGATAAATCGGAATGACGATGTTCCACCCCCATTAGAGCAATAGCTTCGCCAGGTGAAGAGGTCTTTGTCGAATACCCCACTGTGTAGGAAGTAGATACCTTGTTAAAGTTAGCCGGAAGTTGCCAGCCGAAAGTGAAAAAATCGATAATGCAGATAGTGTCTTGACAAGTTCAGCCGAAAGTTAAACAAATTATATATTAAATTGAAGTATCCCAGCCGAATTGACTAATTTACAAAATCAGTTGAAAACATATATTTTAACAAACAACAATTAAAATCTGCAATTTAACCGATATTAATTTATTGTTTTATATCAATTGTGAAAGATTGTTTCTTCCCTTCTTCTGCCAATAAAATAGTTTATCATTCGAGATTTCGCCAGATGCACGCAAATCTGACTATGCCGATTCGATAGCCCATGACCATCGGTAGATTCTGAGTATAGGATTGGGGTGGGTCTGATGGGGTTATAGGTGTGAAATTTTGGTTTTCCTCATTTTTCAACCATAAAATCGTTCGGCATTCGAGATTTTGGTATATAGACACCAATCTGACTATGCTGATTCAATAGCCCATGACCATAGGTAGATTTTGATTATAGGTTAGGGTGAATCTGATGGGGTTATAAGTGTAAAATTACAATGAAAAATGAGGAAACTCAAAATTTCACCCCTACAACCCCATCAGACCCACCCTAACCATATACTCAGAATCTACCTATGGTGATGGGCTATCAAATCGGCATAGTGAGATTGGTGTATGTATGCCAAAATCTCGAATGACCAATGGTTTTATCGATGAAAAATGAGGAATATCAAAATTTCATCCCTATAATCCGCTCAGACCCACCCTTAATTAAAATCTACCAATGGTCATGGAATATAGAACCGGACCAGTCAGATTGGTGCTCATCTGGCTGGCAAAATCTCGAATGGGACAAATTTATCGTCGGCACATCGGAAAATGGAACATTTCACCATCGAATAAAAGATACTACAAGCACAAATGCAAATTTCTTTTTAGGGTCATGGTTCATCCAATTGGTACAGTCAAATAGTTCATCTGTCATAATCTTGATATACAAACCATTCATTAGCCAAGCGTGACTGCGTCTCATGGCTATTCTATAGATGCCTGTTATTGATATTTTCTTTTAGTAAATTGATGAATCATTTGTAACTTTTAAATCTGTACTCCTTGCATTTTTCGGTTTGAATATTGATGTTAATCTTCTTTATCGATACAATCTATATTATCGACATTTTAAAATATTTTCGTCTGGGATAACAAAATTAATATCTGCATTACCATCTTTCGGCTATGGCGGTAAAGTCATTATCTACATTACCACATTTTGGTTGAGATAGAAAACACACTATCTGCATTACCATCGTTCGGCTGGAAACTTTAACAGTATAAAGTAGATGCAGCTATTAGTATATTGAAAAATGGAAAGGCACCCGGCCTCGATAGAATCCCCGCAGAATTGATTAGGCTGGGATATCTATACGATGTCATCGTCTCTATTTGGGACCAAAAAGAGCTCCCGGAGAATTGTAAGATCGCGATCATATGTTCTACATGCACTAGGATGTCAAAACTGGAGGACGAGAGCGATGTGGAAACTATCGTGGTATTGCTCTAATGAACACTGCCTACAAAGTGTTGGCTAATGTTGTACTTGCCAGATTCATCCCTGTCGCCGAAAACATCATTGGCGACTATCAATGTTGTTTTCGTCCCAATCGATCGACCACTGATCGAGATGGATGGAGGACCATAGTGCAGGTGGCGAAATCCCTTCATGGGATGTGAAAGCCAGAGAGAGAGAGGTGGCCCATAAGTCACTGAACATTGTATTTTTGATATAATTTTTTTATTTTTTATTTTTTTCTCTCTTTTTATTTTTCAGTATTAGAATTAACGTTTGGGAGATTCAGTAGCCGTATACATGATTGAGGAACGAGCAAAAATTTTTGAGTTGTATTTTGCTAGTCAAAATTCAATAATCCAAACCCAAAGAAAATTTCGAAATATTTTTAACACCTGAAATGCACCATCACGAAAACAAGTACGCAATCTAGTCGCTCGTTTTCAGTCATCGGGTTGTGTTAATGACTTATCTCGGAGTGGAATACCGCTTGAAGCACGAAGCCAAGATAATATCGAACGAGTTCGAAAGAGCGTAAATGAGAACCCTGAAACATCGACTCGTAAACGTGCCGCTCAGCTTCAAATGTCCAGAACTTCACTTCGTAGGATAATGATAAAACATTTATTGCTGTTTCCGTACAAGATACAAATGATACATGAAATTTTGCCGCAAGATTATGCAACCCAAGATGATCCTGATTTTATGAAATATTGACCGATGAAGCGCATTTCCATAATACAAATTTGGTTTTATTCATGTGTTTCTCGCATGGCGAATGCATTTCTTGTCGAGTTGTACGTTGTTGCAAATCTATATTGAGGTAATGGATTTAGATCTTGCCTCCAACTGCCTTGAATTAGTTCGCCTTCAATATTTATATGATCAACAAAATTATTTGATACATAATTTGATGAATCATGTAACTTAATAAAATTGTGAAGAACCACTGTTGCCCGGACGATTTGTTCGTCCTCTTTTGGAAGAAGTCGCCCAGGATATGGCCACATTAAATTATTCCGCAGTGGACAAGCAGTATCGCGCCGATGAAGTAACACGGGAACTCCTCAATTGTGTTTGGCAAATGGCAACACCATTGATTTTGGAATGTTGATGTTTCTCTTTAAAATTTAATCGCCAAATACAGTTTTCTGTAGTATTCCTCCATCGCTCTGGCATCCATATGCTTCAATATCCACTACAGAAATTATGTATAATTGCAGTCGTAAACAGCGAAGAGGACTATGTTGTTTTATTTTTTGTAATTGTAATACAACGAGCCAGCGTGTGGTGGGCATTTGATGTGAATGTGTTTGCCATCAATTGCTCCAACCACGTTCGACATTTTAGTGTTAGCATAAAATTCCTCTGCAATTTTCCTCCATTCTTGTTCAGTGGGTGGTGATAAGTATAGATGCCACACAACTTATACCAAATCACTTCACACACTTCCAATATAATATCCCGCACAGTTGATACGGCTAGCAGAAATTCTGTTTATGTGTTTTCAGCATTAGGATCCTTTTGTATATTTTTTTGTATTTTCGAAGTAAGGGGAGGAGCACCCTGTAATCATTCTGAGAATTTTTGACTGTGTTCAATGGACAATGTGAATATCCATACGGCCAAATTGGTTTAATCATTGTGTTGTACAGGACCACCTTGTGTTCTAGATCAATGGTTGAATATTTCCCCACCAACCAGTCCATTTTATTCACTTCTAATTTGATATGGCCTCGTTTCATTGCAGTATGTTTCCGCCAAGTTGGTCGATCTAGATGGACGCCTAGGTATATTGCTCCATTTTCTTGAGGGATTTGTATTTGTTTCATTTTAACAGGTGGGAACGTAAGGCTTATTTAATGTGATTGTTACGTGGATCAATTTCTCGTCATTGACTTTTATCTTCCATTTCTTTACCCAGATTTTGCTGTCATATATATGTTGTTACAGACTTTTGAACGCCGTTTGAGGATTGGGTACATACGATTGCCGTATCATCTGCGAAAGTATACGTCATAATTTGCGAAGGCGCTTGTAGGTCTGAGGTGAAAATTAAATATAATGCTGGGCGAAGCACACTGCCTCGTGGTACTCCAGCCAGACCCGAATTAGAGGTATTGTATTTGACATAATATCCATAGTAATGTTTATATCGTTAGCCGTCTGCAATGTAGACGTCAAGTCGATATGCGAACTGATGTACATGTTGAATTTCAACCAGTTAATGAAGGTGTTCATTAGATGATGGTTTGTAGAACATGGCGTTTGGTCAGCCCAGTATAACGTAGTAAGACCGCAAAGTGTTCAGAAGATAATTGTTAAATTGGTTTAGTTTGGATTATTTCTCGGTTTATTTTATTTTAACATTCATTAATTAATGTCCCCTCGAACTAACATACCTTGAACTCCAGTAGGTATGTTTGGCATTAAAGTCACCGGCGACCATAAAACATTGATACAGAGTTGCAAAAAATTCTTTTGTACATATTTTTCCAAACGTTATTTTTTGGAGGGTAATATATTGAAGCGATGACGAAACTTTCTTTATCGAAATCAAAATCAACACATACAGAGGTTGCTTAAATTTCCTCAGTGCTATATTCATTTAGAACATAATGTCAAATCCCATTTTTTATAATAATAGCAGTTCCTCTCTGACTTCTGTTCAAGCGATGTTTCGTGTTATAGACTTCGTAATCATTTATTCTGAGTTTTTGTTTATCGGGTAAATGGATTTCACAAACTAGCATGAGATCAATTTCGTGTTTTGTTAGGAAACGTTGTAATTCGAATTTGTGTTGGTTTATACCGTTTGCGTTCCACTGGCATATCTTTAGGTCATCAGTAGTCTGCACCTTCCAGCACCTCTGGGGTATGGCTAGGATCCATTGGACTAGTCAGACATTAATCCAAAATTAAAACCCAATAATGAGGCGACCAAATCCTCTAATACGATATAGCGTCAGCAAAATAAATAGCTGCTTCTACTCCTTCACTGAGAAAGGTAACAATTTCACCAAATTCAAGACATCATTGTGAAGTTAATACGGAAACGTAACCCATTTGTGTGGAATGCTAGTACACCCCACCCAGCAGCCCAGTATTCTCTACTCGCTTATCGCAATCTGAAGAACACCTGATTTCCACAATGAAGCGATCAAATCGCTACATAGATAAAAAGGCTTTGTCTTTTTTTCGTTTTCTCTATTTTTTGCTCTCTTTTTCATTTCCAAGAAAAACGACTATGAATCAAAAGATTCTAAATTTAATTTGCAACAATATCGATTCGGATCAGTTTTGATAAATTAATCGGAAATGACGATTTTTGACAAAAATCTTTTTCATCAAAAATTCGGCCACTATACATCCCAGATTAATTGATTGATCAAGAATAAACTTCCCTGGAATGAGATCCCAGTGATTTTTGGTCGAAATCCAACGTAAGTATCAGCTTCCTCGTTTTTTGCAAATATATTTAAAAGTATATATCATTTACAAAAAAAAAGAATAATAATAAGAAGATTATATATTAAATTTTAATTAAGATTAGTTCAGATTATTTTTTAAATTTTCCCAGAAAATGTCGAGTTTTGATAGAAAAAAACTTTATTTCGCCAAAATAGGCGAATTGGCTATTTCGAAAAAACTTTATACTTAAACTTTATAATTAATTCGGAGATCCTTACAAAATTTTATTAGAAATCTTTTTTACCGGAAGTGTTTTGCTTCATTGGGAGTTATTTCAATTTTTGCAGTGATGTTGAAGCGTTTATCAGTTGCAAAAATGACATAATTCTCTATAAGATTCAAATAAACTTAAAAATTAAATTTTCAACCAACCAGGGTTGACCTTCTGGCTTTTCTGGTCCAATTTATCGCTTTAGAAATCAATAGTGGTGTATTCGAGATCTACGAGTATGTATACATTCGTGGTAAAAAAAAAGTCGAGTAATTTCAATGATCATACTCCGGCGCGTTGCTCTACTGCAAATTTTCATAAATTGGTATATGTGCACGAGATCATGAATATCGTGTCCTGGAATAGTGATAGAGGCTCTCACGTATTGACGAATCAATGATAATTATTTTACTAACTGACTTGGTACAAGTAGTGAGGGGGTAGAATGCCATAATGCGCATCGTAGACCAAGTCAAGTTAGCCCTGTTGTGTATCCTTTAAGTTATCCAATACTAGGGTTAATTCGAGAAAACCGATCAACACCGACCGAACCCTATCCTCATATGTTGGTACTGTCTCTTTGTTAAAGTCGCGTTTCTTTATAAATTTCGATAGATCTCGATAGATTGTATCCAGATGTTCTGAGTGTGTAAAACTAAATGTGCATTAATGCTGTATGTTCTGATCATTCTCATTTCATCTTTTTTAATTTATTGTTTTCAATTACACAACACACTAGCTGTATACCAAAATCCTGGTTTTTATACAGATCTGCTAATTAAATTTCAGATTTTCCCTTTTAAAAATTAAGAGGTAATTTTTTAGTACCTCCTCCATTTTGTTTTAGTACAATAAATAACTATCTTCATTCTAATCTTTTTTGTTTATTTACACTTGCAGAATTAAACTGCGAATTAAAAGTCGCATTTAGTCTTTGATAATTTATGAAAAATAATGTGCATAAATTCTTTTAATAAATTTGTTTATTTATTTATACAATATTACTAGTAATTTATCTATCTTAAGTTAATTTCTCGGATTAAGATGAGTAACCTATTGCTTACTCATTTTATAATACTTTCTTATTCTAATAGAACTGCCCAGCTCCAGCAGTTTCTGCCTTTGGAGTCTCGTCATTCCGTAGATGAGCGCTGTACGTGTTTCCTTGCTTGGTTCTTTATTTCATCGGTGTCGTATTCCATCTTCAAGTCTCTATATGACGGTTGTCGTTCCTAATGTACCATGGGTCATTCACAATCCCTCGTAGCCCTTTATTTTGGAAGCATTGTATGACTTGTACATTGGTCTGCTTGGCACAACCCCAAAATTGGAAACCATAGGTCCATACTGGTTTTTGAATTTGCAGTTATATAAATAATTTGTTGTGTATTGAGAGTTCAGAATTTCTATCCATGAGCCAGTACATTTTCCTATATTTGATGTTTAACTCTTCTTTTTTCTTGATGTGTTCTTTCCATCTTAGTATCGAGAGTCATGCCAAGGTATTTAGCTGTATTTGCATATGAAATTTGGTTTGAGTTAAGAACCACGGAAATACAGTTTACATTTTAATTTGTAAAGTTGATGTGTACTGATTTGACTTCATTTAATAAGATGCGTCATTTTTAGTCCAGTTGCTAACCGTGTTAACTGCATTTTGAGGTTTGCCTGTTGCTTCCGAAATATCTTTTCCAACTACTAGAATAGCTGCATCGTCTGCAAATGTTGCTACTGTAGTACCTAGAATATTCGGTAACTCTCTCGTATAAAAAATAAACAGAATAGGTCCAAGTACGCTACCTTGTGGTATTATTTCAGAGTACTCATTTTCAAATTTGACTCTAAAGTGTCAATCTGCTATGTAGGATTTAAGAATTTGATAAAATTACTTAGGCAGGTTTCGATGCAGTTTAAATTCAAGCCCTTGGTGCCAAACTTTGTCAAAAGCTTGAGCTACATCTAGGAAAATACTGGAGCATATTTTCTTATTCTCAAGTGCATCTTCAATGACATCCGTTATTCTGTGAACTTGTTCAACTGTAGAGTGATTTTCTCTAAACCCGAATTGGTGTAGTGCAATTAAGCATCTCTCTTCTATTATAGGTTTGAGTCTCTTCAGCAACGGTTTTTCAAATATTTTTTTATCGTTTTCTGGTTTACCTGGTTTAGGAATCATTATTATTTCGGCCACCTTCCATTGTCGTGGAACATATTTCAATCTGAAGGCTGCATTAATTATTTGAATTAATTTACGCAAACCTTTCTCGAGAATGGCTTTCACAATTTGCCCAGTAATTAGATCATAACCTGGTGCTTTTCTGATACTTAAGTTATTATTGGGCGCTTTCAGGTCCCCTATCATGATTAGTAAAATCATTGCCAATTTGATTTAAAAATTTCATAGTGCTAAACATTTTGATAGCGTTGGCCGCGATTTTACTCAACATGTTCCCAACTGTTGGGTGCCCTGAAATCGCCCATTGATTTCATTTTTAAGCTCCAATATGGTCACATGCCTTATATCAAGATCATCTACTTTGTTTGCGACTGTTGTATTTTCATTTGCTGTTTGTCCCGGCAACGGTTGAAACGTCTCTTCTAAATAAGCAGCAAATAGAGAGACTTTCTGTTTGTCACTTTTAGACTAGGATGCATCATCGTTTTTGATAGGCGGCACATGGTTTTGGTTCATTTTAGCCCCTTCGTTGCTTCCCAAAGCGAGTAATCGTCATCTTTTAGTTCAGAAAGGCCTCGAAATCGCTTCGTTATGCTTTCGTTCTTTATTTTCTTTATTAGTTGTTTTAATTTATTGCACTTAAGAATAGTTTTGTGTTGCTGTGCACGAGACTGCTGTCAGATTTTGCAAGCTTTCCGTTTCTCTTTAAGTAGCTCTCTGACTTCAAAAGGATTGTTATGTTTCATTGTTGTGTTGGTATGAGAAATCGGTGAATTTTCCCAAGTTGCTTGTTGGATATTGTGATTAAATGCTTCTAGTTCATCTTCCAGCTGCATCTTCGTTCTAACTGGTTCGCCGAGATATGTTCGATCTTCCACTAATTTCTTAAATAGATCCCAATTGGTTTTATTGTTTGTTAACTTAGGTGAATTATCTTTTGATATGTAAACACCTTAAAATCGATTTGCACATGAACAAAATTTGAAAAGTTACAGTCGAATGTATATGTATCATATTTTAGCTACCATAATCCACTTGCGTCGATTATACCGAAAGATTAATAGACCAATTTAACGATAATAAACAAATAAAAAACTCCGGTTAGTAAAATTGCATTATTCTTCCGTCAAAGTAAACTGTACATACGCACTATACACACGCCATGTTTACACATCTGCTTGAGAGTACTAATGGACTCACTCTTTTTTTTTTATTATCATTGTACTCAGGGACATGATCACAGGTGAGTGGTCAGATGATAGTCCTTCACTATTTTTAATGCACGTGTAGTCCTATAAAACTCCTTTTGTTACAAAGAAGTCAAGAAGGTCTGGGATTTTATGTATGTCAGCAGGCCAATATGTTGGTTTATCGCCAGATAGAAATACACAGTTGTTGTCGCAAGCTGCATTAAATACCTCTTTCCCTTTAGAGGTTGCAAGTCTAGATCCCCCATAGGTATTATTTGCATTAAAATCACTGCCTATGATATAATTTGGTCCTAATGATCTAACAAGTCGATTGTAGTCTTTTTTTAATGGATGGCGTACGGGGAGGGGGCAGTATATAGAAATGATACTGAGTTCCCTATTATTGATTGATTCAAATTGCATATTTTCTTCTTCAACGCCGGGCACTTCATAATGTTTAATATTATTTTTAATAATTACGGTACACCAACCTCTAGCGTTTCCTTCTGGATGAATAGTATGGTAGCATTCATAGTCACGTATTTTAATAAATGAAGTTCCTGTTAAATGAGTTTCTGGAACAAGACATATATCTATTTTTTCTAAGTTTAGAAAAATTTCTAGTTTCAAAAACATGCTGTGGTAAACTATTCGCGTTCCAGATAACAATTCTAAGTGATCTCATTCATTTGATTAGTATAGCATTGATGTAAGCTCATTCGTAGCTTCTTGTCTATCGGCTGCCGCTAGGCGTGCATTTGTCGTTTCTATACTTCGTAATATCCTTTCCAATGGATTTTCTTTAATAGTATTCTGCTGCGTTATCTGTGAGTAGGAGGATCTCCTCTTTCGCCCTGTTTACTCTGGTTGTATCGGCACTTTAGTTGTAGTTGAAATTTTCTCTTCTAACAGTATTGTTTTCAGTCGAGTGGATTGTTTTATTTCTTAACGCTACTTCGCATCCTCTATAGTTGGCTGAGTGTTGTCCTTTACAGTTTATACCAGTGTTAAAAAAAACATTCCTATCAACCTTATTCTCAATCGTCATACAGTTTTGTTTTTCCTTCTTTTATATATTCGTTCTTTTACTTGTGAGTAAAGAGTTACAAAAAATTAAGACTTATGGGTCAACTATAGGTAGAATAAAAAAAATAACAGAAATAACGTAAGAAACGAAGACAAAAAATTATTTTTCTAATTTGACTTTTCGGCTATAGATTACTTAAAATATTAAGTTCATTCATATTTTTCATGTAATATTTTTTTGATGTATTTCCTAAAATCTTGAGTGAAACTACAATAGTTTTGAGTATAAACGTATTACATATCAACAAATATATGTGTTTAAAATTATAAAAATATTTATATGCGGTTTAAATTACCGCAATTCGATAAATTATTTTTTTAGGTTAGGTTTAGAAAAATACAATTCTACAGTGTGGTGAAAATTATTTGTGATTTAATATTCATATTTGTATGTGTACATGAATATTTTATAAATAGAAAAGATAATATACACGAACAATTATAAATTCCCATATATAAAATAATAAACATGCATATTTCATTCAACGCACTAAAATTTGTTTGAGTTTTGTTGTTGTATTTGTTAAGTTTTTTATTCTTGGACGAAAATTTTCGCTCGGCTATTTTTTTTAAATGACAGCAAAATAAAACGCAATTTCTCTTATAGTTTTTATTTTTCTTATTCTGAGTATGGTCGAATACATATGAATCCTATCTCCCGCTCTCTTACGTTATTTTTTTTATTTTTTTTATTCTATCTATAGTTCCCACTTTACTCGTTGATTTGGGAATAACTTTCAACTCGCTATATAAAGACTTACTCCTCGAAAATATAAATAAACTTATTCTCAATCACAATTTTTCAAATTAAAGAAGTCGATTTTTGCTATAGAAAAACTAACATTTATTTTTCTAACTAAAGCTATAACCAGCGAGTCTGTAAGAAATTTAAGTAACAAAGCGACATCTGAAAAATGTATGTTGATTGACATTACCAAATATAATATTGCCGATCTCATATACATTTTTTCGCCAAATTTTTTTTTAAAAGATGGAACCAATGCACACTAACCCACCATACGGACACTTTTTTCATTAAAAAGTTTAGCTAAGACAACAATTTTTGTGAGACATCTAACGTTACATGAACAAAATTTTACGAACTTTAAATTTTTTTATCGATCTTTATTTTCGACGATTTGCACATGCTGGATGCACATGTTGAAGTATGTGCATATACTTGTTGAATAAAAACGTAAACAAGAAGCAAGATCAAGTTTGAATTTCTTCAATGGTTTTTGCTTTTCGTAAAATATTTTTTTTTTTGTTTTGTGTCCTTTTAAAACAAAATTATGTTTTGTGTCCTATATTACCTACGAGTATGTACCTTATGAATGAACTGTGAAAATATTTTATGATACGAGAGACTCCATTAAAAAGAAGTTATTGTAAATAAGACTTATTATTATTGTAAATGCAACATTGTTATTCGTATTATTAAGCGATAATTTGTTAATCCGTGGATAATTGATAGTAGGGATAATAAATATGTAGATTATATTTTTTTAATATTAAATCTAAGGAAGCATGCACGTGTTAATTTTATCTTGTCTTTATGAGTGTGTATTTTAAAAACGCATATGAACAAAATCGACCTTGAACTAGTGTATGAACTAGACATTTTTGTTTTATAAACTTATTCTTAGTGTGGAATACCGTCGATGACGTAAACTAGTTCAACGTTGCACTTTTTATTTATTTATTCTTGCATCGATTGGTTTTGATATCGAAAAAATCTGAGAATGATAAAATTTTATAAAAGGGCCCCAATTTATAAATATAGTCTAGGAAGTAAGAATATTATTAAATTATAGGAGCCTATTATAATGTAAAATACTATTTCGTTAAAGAAAGAGCAGCAGATAATTTTTTTTTATGAAAGCTGATGTTCGATAGGAACTAGAAGAAACTCGCGTTTATAGTTGATAAATTTGAATTTAGTTTGATTTCGGTTTATTATTTATTTAGTAGAAATGTGGAAATGGGAATTGAAGGAAGACGAACAAATATGAATATTTATACAAAAAAAAATTTTTTATTTTTTCCTGTGATGTACGAGTATGTGCAATAAACTTTTATTTAAAAAAGTCGAATATTATATAAATGTATTGTTTCTCCAAAATTATTTTTCCGAGGAATTAAATTATTTTTCCTTTAAATATTATAAACAGAAAAACGAAATTATTTAAATTCCTATTTTGTTTCTTCTTATTTTTTACGTTGATCGTGTACTCTCGACTGCAATTTACACTGCATCCCCAATGAAATTCCTTTAACTTTTTCCTTACAGAAAAGTATGAAAAAAATTTTGAGAAAAAAAAATTTTTTTTTTTGTTAGGTTGGTGATTTCCTTATGAAAAATGTTATCAAACTTTTAACTTTTTCCTTATGAGACATACAATGAAGTAAACCGCATTTGCAAAATCGGTTGTTGTTGTTGTTTTTCTGCTTGTCACAAATTAAAAAATATTGAATGCATATTTGTATTTTAACAATTAGTGTTGTATTTTGTGTCCTGTGAAAAAGTAATAAATAATATATAATATAATAATATAAAATAACAGGTAAACAACAAATAATTTTGTAAAATGAAGTTAGCTTTACTTTGACTTTTCCCTATTCATTGGGTATGCTCTTCATAAGGAAAAAGTTAAAGGAAAAATTATTTTGCATTGGGGATGTGCGGTTATTCTAATGCTAATATATAAACGATAGTTATTAATATAACATACAAATTACAAGATGTAATATACATTAATAATATTAAAAAGCAGGTAGCCAATTTTTTTAACGATTTAAGTATGAAATATGGACAAATTAAATAAACCTTAAATTTTTTAATATTTCTGTCTATGACTTATGTAATGATATCTGGATATTTTTTATTTTTTTATTTATTTATATTACGACTGAGTCTTGTACCCATTTAGTAATTTACATTGCATAATAAAGTATTTTGATAACTTGGCGTAATCAAGTGATTATCCCCAGTTTCGTGTAACTCCTCCTCAGATTTTTTGCCAAAGTAAGTCTACTGACCTCCTGGTCGCGAAAAGTCCAGTGGTTTGGTAAAAATAAAAATTAAAATTATTGCTGATTACGAAAAATTTATCGAATGAGTAATTTCAACTAGTTGGGATTGTTTCACTTATTTAAGCGATTTCCTGGAACATGGAAATAGTTCACTAATATTAATTCAAAATGAAAAATCTAATTTGATTGGCAGGAAATAGAATCAGATTTTAGATTTAGATTTCTATATACATATATATAGATTTTTTGTTTTAAAATAATAAGTTGCAACTGGTTGCATAACCAAATTTAATAAATGATTACATTTGGATTTTTTAACGATTGTCATTTAACTTTTTAAAATATCGTCACACAATTAAATGTAAATTAATTTTATGAATTTTTAAAATTGGAGCAATAAAAGAAGCATGGGGATGAAAATTAAAATTTATTATTTTATTTCCAGTAAAATTCCATAGTACAAGTTACTTATAGTATCATGTTACTAACCTTTACGAGTATATTATATAAAGGAAACTTTTGTTGACATTTTTTGTAAACATTACGCATGAACGCCAGCATCTCCGTGGCAAATATTATTGGCACAAAGTGCATTGATGCAGAAAAACTTGTAAACAATTGGATTGGTGAATATGTTGTGGCCAACACCACTTTTTTTTACCACGAATGTATACATAGATCTCGAATACATCAAACTTGAATTCTAAAGCGAAAAATTAGAACAGAAATCAAAAATCAAAAATCATAATTCCCGCGTAAACTTCAGAAAACCAACAAAATCAACCCTTGTTGTAAATTTAATCTTTAAATTTATTTAAAACTTTAATCTTTAAATCTATAACTTTTTAACATCAGTGAAAAAATTGAAAAAGCTTCCGTGGAAGCTGCCACTTCTGGAACACAGATTCCCACTAAATCTCGCCAGAATCTCGCAATTAATACAAATTGATACAGATTAGTCAATCCGACTGGGCAATATAGTTGTCGAACTTTTGTGACATAAAGTTTTATTTTAGAAAAAGTCATCATTTCCGATAAAAATTAAAAATTAACCAAACTAATGTATTTGGAAAATATTTTATGAGTAAATAATAGTAAATATAAGGTTTTTTTGGTATATGGCTCAGATTTTAAATTTATAATAATTAATTTCTAAGCTTTCGATGTCAATTTAACATCATTATCAAAGCTAAACTTCAAACTAATGTGTTTGAAATTAAATTTACGAGGATGCTCGATTTTTAATTGTAAATAAAACATGTTGTGTGAAATTTTTTGTTTGTAATAATATTTTATGGTATTTAAGCTTGGAATATAACGTCATTCAAATGTCCGTTGGGGTTTTGCTTGGTGGGACGTATTGGGGAGGTACAATTTTCAATGAATCGAATAAATCTCGCTGAATTTGCTGGATGGCGTTCGTTATGTTTACTTTGAGGGCATCAATTGTTTGCGATTTACTCGCATAGATCTGCAATTTAAGGTAGCCCCAAAGGAAGAAGTCGATAAAGATGATTTTTTAGCGAAATTTGGGTTAACTTCTAACTGCTCCAGAGTTAAACCAGCTAGCTTACGGCGTTGTCTATGGTCGTTTACCTTAAGTTCTTAGGTCAGTTGGATTTTATACGGGTGTAGACCCAAGCCTCTACACTAAATTTGCCAAGCTGAAGTCGCGGGGCAAGATCTTGTGAATGACGAGAAATTTAACTGCCAAGGAGTTTCCCGTACACTCTCGCAGCTCGCACAGCAGCGATGTTTTCATCAGACCTTGCTTTTCTGTGAGAAAATAACAAAAATCGCAAGATCAACATGTTTCATGGTTACTTTACTTTATTTTAATACGTAAAATAAATTAAAATGATCTGAACAAATTTTGTTTCAAATTTAATTTACAATCTTTTGGTTTTTAATGGTTGTTTCGTAAATGTTATATAAAAGTATGTATATAATATTGCTCTCTCTCTCTCTCTCTGGCACTATACATCCCATCAAGGGATTTGGCCGCCTCAAATGAGGTTTCATAATCATATTTTCATTTCGGATAATGAGTGACTAATTCATTGATCCTGAACCAGCCGTGAAATTTTTCCTTGTCACCACCGGGAATCGAACCCGGGACCTCCGGTAGCTGGAGCAAGCATGCTAACCACTTTGCCACCGGGGCGGCATTATATATATAATATTCGTGCCACTTCTAAAATTAACGCGGTCTCTTTTATTATAGTAAAGTCTGGCTGTACAAAGCCTGAATTTTGTTGATAAACAGTTTTCTGTTAAAATTACCATTTCCATTGAAACACTGATTTTAGCCAATATTATTGTGAATTTAATTTAGAATCTTTTAGTTCATAATGTTTTTTCTAATTATAATAATACACTTTGCAAAATATTTGCACAAACCGAAAAGGCTCCTACGCCACTTCCGGACTTTCGGCTAAAAATAACTGGGATCTCCTAATTTATGAGAAAAGCTTAAGTATGAAGTTTCACTCCAATACAATGTAACAACTTCAAAAACAATTAATTTTAGAATCCAATTCCCGCAGATTCAATATTCAAGTTTCTGGTTAATTTGGAATCGTATTCCAGAACTTAAAAAATACAAGAAACTCAAACTCAAAATTTATTAAGAAATATTAAAAATTTAAGTAAATAAATCTTAAATTTTTATTATTCAAATATTTGCCCATATTTATATTAATTATCATCTATACATACAGGGTGTCCCTAAAGTAGCTAACACGAATGGTACCGTTAGATTCCTTGATCAAAACGAAGGTAAAGTTACTTCTGTCACTTTGCACGTTAAAGCCCCCCTATCAAGTTATACACGTTTAAAGAGCAGCCTTCCAACGCAGCACCTTGTATTAAAGAAATTTCAATATCTTGAGAAATAACTATTTTTATTTCCAAGTATTAATTTCTTTAAAAAGCTGATACTATTCTCTTTTAAATAAGGTATAATAATTATTAATATTTAGTTAAAAAGTATTTCAAATTTAAACAAAACTTTTAGAATTCTATTTTTTTAAAGAAATTATTTTCTTTCTGTATCATTTAACTCTTATCATTACTTTACGTCAGTAAATATTTTTTGATGAAAATTTCAGAATCTCAGAAAAGCTAATTGTTAATCATATTTGCTATTTTATGTTACCTAAAAAATTAAAAGTTCACAATGAAAATGTTGTAGTTTCTTTATTAGACACTGCTGCGTAAAACCAAAAATGTAACAGTAAAATTTAAAAAAAAAATCCCCACCTCATTCTTTGTCGAGTGTAAGGATTTCAGTGTGACACAAGCTGAAACTCTCGTAGTGACCTTATTGCGAAGTTTGCCTTTGATCTCGTAGGCTTTAATCGCTGCATACATTCCTCGGTAATGAATAACGCTTGAGATCCCAAGTCCAGCAACATTCTGCATATATTTGTAGATTTCCAGATTGGAACTCGAACTACTGCTGTTGGTAATAATGATTGGAAACTTGATATGGTTGCTGCATTTGACAACGACATGAGTCATAGCCTCTTCTATGTTTTTTCTAGTAGCCGTGTTTGCTGTTGGCCTGACTGCATCTTCGGTGTGTAGCATAAGATGGTGTTTTCTGTGGCATTTACCGCATGTATAACTCGAGCTGCATACGATTGACTGATGGCTTGGAGTGAAACAGTTTAAGCACAGCTTTCTCTCAGGCACAAAACCTACCTGTCTATCATTAACGCTTAAGGAAAGAAACTGGTCACATTTACCGAGGTAATGGCCTTGCGAGCATTTAAGGCACAAAGGCTCTGCACTTGATTGGAAGGATTTAACTCGATTGCTGGTCGACACTTTATTGACTTCTATAGCATCCAATAAATCACTTCGTTTGCTTAAAAATCGGAAAAATCTTCTCATCGTAGGGAAATCCTCTACAGTTATCTCATTTGCCCTTAGTCACACTATCCAATTTGTTTACCAAAATATGAATGAGCCATGGGTCCCTTTTTCCGCTTCGGCTAACACCTTCAATCATCTCAGAACTTCATCCGATACGTCAGCTATTTGATGAAGCGCCTTAGCCGAAACCTTTGATATATCTGGCTTATCAACAAACTGCTTTATGAGATTTGTCATTACGAGCCTTTTTTTATCGTATCTCTATTTAATCTTCTCCGTAGCCGCACTATGTTTGCCTCAGTTACTGCGATATGACGAACTAATGTGGCAGCTTCTCCTCTTAAAAGTTTATAATATTTAAAGGAAAAATAATTTAATTCCTCGGAAAAATAATTTTGGAGAAACAATACATTTATAATATTCGACTTTTTTAAATAAAAGTTTATTGCACATACATCACAGGAAAAAATAAAAAATTTTTTTTTGTATAAATATTCATATTTGTTCGTCTTCCTTCAATTCCCATTTCCACATTTCTACTAAATAAATAATAAACCGAAATCAAACTAAATTCAAATTTATCAACTATAAACGCGAGTTTCTTCTAGTTCCTATCGAATATCAGCTTTCATAAAAAAAATTATCTGCTGCTGTTTCTTTAACGAAATAATATTTTACATTATAATAGGCTCCTATAATTTAATAATATTCTTACTTCCTAGACTATATTTATAAATTGGGGCCCTTTTATAAAATTTTATCATTCTCAGATTTTTTCGATATCAAAACCAATCGATGCAAGAATAAATAAATAAAAAGTGCAACGTTGAACTAGTTTACGTCATCGACGGTATTCTACACTAAGAATAAGTTTATAAAACAAAAATGTCTAGTTCATACACTAGTTCAAGGTCGATTTTGTTCATATGCGTTTTTAAAATACACACTCATAAAGCCAAGATAAAATTAACACGTGCATGCTTCCTTAGATTTAATATTAAAAAAATATAATCTACATATTTATTATCCCTACTATCAATTATCCACGGATTAACAAATTATCGCTTAATAATACGAATAACAATGTTGCATTTACAATAATAATAAGTCTTATTTACAATAACTTCTTTTTAATGGAGTCTCTCGTATCATAAAATAGTTTCACAGTTCATTCATAAGGTACATACTCGTAGGTAATATAGGACACAAAACATAATTTTGTTTTAAAAGGACACAAAACAAAAAAAAAATATTTTACGAAAAGCAAAAACCATTGAAGAAATTCAAACTTGATCTTGCTTCTTGTTTACGTTTTTATTCAACAAGTATATGCACATACTTCAACATGTGCATCCAGCATGTGCAAATCGTCGAAAATAAAGATCGATAAAAAAATTTAAAGTTCGTAAAATTTTGTTCATGTAACGTTAGATGTCTCACAAAAATTGTTGTCTTAGCTAAACTTTTTAATGAAAAAAGTGTCCGTATGGTGGGTTAGTGTGCATTGGTTCCATCTTTTAAAAAAAAATTTGGCGAAAAAATGTATATGAGATCGGCAATATTATATTTGACATTACTGACCAGCGAAACTCAAAATACTTTTCGTTCAGTTTCGTTAAATTTGAATTGTCATTTAGCAATCTGTAACACGAGCGAAAATTATCGCCCAAACTGAAGGAAACGTCAAAATTGTATATTTGAAATGGCGGTATGTTGGTATGTTTACATTTTTATAATTTATGTGTATAAATATTTATTTATATTTTAATAATTTATATAATGTATATTATTCATCAGCTCATTTTTCATCATTTTTGACCAAAATTGGGGTGTGCTAAGTTTGTAATTTTGCAGAAAATTTGCTCAAATTGTCAAATATTCTGTAAAGAGACGTTCTCGATAAATTCTGTAAGGTTTCGTTACTGACTCTTACAGACGCTGGTTATAATAGCTTTAGTCTATAATTCATTTTCATTAAAAATAAAGCTATAACCAGCGTCTGTAAGAGTCAGTAACGAAATCTTACAGAATTTAACGAGAACGTTTTGTTACAGAATATTTGACAGTTTAACCAGCGAATCTGTAACAAGATTATTATTGTCAATTGAATTTTGAAATATCAATCTGCAAAATTACAAACTAACCACACCACGATTTTCGAGTACGAGTATTTAAAGGTATATAGTACATATGTACATAATTTATTAATTTTTTTATTTTAAATATTTGTACACATAAATTATAAAAATGTATATATACCAACAAACAACCATTTCAAATATACAATTTTGACGTTTCCTTCAGTTTGGGCGGTAGTTTTCGCTCTTGTTACAAATTGCTAAATGACAATTCAAATTTAACGAAACTGAACGAAAAGTATTTTGAGTTTCGCTGGTCAGTAATGTCAATAAACATACATTTTTCAGATGTCGCTTTGTTACTTAAATTTCTTACAGACTCGCTGGTTATAGCTTAACATGCATTTGATTTGATGTCCAACTCAACGATCGAGCGAGACTGTATTTTTATATAGTTTTGTTTTATGTTAAAAAGTAAAATGTTTAAACCATGTGAGAAAATAGAGAGTACGAATAGCACAAAAAAATTAAAACAAAACACTCGGAACAGTGAGAGTACAAATTTGTAAGTTGTACGAAGATCAATCATACTTAAACGAGTGAATAGGAAGAGTTAATAGAGGATTAAGTCTTTCGAAATTTTATTAACTTACTCCTCTTGGTTTATACACCTTGCAGGTTCGGTTCAACTAACAGACTAGCCTTTCGCGTTATGTCCACCGGCATATTTTACGCACCTAACGTCTCTCCCGCAATATTTGTGAGTGTGTTTATAACCGTGGCATTTCTTGCATTGAGGTATTAATCTCGAGTTCTTTTTAGTGGTTCAATTTACATCTAATATTAAGTATTGCTTTGATATTAAATATATTTTCAATGTTTTCGCTTTTATTATTCCTTGGCTATCTTCAACTTTCTCTCGTTTAAGGATATTTACTGCGTCTTCAATTTGCAGTTCTTTCATTTTGAGGTCTTCTATTATATCCACCTTCTTGCAGGTGGGATGAAAACCTCTGGCCATAACCTTAACTTCTCGGTTAATTTTGTCTTTATAGGTAGACCACTCTTTACCTTCTTTCTGGTGGACACTGATTTCTTCTTCGGAGCAGTTGGCATACCACCTGGGGTAAAAATTCCTTTTGTTGTAAACTCGTTGCATTAAGGGCTGGTTATTGAAGCAGCTACCATTTTAACTAGTGAAATTGGCAGAGGGTCAGTGGAGAGAACATCATTTGCTAGGCTTTCGGTGTTCGGTTATCCCGCCATTTCTCGGTCGCCAGGGCCTCGTTGGTTAATTAGCAGGGAGCACCACGTGCAGGTGAGGTTGACATTTGAGCTGGTATATTAAACTTCTAGACCGACCCCCCCCCCCCCCCCCCCTTACTCCCCTAGTAAAGGTGATTTTAACAAGTATTATTCTCCATTAATCTGTACTGTATTACAAAACAACAATTTGATTAAAATTTGTGCTGACAATACGTAGTCTGATTGTCCTATATCACACTCAATTGTAGCGTAAGTAACTTCTTATGTTGCATCATCATTCGTTTTCCCCTATTTATAGGAAATTTACCTAATACGCCACAACAATACGTTTACTCGTGTATACCTTCACTACAATAAATTGCAATTTATTATTTTTTCTAATTATTGTTGATTACAAAAATAAAGAATTCGACTTCTTTAAATACAGCACGTTACTAAAATTAGATTCGATTAATTTTTGTTTATTTTTAACTAAAGATAGAAAACAGATGGAACGCCACATCGTTTTACTTGTTATAATTATTTGTGTTTTGTTGTTACTTGAAATAACCAGTAAGATGTGACTTTATGACCACAAAACAGCCTCTGTATTTGATTAAGATGTATTAAAGGGCAATAGCCAATTTATTTTGGTTACAAATTTATTAAATGATGAATGCTTGTGGTATCAGACGATTTTCTCAGATCAGGATTATTTTGGACAGTAATGTTCAAACACAAAAGAAAAATGTAAACAAAACATTTTTTGTGTAAAAGGTCGACAAAATCGTGAAAAAGTGTGCGCTTATTAGCGACGCGTATGTAAATATTAAAACACCGAGGTTAAATTGGTTAATTTGTAAGGTCGTTGAAATGCAAATATATACAAGCGCCCTAAATATTGCGAGATGATGCACTATATTTGCGGCTACCCACTGCGATGAAAATCAGTGCAGTTCATAAAAATCATGAACGTAACACCATATCGCATTATTGGTTACGATGATTCATCAATATCCAAGAGTTAACCAACCGACCAACCAACCATTTACATAACATTTTAATAAATTGCTATTAGATCATAATAATGTGCGAGGGGCATATGCACAATATTGACGATATATACCATGTATAATATACACTCGACTCGACGTTCATGTATACAAACAAATTAGCGTGGTGAAATAACAACGAGTACATGTTAAATATTATGCGATATAAACAATGCACGGAGTTGTCATGCGCCATTCCGAATTGAAATTATTGATATTTTTTTTTCGTTTGGAACATTTTTTTTTATATTTTTGGTTCGTACGTAGCCGATTTTTTTTTAATGGTGTAGTAAGGAAGGGGATTTTACCACCTCATGAAGTTATAAGGGTTGATTATTATGTAGGTTGCGTAAGATCATGTACTTCGTCGTATTCCTTTGTCGAAACATAATGTTTTTGTATGTTTTTATTTTACGTATATACATATTGGTTTGTACATAGTTTCGTTCGTCGGTTGGTTTGAATTCGGTCGGATATTATAGGAGCGTATTATGGTTTGATATTGATTTTGATTTTCGCGCAACTCTAAAATCTTGTGTGCATGAATTATGTAAAAAGTGAATATGTATAAAAAAAATACATCGGTGGAAGTAGTTATATTATATGACAAAATACTATGCATCATTGGCTATTGTTATTATTTTGTTTGGGTGTATTTGTATTTTTATATGGATGCTATGAATGTATGGTTTAGTTACAATTTTAAGTAAATTGGATAATAGTAGTACACCTTTTTGGTTCGTTTGGAATTTTAATCGTTATATAAACATTTGGCACGGTATTATGCAATCGTGTGTAAATAAAATCTGTTTGTTTTCTAATTACGAGGTTTTAATTGTAAAAAAATTATTATTTTATTACCGTTTCTTATGCGGTAACGAAAAGGCTATTCCAATGACGAATGAAATTCAAATAAAACGTAATATCCTTTTAGAAAATACAACATTGTAAAACAAATAAATCCATTAAAAGCAATTTATTTCTAGCTATCTATGGCTCCTATTCCCAACGGCGGTCCATAGTTTCTGGGTTCATGTTCCCACATAAACCGTTTTTGTCGTGGGTTTACCAAAATTACCAACATTTTTTTTAAGATTTTGAGAATTTAGGACATGATAATATTGGAAGGTAGTTAATAATGAAAAACAAACAAAAAGGTTTTTTTTCGAATGGTTCTGGAAACACCGGGCGTACCATTATATCACAAAAAATCTATTCATCAGAAAAATAAAATAATTGATTGAATAAATAAAATCAGTTGAGTTCAGGAACTTGTAAAAGTACTAATTGATTCTTTTGTATACCATTTTTGGAAGCATTCTAAATGTAAGGCAACGTTACATTTAGAACATTTCCGGGATGCCTGCTTATGGCACAAAGGCATCTTGCTCTAGAAAGCTGAGGGTAAATTCAATGTTCATACCTATCGTATTTGGAAACATTACTTTCATTGATAGAATGTCGCCGCTTTCCTAAAGTGTGGCACTTCTGCTGTTGCTTCAAAATTGAAATGGCTAGCATACGACGAAAAGTTAAGATATTTAATTTTTTATAAAAAACAAATGTTTATTAAAAGATAACGATACAGTATATTTTATCCAATATATTTGCCATCGCTAGCTATGACTTCCTGCCATCTCCTTGGAAGTTTGTGGATTCGTCGTTTGAAGAAGCCTTCAACTTCCCAGCTATCCAGACATCGATTCAATTTCGCACTTCTCCGGCGGTTCGGAAGCGTACGTCAGACAGGCCTATTTGCATTGATCGAAATAAATGGTAGTCGGAAGGTGCAAGGTCTGTAGAATACGCAGCAAGATTTTTTTGCATGCTTCAATTCGTGCTCTCAATTGATTTTTTTTTGCATGCTTCAATTCGTGCTCTCAATTGATTTTCGGACAGTTGATGTGGGACCCATCTTCCTAGCCTGCGAATCTTTCCCCTTGCGTGCAAACGATGAAAAATGGTTGATCGGTCAATGTTTAACTGGATTGCAAGCTCTTTTTACGTTTGACATACATTTTTATCCAATAATTTTTGTAATTCGGCATCTTCTAACTTTTTTGGCTGACCTGGCCGTTCTTTCAAGTCCACCACTTTGGAATCGATAAAACCAATTGAAACAGCTTGCTCGCGATGGAGCTTGATTACCATAAGTATCAGAAAGCTGTGAGAAAAATAACACTTTTGCTCTGAATTAGACTGACAATTGTGACAGCTACAATATGCAATTGGAATTGCTTGTCAAACTATACGCAATCTCACGTACCGACATCTAAATGTCGAGTCTAAGAATTAATTTACACATCCAATATTTGGTAGGAAATCCATTTTTTTAGAACCGCTTTGAATCTTTTTGGCATCGAATCTACGATTTTTTTGTGTACTCTGGAGTTATTTTACTCAACTCTTCTTACAATGCCGTTTTTAAGTTTGCTACATTATTAATCTCATGTTTTCTGATATCACTTCAAGCTTAGACCATAAATCTTCAATAACATCCGGTGATTGAGCAGGTGTTTTCATGACATGAGGAGTATTACAAATGAGCCAACTTTGAATAATTCGAGATTTGTGTTTTGGATCACTGTCCTGGTAGAACCGAAAATGATCCTTAATGTTTAACTTTTGAGCAGTTTTCTTCAAATTTCTTTTTAGTATGTCTAAATATACATTCTTGTTTAAATTGCCTTCGATAAACTTTAAATTTCCAACTCTGGAAGACGCCATACAGGCCCATAACATAAAATGACCTCCACCCTGTTTAACAGTGCTTAGTAAATGTTTAGCTGCTATAGCTCCGTATTAGTCTTTCTCCACACGTAGTTTGTTCCGTCTGATCCAAAAATATTAAATTTGCTTTCATCAGCAAATAAAACCGTGTTCCAGAATGTTTCATCTTTGTTTTTATGGTCTTGGGCAAATTTAATTCTATCTTTACGATTAACTTCGCTGATGTATGGCTTTTTCCGCATTGTTGTACCATGAACATTTGGCCCTTTTAATATCCTGCGTATGGTTTCTGGATGCAATTTTTTTAAATAAATATTTTTCAGCTTCTTCGACCCACTTGGAGCTCTTAATTTAGGGTTTTCTTTTATTCTTCGGACAATCCATCGACAATCTTAATCGAAAAATGTTTTATTATGCGCTCTTCTAGGCATATTTTCAACACGGTGTTGATAAATGAAGCGTTCAATAATATACTGATAAGTGTTTAATAACTAATTCATGAGTTTCAATACTTGCGTGGCGACCTATTTTCTCAATTACACTGTGCTAGAATCGCAAACTTTTTTTTGTGACAAGCTGGGCACCCAGGGGATAAATCTAATTCGAGTACGCTGAATTCAATGGTGCTAGTAACATTTCAAAGTTAGTCCCCATTTTTGAGATATCGCTTTCGACATGTTTTGGCTCTGAGTCAAAAATTTCTCAAAATATACATTATATTCACGTTGATAGCTCCTGAACCATTAACATTTTCGTTATGCTTTCTTCAGCAAAGTTATTGAACACGTTTTTTATCATTTTTAAGCATTTTTGTTAAAAAAAAATGTTATATGGTTTCGGTTTGCCGTCTGTCCGTCTGTGTCTACGATAACTTGAGAACGGATAGAGATATCAAATTAATTTTTTCACTAAAAATTCAAGCAATTCATGGGAATGTGCCCTATTGATTTGGACATTTCTGTGTTCAGGGTATTTGTAGATACGTAGGGTTTTGTTAACCCCCCTCCTAAAAATTGATAGAATTTTTTTTTTCATTTTCTATACTATTTTGATTTCATAGAGCATGTGAATGTGGAATAAAAATATATCTCGTGTGGATATGTGTTTGTGTGGATGGTGTGGTGATGGGGTGGTAGGAGTGGTGGTATGGGGGGCGGACGGGATGAGGTATCTTGGGTTTGGTGTGGGAATTGGGATTTGATGGATGAGGGTTTGTGTGGTGTGTGTATGGGCGTGGGGATGGAGGTGGTGTTGATATGGATAGTGCGGTATAGGGTAGTGCGGGTGAGATGAGTTTTAGGGGTTGGATAGTGGGTGGGGGGTGGTTATAATTTTTACGTGTGGTGGTTTGCGGTTGATTGGGGTCGGTTGAGTTATGGTGGATTGAGGTCGGTTGGGCTGGGTGTAAGGGGGGTTAGGTGAGTGTGGGTGGATGTGGGTGGGCGTGATATTTGAAATACGCAAATCACACATCACATCTTTATAGACAACAAAAATGCTTATAGAGTTCGGTTCTGAACCTTTCCCGTCTTTTTTGTCCATTTATTGAATTTAAATCAATCGAATAAACATCTCATCGACAAATATAGATACAATAGAAACTATTTAAAAGAAATTTAAATTGATTCAGTTGATTTTATTGTGATTTTTCTCAATTTTTTCCTAAAAAATTAACATTTTTCTTAACTTTTAATTTTAATTTTCTGATTCGTTCGTGTCGTCTTCGGGTTCTTCTTCCTCTTGCAAATTCCAACAAATGTCAACCAAGAGTGCATCTAGCTTTTTGCCGCTGTACCAATATTCGAGCTTTACCGTCACTTGGTGAAAACTCGCCGTGCTTATCGGATTCGGCTGGTGATTATTCGGCGAATTTTTCCACATGACAATGAAAAAAATGTATTTTCATTGACATTCTAACGTTTATATTATGAAAAGCGGTCAGCATATTTTCAATATATCTGCGCCAATCATCTGATCGATTAATTCCGAGAATATTCTTAATAACGTCTTTTACACATTTCCATGCCACAAGCTCTCGTTCACTGAGAGCATTTTCAAATGCATCATCTTTCATCAGACGACGAATATCTGGTCCATTAAGTATTCCTGTAATAAAAAACAAGATGCAAGATGAAATTTCATTTGTTTAAAACTTACATTCGAATAGATGTAAACACCAACCTTCTTTTATTTTCATTCCAATAAACCGAAGAAAAATGCGACGCAATTCGACGAACGCATTTCCATCTGGATTCAGCGCTTTTATATTATTTTTAACTACTCCAAGCATGATATGAAGTGGTGTTAGCAATATTTTTTAATTGACACAAGTATCGCAACCTAATGTTCTCACGTGAAGCCCAATTCCGTTCGTTGTATTGTTCGCCTTTAAAACGTGTATTCCATAAGCACATAAAACACATGTTTTTAGTATAACCCAATTGCGTTAAAAGAGCTTAAAAGAGCTATCACTTTTAAATCTGCACAAACTTTCCATTGATGGTCATTGTATTTAATCAAATCAATGATTTTTTTCATTGGTGCATAGGTTTCCTTTATGTTTGTGCTGAGTGCAATTGGAATGGAATTCTTTGAGTTGGTAACGTGAAGGAGAACTGCCTTCAAGCTGCTTTTAGAGGAATCGATAAACAATCGCCAATCTTCGGGATTATATGCATTGTGCATTGTGGATACCAAACCTCGGATATCATTGCAAAAATAGAGTGAATTATTCTCAATTGATTTGAAAAAATTCGTAAAATGACGATGACGATTTATTGCTCTGCATTTTTTTCTTCTTTTTTAGAAATATTGATTTCGAGAATAATCTCTTCTTCGGTTTATTTTTTACTACTGTTACATAATTTATTTTGAAGCTCTCTATATACTGTAGCTAGACGCTACTGTTTGGTACCTTTGTTTTTAAGTTATGGATAAAAGTTCGTAAATTATATTGGTTTTTGTGTTGATTTTGTCGCTAATTAAATTGATGGTGTTTTTGTATATTTTCAGGGTGTGAATTTTGACCGTAATTTGACTCATGACTCAAGAGAAATTTATACAGTATACAATTGTACCCAAAATTTATACCCTTGGTATTGGTCTTTTATCCTGTCTAATTTCAGTCTTTTTTGATTCTGTGCAAAATGGTTACATTTTTATTGAATTTAGTGTACCTCGAGTTTTCAGTTTTTATGTGTTGTGCGAAACTTGATTTTATGTACTTTTTAAATTTGGTTATGTCATTGAAGTGGTCTTTGTGTCTTATCTGAAATGAGCGTCCTGTTTGGCCTAAGTATGCCGACTTCCAGTTGTATTAAGCCTTACCTGTGTATCCCTGTTTCTCGAGACGGCAAGGTAGGAGCCTGAGTGTTCTGTGAGAAGCTTTTGTCAAAACTGACAAGACCCTGTCTTTTTGGGGAACATGCGAGAAGGCGGGGTCTAAAGACGAATGACTTTGTAGAAGTTGGATGAAGAGGAAGACTTAAATAACTTCCTATGCTGGTGTCCGGCACTATCATACAGAAGGTATAGGTATTTGGGCGTGTACAGTATGGCCAGCCTTTCGGATCTCGCTCACTGTGGAGTGCGAGATATTTTGCGCTACGTATGTAGCTCCTAATGGTTTTGAACACTGGTAAAGGAGAAATAGATTCTTGTGATATCACAACGGGCCACTAATAGTCTAAGTGTGTGGAAGCAGCCACTCCAACCTAACCTTGGCCTAAGTAAAAAAAAAAACATATATGGTGGATGTGGTTTTTCGATCTTGATATGTTCGGCAAGAAAGCATAACGAAAATCTTAAAAGTTGAGCAGCTATCAACGTGAATATGAGAGTATATTTTGACTCAAAGCCAATACATGTCGAAAGCGATATCTCAAAAATGGAGACTAACTTTGAAATGGGACTAGCACCATTGAATTCAGCGTACTCGAATTAGGTTTACCCCTTGGGTGCCCAGTTTGTCACATATTTAAACTAGCACAGTGTAGTGGTGTTTAAAGTAAAATAAATTGTTGTCAGTGAATTTATAATAAATAGTAGTAAAAATTATTGTTGTTGTGCTTTAACTGCTATAAAAATATTCCGAAAGCGGTGTAAATCGCGAGAATTGGTGTAGAAATCACTAAATTTATAATTATTCATAATTACGTGATAAGAACCGAACTTGACAGGGTAGATGTGTAACAATATTATAATTTTAATATTTGCCGGGTTGCATTTGAATTTTGGACTGGAAACTTAGGAATTTAAATAAAAAGTTGAGGGAGATCATCGTTTCGAATTCGCTAAGTAAGATTTTGACTTAAAATTTGTTTTAAAGCGGTCAAATAATTAAGTTTTAGATTATGGCTAACACCCAAAAAATCCCACAGGTAACAAAAATATCTCGTTATTTTTGTAACAGTAAATGCCATACTTAATCTATAAGTTCTTTCCAGTTTCTGGCCAATCTCTCAAAAAACCCAACCAATATGTTGTTTTTACTAGCTAAGAGATAAGTTCTCTCAAGCATAGTTAAATATAAGAAGTTCCTTCAAATTAATCGTGTATCTCAGAATTTTTGGTAGAATGCACAGATAGAGGATACCAAATTTCATAATTATTGGTTATGAAATGGCAAAATTGGACTAAACCATCATAATTTGTGAAGAAATGTCGGAGGTAGATGGAACATTGTAAAATTCCAAAACTTCCTATGTTTCTTTAATTCTCAATTTAGGGAACACTGTTAAGATTTTACACGGCTGGAATATTTTCTTTTGCGAAAAAAGCGAACAAAAATATTTATGAAATAACAACACAAATGCTCTTTTGTGCTAGTACTGCCACTTGTGGTGAGTAGCGTAATCTCTTATTTTCCGCTATCTTTTACAGCATTGATTGCTGGTGTGTTTTTTCGGCCAGGGGAAACAAAACTTATTTGTTTTAAATGACACCTCAGAATAACTAATACTTTACGGCTTAAACAATAAAATACTATTCTTATACAACACAGTTAATATGATTAATTTGTTGTATTAGAATGTCTCACTCTAACACAAAGATTATTCACACATCACAGCAAATGATCTGTTTACTAACACAATAGTTTATAATAAATAGGTAATGGAAATTACGAAATTGTGAAATTTAATTTAATTGCCATTTAGTCTCTTGTAATACTTCCGTGAAATGTATACACAATCATATTATTTATCAAAATTAACTTTAAATCGTTCAACGTTCTACAGATTGTGATATTATACTGTTTTGTACTCGCGACAATGGATAAGAATAATGAAGCAGCTTAATTTGAAATAGTTCAAATATGCATAATAATTCGTACATGTGCAAATAATGTGGTGTTGATCAGAAGAATTACAAATGACCTGTCATGACCTTCATTAAATTGAAAGAATTTATTTCTAAACCGGAAGTAAAACTAAATTTCAAATTTGTATGTAACATTTCATCTGCCCACGACTCAAAATCGAAAACCTAAAGTCAAATAAGTTACGTATATATGGGCTGATCCACAAATTACTCTGTCTGCTGTGTACGGTACATTTTACATCGTGTAAATTCATTGACCTATCTCTCTTCAATTACGAAATATTTTCCAAAAATAAAAAAATTAACACTCTATAGTCATCAATGAAATATGTTGTTGTACGTAGTATGAATACGAGTGTACGATACACACAGTTTGTTGTTTTCAAAGTTGTTGGTTTCGTAACAAATTTTCGTTTCGTTTCCATTGTAAATAACAAAAAACAAGTCCAATGGAAAAATATAAGAAACAATAAAAAATTGAAAGAAATATGATTTCTTCTCATTACATTATGACGCTGGGTTTAACACTTACCTCTCACCCCAACCCACTGTGCGCTCTAACATGAGTACACTACCAAACAACATTATTAATAGTTTTTGTTTCTTCTTATATTGTATGTACTCGTGTACATTATATGGGAGTCGTCGTGTAGTCGTGTGCATGGTAGTGACGAAATAAAAAATTGGAGAAGAAAAATCATCAACAATTAGAAATTTGTGTTTATGCTGCCATGCAAAATAGACTAGAAACGTTCATAATAAAAATAATACACTCGACACTCGTAGAAATGTCTGAGTTTGGTACACAATGCGCGAAACGACACAAAAACGAATTTACATTATTAGCTATATTACCGGAAATTCCATATACTCGAAGACTATACACGTTTAATTTCATTTTTTGTGTTTTGTGATTTTCTTCTCGAAGATTGTAAGCAAAAACAAAGAACTTTTACAATTATGTTGTTGAGTATGCGTTATTATTGCTATTCTTCTTATATTTTATATCTCACCAATTCACCATCGATTAAGCCGCCTGCGATCGCGCGTTAAACAATTGTAAAGTCAATACAAACGAATACCTAGTTGTAGAATATTGATTTTTGCGAATAAAATTTTGTTGCGCACGGGAAATACCCGTAGACTAGACATCGACCAATCAATCGCTTTATCTATATAAATAAATTTCAAGTATTTAAAAATGATTAAATGGGAAAATTTGTTTGATTTAAATAAACTTAATGCATGACTTAGTGAGTTCTAACGGAATTTCTAACGGAAAACCAGAAAATGAAATCTCATTTCGCATATTTTTTAAAAGTACACAACCTCAAAAAATTTCTGTTAATCATCAAAATAGTAGTTATTTTATTCAATTTTCAGTTCTTAAATAAGAACAAAATACTCCTAAATGATACTACACTCGTATTTATTAAGTGTAAGTGTGTTTCGCCAAGTGCCTACGGTAAATAGTGTTAAAAAGTAAATATATTTAAATGATCGTCTTACATAATATACTTTAAAAGTTGCAATTATTCCCTAGTAGATTGGCTGCAGAATGTGAAGCTGTATTAGGTGGCAAGAAGACGACTTTTACATTTAAATGGCATGCCTTTATCCTGTGCCCTCCGGAATAAAACATTTGTCGAACCACTCATTGAATACTGACTCCGTAATCCAAGCTTTCTTATTTGCCATCCAATGAACTAGAATTTCTATTACATTGACACCTTTTACTGCTCGTGGTCGGAGTGATCGATTAACTATGAGAGATTTTAAATTACGATTTTATGAGACATTGCTGTAAAGCAAAAACGTAATGCGATCGTTTGCCACTTTGAAACCACTAGCACTCTTTTCCGTTCTAGACACAAATGTTCTGTTTCACATTTTCTTCCAGGAAAGGCCAGTTTTGTCAGTGTTACAATTTGATCAGACGTATATTTTTGGGGCTACTTAATATTAACCTCAACAAATATTTTTTATTTGCACGTGTCGAAAGCTATGATTCTATATACACGATAAATAAAATTCACTTCAGTGTTTTATATTTATTTAATTATTTAATTGATCGCTTCTGATAAAAAAAAACTGTGTCCACACAAGCTGAATTCTGTTAATTGAATTATTATAATAATATATAAATTTTTTTTTTTGAAAGGAAAAAAAATCAATGTCTGATCAACTTTTCGTATTTTTTCTTTACCAAATAAAAAACATTTTTTTTTTTTTTTTTTTTATTTACTTAAATTATTACAACTGAATACAATTCATCTAGTAATTTTTCTTTCTTAATTTAGTCACTTGTGAATGAGAAGAGGCCCATTGGCCAGCTCCATTTATAGGTTATTTACTGAAGTAGTCTTTGCTCTGGTGTCCTTAATCCATTAAATCAATTGGTTTCGTTCTCTGCAATCGTCATACTGCATCTGAAGTGTCCAACATACCACGAAGCTCTTCATTTACGTGTTGATAGATACGTTGTCCATGAATTACTGCAAATTTTTTTATTTCTTCTTGGGCCGTCGGGATATTTAGGTCCCTATGAAGGTCATCATTCCTAATGTACCACGGAGCGTTAACTATACCACGTAGCACTTTGTTTTGAAAAGTTTGTATTATTTTGGTGTTGGTTTTCTTTGTACAGCCCCAGAGCTGTATTCCGTAAGTCCATACAGGCTTTAGCACCTGTTGATACAATAGCAATTTATTTTCGGTTGACAATTCCGAATTTTTCCCGAGAAGCCAATACATTTTGCGATATTTGATATTAAGCTCATCTTTCTTCTTTTTAACGTGCTCTTTCCATCTGAGCCTGGTATCTAAGGTCATCCCTAGATATTTAGCATTATTTGCATACGGAATCTGCAGACCGTTAATGATTACAGGTTTGTAACTGACTTTTAGATTGGTGAAATTCATATGCGTGGATTTCGATTCATTGAGCCCGATACGCCACTTTTTTGTCCATTTTATGATTTTGTCACCTGCTTCTTGGAGTTTCGTTGTCGATTCCTCGATAGTGTCTCCTACTGAGAGAACTGCAGTGTCATCTGCAAATGTTGCAATGGTAACATCGTTTAATTGAGGTAAATCTCTGGTGTATATCAGGTAAAGAATAGGTCCCAAAACACTACCCTGCGGGACTCCTGCCGAAATCTTTTTTAGCTCGGAATATTCATCTTCATATTTCACGCTAAAGTGGCGATTCTCTATGTATGATTTTAAAATCATATAATATTGTTTTGGTAAATCTCTATGTAGTTTGAAGAGTAAACCTCTGTGCCACACCTTATCGAAGGCCTGCGCCACATCTAAGAAGATACTAGAACAAACCTTTTTCCTTTCTAATGTATTCTCAATGACATCTGTAAGCCTATGAACCTGCTCAATAGTTGAGTGTTTCTCTCTGAAACCAAACTGATATTCTGGGATAAGGTTTCTTTGTTCTATGGTTCTTTTCAATCTTTTATGCAACAGTCTCTCAAACAATTTCGCTAGTGTTGGTAGAAGTGAAATTGGCTGGTAGGATTTTCTATCATTCGGTGGCTTGCCCGGTTTCGGAATCATTATTACTTCTGCTACTTTCCACTGCATTGGCACATGCTTTTTCCTGAGAATCGCATTGATTATGTGCAGTAATTTACGGGTACCTTTTTCAGGCAGCTCCTTTATTATTTGCCCTGTTATCAGATCATAACCAGGAGCTTTCTTTACTTTTATGTTCTTAATTTCAGCTTTTAGTTCTTTTAATGTTACCGGCCTAATCTCTTCAAAATCAGTTATTCTGGGCGTATCAGCAGTGTTTTCGTCATTGGTCTGCTGACCTAGAGGTTGAAATGTTTCTTCAAGATGTTCAGCAAACAGGTCAGCTTTATCTTTCGCACTTCTAGCCCATTTCCCATCGTTTGTTTTGATTGGGGGATCTGCGTTTTTGGTCGTTTTAACCCTTTTGTTGCTTTCCAGAGGGAATAGTTGGTATCTTTAGTTGGAGCTATTGAACAAAGGTATTTTCCAATTGTTTCATTTTTGACTTTTTTTATGAGTGCCTTAAGTTTGATGCACGAGTTGTTTAAGGTGGTTTTATCTTGCGGTGCACGCGTAGTCTGCCATTTCTTTCGGGCTTTTCGTTTTTCCTGCACTAGTTCTCTTACTTCTATTGGGTAAATAACGGAGTTTTCTTTCCTGGATGATAATTTGGGGGTGGATTCCCAAGCCGACCATTGTATGACATCAAGGAGCTTGTCTAGTTCTTCTTCTATTTCATTTTCACTTTTGATTGGCACTTGAAGTTCTATTTTTTCCTCTACCAACTGCCTAAACAGTTTCCAATTTGTTTTGTTGTTTGTGAGCTGTGGTGAATTTGTTTTTTCTATTACATTTTCACTAACCGTCATAATAACAGGAGAATGATCAGATGTTAGACTTTCATCATTTTCTAGGAAGATGTAGCGTTCCGATATGCCTTTAGTGATGTAGAAATCTATTAGATCTGGGATTTTGTTAGGATCAGTTGGCCAGTACGTTGGTTTCTCTCCTGAGTAAAATTCACAGTTTGAGTATTGGCCAGCTGCAAGTAACTCTTTGCCTTTTGAAGAGGTTAATCTTGAACCCCAGAAGGTATTTTTTGCATTAAAGTCACCTCCAATAATGAAGTTACTTCCTAATTTCTGGAACAAGTTAATGTAGTCTTCTTTCTTTAGGTTATACCGTGGGGGGCAATATATCGCAGATATATTACAGGTGTTGTGATAACCAAATTTAACCGTCACGGTGGTTACTTGCATGGATTCTTTTTCTATTTTTAATTCTTCATGATGTTTGATATTATCTCTAATATATATAGCTGACCCTCCTCTTGCTCGTTCTGCAGGATGGGTGGTATGGTAACAAGTATATATCCCGATTGATACATAGGAGCTGCTGGTAAGATGTGTTTCTGATATTAAGCATATATCAATTTTCTCGATTTTTAAAAATAGTTTCAATTCTTCTAGGTGTTGTGTTAATCCGTTTGCATTCCATATGGCTATTCTTAATGAGTAGTTTTGATGTCTGGTTTCTGCTCCGGAATTATGAATTGAACTATTTATTGCATATATTATTTATGTTTAACTATTTTGGAGCTTGGTATTTCCAGCAGATTAAGTCGATCCAGAATTAACTTATTTAGCTTATTCTGTTCCTCAAGGCTCTTTAAAATTGCTTGGACAGTATTTTTGAAATTTTCGGTACCGTTGGTCTCATTTTCTTTCGAATTTGAAGCGGCCTGAGCATATGTGTAATTCTCCCTACGCACAGATGTTTCATTTCTTGCTCGATCCTTGTTTGGATGACTTAGAGGGGGTTTGCGTGCCTGATCCTTCATTTTCTGTAGCTGCTTGGCAACCTCACATCCTCGGTAGCTTGCTGGATGTTGCTCATAACAATTTATACATTTTGCTGGTTCTTCTTTAGATAGTTTGCAAGTTTGTGTTGGGTGCTTTTCAGCACATTTCACACATCTTGGATCGTGCGCGCAATATCGTTGCGTATGGTTATAGCCTTGGCATTTTTTACATTGTACTATTCTTGTACTGCCTCTTTTAACAGCTTCTATCTTTACTCGCATGTTGAGTATGCCAGTTATATTGTAAATTTTTTCTATTTGCTCGGATTTATCAAAGGTTAGCATGAACAGGGGAAGCCCTCTTTTTGAAACGGGTTCTAGTCGGTTCTCCCCGCTACGTCTCTCTTTTTTAATAATGTTCACGGCATCAAGGGTTTTAAATCCTTTATTTTGTAAGTCCTCCATTATTGAATTAATTTCACAGGTTGGATGTAGTCCTCTTGCCATGACCTTGATGGGACGATCGCTTTTATTTTCGTACGTGTACCACTGATATTTTTCCATATTTAGCTTCAGTAACAAGTTTCTGTATGCGTTTGGATTTGAAGTGTTAATCTTCCATACATTATTGTTCAGAGCAGTAATTTTATACTCTTGTTCCGTAACATTACTCATTACACTTTGGATTTCTGAGTAGTTGCTTACTCCTACTATAAAAATCGGTGGTGGGGCTTTTACCTTTGGCTGTGCTTCATTTTGTTGAGCTGGTTGCAGTTTGAGTGATTTTTCTACTTCTGATGTGGACTCAGCGTCATTTATTGGTGGAGGTGGTTTTTCTTTTGGTTTAGCTGCTTGTTGTTGTTCTAGAGCTTGTTGTTTATTGATGATTAATTGTTTTCTAGAAACCTCTTTTGAAGTTGATGGTAAAGTTTCTGCCATTTCTGGTGAGTGTTGAGCTTTCCTTTTCTTACTTGGTCTTTTACTTCGTTCCAACATCCAATTTGTTTCTCTTTCTAATTCTTCTTCATCCGTATGTAATGGATTAATGTCATCATCGATTGTAGGGCTGGGTGTCTTCCCAAGTTCTGCACGTGTTTCAACTGCTTTTTTGAGTTCTTCATTCTCTTTCTTTAAAATTGTGAATTCTTCTTTCAATTTAGTTGTAAATTCCTTTATTTCTCTTAGTTGTTCACGGAGTTTGGCATTTTCCTTCTCGTAACGTATGTGAAGTTATCCCAGGATTCTATCCCAGAAAATAAATTTTTTTAATCAGGCAACACTAACATATCAATAACCAATTTGCTCTTGTGTGAAGTTATCCCAGCCCAGGTTTTGATTCATTTCATTCAAATATACTATATTTGTGAAGTTAGCCCAGCCCAGAAATTTTATCAATTTTATGAAAAAACGAAAAATTATCTAGTTTATTAAATTCGATTTGTTTTTAATATAATAAAAAAAATTTAAATATAACGTATAACAAAACTGTAAAATTTTAAGTTGCATAAAATAATGGTAATATTCAGGCAATGTAAGAAACAATTTGTTCCGTGGCAAGTTTCCGAAAATGAACTCTCGGCCGAGAATTTCATTGATTTTTATATAATTTTCGTCCCGCTCGATAAATTAAAAATATTTCGCCAAAACTAAAAGTGTGTCGGACCAGGGCAACATGATTTTGAAATGTATACACCAGTAGCTAAATTTCAGCTAAATTGAAATTTAGCTACTGGTGTATACATTTCAAAATCATGTTGCCCTGGTCCGACACACTTTTAGTTTTGGCGAAATAGTTTTTAATTTATCGAGCGGGAACTTGCCACGGAACGATTTTTTTCTAATTTAGCTGAAATTTAGCTACTAGTGTATACATTTCAAAATCATGTTGCCCTGATCCGAGACGTTTTCAGTTTTGGCGAAATAATTTTTAATTTATCGAGCGGGACGAAAAATTATATAAAAATCAATGAATTTCCCAGCCCAGAGTTGATTTTCGGGAACTTGCCACGGAACGATTTTTTTCTAATTTAGCTGCAATTTAGCTACTGGTGTATACATTTCAAAATCTTGTTGCCCTGATCCGAGACATTTTTAGTTTTGGCGAAATAATTTTTAATTTATCGAGCGGGACTAAAAATTATATAAAAATCAATGAAATTCCCAGCCCAGAGTTGATTTTCGGAAACTTGCCACGGAACGGGTTTTTTCTAATTTTGCTGAAATTTAGCTACTGGTGTATACATTTCAAAATCATGTTGCCCTGATCCAAGACATTTTTAGTTTTGGCGAAATAATTTTTAATTTATCGAGCGGTACGAAAATTTATATAAAAATCAATGAAATTCCCAGCCGAGCGGTCTTTTTCGGGAACTTGCCACGGAACAAATTTTTTCTTACATTGCCTGAATATTACCATTATTTAATGCAACTTAAAATTTTACAGTTTTTTTATACGTTAAATTTAAATTTTTTTTATTATATTAAAAACAAATCGAATTTAATAAACTTGATAATTTTTCGGTTTTTCATTAAAATTGATAAAATTTCTGGGCTGGGCTAACTTCACAAATATAGTATATTTGAATGAAATGAATCAAAACCTGGGCTGGGATAACTTCACACAAGAGCAAATTGGTTATTGATATGTTAGTGTTGCCTGATTAAAAAAAATTATTTTCTGGGATAGAATCCTGGGATAACTTCACATACGTCTTCTCGTACTGAAATATATTTTCAGTTGAAGATCTTGGTAAATTGCTACTTCGTCCAAATGGGTTAAACAATGATTGGCCCACCCCAGAATCTACTGGGCCTGCCTCCGAAGAGCGTCGATTTGTCAGCATATCTGTTTTAGCCAATTTATACCACTGACATTTGGTCCCCGGTAACACTTTGCTACTGCCGAAGCAGTACCCGCCCCCCGCGACGAGGACGCGGCTACCTTGGTGTTACCTAGGTGTACACAGAGACAGCCGAAGCCCTCTGAATACCCTAGGCTGAGGGGCTCAAATAAAAAACATGTAAATCAAATGAACGCTAACAATACTCTAAAAAAACTGAATACTTTGACATGTTCGACTTTACCTACAACACCAACAAGTCGCCCGACATACAATATTACGGTCCGTACTACCTGTACCAATCAGCAAATTATGCGTCACCACATATTCACCGTTTTCAATTATTTTGGCAAATGTAGAAGGATATTCTGTAGTAGCTGCAGCATCCGCCGATGCCGTTTCACAGCCTTGTAACCATCTGTTACTTGCAACAAATTTTTTTTTTTTTTTGGTCTAGTTGGGATGACGTGGATGGTTCCAATTGTTTCAGTTTCTCATAAATACTTAAGGCCTTCTTAATAGTAATACAGTCCAAAGGTATTATACATTTGACCATCTCACATAGAATTACTATTAGCCTTCTCCTTTTTTAATTGTTCGAATTGTACCTTCATTCAACTTAAAGCTTTTACTGATCGACATGGAACCTTCACCTTTTGCAAGTCGGTCTTATACATATATCTATTTTATCTTCTCTAACGAAATAACTTAACATAACTTTTTTTCCTATTGATCAACTTTATAAGGATTTATTAAAAATTTTTAATTGTTTTGAAATGGTTTGCGTTATGGAAAATCTTGACTAACCCAATATCACACAAAATTCAATTTTTAAATTTAACCAAACGGGCAGCGGTGCTTGATAAATCGTTTTAAACTAATTATTAAAATTAAATTCAATTGTATTTTAAGTAACACTAAAAACTAAGATTGAAAAATTGTTTGTATTACGTTTTAAGTACCTTAAACGTTTAACAACTGAAGGCCAAATGCAAATAATAAAAATGGGAGAAAATTGGAAGAATAGCAAATGTGAATCCCCTAATTGGATTTGTGTAAAAATAATAAATCGTGTAAAAACAGGACTATTTTATTTTTGTTGAACGTGTTGAAAATCGTGCAAAAAACACCGTGGAGGAACAGATTTAGGTGTATGTATAAATATGCAAGACTTTTTTTTGTAGACTGATTTAAACGGGTGAGACCTAATATGTGGTACGGCATGACAAAGGGAAAATGGTTTTTAATTTTTTATTTCCATTTGTAATGACAATTAAATCTTTGATGTGATATCTTTCGGCATTTTAATGTTGGCTGTATTTTATATTGATTACTGCTAGCACTATTTTCTCTAAAAGAATTTATGTGGCTCAAAAATATTTCTCGAAACAGGTTCGCAATTGCATGGAAGTGCCACTTACGAATATCGATTGATTTGAGTTATAAATCCTATTCAATGACTTGCTCATGCACCAATTATGTAAAAAGGCTTCCGCGTGATCCTATCTTCCGTTCGTCCCGTCACCTCACGTATCAAAAATAATTTTTGGGCTGAATTGGAATTCTAGCAATTAGCATTAGTTTTGCTGAGGCTGAGTTTGGCTATGTCAACGGGTTGTATTGTATTGACGGGTAAGTGGAGGAATAGGATAATTCCTTGCCCGATTATTTTCGGATTTATTTTGTAGAAAAATCCAGAACTTCATCCGGGATTTATGTTGGAATCCCGGTTCATCTCAACATACTAGATCCGAACATGATTTGTTAAGAAATTACTTAGCACAGTCGAATACCAGAACTTCTCTGACAGACAATAATTGGTCGGGATATGGTGAACTTTAGGTCGAATTTTAGAACTTTATCAAAAAGACACGTTAAAATCCCAATACAAGTTGATCCTAGTTTGTTAGAATCCTAGCCCAGCTCTACAAGCTGTAGTAGAAGAATTTCGGTTGGAAACGCCCTGGTTCCATTTATAACAGCCGAATCTCAAAATTTCGTCAAATTTAGCTTTGCACCCCGAATCTTATCATCATTTGTTTAGGGTTGTCCTAGTTCCATTGAACATTATGCTAGAGTGCCAATCCAATTCTGCATACCGTATTTGACATTTATTGGTTGAGTAATGGTAAAGTTCCATTGAGCATGGTATAAATGTCCTGTGCAGTATAATTATACTTGGTAATTAATCGAAACTTCTTAATAAACTAATAACATTGATAGTTATCCGGGAACCATTGCCTTTGGGGTGCCTCACATGTTTTTTGTTTTTTTTTTATTGTTATCTCGTGATTGCCCGATTCAAGTGTTAAATACTAATAGAGTTTAGAGTAATTTTTAATATAATTTAAATAATTATGGTTTTAGGACATTTTATTATAAATTGTGGAATTGCAGGAGGATTAAATTAATAAATGTTTAACATATATTATTTTGGACGCCGGAAAATATTAATTTAGAATTAAATTTCAGGAAATTTTCAGATGTACGTGAAATAATAAAAAAATGTCCTCAGGTTGCTGATTTAGAGAAGCAATTGTTGAAGACCAATACCATCGTTATCCATCAAGCCTATTACACCTTTATCCTTCCTCTAGTAGATTAGAAATAGGTGCTGAAGCTAGGTATCTGAAACCGGGTTGATCTGTCCCAAAAAAAATAACTTTCTTATCCTTTCTATTGTTATGTGTAAACATGCTATAGGAATAGGCCTGGCGTTATCCGGGACACTTGTCAAGTACTTGGTCTTATAGTCCAATCAATCAATCAAAAAATACTCCTAAATGATACTACACTGAACGAAAATGCTTGTACTGCCTAAAAATTGCTGTTTTATTGATTGGAAAAAATGCAGTTTACGGTCACAATGCTCCAACCAATAAATCATGTAGAAAATGGTTACGACGCCTCAAAAATAGTGATTTCAGTGTTGAAGATAAGCCTCGCTTGTGGCAGCCAAAAAAAAATCGTAAACGATGAATTAGAGGCTTTCAGCCTTATTGTGGTTGTCGTGACGATTTAAAAACAACACGACAACGTCGTGTCGGAAAGTTTTTTTTTATTTTGTATTGTGTATGAAAAACGAACCGACTTATTAGCATTGCCCCAGTAAAACGAAAACACGTCGCAATTTTGTGACAACATCTCGTTTAAATTATCTATTGTAATAAATTATAATCTGTCAAAATAAACATGGCGTCATATCAAATTATTTTCTGTGAACTGTTAAATATATGATTCTGTTTATTTATAAACACATAAAAAATTCGTAATTATTTTAAATTATTACTAACCAGTACGTGAATTTGCATACTTTTGGTCGAATTAAAACCTTGACCCGGTGGAAATGGTTGTAATTTTGAATGAATTTCCGATTTTGATTTATTGGCTGAAATATATTTCGATACTAATAAACACATTTTTTATTAATCACTTGTTTTTTGTTTCGCAGTTATTTTGAATAATTTTCAAAAAGTTTCAAAAATCACTCGATCGATTTCGACTTGTTAGGTCATCATCAGGAGTATCTACTGATTTGGATTAGTAAAAGTTTTGTTATAAAGCAGAAAAAAGCAAAATATAAATAAAAGAAGGAGGGACAAAAATAAGGATCGCGCAGGTAGGCGATGAGTCATAGGTTGAGTAACAAAATTCAAGGTATATTATTGCGTACGTGAGAATAGAAAAGGGCGGGATCTATAATTGGTGAGAACCGGATTTCTCTCTGTTCGTTAAGGATATTTTGGTTAAGAAATATTGATTTTCTAATTTCGTAAGATTCTAAGGTATCTAAACGTCTGCCTTTGGGTTGTATATGTAATATGTCTAAATTGTTCAAGCTAGCTGTATGATTTTCTGAAGTTAAATGGTTATGGAAAGTTGATTGATTGCAACCAGATAAATGTTCTTTAGCTCTAACTCCAAAATTGCGCCCAGTCTGACCAATATATGAGAAACTACAATCATTGCAATTGACCCTATAAACACCAGATTTGGAAAGGCGATCAACTCTAGGTTTATTGTTAAAAATCATTTTCTTTGTTGTGTTATTATTATAAAAAGCAAAACTAATATTGGTATAATTGGACACGATGTTGCTAATCCGTTGGCTCGTTTTTCCTATATACTCTAAACAACGCCAATTTTCCCGCGCTGGACTATCCGGTGGATAAATACCCGTTAGAGTTTTACGCTTTAGCTTTTTATTCAATAACTTTAATATAGTCCTAGTTGCATATCCGTTATTCGTTGCTATTTGAAGAATTATGTTAAGCTCAGTGTTATAATTTGAATTTGTCAGAGGGATGTTTATTAGTCTATCTATGAGTGAGTGGAAAGCTGACATTTTAATATTATGGGGATGGTTTGAAGAACTAGGGATAACAGCGTCTGTATACGTGGGTTTCCGATAAATTTTGAAGTCTAAAGTAGAATTAATCCTGGTTATTGTTATATCTAGAAAATTAATACATTTATTTTCTTCTTTTTCTAACGTAAAACCAATGGTGGGATATTGAGAATTTAACAAAATGTGTTTATTAAGTATAAGTGTGTTTCGCCAAGTGCCTACGGCAAATAGCGTAAAAAGTATATTTCGATAGTCGAATAATGGGCAGAGACTACACCAGCTGTTCGTCCACAAATAGCCCATATTGTTGAATCTCCCATGGAGAACTTCGTACATTAAATCGTGGAGAGAGTTTTCCTGGATTTTAGTAATTTTCAAAGTCAAATGACAAACGGCACCAACTCGACCAATGTTACTGCAATATCAGCGTTTTCTTGTTCATTCCACTAACCTCCCAAACTGATTTATATTTGTTTTTTTCCTAAAAATAAAATACGTATTTTTACAAAATCGATCTACTAAAATAATTTGTGGCTTTCTTTTAATTGGTGTTTTATTGCATTTTTTCAAAATTTTAAGAAAATGTTAAATCTTACATTTTTATGATTGGACGTCGTATACGAATACACTAGAGTCGCAGAGTAAAATGTCATCGACTAAAACATGGTGGTTTTACGACAAATGTCGTGTCGCAAACGACATTCACATTGCAAATTTTCACAGTCATTCCCAAATTTAAGTCAAAACGACAACTACAATAAGGCTGATTGCTCGATGGAGATCCGGCTCAAACGCAAGAGGAGTTTGCCGATATATTAGGCGTGACCCAACAAACAGTATCCGTACGATTGAAATCTATGGCATGATTCAAAAGCAAGGCAATTGGGTCCCTTATGAATTGAAACCAAGAGACGTGAAAGTTGATTTCTTTCTTGTGAGCAGCTGCTTCAAAGGCAAACAAGAAAGGATTTTTTTTACATCGGATAGTGACTGGTGACGAGAAGTTGATCTTCTACGATAACCCCTGCTATATCCTGGTGATTCCATTACGGGCGAGCGGTACAGAATACAATTAATTCGTTTTAACCGTGCTAACACGAGAAAAACGATCGTAATATGAAGAAAGGCATAATAAAGTTATTCTTCTGCATGAAAACGCCCGGCCTTATGGTGCAAAAGTCATAAAAAAATATTTAAAAACGCTCAAGAGGAATATATACTGCAACCGCTGTATCCTCCGGACATTGTTCCTTATGATTACTGGTTATTTCAACGGATGCAGCTCGATTTGACAGGTCACCGGTTCACTTCTTCGATCGCCTCAAAAGACGAAATGTTTTTCCGAGATAGGATTCAAAAACTGCCTGAGAGGTGGGAAAAAGTCATAAGCATCGATGGACAATATTTTAATTAATTTTTGAAGACTTTATGTTGCTTCATGAAATTTGAACTGAACTGATTAAGATCAAGTGTCAAAAAAGCAGCTAGTATTAAATTTGAGCAACAATGATGTCAGGAACTAGTATAAATTGTCCCAAAACTATCGAACTGAGCATCTCTGAGTTCTGCTCGGATATGTTCGTTGGCAATCGATAATCATAACTTACTCAATTTTATTCGATTTCTGCGAAGATCGATTTTATTCGCGCTTCTGCGAGCACTTCTGATTATAGTACTGGCTTCGATCGGTAATCCATTACTTAATTATTGCTCTGAACAATAATGTATGGACCGAACCAAATGTGGCACAGTGGTTAAAGCTTTGGTGTTTGGATTGGGAGGTACTGGGTTCGAATCCAAATAGACGCAGGATGCAAAGGGAATTTTCATCAACAGATTACAATCTGTGATGAATTTGAACACATCTATGACCGGCTCTCTGTCGGACTGCAAAACTCATGGGCCGACCCATCTTCCATGCCAGTATACGCCGGCATGGAGCTATGCAATGTGCAGATGGTGATAAAATCAGATCTATAGCCGTACAACGTCGATTTGGCAAGCAATGCGTAAAGAATGACGTGAAAAGCGAACCGCGAAAGAGTTGGGAGTGCTTTGGCCCCAGAACAGATTGCATAGATTAAAAAACATAAAAAACAACATAATAATGTATAGAAGATTAACACTTCAAATCCAAACGCATACAGAAACTTGTCTGAATACGGAAAAATATCAGTGGTACACGAAATAAAAACGATCGTTCCATCAAGGTCATGACAAGAGGGCTACATCCAGCCTGTGAAAGTAATTCAATAATGGAAAACCTAGAAAATGATTTAAAATCCTTGATGTCGTGAACGTTATTAAAAAGAGAGACGTAGAGTCAAGATCCGACTAGAAGCCGTTTCAAATAGAGGACTTCCCCTGTTCAAGCTAACGTTTCATAAATCCGACCAAGTAGAAAAAATTTACAATATAACTGGCATACTCAACATGCGAGTAACGATCAAAGCTGTTAAAAGAGGCAGTACAAGATGTGTGATTTGTGCTGGTAAGCACCCAACACAAACTTGCAAACTATCTAAAGAAGAACCAGTAAAATTTATAAATTGTAATGGGCAGCATCCACCCAGCTACCGAGAATGTGAGTTCACCAAGCTGCTATAGAAAGTGAGAAATCATGCACGCAAACCCCTGTAAGTCATCTAAATAAGGATCGAGCAAGAAATGAAGCATCTATGCGTAGGAAGAATTATATACATATGCGCAGGCCTCTTCAATTTCGAAAGAAAATGAGACTAACTATACCGAAAATTTCAGAAACATTGTCCAAGCAATTTTAAACAGCTTTGAGAAAGAGAATAAACTAAATATGGTAATTCTGGATCGATTTAATCTGCTGGAAATACCAAGTTCAATTCATAATTCCAGAGCAGAAACCAGACTTGATGACTCATTAAGAATAGTCATATAGAACGCAAGATTAACACAACACGTAGCAGAATTAAAACTATTTATAAATACTGAGAAAATTGATATATGCTTAATATCAGAAAAACATTTTACCAGCAGCTCCTATGTATCAGTCGTGAGATATACTTGTTACCATACCACACATCCAGCAGAACGGGCAAGACGAGGGTCAGCTATATTTATGAGGGATAATGTTAATCATTACGAAGAATTAAAAATAGAAAAAGAATCCATGCAAGTAACCACCGTGACTTAAATTTGGTCATCGTAACACCTGTAATATATTGTCCCCCACAGTATAACCTAAAGAAAGAAGACTACACTAACTTGTTCCAGAAATTAGGAAGTAACTTCATTATCGCAGGTAAATTCAAAAAATAACTTCTGGGGTTCAAGATTAACCTCGCAAAATACTCAAACTGTGAATTTTACTCAGGAGGAAAACCAACGTATTGACCAACTGATCCTAACAAAATCTCAGATCTAATAGATTTCTACATCACTAAAGGCATTTCGGAACGCTACATCTTCTTAGAAAATGTAATATTTGGTCATTCTCCTGTTATTATGACGGTTAGTGAAAATGTAATAGAAAAAACAAATTCACCACAGCTGATGACACTGCAGGTCTCTCAGTAGGAGGCACTATCGAGGAATCGACAACTAAACTTCAAGAAGCATGTGGTAAAACCATAAAAAGGACAAAAATGTCGCGTATCGGGCTCAATGAATCGAAATCTACGCATGTGAATTTTACTAATCTAAAAGTTAGTTACAAACTTGTCAAACGTTCAGTAAATTCCGTATGCAAATAAGGTTAAATATCTAGGGATGACCTTAGATATAAGGCTCAGCAGATGGAAAGAGCACGTTAAAAAGAAAAAATATGAACTTAATAACAAATATCTAAAAATGTATTGGCTGCTCGGGAAAAATTCGGAATCGTCAACCGAAAATAAATTGCAATTATATCAACAGGTGCTAAAGCCTGTTTGGACTTACGGAATACAGCTCAGGGGCTGCACAAAGAAAACCAACACCAAAATAATCCAAACATTGACGAACTTTATGGGAATCATATCAGACTCATGCAATGCAATCTAATCGCTGATCCTAAGTGTTTCTGTCGCTTTATTTATCTGAGGAAAAAGTCCGACGAATACCCTTCAACTTTGAAGTATAAGGATCATTCCGCTAATGATCCTAAAGTCATAACATATCATGTTGCTAACTTCTTCAGTCGATTTCTAATCCGTGGTACAAAAAGATTTCCAAGCTTGATTTTTCATCCGGTCCAGATGGTCTACCATCCATCGTCCTAAAAAACTGCAGTGATATTCTTGCTCAGCCGCTGACGGCACTTTTCCAAAAGTCGCTTTCACTTGAAATTTTTCCATCTATTTGGGAAAGTTCTTTTATAGTTCCGATTCATAAGACTGGCTGCAAGTCAGACATCTGTAATTACAGACCAATTGCGAAATTATCTCCTAAGTTTGATGGTTCACTGTGCTTTCATTGTAAACCGTTGTTTTCTGACAATCAGCAAGGCTTTCTCAAAGCACGGTCCACGACCACAAACCTTATTGAATTCACTTCACAAACATTAAATGGAGACAGGGAATGAGGTTGATGTTATCTTCACCGATTTTACCAAGGCGTTTAACAGGATTTCTCATGAAGTTATTTTGTTTAAGCTAGGGCCCTTGGTTTTCCTCCCCAAATTCTCCGTTGGGTGGGCTCTTATCTTAAAGATTGTATATATCATGTACTGTTCAGTTCATCAGTATTAACTCATTTCTCAGCAACATCTGGAGTGCCGCAAGGTAGCCATCTGCGGCCAATTTTTTTCATTCTGTCAATTAATGACGTTAAATATTTAAATAAAAATTCATCGATATCTATATACGGATTTCAAACACCACCGATACGAGCCTATTACAATCCGACCTCAATAACTTCTCCGCATGGTGTGCACAGAACAACCTTGATTTGAACGTGAATAAATGTCACACAATGGCCTAATCTCGAAAACGTGCATAGTCCATTTGGGGGTCATTTGTGACAGTGAATTGAATTTTAAACATCACATCGATCGTATTATCAATCAATCCAATTCTGCAGCCGGTTTCATCAAGCGTTGGTCAAAAGAATTCGACGATCCGTATGTTACGAAGAGTCTTTATTCCACATTCGTTCGTCTCCTGCTCGAGTATGCTAGCCAGGTGTGGTCGCCTTATCATGAGGTTCACATTAAGAGGATTGAAGCAGTCCAGCGTAGATTTCTTCGTTTTACTTTACGCGGGTTACCGTGAGTGGACATGTTCAACCTGCCCACATACCAATATAAACTTAAACTAATGGATTTACAACTAGAAGTCTGTAGAATGCTATACGAAGCTAAGATCGAAACTACATACTCTCTCTATCTCTCTCTGGCACTATATCCTATCAAGGGATTTGGCCGCCTCACATGAGGTTTCATAATCATATTTTCATTTCGGATAATGAGTGATTAATTCATTGATCCTAAACAAGCCGTGAATTTTTTTCCTCCTCACCACCGGGAATCGAACCCGGGACCTTCGGTCGCTGGAGCAAGCATGCTAACCACTTTGCCACCGGGGCGACGGAAACTACATATGGACGGACACTACTAAACAACTTTGTGACAATAATTATCATTTAACAGACACACACTGTGCTTATTATAATGCTTGAACTTACAGTAACCCCAGCTCATCAAGGGGATGTGGCCTTGTTCTATCGCAGTTGGCCATAATCATGAAATGGCTTAGCTATGCGCTCCAGTTGACTAGAATGAAGAACCTTCTCTAATAATTATTTCAGAATCACGTTTCCACCCCACCAAACCTATTTACATCATGATTGGTTTTAAAATAGCCTTGTTTCATTGCAGTTTGTCATATTCCACCATCATCGGGTAATAAATGACCTATTACATCCCAGTTACCTATGTTTCAGAACTTTCTCAATCAATTTCGTCATAATCGAATTAGTAATAGCTCAGTTTTGCGCCTGTCGGCCATGTTCTGAAAACTTCCTCTAAATATAATTGTACATACGAGTGGAGTTCCATTTCAATTCACCAATTAAAAAAAAATGTTCAAGGTACTCGTTCAATTACAAGGCCCGGCAAATAAATCAGAAAACTCCCTCACCAAATTTTATGAAAATCGGTCGGGTCAAAAATTATTAACAAAACAGAACACTCTTGAAGACCGGTTTGTTATTCCAATTATCGTAATGACAGAGTCACAGACACAAAGGCACATCTTTTCTACAAGACTCCGAGATCTAAAAATTAAAAACAAGTGTAATTTTCAATTAATCTAATCTGCGTTTATTTTAACAAAATTATAATTTACAGTTCGAATACAACAATACTCTAATGCTTAAACATAATCTCCATCATATTTTCAGCCGCCGTTATGACTTGAATACAATTTTCCGGGTCATTATAAACGAGATTTTCATTTGGCTTTCTGCAAAAAACTTCTATGGAATATTCGTGTAAATATTTAATAGCAATCGTATATTCAACATTTGGTTTCAATTCAATTGAGTCACCAAGGCTGAGAAACATTACGGACCAGGTATAACTAAATTGCGTGAACTGGATTTTCTCAACTTGGTTTGTTTCATTACCTTTTGACGTAATTTCTATCTCCAAATCTTTATTAATGAATTCACGTCCAAATCGTAGTCCACACAAATTGATTTCCTTTGATACCGAAAATTTTGTTACGAATTTAGTATCTCGAGAAAACCTACGCCATTCTATAGGAAAAATAAATTTTCCTCTAGGTCTTGATATCCACTGATCGCTACCACTTTCACCAGGCACAATTTGCTTTGCAATTGAATTTCGATCGTGCGCACTAAATAATCCAGGGTATTTTTGAAAACACTCGCGTATCTCGGCGATCGACATTGTTGGAACTCGAATTTTCTTTATGAGGCCATCGAAGCGTTCACATCCTTCTTGTAATGGTATTTGATGTTGTTTGCAATAATTTTCTATCCAGCCAGCCAAAGCATTGAAGATTTGTGATTCGCTTACTGAGATTCCATCAAATTGTAAAACTTCATTAACCGAATCCGGATGGAGGGATAAAAACACATTGTGGTTTATCAAACGGTTGTAATTAATGGCCAAATATTCATTGACGTGCCGCCGAGCTATTTCGTATTTCTCGGTAACACAATAATCAAATAATTGTAATGTCCATTCGTCAGAGAAGCCCAAGTTCATCACTCGATTTTCCAAAACTGTAACCCGATACTTGATAGACAATTTTAATAAATCCATCCTATTTCCATCATTAATGTCACATTCATCCGTGTAAATGAATCGGATGAATTCAAACAAACTTTCGTATTTAAAATCACTAATTGCAATTAATTTTTGTTCGCCTAACGTTTCCGCTAATTGTCGTTGAAATACCTCACTCCGTTTCATGAGCTCTAAAGAGTGTGCGTAGATGATTTTATCGTCCACACGAAATTGGATATCAGCAAGAAATTTATTGTTGAACAGTTGTTTGGTAATGTCGAACATACTCAGGTGTTGCGAACGATTTATTTTGAATTCCATCTTGTTCAATATTTAAAATTCACTTAGCACTTTAACACAAGATTTATAACGCACGTTTACACACAAAACACTTTTGATAATGGTTAAAAATTATGTCAGTTGGTGATACGATCTTCACGAAAACTAAAACTGTAATGATTAAAAACTAATAAGTCACGGTAAAAGAAAACTTCGAAATGTAATAAAAAGATGCCCGTCCAATAACAAAATGGTTTAATATTATGACTACCTGCGCTCCTAAGGTTTGGTAACCGTAAAAACCTAATTATCAAAATTTATTATCGAAACTAAAGTATGTTTTAATGATCTCAAAAATAGGGGGTGTGACCCAACATATCGTAGAAGATTTATTTTTACCTGTTTACCGAAATTCCCACCAAGTTTGTTTTTATAAATATTTCTGGTAATTCCTTTAATTTGTTACTAACACAACCCTTTTTTTACACGGTGGGCACGTATCCCCGTGTTACGTTTAAGCTAAACTTTTATTTTTTGATACACAGCCAAACAGAAGCCTCTTTCATACGATAAAGAATGCGGTCGAAATAAGTATTTTTTACTTAAGGTGCGTGGATTCCCGTTAAAATTAATAACTTCAAGAAGGGCTAGAGAATCGTTACTTTTTATTAAAATTTAATGAATAAAACGACATCTGATGCTACGCCTTTTGAGTGATTGGAGCTTAAATTTAGGCAATGTACCAGGCTGTTGATTGATAATTGTGTAGCGGTCGGTGTTGGCATTTTTGTCAAACATGTTAATTCTATCGATTCGTTAGCACTTTCATATAGCCAACGAATAAAACTTTTCTCTCGAGGTTTTTTTCTCGTTTCAACAATGTTGTTGATTGAAATTAAATTGTTGTTGATTGAATTTGATTTCTGTTTAAAAGAAATCCGATCATATTTTCTTTATTTCGAAATGTACATAAAAGTGTAAGGGTGTAATGTGGCCTACAAGAGAGTCGTTTACAGCAAATGTAAATATATTTAGAATGCACCACACGTAATTTCTAAAGCGAAAAATTGTACCTATCGGATTTGTGATCAAAATGGTCTTCTATATTCAAATTTCAGTATTCTCCCGCTTAAATTTCAGATAAGCAACAAGGAAGAGAAGGATCAATGGAAGACTATGTTACTGTCATTATGTCAACCGCACAAATACTAAACGAGAGTGATTTCAAACGCAAATTTGCAAAATAACGGTTTAAATTGGATCATTTAAGAGAAGACAAACGGTTATGGCACCGCCGATTTGGCCACAAGAATGACGCTTATTATATGACGCTTGTATTCAGGGTAAATAAACACAGTCCCTCTTCCCAAATAATGCTACACGAGTGAGATACATTTTTGTGCTAGTGGAAGATTATTCGAGAAACGTGGTCGTTTATTTTTTGAAAGCCAAATCTCAGGTTCCAAGCAGTTTTATTCAATTTCAAGAGTTTGGTTGAAAAGGAAACTCATCGAAAAATAAAAGTTATACGAAGTGTGCCTTGTACGCTTTAGTAAAATGGACTGTGTGAAAGAGTGAACCCCCGTCGTGTATCAAACAAATTTTTGGCCGAAGCTATCGTTTATAGCCGCCAATGCAGTAATAAATAACCTAAATCATGTCTATCGTCCCGATCGGCACTTTGGTTAACCGACGCTATTATTATTGGGACAGCCATAAGCGATTCTATTTCCGACCGCAAAATGAATTTTTTTTTTTTGTTATTATTAAATGTTTGGGCTGCATTAAAGAAATTAGTCATACAATTCTAGGCGGAATCGAGTTCATCGAGATGAATTTTGTTTTGTTCATTGAAGTACGATCGCATCAGTAAGCCCACCATCTCTCGTTCTATGAATCCTTTCGTTCTGTTATGGCAGTAAAATGCCAATTTTTGCACGTCCGACATCTGTATTCTGTCTTTGGAATGAAATCATTATTATTTTTCAGTAGCGTGCACGCCTCTTTCCACGTAGTTTGTTTATCTGGTATGCTTGGTTACTCATTATTTTTAACGAAGAATATGTTCTAGCTGATTTACTGCCATTTTATATTTTACCGATCATGGAGTCAATTCGTGTTCCGTGAAATAATGAAAATGTAAAGTTTTTTTCATTAGCAATCGAGTAGCTTTGCATTCCCCATAAGAAATTTTGATTTCACACAGTAAAATTTAAAATTACGTGCGAATAATTATTTATTTATTTATTTATTTATTTATTCAAAAAAATATAACGAATTTTGTGCCGAAAAAACGGCAGAAGCAAATTCGCGTAATACATAAAAATACAACATAATCCTAATATTTACAAAATTAAATGATTAAAATGAGAATAAAATGTGATGAAAGCTTACAATAAAATGACTAAGATACTAATACTATTACTACCATTACCATTACTACTGCTTTTACTACTAAATTTCAACTTCATAATATGTGACTAAATACATCAAGTTTTATGTAATAACCCTGAATAAATAGGAGATATCAACAGTTTCAAATAGCCATTGTTTAACTCTAGGTAAAAAGGACTTCAAATGAATGTCCTTCCTAATGTAAATTGGTAGCGCATTAAAAAAGGTTGGTGCAGCGACCAGAATAGAGCGTCGGAAGTGGTCATTGAAGAATCTTGGGATGTTACAAAGAAATTGATGGTTACCGCGAAAATTGTAACGAAAATCGCTTCTCATTATTTGTTGACCACTTCGATTAAAAAAAACTCTCAATACCTTATAAACATACAAATGTTTCAACGGCAAAATATTCGTCGTAAAGAATAAATTCCATGATGGTTCAGTTCTTGGTTTCTTTAGATATATTCTCAAAATCATTTTCTGTAGAACATATAAAGGATACGAAGTTGCAGCATAACAACCACCCCAGCACGACAATCCATATTCCAATTTAGCCATAACTAGCGCACGGTAAGCTATTTTTAGAACCGACGGAGGACAATAATCACGAAGAAGGTAGAAAATTCTAGCAGTTGATGACAGATACTGGTGGACTGAATTAACATGCGTTTTCCAATTAAGGCAAGTATCCAAGTGAACACCAAGATATTTAAACGAGTCAACTTGTTCGATATCAAAGCACTCAGAGTGGCAACCACTAGACGCACAATCATACCTGCTGTGATTAGTCACCCGCGGCAAAATAGACGTATTAAAGCTACCAGACAATTTAAACAACATGAATTTAGTTTTCCGGCTTAAGATCAGGCGATGTTTGTCGAACCATGAGAGTAAAACTTTTAAATCAGAATTGATCATCGAAATAACGTTGCTGGGAGAATTCCCACAGTAAGCCAGAGCAATGTCATCAGCAAACCCGGTTGAATAACCATGAAGATTCAATTTAAATACGGAGTTTGTATAAATGAGAAACAGCAGAGGGCCTAATACTGAACCCTGGGGAACACCAACGTCAATAAATTTCGGATCGCTTAAATTATCATTTATCTTAACTCTCACCGATCTACCATCTAAATACGATGCTAACCACTTATTTGCCACTCCTCTAAACCCTATATCATACATAATAGATAGCAGAAGCTTGTGATCAACCATATCAAAGGCTTTAGCTGTATCAATAAATAAAGCACCGCAGCTATTACCTTTATTTAAACCAGTGTTGATTGTATTTAGAAAATCTAACAAGGCCGATTCGGTACTCATACCATGACGAAAACCATGTTGATGGATACTCAGCACACCCGTTTTATCTAAAAAATTGGAAACCCTATTTTTAACTACCTTTTCAAGAACTTTTAGGATTACTGGCTGCAAGGCAATAGGTCTATAATTACCTTTATCAAGGCGATTACCATTCTTGAAAAGGGGAATTATAGTTGCTGTTTTCAGTCGATCGGGTACAACTCCCAACTCAAAGGAAAGGTTAAAAATGTGTGCAAGAACGGGACTAATATGCCCAGCAATGACTTTTAATATATAATTACTCAGGCCAACATTATCAATTGAGTATTTAGGTTCTAAAGCACAAATGATTGAAAAAACTTCATAACTAGATACTGGGGTCATAAAAAACGTTGTCGGACCGAAATCAAAAGGCAAATTGAAACTAGATGACGTGTTGACAGAGTCAAATTTAGCACCTAAATCTTTAGCAACACTAGAAAAATAACAATTAAACTCATTAGCAATTTCTAGATCACTCGTAAGAAGTTCTCCGTTCTGTGCTAAAATAGATTTGACTAGTGAAGTTTTAGGTTTACGAGTCAGAATCTCGTTCACTAAAATCCAGTTTTTTTTTATATCACCGCGGTTAGCAGAAAAACGCTTAGAATAATAGGTTTCCTTTTCATTTTTGATATCTACATTAATTATGGTGCACATTCTGTTATAGCTATCACGAAGTACTGCATTATCAGGACGCTTATTTAACTTGGACCGCAGTTTATTCCTTTTATTAATACGTCGCGCAAGGTCAAAGGAGATCCAAGACTGCAGGCGTTTAATTTTAGACGAGCAATAAGTGTAGCAGCGTTCCAAGATAATAAAAATATTATCCAAAAATACCTCAAGAGCTAGAGATGGATTGTCGATGTTAAAAATGAACCCCCAGTCCATATGATTCAACCTTTCATATAACAACAACAGATTGAGTTTCTTTCTACTTCTCGTGGAATTTTGGTTCAAATTAGACCTTGGTAACAGTATCTGAGAAGCCTTAAACCGTATCTCAATCAAGTGGTGGTCAGAAATTTTTAAGTCCACAGCCGATGTTCTTATATCTGAAAGATCATTAGACCTAAGTCTAGCAAAAAAGTGGTCAATACACGTTGAAGAAGAAGCAGTAACCCGCGTGGGAGTACAAATCAATGACTCAAGCCCAAAACATGACATAAGGTTTAGATAATCAATGCTGTTGCTTGGAAACCCAAGAATATCAATGTTAATGTCTCCAAAAACAAACAGATTTTTTGACCTAATACTGCCCAAAATCTCGGCCACTTCCCGAACATAGACACTCACAGCTGTAGATTGAAGTCGATAGATGCATAAAAAGACATATAAATCAGAAGAAAATCTCCACTCAACCTTTATGATATCGGCTGATGGTAAGTTATGGGCACTAAGTGAGCAATCTAAATTTGAGTCAAAAAAGACGGCAACACCACCTGCTCTATACGAATCATTGCACGCACCGAACAACGTATAACCATTTAAATTATATGAAGACAATTCATTAGTGTGAATCCAAATTTCACTTAAAAATATAAACGAGGGCCTTGTGTTATATGCATTAATATTGGCAACCAGTACGTCAAAATTCCTTCGAAGACTTCGAACATTTTGATGTACAATTAAAAAATCCGCAAAATCACAATTATCCATAAAAACTGAAAAGGTTATTGAATCGCGAGAAATGTACTGAAAAATAAATTACAAATACAATCAATACGTCTAAATAAGCAGATAATTGTAACAAATAAAGATCAGACAGCCAATTAATTTGCAAAGTTAACGTTATATTCATCTGTTGATATATCGAATTCAAAGCTATTACATCACACGAAGGTAATGCAGATATTCCAAAATGAATACACGGAAGTATCATACAAAAAGAACAGTCTGAATTAACTAATAGAATATTAGATGCGCCTAAAAGTCCTAAAAGTATTAACAAAAAAAGACTTAAAATTACTGAGTTATGAAGTAGAAATGTAATATTTATGAAAATAAGAAATAGTTTATGAAACAATAATAATAATAATAGCATTAATAATAATGGTAGTAAGAACAATAAAAAATATTTAAAATTAGGTCGATATAAAATAAAATAGCAAGGATTCAAACTAATATTGTAGAACTTAAGGTGAATAAAATAACATTTGTAGGGTTTTAAAGTAATTTTACAATGAAAATGTATATGAAATGTAAGATTAACATAAAATTCGAAATGAAATCTGATATAATAAAATTTGACAGTGACCAAAAATAAAAATGAAAACATTAATAAAAACAGATGTGTCACTAATTTAAGATTAAAAACTATATAAGTGTTAATAATAAATTGTGATAAATTGTGGAAAGTACAATGAAATGAAACTGTGGTGATTAAAAACAAAAGAGTGGTGAATAAAAAGAAGAAAATGTAGTTTGTTGTGAAAAATTGTGGGCTTAAACTAGTATTATAATTATGCGAGACTAGAGAATGGAAGTTAACAGGTCTTAATAAATAATATAGAGTTATACTTATTTGTGCTTCATAATTAATTTCAGGAATCCAGGGCCTGCTCACTGTTCTGGTGTAATGTTTCAAGTTTACGGATATCGGCTTTTGACTGGATCCTGTTGATGGTAGCTCCTTCAGATTTACGGATGAGTATATTGCCCTCAGAAATCCACAGGTATTTATATTTTGATAACTTTTTGAGTTTAAGTGCTTCGCGAAATAATGAGTGACGTAAAGATGTGAGATGGTCGCGAAAATATAACTGAATATTTTGTTCCGATTTAAATCCAATTTCGTTGGCATATAGTGTAGGTTTTAAACGCTTTTTTTGTTGCATCGCCTTAGTTTTGGAAACTTGATCTTTAAATTTCATGATTAATTTGACATCACCAAATTTACTTTTATGTGAATTTTGTCTATTAAATTTGTTGGACGACATGTATTCGCAACTCGATATATTGAATACTAATTCCTGGCATTGTAAGTGGTTCAATAACTCCTCAGCTACAGCCTTTGGATCTCTCGAATTGTCCGGAAGACCAGCAACAATCACATTGGAATTCAATTCGCGTTGCTGAAAACCATCACATTTAAACTCCAGTTCGCAGATACGGATGTCTTGTTTTTTATACTCGCTTTCAAGGCGATGATATTTGTTTGTTAAAATTTCATTCTCCTTGGTTAGCTTCTCAATTGAAATTTTTACGTCATCCAGTGCTTTGCAGCAGAAACTTACTGAGGATTCAAGCGCGTCTAACTGGTTTTTCATTGCTTGCAGGATAATAACCACATCGCTTAAAGCTGGGGTATCGTTGTTGAGTAAATTTGGATTGTGACTGGCATCACCAATATCATCCAAGATGGAACTGTTGGATTTGCTGCGACAATCAGGGCACAGCCACGAAGTAGAACCACAATTAAGTTCTCTGAACACCTCGTCAGATATGCCGGCAAATTTAATATGAAATAGACTCGCACAAACTCCACATTTAACACCAGGAAACCGCGCTTTGGATATTCCCTTGAGACACTTCTCACAATTAGAGCTCATGTTGAATTCGCGCCAAAAAATACGTCAACAAAAATAAACTTAAATTTCTATTAATTATTAAATTTATTATTAATTATTATTATTATTGTAGTTTAAACTTTTTCTTTTAGAATAAATGATATTAATTAAACTAATCACTCAAATTTTATGTTTTCTTTATATGGATTTAATTTTAATTTATTTAATTTAGAATATTATGACACAGAACGATGTTGCTAGTAAGAATGTATCATTTTGAATGATAATTCAAACTACTAGATTGCCAATGAAAAAAACTTTTCATTTTCATTATTTCACGGAACGCGAATTGACCCCCTGGATGGGATTGTGTATGTTGAATAAAAATTGGATTATGAAAGGATTTTCGGAAGAAGTTCTGGAATATAGCCACCTATGACGAAATTTGGCCACTTCTTACCCGATCATGTTTAATTATTTAAAATATCGATGCGACAGATTATGATAATTGTACACTTCTATATTAACGTATTGCTGATTGAACTTATAAAATTTCGCTTATCCAAGCAAACATTAAGAAGTATTGGCCGCACAGATTCTGCTCGAAAAAAAATCTCGAGAGCGTGTTCTCAACTTTTTCATTGAAATCTGTTGTCAATTTTTAAGCATTTGTTGAAACCGACGAATAGACAATAAAATTTCTTGATTGATCGAGATATAAACTTGTAGGAATTTCAACCTGGTGTACGTCAGAAGAAGTTTCTTAGTATTTGTAAAGGATTATCCTTGGAAAAAAGAATTAGCATAGACTGTAACACTCTAGCCAATGAATGAAGCCAGCTTAAATCATACGGAGAGTCTCCTAAAACGCTTTGGACAGGCAAGCTTAATCTTCTAGCACTGAGAAATCATGATTGTTTGGCGATAACCTCGTCGATTTAAATCATCACGGATTCACACTCTGTGAAACTAATAATATCGACAAGCATGAATTTGTTATACGACTCCTTACCAACTGATACCATCAACTCGTGATTGAATTCACACCTTTAAGCCGTCGTATTTGCGTACTCAGGTTTCATGGGCTTCACTTAAGCGTGAAGATAAACCAGATCAAACCGAGCATGCTATCTACAAACATCTCTCTCGAACACATACCACAATACGACATCGAAATAATATTGGGCGAATTCAATCTTTAAATCGGTGGCGCTCACAGAATATATCATAGCACTAACTCCACACACTCCACTTTGTTTGTAAAAAAACAATGGAACCACTAACTTTTGCCATACTCTACAGTTTGGTGGTTGCAAGCACATATTTCATAGATGTATAAAGTAATCCTTACATTCAAATAGAAATAAAACGACCGTGTGGTTTCGCAACAAAATTTCTCCCGAAATAAAAGTATCAGTACAAATGTAAAGCTAACGGTATTTTCCTAGAAATGGCTGAGATATTTCCATCCAACACACCTACTCCAATCAAATCGGCCGAGATTCGCACAGGTCGCCGTATTCTAGAACTTGCTCCCAAAATCATTTTAGAATCCTATTTTCAGCCAATATACCCAATGCCATCATAATCGGTTAAGAAATGGCCGAGCGCCGTAACAGGTGGATATTCCAAAACTCCTTCCAAAAATTATTTTAGAATACCATTTTCATCCAACAGACCCAATCACAAGATAATCGGTTAAGGAAAGGTCTAGTTCGCTAGGTGGCCATATTCCAAAATTTCTTTCAAAGATTATTTAAATATCCCATTTTCAACCAAAATACAAAATCCCAACATAATCAGTTAAGAAATGGCCGCGTTCCGTCCAAAACTTCTCCTAAAAATCATTTTAGATTTCCATTTCCATCCAACCAATTGACACCTGTGGAAATCGTTACTCTTGAAACGATGCTAGAGCAAACCAAAAATACGAAACTTCAGAACCTAAGTTTCGCGAATTATCAAACAACATTAAAACTCTCTCTCTCTCTCTAGCTTCACATCCCATGAAGGGATCTTGCCGCCCGCACTATGGTCCTCCAGCCGTCTCGGTCCATCGCTCTCGACCTCCAGTTTCGACATCCTAGTGCCTGTAGATCTTGTTCGACGTCGTCACGCCAGCGCAGTCGGGGTCTTCCTCTACGACGCACACCGGCTGGTTGTTGATGGAACACTTTATTGGTCATCCGTTGTTGTGGGGACCTTGCAACGTGGCCGAGCCATCTTACTCGATTGGATTTGATGAATCCGATAATATCGCAACCTCCAAGAATTTGCTTTATCTCGTGGTTCATGCGAATCCGATATTCATTGTTCGCGACTTTAATAGGACCAAAGATGGAGCGAATGACCTTCCTTTCGAAGGTAGATAATAATCTACAATCATTAGTGGTCATGGTCCAGCTCTCGCTTCCGAAAGCCAGCACAGGTCTTATGAGTGCTTTATAAAGTGCGAGCTTGCACGACTGCGATAGATGTCTACATCGCAATAATTTTGATTGGGCGTAGAAAACTTGATGTGCGGCAGCGATTCGGGCTTTTATATCTGCCTGCATGTCATTTGATGATGTTATAACTGACCCGAGGTATTTGAAGTTTTCAACGCGATCAAAGTTATAATCGCCAATTCCGAGATTTGCCATGGAGATGTTCCTGGGTGTTGATACAAATTTGGTTTTGTTACTGTTCACCTTCAAACCAAGTCTTCTTGCGCAGCGATCGAGCGGCACGAAACTGTCTTTGATATCGCTAGGTCTTCGGCCAAGAAGCACGATATCATCTGCATATCCAAGAATTTGGCCTGATTTATTAAATATACAGCGCGAAGTTTCGATGTTGCTTTTCCTCACTACGTACTCAAGCGCCAAATTGAACAGCACAGGCGCGAGTGCATCTCCCTGTCGAACACCAGATGTTATTTCAAAGGAGTCTGACACAGTTCCTTCGATTACAATTCTACATACAGACCCAGACGTTGTTAATTTGCACAGAGAAACGAGTTTCTCTGGAATTCCTAGGCATATGAGCGCGGCCCAAAGGTTATCGCGGTTTATACTGTCATATGCCTGACGGAAGTCTATATATAATTGATGTATGGTTATGTTGTACTCCCAACATTTTTCCAAGATCATCCTCATGGTGAAACACTGGTCAGTGGTCGATCGGTTGGGACGAAAACCACACTGATAGTCGCCAATGATGATTTCGGCGAGAGGGATGAGTCTGGCAAGTACAACATTAGCCAACACTTTGTAAGCAGTGTTCAATAGAGCTATACCACGATAGTTTTCACATTTAAGACGGTCGCCTTTTTTATGCAACGGACATATGAGCGCGGTCTTCCAATTCTCCGGCAACTCTTCTTGGTCCCAAATACATACGATGAGATCGTATAGACTTGTTGCAAGAGTAGCGCGTCCGAGTTTTATTAATTCTGCGGGGATTCCAACGAGACCAGGTGCCTTGCCGTTTTTCAATCGACTAATAGCTGCGTCTACTTCCTCCGCTGTGGGATATTCGACGAAGACCTCATCACCTGGAGGAGCTATTGCTCTAATGGGGGTCACGTCGTCATTCCGATTTAGTAGATTTTGAAAGTAGGTTTGCCATACTGAGAGAACATCAGCCACGTTTGTTCTCAATTCTCCATTCCCGTCTTTGATGGCTGTACTTCTTGGGTGGAAGTCTTTAGTGAGATTCCTGGCATTGGCAAAACAGTCCCTTGAATTTCCTACTTCCGCTTGGAAGCTGATGTTTTCGATGCATAATCTCATATGATCGCGTTTCTTTTGACGAAGGTATTTAGTCGTGGCTTTCCTGGCGCGGAGATATTCTGCATGTGTGCTTCTAGTGTTGCGAGCCAACCATTTTTCACGAAGCTTTTGTTTATTTGCGACGATCAGGCGACATTGATCATCGAACCAATCATTGCGGGGTCTCGGAGGTCTTCTTCCGATAGTGTTTTGCGCCGCGGTGGTAATGGCTGACTGTATTGTGTGCCTCTGCTCCTGGATGGTAGAAGGAGCTTATTCGTTGTTGCTAGGCCGCTCTAGATAGTTAGTGACAGCTGATTGGTAACTCTGCAGTGACGTTTGGTCTTTTAGAGCATCCACATTCCATCGAACGGTTTTTTGTGCTTGTCTGTTGAACGTAGATGACAGTTTGCACTTATATTTAAATACGACAAGCATATGATCGCTGTCCATATCTGCACCCCTGTAGGATCTAACGTCAGATATACTGGTCGAGTGTCTCTTCGACACCATGACGTGATCAATTTGGTTTTCCGTTCTTCCATCATTCGATCTCCACGTTACTTTGTGGATTCTCTTATGTGGGAAAAACGTACTTGATACAACTAAGTTGTACATTAATGCCAGGTCGGTGACGCGTTGGCCGTTGTTGTTACTAGTTAGATGCAGACTGTTGGGACCAATGTGCGATGTATTTTCTGCACTCCTACCGATTTTTGCATTAAAGTCACCCACGATGATTTTAATGTCGTGGTGCGGTATGTTATTGATGACTTCCTCCAGCTCCACAAAGAAGAGATCTTTGATGTCATCAGATTTATCTTCGGTGGGTGCATGTACATTAACGATCGTGATGTTAAACTTATTAGTGCGAAGTCTGACCGTGCATATCCGCATGTTGATAGGGCGGAAATCGATGATGTGGTGCTTCACGCGTCGATGGATGAGGAAGCCAACTCCAAATTCTCCTCCGTTCTGATGGCCGCTGTAGTGAAGAGTGTAACCATTGGTGGTGTCATGGATCCCACTCCCGGACCATCTAAGCTCTTGTAGTGCAAGTACGTCTAATGTGTAACTCTTTGCTTGGTTCGAAAGGTTCTGGAGATCTCCAGGTCTTAAGAGGCTAAGCACGTTCCATGTTCCCATTTTTAAAGCGTTGTCCGTGTACAATTTCCGAGGTCGAGTTTGTAATGAATCCGATATGGTAATCCGAGGCCTTTTGTTCAGGGTTCATAACTTAAATGGTTTTTATGAGGGAAGGTTGTTGGCCTGCCGCTCAACCCGCTTGTTACGTGTGTGGGTCACGTACTGGTGAAAATCTTAAGGCATCCAGTCCTACCTTGAACACATTTATATAGCGAGCCGCTTGATACAAGACAGACGCCCGCTTCAGCCGCTCCTAACATGGAGAACAGACGCTGGGTTTGTATTGGTTTTAGGGCGCCAATAACCCGCCCTGACATGTAGTGTCCATGACTGTAAACAGGATTTAGTCTGCTCGTCTCCACTACACCGCCTGATTCATTTAGCGTTACCCAGGGAGCACCGGCGAGGAGGTATGAATCTCGGACTTCGCCCCCCAACATTAAAAAACTATAAAGATAAAAATTCTCGAGGTGGTTACGGAAACTGATCTAGTTGTTGGTAAACTGGAGGAGGGACGCAACCGTAGATGGACCTGCAGCCATAAACCAATAAATAACGGTTACGGGGACAAGAGACCAGAGATGGCTGCACGGGATCCAGTTCCTAGTGCAAATTCAGACAACGCAGGGAGAGTAGTAACTATACCAACAGAAACCAAGGATGAAAACTGGCGTACGATCAGTAAAAAACACAAGAAACGTAAAAATATAAAGCGTTGTTAAAATAAGACAAAACGGATAATTATTTCAGCAAGAGATAATGAGTCCAGCCTGTCAACAGAAGCGATATGCATAAAAACCAATGATGTCATCCATCCCAGTGAATCAAACATAATGATATCACAGGTGGTGAATAGTGGACGGCGGAGCTGGGGAGTGGTTAAACTCAGTTCACTAAATTCTGAATACATATGATACCCAGCATGGAAGGGCGAACTGATGGCGCCATGAAACCATCGACTACTAACCACGGCGAACTGGGCATCGCGTCTTCCTGCGCTCCCGGATCCCCAAGTAGTATACCTACCTTCAGTTGCATTTAGCCTTACCTGCGTACACGGATCTCTGCGCAGGTGGACCTGTATTTCTCCGACACTTAGGGAATAAAATGAACAACCAAGATGTAAAAAAGTGCTCAGACCAGAGATCGGGCGACCTTTATGAAAGGGCAGTGGGCGAGGTAGGCGAGGTATGGCAGGGCGCGAGGCTTGAGACAGTCCACAGAGAAAAAATCTCGAGCAGGCCGACAGCACGCGTCTGGTCACCAGGTGATCCGGATAAGCCAGAGGAGATCCTTGAGATCATTCGGGCCATTAATCCCGATCTTCCAACGGAAGGGAGGACTGTAAGCAAGAAGAGGCTAAGGGGCTTTAGATTGGCTATCATGCTGATCAATAAAAAATCCCGGGCTTCCCTTGGCAGATCAAAGAGTGTGATCAACTTCAGGTTCGGGTCGATCACTCGTAAAATATATAAAAAAGACGGGGCTGGTACGTGTGCGGAAGACTAGCCTGGGGGCGACGGCGAACGGACACAGCGGGAGATGGTCAAGCGGGCGGAGGACAACCAAGGGAGGTAGCCTCCTCTCTCTGGAGTTCCGACCGCCATCCACCTCTCGTCGGATTCTTGACGGGAGTTTGATGGTGGCCGAAGCAATGAACCAGATGGCACTATCTCGATGCAGGGAGTGCAGGAAGTTCAATGATTATTGTACAAATAAATCTGCATCGGCAGCTTTTGTTCTCAGACTGACTAAGTCTTGGATTAACAATAACAGGATCTGTGGCCTCAGAACGAAAGGGTATAATTATTATACTCAAGCAACTCTGTGAAAATCAGATCGTGTATTTTAGTGAAAAATAATTTGAATATTTTTCTTCTTCCTCAGAAACAATCTTTCATATGATCAAGGAGTGGAGAGTGGCGAATGAGCACTCATTATCTGATCACCGATATGTAACATATAACCTCAACATTAAACCTATTACCCGGAAAGCCTTCAGGAATCCCAGAAGGACAAACTGGAACAAATATCTGGAGGTGTTGGAAAAATTATTGCTACTGGAGGTCTCTGGACTTCTGGCGACAGTAGATAATTAGATTGCATGGTTGATATTGTCACAAAACATGCAATCTTTCATTGAATGCTACGTGCCTCCTGATAAAGCGTAGAGGCAGGCAGAAACTGACAGGGTGGACCACTGAGTTCGGAACCTATCGAAGGTCGTGTAGGACAGCCTTTAATAAAGCTAAGATCACAAGGGAGGTTCGGGGTTCGGACTCCTATAAGAAGGACCTAACAAAGTACAAAAAAAGGGTTGACGAAGGCACAACGGGGGTCTTGGAGACTTCTGTTGTATAATGGAGGAGGTCTCTGAGACTTCCCGCCTTAGGAAAATTCTATCTACTAACCCAACCAGTCCTAGTTATTTAATTAGACCGGACGAGTTATGGATAGTTTCAAGTGCGGAATCATTGGAACTAGTCATCGAGATCCATTTTCCGAGAAGCTTTGATGGCTCGATGGAGGCTGAAGGTCATCGAGGAACACCTTCAATAGACGTGGAGGGCATCGTTGACAGGGAACGAATCATGTGGGCGTTTTAAGTCTTATAAATCGGCGTGTTGGGACTGGAGAGAGAGGGGACAGGGGTTGTGGCGTATGCAGATGATGTAGCGATAGCTGTCTCAGGCAAATATCTGGACACGATTAGGGATATTATACAGAATGCACTTCTGATCGTTACGAAATGGGCCAGCAAATGTGGATTAGGGATCAACCCTTCCAAGACAGAGCTGGTACTATTTACTAAGTAATATAGAATTCCGGTAGTTAGCCCTCCTACCGTGAACGGCATTAGACTGGCTTTTGCTGACAGAGCGAGATTTTTGGGCATAATCTTGGACAGTAAACTCAGCTGGAAGCCTAACATTGTGGAAAGGGTGAATAAGGCTAATGTAACCATTTACTCGTGTAGGAACGCCATAGGTAAGAGATGGGGTTTGAAACCAGAGCTGGTACACTGGCTCTATTCGGCAGTGGTAAGACCTGTTATGTTCCACCTTATTCCAATAAGTGGAAGTGTTTCCCGGCGGTACCCTCGACGATAGTTAGATCGCTAAGGAAAGAACTGGCAAATCTATATATTATATTATACCAACATTGTGATTCGATAAAGGTTTCCGGACCATCTGTCCTTCGAGAGAATCCTGGAGGAACGAATCAATACTGGAAAAGCTAGCCGGTAAGGTAGAAGCCGGAGTCTTCTGTGAGTAGCTTAATCTTAATATTTTTGTTCGCCTCCCTGACTACTGCAGCGTGTATCAGGCTGAAGTGGTGGCGATAGAGGAAGTCGTGACATGGTTGAAACATAACGTGGTTTCCGTGAGGAATATCGCAATCTATGTCGGCAGTCAGACGGCGGTCGGGTCACTAGAGACGGTCTCTCTGAAGTCACGGGTGGCACTGGATTGCTGATCATCTCTTAATGAGATGAGCGAGTATTTCAGCATCCAAATAATCTGGGTCCCTGGTCACTAGGACGTCACAGGAATCTGCAGGGCAGACGAACTAGCTGTTACGACTGTTTGATTGTAACCATAACTTTCGTTATGTTATATTCCCCTCGGTTTGTTTCTTGTTTAATCGGTTGGGTGGTTTGTGTCTTTGCTTCCTTTCACCGGTTGATTGTTGTGTTATGAACGCACGTGTGACGGTTTTGGTTTTTGTACACCCTTTTGTGTGATGGCGTGACGGGAAGGAAAAATTAAGTCGGAGAGCGAGACCAATGTGCATCGGGGGCGTGCGAATTGTTGTAAACGAAAAACAGAGAAGGAAAAAGATTCGTCGATAGTGTTTTGGCGTTGTTTTTGGTGCGAGAGTTTTTTTTGGGTTAGTCTCGCTCGTATTGGTTGTGGACAAGTAAAATTTTTTCTTGGTTTTTTGTTTGAATTGAGTGACGAAAATGTTAATAATTATAACACTGCATCCCCAATAGAATTTCTTATGACTTTTTACTTACAGAAAAGTATGAAAAAAAACTTGACAAAAAAAATATTTTTTTGTCAAGTTTTTTTTTCATACTTTTCTGTAAGTAAAAAGTCATAAGGAATTCTATTGGGGATGCAGTGTAAGTCTTAATAATATTGAATAATAATTTTTGTATTAGGCCGTCTAGTCTGTGATGTTGTAAAGACAGGCGTGTCGAGAATTGTACGGACATTTATTAAATAAATAAATTGGAAGTCAAAACAATAAAATATGGATAGTATGGTATTTTATTTTGTGAGAATAACAGGGTGATCTATTTTGCGGTGAAATGAAATATAACTAAACTAATAAACCAATACAAAATATAAGTAAGTGGTAGTTTGCAGGAGTTTTATATAAAAAAAATTATGTATTTGATTATTAAAATGTTGGCGAAAGCCGCCCATCTAGCCTAAAAATTTAATATCGGCGAATACCACGTTTACTAATACGTACTTCATTTTTTGGCGGGTACCACATTTATTACTGCGTACCGCATTCTCGAAGAGTGACACAACTTATTAACGGTGGCCCATCGGGGCATTAGCACCTGTGTCGGTCGGACACAGCGGCAGCGACCCATACCTCAACTTTAACGGATTTACGGTAAAGGCAAACCAACGCCTAAACAATTATTAACGGGTTATCAGCACGACCAAGCCGCAACGACGACGGGTAGTAAACCGGCTATTTGTTTTATTGGTATCGGGGAGAGGCCCTGCAACGTCGGGTAGCCGACCGGTTATTCGCGATTTTTTTTGGTGAGACACCGCAACCCATTTTGGCGGACAAGGACGCTGCCGCCAACACCTTACTGGGTGACCTTGGTGAAGATCAGGTACTTTTTTTTTATTTTTAATTTCTATTTTTGCTTATCAATTTTAAATATTTTAAATTCCTTATTTTCCAAAAAATTTTGTAATCTCGCACCGACGTGTACACATTGGTCCCGTTCCTTCGTCGAATTCCGGTTTGTCGTATTTTTCTCTTGATTTCTCATTCCTCCCTTTTGAGTACATTTATTTTGCTTTGATTTTTTTTTTTAATTTTTAATTTATTTCGAATGAATTACTATTTCGAAACCAGGGCTTTGCCCCGTTTGAATTCGAACGGATGCGCGCACCAAGGCACCTCGCTCTGTTATATTTATGGTGTTACTCGTTCCTCAAGTTCCGGCCGACGAATTTCGGCGGAACATCCGGTGTTATTTTATTTATTATTTGCGTATCTGTAATCACGGTGTAGGCCAGGATCCATGCACGCCTCAAACCCCACGACCCATAGCACTTCTCCCTGAGTTGTAGCCGGCAAAAAATCACCGTGGAGGCCTTTGCATGCGCTTAGATGAAATCTGCAGGATGGCAGTAGCCATCCTGTAACATAGCTAGGTAAGGTACGACTCTCCAGATGCAGCCGGAAAAGGCAGGTCTGGGGAGACCTATAGCAGCGCTCAATTTGGCGCTCAGTAAAAAACGCAATCGCTTTGACAAACGAGAGGTGGACTAACACTCTCACGTGCAGGGTAGCGAAACAGGTTTGGCCAAAACTGGACTTGTGGCTCTCCAAAGCACTAGTATCCCTGAGAAAACGAGAGGTAGGATTGGTCGACACTGCCTTTTTGGGAAACATGCGAGAAGGCTGGGTCTACAGACGTATCACTTTTGTACGAGTTGTGTAGATGGAGAGTAGAAAGAGACTTTAGATCACTTCCATGCTCGTGTACGGCACTATCATACAGTAGACATAAGTACTTAGATGTGTACGGTATGGACAGCCTTTCAGAGGTTTTTTTCGCTACATAAGTAGCTCTTGATGGTTTCAGTGGGAGTAAAGTGGAGATAGTATCCTGTGGTATCATAATGGATCACTATTGGCCTAATTGTGCGATAGCACCCACTCTAACCTAACCTAACCTAACACACTGTCACGTTGGCTATTTTTACTACATCCAAACCGACAACGAACCAGTGTTTTTTGAAGAGTTTTCTTGATCGCAAATTACTTGTAATTGGCCAACTATTTCCGCAAAACTTCCCCCTTATATTTTTAACCAAAGTTTACAAATTACAAGATTTGTGTAATGCAACGTTTTTAATAATCAGGATGTGAGTAATTACACATGATTCTTGGACCACCATGATAATAATATGAGAACATGGCCTCTTTTAGTTTATTTTGGAGATCGCTCCCACCACTACTTATGAGTATTTGGTGGAACTTTTGCGATTAATAAAAGATGCGAGGTAACTGATTTGAGTGTGTTACATTGCAAGCTCAATCCACTAGCTGATACTTTCAATTTATATAACAATTTCTTGAAAGATCAAAAGATTTAGTGACTAATTGGTCACACGTCTTCATTACTGGGTGACTCTTATTAACCCCCCTTTGTTAGAATTGTGTAAATCATCAAAATTAAACTTGTAATAAAGCATAATAATGGAAGGGTTAAAAGTGAAATTAACGATAAATATGCGCAGGTCGTTGTTCGACACGTCTTAAGCCTATATATAATCCAATTAAGTATTATAAAGTGTAGCGAGCTTGTGCCTCTACCGCACATAATCGCGCGCGTCTTATTCGCGGTTACAACAAAAATCATTCGTATTTATAGTTTTACATTCAATAATACACCTGCGGATATATTGATTTCATATTACTTACGTTAACCAACCGTTATCAAGACAAGTCAAATTCTTATGTTTCGTATTTATGTGTATTCGTGTAGTACGATCTAAACAGTAGGTGTTCGTTTGCTTTCTCAATGTATACGAATTACATATATGTATATATGTACGTTATTTTTTAATGATGTCTTGTTCACCTTGCCGCGTACACATAAATTTATACAAATATACTTATACTTACACGTATATGATTCAAATTGTATAGGAAAGAATAATTCTTGATTTGATAAGAAATTTGAAATAGTCGCGCGTATTCACTAAACAAAATGAATCATTTTGCACTGAGATTCTACCTCATATCAACAATGAGGATATAAAATGCTAGTTTATCGCACGGGTCATGTGAATCATGAATGTAAATGTACTGTATATAGCGATATGTGATTAGATTTGCAACAAATCACGTATACATGTGCGTATTAAAGAATTTTGATTAAAACTGTTGTATTATAACTCAAAATGCTTTAAAGCTGCACGAGTAACTTAATCACTAAACATGGCCTGATAACCAGTGTTGATAACGCGAAAATATTGTATATCTGATTAGCTCGGTTATATTTGCGACTTGATCGGTATATTGAATTACTAGCATACGACGAGTACATACGCATATACATATATATGTATGAGGGAGATTAGAATTTAAAACGTTATCAGTTGTTGGGTTTGGGTATAGCCAGCCAGCACTAGTAATACACAAATATCATATTTAATGAGTCACCCATCAAACAGTTTAAATATTTAGTGTCGTCGACGAGTGTATTAGGACAACGTATTTAACAAATTTTTTTGATAAGACTTATGTACTGCTGCTATGTATACTTATGTACGCTATATATTCTACTGTACACATACTTTACTTGTACTCGTATATTTGTCTTTCTTACGTACTCGTATCATGCCAAAGTAAAAAAAAATAATGAAATACAAATTGTACAAGGTTGTTATTTTGATTTGAAACAAAATAATTTGTATTATTGTAATTTTATAGAAAATATTTTTTATATAATGTACAAAAACATACAATAATGTTATAATGATAAACCAGCCAGCCATTTTGTAGTGTAATATAATTTATAATTATATTATACGTGCGAGCTACGAGGTCATTTTTACAAACGATATATGTACAGCGAATAAAATATAAAGCGAAACTGCGGACAGTTATAGAGAAACTGCGTATTTACTGTCTATATATTGTAGATGGGTCATGACCTAAGACCCATTCAAAGGTATATACCGGCATAGTGTATCAGAAATAATGTTAGTGTAGGTTCAACTGTGACAGATAATTTAAATAAACATGACGTACTTATCAACAAGCTCTAGTATTTCAGTATTATTCGAAAATAATGTTTGCTTCTAATACTGTGACTGTGTGTTATCAAATCGGGAATAGAAATATTTGTCTATGTGTATGTCAATTAACCAACTTTATGATTAAATAAAATGTACAACGATTTACTTGTTAATCGATTAAAATGGTATCATCTCTCTATTTCTTTAATTAGGTTAGGTTATGGTGGCTGTCCTAAAGGACTGAAAGTTACATCTAATAGCACCTACAACCATGTTGAGGTCGTAGCAGCTCTAGTCTTGGCCAGATCTGTTCAGCTATTATACAAGAGGTGCTGTTAACATTTATATCAGTCGTTAGTCTCACAGCCTCCTTCTGAAGCATTAGCTTAGTGAGCGGACAAGGACGTTATGACCATAAGCCGCCCTATGAGGGGCAATTATATAAGTTGGTACCGTTCTAAATGCACGAGAATTTACATTAAGAGTTATCTTTTTGAGTAGAACTGAAGAATTTCCTCCACCAGATAAAAGTTGACGTATGAAAACGATATCTGCAACAGATCGTCGCTTACTGTAATGTAATGTATTTATTTTATTATTATATGCATTTACATTTATTAATTAAATTATTATTTATTTAATTAATTCAAAAGATGATTAGATAGGTGTCGTTAGTAGCACTGCTTGCATACTATTCAATCGGTCAATACATGTTTTTTGGAGGTTAGATCTCAAGCTTGAATAATTACTAGTGACATTTGTTCAAAGCGCAAACAACAATTATTTTCATGTAATTGAAAATGTCGAATTTTGTGCCAAAAAACAACATTTGCGGGAGGTTTTACTTCATTATTTTTTGTTGAAGAAAAGCTTAGTGGAAACAAATCGTTTGCTTGTGGAAGTTTACGGCGAACATGCGCCATCGAAAACAACATGCAAAGAGTGGTTTCAACGATTCAAATTTGGTGATTTTGACGTAAGAGACAAAGAACGTGAAGGCAGACCAATAAAATTTGAAGATACAGAATTGCTTGATGTGGACCCTTGTCAGAATGAAAAACAATTGGCAGAAGAGTTGAATATTACCCAACAATGTGTTTCCTAACGTATATATGCATTGGGATTGGCTCAGAAGCTGGGAAATTGGGTGCCACACAAATTGAAAGAAAGGGACATGGAACGTCGGAAAACCATGTGCGAATTGTTGCTAAAACAAAGGAAGGGGTTTTTGCATCGGATCATCACTGAGGATGAAAAATGGATCCATTATGACGATCCAAAGCGCAAACCAGCGTGGGTCAAGCCAGGTGAACCAGGCCCGTCGAGCTTAATTAAATTGTGTTTTTTTAAGATAAAAGGAATTTCTCTCTCTCTCTCTCTCTGGCACTATAAGAACATAAATATGTTTATGCGTATCATAAATTGAAACATATTTGTGGAAAATATTATAATCTGACGTAAAATATTCATTACTATTAAAGTTGTTAGTTAAATTTGTATCGGTGTGTGCAAAAATATCATAAAAATGAACTTGAATTTGCAAAAATACTTCACGTAATTCTCTTCATAGTCCCCTTAAATTCTGGTAATGAGGGATCAACAATTCAGTTTTTTTTTGTTTCATTGGTTTGAGTATGATTATTCCTAGGACGGAAATCAACAAATTCTTGCAGATACGTTGACTCAGGCCATGATACTGGAGACATTTGTAAGTCAAACATAGTTTCCGGGACCGTCACTTAAAAGGAGCAAACACAACCATTATAGCGAGATATATTTCTACCTTGAACTAGGGTCGAGTCAATTTTAATATCAGGGAGATTCAAAATGGAATTAACGTGTGCAAGAATATTTGCGTTTCTCGTCGAGATATTGAGCGTGGAAAAGAATGTGTTCTTATGTTTAGGAACCACTCTGAGCCGGCAGGAAGGTCTAATGTTACTGATATTTTCAGGGTTAATGGCATTATTATCGGATACAGGAATCACTGGTGTTGTATAAAATTGCTATTGATTGATTGAATAAGAGAAACAGGAACTACAGTTGTTGAAGGTGTAAGATTGATGTTGATTAACTGAATATCCCTTAATAAAAGTCCGTGCTGGAGGAAGATGGCATTTAGAAGAGCTTCTGCTGCTGTAGGTTGGTTATTTAACACGTAATTCTGTTTAAAACAGCCTCACACATGCTTTAGGTTCTCCATAACATTTAGAGCCGGATACCAGATAGTAATACCATATTTACTATCATGAGCCTAATGGTTTAAGTGTAGAGCTAATCTATGATCTGGACCTCCAAACGTTATATTTTCCCAATGGCCTTTTTTGCAAGAGTAAGACACTATAGTGGCTTTCCATACCCTTTCTAATATATTTGGTTTCCAGCCTAGATACCTATTTAAAATAAGACCCCAGTTTCTTTGCTTTGTTGGCGAAGGTCAAGCTGATACTATTTAGAGTGGGGAATCTACCTTGGAAAGTTTGTACTTTCTAGACAAAAGGTCTCAGTATTGTGTGGATTGACCCTCTTAAACTCAATTAATTTCTAAAGAAATGTGGATAACAACCACCTCGCGTTCCTCTACTCACAAATTTATTAATGCAGTGCCTTTCACTACTAGAAATACGCTGTGACATCCGAGTGCCCGAGTCACCCATGGTTTAACGTTGTTAAAGGCCCTCTCTATAACCCGAAAGGTTTTCGTGAAGAATTCTTTATACTCAAAAGATTTCTCAATAGGGCACTATTAGAAGGTGCTATTAGATGACACTGCCTCATATAGATAAACACGCAAAAGGACTTGGTCACGTGGTTATTGTCGTAACTACGAAGATGAATGGACGTTTTTGGATTGGAGGTCAAGTCAATTTCGTTCGCTTCGTTCAAATCTCTGAACTGGGCCTATATCTAACCTAATTAAAGAAACAAACGATACCATTTTAATCCATTAACAAATAACTTGTTGTATACTTCATTTAATCACAAAGTTGGTTGATTGACGTAAAGTGTTTCTATTTGTAAAGGATTTTTCAATAAGAACATAACAATTTTGTAATTAAATGAAAAACAGAATAATTGAGATATTACCGCTCTTTCAATATCGGCCGGAACGTTAGCAATTTCACGTTCGATATCCTTTCCTAAGCTCCTTTTACGTTGCTGGCTTGTTGGAATAAACAAATGACTTAACGAAGCCCCATACAACGAAACCCAATGACCGGACTATTGTTTGACCAACTGTGACTCATGTGGCACCATATTGTTGGAATCATATATCACTGATGTCAAGTCCACACCTTTTGTGGTTGTAATGGAGTCTCTTGATACACATGTGGGTTTGTTGCTGTCCAATGCAATAACGCATATTTTGAGCCAAAAATATACGCTTCATCACTGAAGATGTTTTTTCGATGAAATTCTGGATTTTCTTCTGTAGGAATATATTTATTTAACGGATTGTTATTAAAACAATTATAAAACAAATAAAACTCTTTACTAACAACTTTATTTTTATCAAAATATATAATAAAATGTACTCCACCATTTTACACACCTCTGCTTTTATCTATCTCTGAATCCCTCTCAGGACAAATAATAATAATATTACAATAACAAATACAACTCAAATTATCACCAATAGATGGCATTACAAATCAAATAATCAAATTTCAAATTCAAGTATAAATCGTTTTTTTTTCTTTTTTCTCTTTACTTTACTACATTCGGCCATTCCTGACTGGACAATCGACCCGATCGATCCTGGTGGAACCAACTTCATGTTACCCGCCGAACAAACACTATGATACGGAACACGCCGACATCTTCTGTCCCGGAATATCCTCCACAACATAGCGCAACACCTTTGCGACTATATAAGGACCTTTATACCGCGCTATTATTTTCTGATTAACGCCCGGTTCGGTTACCGTATTCTTGACAAAAACAAGATCTCCCACACTATACACATATGCTTCCAACTGTTTGATAACATTTGGCCTCGGAATGACCAACTTTCCCACATTTTTGGCGTTTAGACGGCTCTGGGCAATTTGACGAAATATGACCATTATTGTTACAATTATAACAACGTATCGACCGATTATGTTGTTGACGCTGTTGACTCTGCTGAGGATCTATTGACAGTTCAGTTTGTTTCTGATTATCTGGCTTCAATGGCCGTACATGTGGCTCTACATATTCATATTTTCGGTTCTTTTCAATATAATTTATTATACCTATCCATTCTTGAACATTCACTGAATCACTGAATGGCTGAATCTGACATTCCTGCTTTACGACCAATATGCACCATCTCGTAATAATACGCTGTAATCGTTTGGTTCGGCAAACGTTTTTTTTTCGAGTCATTCTCATTGAAAGATCGAATTCGTCGTTTTGATAAGAGAATGCTTTTCGTAGCGCATTCTTCATATCAGTCCATGATTGTATATTTGGATTTATCATAACCAAATTTCGCGCTGAACCTGTCATTTTAACTTTTGCCATAAAATACGAGGGTATATCAAAAAGTCTTGCAATATCATATGAAAAAAACGAGTGAGTGAGACAACAATATATTTTTCAAAACCATTTTTTGTCACGATGAAACTTCTAGAAGAACATTTCGATGTAAATTTTACGGTTCGTTTGTTTTTGTCAATTTAGTAACATGTGTTTTGAATTTTTCTTAAAATGAATGAAATTGAATATCGCGCCGTTACTAAATTTTTCTATAAAGATGGACGAAATGCAATTTATATATTCAACTATATATCAAAAGTTTACGGCGAATCTGCACCATCATATGCCACAGTAACAAAGTGGGTAAAATTATTCAAAAGTGGTTGGGAGTCATTATAAGACGATAACCGCTCGGGTCGGCCAGCAGATGCTATTAGCCATGAAAACGTAATTTTGGCTGATTCTATTGTATTGGAGGACCGGCGTATTTCTGTTCCGCGGTTAGCGTGGAGACTTTCTCTTTCATACGGTACCACATATACTATATTACATGACCACCTTCACATGTCGAAAGTAAGTGCGCGATGGGTTCCCCGTTTGTTGAATGCTGAACAAAAAAAAATGCGTGTTTAAACTTCAAAGGCGATTTTAGATATGTACAAAGCAGATCCAGAAAATTTCTTGGGTAACATAATAACAGGCGATGAAACATGGCTTCATCACTGGGATCTGGAATCCAAACAAGAATCGATGCAATGGATTAAACGTAGTGAACCACCACCAAAGAAATTCAAAACTCAACCGTCTGCTGGTAAGGTTTTAGCAACAATTTTTTGGGATGCTGAAGGAATTTTGATAATCGATTATATGCCACCGAAAACCACAATCACAGGCATATATTACGCAGAGGTTTTGCGAAAATTGAAAAAAGCGATCCGGGAAAAACGGCCAAGGAAAGTTAGGAAAAAAATCTTGCTTCTTCACGACAATACACCAGTGCGCAAGGCTAATATTGCTCAAGCTGCATTAAAGGACTGCGGCTTCGTGGAAATTCCGCATCCACCGTACAGTCTAGACTTGGCACCCAGTGACTACTTCTCTTTCCCAATTTGAAAAAAACACTAAGGGGCCGGAAATTTTCCAGTGACTATGAAGTACAGTCTGTTGTAAATGAATATTTTATGGAGCAAAAGAAATCTTTTTTTTTAGAGGGTTTAGGTAAGTTAATTGATCGATGTGACAAATGTATAAACCTTAAAGGAGATTATGTCGAAAAATAAAAATATTGCTGTCTCTCTCACTCTTTTTTTTCATATGATATTGCAAGACTTTTTGATTTGCCCTCGTACATATCAGCTTCACTCCAATTGTACATTCTTGCAGATGTTTCTATTTTGTTTATCCACGCATCGACAGTGTAACTTGAACCCTCAGGGTTATACTCGTGAATCAGGGTAGCAAACTCGGAAGGATGAATCCTTGTATTAAACTGACTGATGTGCTTCGACTGAGCCGGTGGAAAGTATGATGCTGCTACTTTTGGCTGGTTTCGTTGAATACTCGAATCAATTTTTTTTTTTTTTGTAACTATTGCCAAAGGCTTTATTCTTGAATCTTTCTTTATACGAAACTAACAAGAAGTGTGAAATTCTTAAAAACTATATTTTATTTTAAATTAAGCCTTAACCTATGGTAATGCTTAATATCATTATGCATTATTATTATTAAATTATTATTATTTACTTAATTTTAGTGTGTTAGCACATCATGCACGTAATTATTGGATTATATTTCTCAGTTAATTAAATCTAGAGGATCTGCCCTGCGCAGCCGTCTGTATTTCGGTTGCCTTAGTAGTAATTCATTAGGGTGTGATTCCAGTTTCAGTTGGTACTTTAGACTGCATGATTTAATTGTCTCTTTAACAGTTTTGATTCCTAAATCTCTATGGATGTTGCTGTTTCGAATATACCAAGGGGCATTTGTAATGCTACGAAGTATCTTTGCTTGCGTTCTTTGTACAATATCTATATTTGATGCACTAGTTGAGCCCCACAGTTGGATACCATATGTTCATATGGGGATTAGGATCGCTTTGTATAGTAGAACCTTGCAGTCTAGAGAGAGTTCCGATTTTCTATCGATTATCCAGTACATTTTAGAAAATTTTATTTTTAATTGATTGCGTTTTGTTTCAATGTGCTTTTTCCATGTCAATCTTCTATCGAGATGAAGACCGAGATATTTGACGTTTGTTTGTTGAGGAATTGTGATACTGTTTAATTTTACTCCTGGGCATGTACGTTTATTCAATGTGAATGTTACATGTGTTGATTTACATTCATTCCTCCTTATCCGCCAAGTTTTTAACCAATCTTCTATTTTGTGTAGATGTTCTTGTAATTCTCTCGATGCTGTTTGAGGATTTTTGTGCGAAAATAATATAGCTGTGTCATCAGCAAAAGTTGAAGTGACAATTTTTTCAGTTATTGGTAAGTCAGCTGTGAATAGCAAGTATAGCACAGGTCCCAATACACTACCTTGCGGTACTCCTGCCTTTATCTCGGCTAGATCAGTAGTGGCCGTATTTTGTTTCACCTGAAACATCCTTTGGGCTAAGTAGTTTTCAAGAATTAAATGAAATTGTCTAGGAAGAAGAGTTTTAATTTTGTAATTTAATCCTGCATGCCATACTTTGTCGAAAGCTTGCGCAATATCCAAGAAAACTGCCGAGCAATTCTTCTAAGGAAAATTTAATTGTATTTACAATTCTGTGCACCTGTTCTATTGTGCCGTGTTGCTCTCTAAATCCAAATTGGTGAAAACTGGTATAATGCGACCTTCAGATAGTATAGGTATTAGTTGTTGTAGTAGCATCTTTTCAAAAACCTTTGAAATTATCGGAAGTAGACTTATTGGCCTGTACGACGAGACTTGGGTTTCGTCTTTACCTTATATTTTCCTTTTTTGGGGAAAGTATCCACATCTCATAATCGCGTTAAAAATATATGCTATATATTTTATGCATCTATCTGGTAATTCTTTGATCATTTTTCCAGTTATTAGATCATGACTTGGCGCTCTCTTAGGATTTATACTGTTTTTGATAACCGTTTTGACGCATTTCCATTTACATTTTACTGGGTTTGGGTTCGACTTGTCCCTTGTAAACTGTGACAGTACGCAATCGTTATTTTGTTCGTTTGGGGTGAACACTTTTTGTAGATGGTTAGAGAAAGCGATGGCCTTTTCTAAGTCACTTCTGGCCCAGTAACCATCTGGTTTCCTTATCGGTGGGTTCGACATCTCTGGCATTTTTAAATTTCTTGCTGCCTTCCACGGTGAGTAATCGGTTTTTTCTGTTGCTGTGAGCTCACTTAGGTAATTCTGTGTTCCTAAATTTTGTTCTTCCCGAACTGCTTCTCTCAGAGCTTTAATAGCTCTCTTTAATTTCCATTTATGCAAAGGAGATCGGTGAAGCTGCCACAGCCGCCGAATTGCCCGCTTCTCTGCCAATAACTTTTGAATGTTACTTGAAAGCCTTGTATTATTTCCGGAATTTTTGTTCACCGGAGTAGCTTTTTTTGCAGCCATTTCCATTATTTGACTTAAGTTTTCTATCGCGGCATCAATGTCTTCTGGTGTGCGAAGTGGAACATTGAGATGACAACTCACATTTACTATGTTTCTATAGAGAACCCATTTCGTTTGTTTGTTTGTTAAACGTTGGGGTGGTTCAGTTTTTAATGCTTGGGTACTTAGTGTTACTATTATTGGTGAGTGATCTGATAATAAATCATAACAGTCAACGACTTGAGCATTGTTGTGTGCTATTCCTCGTATTACACAGAAATATATTAAATCAGGAATTTTCTTTCTATCTGTAGGAAAATATGTGGGGTGTCCAGATGATAAATAATCTAGGTTTTTCTCGTTTATTGCTTCGTAAAGTTGCTTGCCCTTGGGTGACGTCAACCTCGAACCCCATTGCACATGTTTAGCGTTGTAATCACCCCCTGCTAGAAATTTGATTCCCAACTGATTGAAGTAATCGATAAATTGTTGTTTTTTAATTGCGTGTTTCGGTGGGCAGTAGACAGCCGATATTAAAAATTTCCCAGATCATTCTTCCAAACTGATAGTTGTAGCTTGAATGTGATCTTTAGCATATTTCTGGAGCTCGTAGTGCTTTAATCCTCTTTTTATTAGGACTGCAGTGCCACCGTGTGCTTTTCCATCCGGATGTTTGGTGTCATAAACGGAATAGCCGGCAATATTAAAAAAATTTTGTTTTGTGAAGTGTGTTTCAGATATTAACATGATGTCTATATTTTGTTCGATAAGAAAGGTTTGTACCTCAGCTTTATGTTGCGAGAGCCCGTTGGCATTCCAAATAACTATTTTTAGAACTGTCATTTTTGATTTTTGACTATAATTTGCATAAGCGTATTCATATTTTGCATCATCATCATGAAACTTTGAATGGTCTCGGTTAATTTATTTACCATGGTATGAATGTTTAGTTTAGAATGTGTTTGTATTCGTTGGTTTGGTGACTATTGTATTTTTTGTAAACACGGCCCTCTGATTAAATTGCATGTTGAGCATTCGTTGCTCAGATCTCATTTTAGGGTTTATTTTTCGTTTTAAGTCCAGATACACTGCGCAACCCCTATAGTTTGCAGTATGATTTTCACCGCAGTTATTACAACGTAACACAGATGGGTCATTGCGAGACTTGTCACACTGTTTGCAGTCGTGGAGTTCACCGCAAATAACACAAACTTCATTTAAGGTGCAGTATGCTTTCGTGTGTCCATATTCTTGGCACTTTATGCATTGGACTGGTCCAGACCTCTTCTTAGGTTCTTCAATTACTATTTTACGATGTAACAAATATTTTAATTTGTAAATCTTGTGAACTCCTTTTGACTTTTCTTCCTCTGGCTGTAGTTCCAAACGGAACATTGGTTGGGGTACCTTCTCACGGTTTACTATATTACCAATAGATTTGACATGGAAACCTTCCGCAGCAAGCGCAGCTTGTATGTCGCTAACATCTACGTAGCTTTCAATACCTCTTAGCACAACAGTCAGCCCTTTTTGACTTTTTAGCTGGTATGTGTAATATTTTTTACCAACTAAATCAAAATGATTAACTAGGGCTCTGAAGCCTGCGATTTCGAATGTTTGAATCTTTGTTTCATTTATGCTACCTCTTTTGAGCGGGGCAATATAAAATTTTGAATCTGTTAATGTTGCGATGTTATTAACCAGATCATTGTTAGATGCTTCCCTTAAATAAATCGGAGGCGGTTTTTCATTTTTCAAAGTCGGCGCTGCGTTGGGGTCAACGACCTCTAAACTAGAGAATCGGTTGTTAAGAGGTATTTGATTAACACCTTGTTCAGACTGTGACACTTTGTTCCTGCCAGCAAACTGGGCAGATCTCGGGCTACGTTTTCTTTTAGATTGAACAGTGATATATCTATCCAATCCCGTTTGCACTAGATTATTTTTACACTGACCACGGTCACTAGAGTTCGTCGCACTGAGTTCATTGCTATTGTTTTCATTTAGCATTGTTAAATTCGCTGATACATTAATTTCTTCGCGGTTTTGATTTTTATTTTTAAACTGCGGTATAATTAATTCTGTTGAAGAAGCACTTTTAATCATAGGCATAGGTGATTTCTTTGGGCTGTGTTGAACTTTGCCCACTTGATATGCACTTGCACTTGCAATATTTTCTACATGAGACTGGTTCAAGTTTGTTGTAGATTGTGTTCGGCGTCCGATGTTCGAAGAAGTCTGTTTTGGGGAAATTAGCCCCTTCATGTTTACATCATCACTTAATCACTTATCAAGTTACACTTTTATATTAGTTTTTTTTGCACCGTGTGTATTTAATATTAAAACCATTCACATGATTGAAAAAATCGATATAACAAAATAAAAAGCACTAACACTGCTTTTTTCGCTTGTTTTATTTTACGTCCGAACCTCACGACAGTAAAATAGAAACTATGACTCAATATGAATCAATAAAGTCATTTGTGGATGTATGGCTGAATATTTTGACTCAGATTTATCCACTACATCACGCACCAGCCTCGCTCTTAAAGTTGCGACCACCGACTCAGAATTGCAGTAGCAATTTTTAATAATTGTCAAACGTTGCTCGTTCGTGAACTTCATGATAAAAATGTTAACCTTGACTGACGTTTTCACGTTGGCAGATCATAAAAAAACTTCAAGGATGCGTTCATATTAAAATACAAAATTGTTATGTCCCTATTGGAAAACCCGATATATCCCAAAATTTTAGTAGATAAGATGATACGCAGATAGATAAATATGAATATAACTTTTACTTGCAGTGTACTTTGAATAAACTTCTAACTGTGATAACGGCAAGTCAGTGGTCAGTCATGTCCCACCGACTTAACTGGTTTAAAGCTATTTCTTGATCACGAGATTTTCCTCTCGTTTATTTGAATTGTCAGGTCTAGGAGCCAGTAACCATTTGCCTTATATGATCATATGCAAATCGCTATCGACGTGGTGATAAGCCGAGGTCGTAAAAATGAGTTATCGTGAGGATTTAAGGAAATTTCAGTTTTCCAAAAATATGGCATCATTATCATATGCGAATTTAAAGTACGTTCCTATCTTTCAGACAGAAACTGTTGCAATCTTTAATCCAGCTGATTTAGGGGGTTATCCGACTAGGGGATCGCTTAATAAGCAGTGCATCAAACAACTACGCCTAGGCTTTTTAAATGAAGTTCTACTTCTTCGGAATATATATAGGTCATAGACGAATCTATGGAAATGAGGAATATCGGCCATTTTTGATGTGCCTGAAACAGCTCTCGATCAGCCGCGAGAAGCGTGTTTATAAAACGCTCGTCTAAACAGGTCCATCATGTTATGATTGGCGTTATAGGCTACTAATTTAAAATGTAATTAGCAAATTGGTACGTAGTAGTAGTCATGCATTTGTTAGCTTCCATCCGCTCTTAAAATATTTAAGAACTTCACCAAGCTGATGTTATTCTGAAGACTATAAGAATTTGTAAACAAACAACACCGCTTCACGTATTCAACGGCTCCCATACACGACTGTTTTTAAATTCATAGAATTTATCTTGATGAGATTTGATCATCACCAAATGCGATTCATAAAACCAGTAATTTGTTTTACGTCGAGTAATCGCATCGCAATGAACAATTTAGCTTCCACTTCACCTTATCAATTGTATTTATCATCGAACGCTTTTCATAATTATGAGACCTTGTACTGTTATATATGCACACATAGACATACAATACAAACGAACGACATTTATTTGGATATGCCGAAATGAAAAGTGTCTATTATAAGGTTTTATTCGTGTTGTATTCTCTCCAGAAAATTCAGAATGCAATTATAATGTTTTCAGTGTATAACAACACAGTTGTTGCAAAAAATATTGTTATGTGGCAGTAGAGCAAAATGTAATCAAACAATTGGTTACCGTGCAATTAATTAATTATTATTGTGTAAACAATTAATAAATACGCATTTTTTTATATGGGTATAATAATATTGCTTATGTACATACATTATTCCGTAATAAATAAATAAAATTTATATTTAATTAATAAAACCTTGAAGTCATAAATTTGTTACTAGCGTTCTACTGTACTAAACCAAAAATTACACAAGTCATTTCTCTCTATTATAGTGACATCTATTACATTAAAATGAACAACTACCTACATAACAGTGTACACAAATCGAGAATCGACCTGTCAAAAAATGCATTCGTATTTGTTTTGAGAACGCCGATTTACGTGCAACTTTTAATTTAATTTTTAACTAATAAATAATAGAATTAATCATACATATAATTATGTTTTAGTGAATAAAGACTAATTTAACATAATATAAACATAATAAGTTATACTTGAGTAACGTATAAATGTAAAATTTTATAAAAAATATTAAACCAAAGTGACATAACCTCAAACTTAAGATCAATATTTTTAACTTTGAGTTCTGAATTTAATAAAAAATGTTCTCAATTTGTAAACAAACTCATCAAGCAACGGGTGTGGAGCATGCTATATCATGCAACTTTTTTAATACGGCAGAAAAAAATTTGGTCACAGCCGGGGCCAATATCCTAAAGGTGTACCGCATTATACCCGATGTTGACCCCAATTCAAAAGAGAAGTATTCTGATTTGAGACCACCCAAAATGAAATTAGAATGCATGACGTCTTATCAATTTTTTGGCAATGTTATGTCATTGCAATCGGTTGCCCTGGCTGGATCGCAACGGGATGCATTGCTCATTAGTTTTAAGGATGCTAAACTGTCGGTGGTACAACATGATCCGGATACTTTTGATTTGAAAACGTTGTCGCTGCACTATTTTGAAGAGGATGACATTAAAGGTGGTTGGGCGGGGAATTATCATGTACCCATTGTACGGGTGGACACGGATAATCGATGTGCCGTCATGTTGATATATGGTCGAAAATTAGTTGTTTTACCGTTCCGCAAGGATAGCACACTCGATGAAATCGAAGTTCAAGATGTTAAGCCGATTAAAAAAACACCGGTCCAGTTGATAGCGAAAACGCCAATTCTTGCATCTTACATCATAACGCTTAAGGATTTGGATGAGAAAATCGATAATGTGATCGATATACAGTTCTTGCACGGGTACTATGAACCAACACTTTTAATTCTTTACGAACCAGTGCGCACATTTCCTGGGCGTATTGCAGTTCGATCTGATACATGTACAATGGTCGCGATATCGTTAAATATACAGCAGCGAGTGCATCCAGTAATTTGGACTGTGACCAGCCTACCGTTCGATTGTACACAAGTGATTCCAATCAGCAAACCTATTGGCGGGTGTATTGTGATGTCAATAAATGCTTTAATTTATTTGAATCAAAGTGTTCCACCATATGGAGTTAGTTTAAATAGCACTGCTGACCATAGCACGGCATTCCCATTGAGTAATCTAATTTACTAACCCATATAAGAATCCCAGCTAATTAATTTTTTTTTGTTTTTTGTTTTCAGAACCTCAGGATGGTGTTAAAATTAGTCTCGATGGAGCCCAAGTTACTTTCATTGCGAGTGATAAAATAGTGATGTCATTACGCGGCGGAGAGCTTTACGTACTTACGCTATGTGCGGATTCCATGCGAAGTGTTAGAAATTTTCATTTTAGTAAAGCGGCTGCAAGTGTGCTTACTTCATGCGTAAGTATTTCATGTCGTACCGTCGTATTACTAACAGTATTTAACAGTCACGTTTATATTTCAGATTTGTGTGGTAGAAGAGGATTATCTATTTTTGGGATCGAGGCTTGGTAATTCCCTTCTTCTAAGATTCACAGAGAAAGATCAGAACACTGTAATAACCATTGAGGATTTAGAAACTATCGAAGCGAATTTAACTGCCAAAAGGCAGCAGCAGCTGGAGCAGCAAAAACTCGAAGGAGAAGAACTTGAAGTATACGGAAGTGGACACAAAACATCGGTACAATTAACTAGTTTTACGTTCGAAGTATGTGATAGTATATTGAATATTGGTCCGATTGGACACATGACGGTCGGCGAACGTATTCAAGAAGAGGAGGCCGAAAAGAAGGTTGAGGAAAATGAACGAAAAGAGAGTATAGATTTAGAAATACTCACATCAAGTGGACATGGTAAAAACGGAGCTCTTTGTGTACTACAGAATAGTATTAAGCCGCAAATCATCACAAGTTTTGGCCTAAATGGGTGTAATGACGTTTGGACCGTTATTGGTGAGAACAAAACAAATAAAGGCCCCAATGAAGATATTACACACTCGTACATGGTGTTGACCCAAGAAGGTAGCACAATGGTGCTTCAAACAGGACAAGAAATTAACGAAATTGAAAATACAGGATTTTGTAATAATCTTCCAACAATTTTTGTTGGAAACATCGGGAACAATCGATATATCGTTCAAGTCACGATTAGCAGTATTCGTTTACTTCAGGGAACTCGGCCTATTCAAAATATTCCGATTGATTTGGGTTGCGAATTGGCGCACGTTTCAATTGCAGACCCGTATGTTTGTGTCCGCGCTGAAAATGGACAAGTTATTACGCTAGCTTTGCGCGAGGCTAAAGGATCACCAAGATTAGCGGTCAATAAAAACACAATATCAAATTTCCCACCCGTAATCGGAATGAGCGCTTACCGCGATGTGAGCGGTATATTTACGACTAAAATTGAAGATGCTTACGACAAAACGGGACAGACAATTGCCTCGCTTTATTCAAGCGGATTTGGTGCAATGAAGCAGGAACCAAATTTAAAAATTGAAGACGAAGAAGATTTATTGTACGGCGAGAGCTCGTTTAAAATGACGAGTATGGTTTCTATGGCGTTGCCGAGTCGTAATCAAAATACCGAGTGGTGGAAACGGCTCTTACAGCCCATCAAACCGACGTATTGGCTACTCGTGACCCGTGAAAATTCAAATCTCGAAATTTATTCAATGCCCGATTTAAAGCTTGTCTATTTAGTGTCGAACGTAGGAAATGGGAACAAAGTACTTTCGGATGCCATGGAATTCGTGCCAATGTCAGATCAAACGGCAGGCCAAGATGGAGATACCGATATAAATAGTAGTTTTGGCCAAATACCGTCATCTGCAAATAATATGATTAAACCGCGAGAAATTTTAATGACTGCCCTTGGAAATCATGGTTCAAGGCCACTTCTTTTAATCAGAACTGGGTGCGAACTTCTTATATATCGAGCTTTCAAATACTCTAAAGGACATTTAAAATTGCGTTTCCGTAAAATTACCCACGATATGCTGAACGTACTGAACATAAATCTGAACCCCAACGATCATGATCAGAATAATGGTCACTTTGATGATTTTAACATGGACGCGGACGGTAATCAGCTCAATTTTAAGGAGAATGCCTGTCAACTTCGATATTTTGGTAACATTGCTGGGCATAATGGAGTAGCAATTTGTGGCAAAAAGTCATATTTCCTATTTTTAACATCCCGGGGAGAACCTCGCATTCATCGTTTCTACAGTAATACATCAATGCGTAGTTTTGCAGCATTCAACAATGTAAACTGTCCAAATGGGTTCCTCTACTTCGACAATTCATACGAACTTAAAATTGCGATTTGTCCAACATATTTGACCTACGATGCAGTTTGGCCGGTACGAAAGATTCCATTACGTTGTACCGCCGCCCATGTGGCCTACCACAAAGAGAGACAAGTCTATTGTCTCGTTACGGATACAGAAGAAATAACCACACATTATTTTCGATTTAATGGCGAGGACAAAGAACTGACTGAGGAAAATAAAGGGGAACGGTTCTTGTATCCAACGATCAGTAAATTTTCCGTAGTACTGGTTTCACCATCGGCATGGGAAATTATTCCCGAAACTAATATCGATTTTGAACCGTGGGAATGTGTAACCGCATTCAAAAATGTTTCGCTTGCTTATGAAGGTACCCGATCAGGATATAAAGAATACATTTGCATCGGTACAAATTATAACTACAGCGAAGATATTACGTCTCGTGGTCGGATTTTAATATACGATATTATTGAGGTCGTTCCAGAACCGGGGAAACCATTAACGAAATTTAAATTCAAAGAGGTTTATATAAAGGAACAAAAAGGACCAGTTTCAGCGATTACCCACGTGCTAGGGTTTTTGGTAACATCGGTTGGGCAAAAAATATACTTGTGGCAGTTAAATAATGATGATCTAATCGGAGTAGCGTTTATCGATACCCATATCTACGTCCATGAGATGGTTTCAATAAAGTCATTGATTTTGGTGGCCGATGTATACAAATCAGTCAGTTTACTTCGGTTCCAGGAGGAGTATCGCACTGTGTCTCTTGTGTCCCGGGATTATCACCCGTTGAGCGTTTATAGTATAGAATATTTGGTAGACACACCAAATTTGGGATTTCTCGTGTCGGACAGTGAAGAAAATCTAATCAATTTTATGTATCAACCAGAATCTCGGGAAAGCTATGGCGGCCAACGATTGATACGAAAAGCTGATTATCATATTGGTCAGCGGATTAATACGATGTTCCGCGTACAATGTTGTCTTACCGATTATTTATACCAATCATTGCAACGAAATCGTCACACATACAGTGGATACGAGAACAAACATATTACCTATTATGCTACACTTGACGGTGGTTTAGGCTACGTACTTCCATTGCCGGAGAAAACGTATCGTCGTCTATTCATGTTGCAAAACGTATTGTTAACGCACACATCACATTTGTGTGGGCTAAATCCGAAAGCATTTCGAACTGTTAAGTCAGCACGTAAAACACCGTGCAATCCAGCTCGGTGTATTATTGATGGGGATTTACTATGGTCATATTTGGACTTGCCTAATTTGGAGAAACAGGAAGTGGCGAAAAAAATTGGTACAAAAATTGAAGAGATCTTCTCAGACTTGTTAGAGATCGATGTTATTACGTCGATATTTTAAAATTTAAGAATTGAATTAACAATAAAAATTGTATTATAAGTGTTGTTATTGTCTTTACTGTGCCATCTATGGAAAATAGTTCTATGGAAAATAGTAAGTTTTAGTAGCACTTGTAAAGGTTTGAGTATGAGCTAATCGATCTGACATCTATAGGAAATAATAAAAAATAATTTTTGGTAGAATCATAAATAAATTAAACAAGATTTTCCAACAAGAATTATTTATTTAATCCAAAGCGAGGCTAGCGACGCATCCAGTAGATTACTTTTTGGAACTAACATTAAGATCGTCAAATACATCAACTGCAAAATAACATAAAGTAAACAAACTCCCTTTCTCTCATTCTCTTTAATTTATATATATATATGTGTATAACTATAATAATATTGTGACATGGCAATAATACCGTGTTGTTTAATTTTACTCATGAAGTTTTTGAACGGATAAAATTCATAGTCACGGATTCCGATTGTTTCACTTAGTTTTGATTATCAATGTAATTATGAGTAGTTCCACATTTAGTTTGCTTCAATATGTTGCCACGTTCGCCTGCAATCCAGGTTCGAAGCACAATGTGGCCGAATTTCAAAATACGAAACTTCCAACAACCACTGCTTTCCATATGCATCCTACCGGAAATTTCGTACTCAACGTGTTGTATACTGTACCTATAATCATTTTGAACCGGAATTTCAACAAAAAAAACTTTTCAATTTTTCGCGAAAAAACGTGATGGTTAGCCTTACTTTTTTTGAACGGATAAAATTCATAGTCACGGATTCCGATTGTTTCACTTAGTTTTGATTATCAATGTAATTATGAGTAGTTCCACGTTTAGTTTGCTTCAATATGTTGCCCCGTTCGCCTGCAATCCAGGTTCGAAGCACAATGTGGCCGAATTTCAAAATACGAAACTTCCAACAACCACTGCTTTCCATATGCATCCTACCGGTAGTTTCGTGCTCAACGTGTTGTATACTGTACCTATAATCATTTTGAACCGGAATTTAAACAAAAAAAACTTTTCAATTTTTCGCGAAAAAACGTGATGGTTAGCCTTACTTTTTTTGAACGGATAAAATTCATAGTCACGGATTCCGATTGTTTCACTTAGTTTTGATTATCAATGTAATTATGAGTAGTTCCACGTTTAGTTTGCTTCAATATGTTGCCCCGTTCGCCTGCAATCCAGGTTCGAAGCACAATGTGGCCGAATTTCAAAATACGAAACTTCCAACAACCACTGCTTTCCATATGCATCCTACCGGTAGTTTCGTGCTCAACGTGTTGTATACTGTACCTATAATCATTTTGAACCGGAATTTCAACAAAAAAAACTTTTCAATTTTTCGCGAAAAAACGTGATGGTTAGCCTTACTTTTTTTGAACGGATAAAATTCATAGTCACGGATTCCGATTGTTTCACTTAGTTTTGATTATCAATGTAATTATGAGTAGTTCCACGTTTAGTTTGCTTCAATATGTTGCCCCGTTCGCCTGCAATCCAGGTTCGAAGCACAATGTGGCCGAATTTCAAAATACGAAACTTCCAACAACCACTGCTTTCCATATGCATCCTACCGGTAGTTTCGTGCTCAACGTGTTGTATACTGTACCTATAATCATTTTGAACCGGAATTTCAACAAAAAAAACTTTTCAATTTTTCGCGAAAAAACGTGATGGTTAGCCTTACTTTTTTTGAACGGATAAAATTCATAGTCACGGATTCCGATTGTTTCACTTAGTTTTGATTATCAATGTAATTATGAGTAGTTCCACGTTTAGTTTGCTTCAATATGTTGCCCCGTTCGCCTGCAATCCAGGTTCGAAGCACAATGTGGCCGAATTTCAAAATACGAAACTTCCAACAACCACTGCTTTCCATATGCATCCTACCGGTAGTTTCGTGCTCAACGTGTTGTATACTGTACCTATAATCATTTTGAACCGGAATTTCAACAAAAAAAACTTTTCAATTTTTCGCGAAAAAACGTGATGGAACGCCTTACTTTTTTTGAACGGATAAAATTCATAGTCACGGATTCCGATTGTTTCACTTAGTTTTGATTATCAATGTAATTATGAGTAGTTCCACGTTTAGTTTGCTTCAATATGTTGCCCCGTTCGCCTGCAATCCAGGTTCGAAGCACAATGTGGCCGAATTTCAAAATACGAAACTTCCAACAACCACTGCTTTCCATATGCATCCTACCGGAAATTTCGTACTCAACGTGTTGTATACTGTACCTATAATCATTTTGAACCGGAATTTCAACAAAAAAACTTTTAAATTTTTCGCGAAAAAACGTGATGGTTAGCCTTACTTTTTTTGAACGGATAAAATTCATAGTCACGGATTCCGATTGTTTCACTTAGTTTTGATTATCAATGCAATTATGAGTAGTTCCACGTTTAGTTTGCTTCAATATGTTGCCTCGTTCGCCTGCAATCCAGGTTCGAAGCACAATGTGGCCGAATTTCAAAATACGAAACTTCCAACAACCACTGCTTTCCATATGCATCCTACCGGTAGTTTCGTGCTCAACGTGTTGTATACTGTACCTATAATCATTTTGAACCGGAATTTCAACAAAAAAAACTTTTCAATTTTTCGCGAAAAAACGTGATGGTTAGCCTTACTTTTTTTGAACGGATAAAATTCATAGTCACGGATTCCGATTGTTTCACTTAGTTTTGATTATCAATGTAATTATGAGTAGTTCCACGTTTAGTTTGCTTCAATATGTTGCCCCGTTCGCCTGCAATCCAGGTTCGAAGCACAATGTGGCCGAATTTCAAAATACGAAACTTCCAACAACCACTGCTTTCCATATGCATCCTACCGGTAGTTTCGTGCTCAACGTGTTGTATACTGTACCTATAATCATTTTGAACCGGAATTTCAACAAAAAAAACTTTTCAATTTTTCGCGAAAAAACGTGATGGTTAGTTAGCCTTACTTTTTTTGAACGGATAAAATTCATAGTCACGGATTCCGATTGTTTCACTTAGTTTTGATTATCAATGTAATTATGAGTAGTTCCACGTTTAGTTTGCTTCAATATGTTGCCCCGTTCGCCTGCAATCCAGGTTCGAAGCACAATGTGGCCGAATTTCAAAATACGAAACTTCCAACAACCACTGCTTTCCATATGCATCCTACCGGTAGTTTCGTGCTCAACGTGTTGTATACTGTACCTATAATCATTTTGAACCGGAATTTCAACAAAAAAAACTTTTCAATTTTTCGCGAAAAAACGTGATGGTTAGCCTTACTTTTTTTGAACGGATAAAATTCATAGTCACGGATTTCGATTGTTTCACTTAGTTTTGATTATCAATGTAATTATGAGTAGTTCCACGTTTAGTTTGCTTCAATATGTTGCCCCGTTCGCCTGCAATCCAGGTTCGAAGCACAATGTGGCCGAATTTCAAAATACGAAACTTCCAACAACCACTGCTTTCCATATGCATCCTACCGGTAGTTTCGTGCTCAACGTGTTGTATACTGTACCTATAATCATTTTGAACCGGAATTTCAACAAAAAAAACTTTTCAATTTTTCGCGAAAAAACGTGATGGTTAGCCTTACTTTTTTTGAACGGATAAAATTCATAGTCACGGATTCCGATTGTTTCACTTAGTTTTGATTATCAATGTAATTATGAGTAGTTCCACGTTTAGTTTGCTTCAATATGTTGCCCCGTTCGCCTGCAATCCAGGTTCGAAGCACAATGTGGCCGAATTTCAAAATACGAAACTTCCAACAACCACTGCTTTCCATATGCATCCTACCGGTAGTTTCGTGCTCAACGTGTTGTATACTGTACCTATAATCATTTTGAACCGGAATTTCAACAAAAAAACTTTTCAATTTTTCGCGAAAAAACGTGATGGTGAAAAAACGTCAAGGAAAACTGCTACCGTCGATTTTCCATCCTCCTCTCTCTCTCTCTCTCTTCCAATCCTCCACCTCCATCTGAACAGTTTCTGTAGAGTGCTGCTCTCTAAAATCAGATTGGTGCCCAGATAGCATATTATTCTCAGCGATGTGCCCGAGCAGCTTATCCAAAATTATTGACTCCAATACCTTGTCCAACATTGGCAAAATATTTATAGGACGATAATCCGACATCCGACAACTATTTATAACTTTAGGCACAGGAACTACACATGATACTTTCAAACTTGTAGGAACTACTGCATATTCCAACGACAAATTTACTATGCGGCTCACATATCCTCTTAGTACCCTCCATAAATCCTTAAACATTTTACAGCTGAGCACCCCCTCACATCCTGCCAATTTTAACGTTTTAATTATTTTATCTAGGTAGTCATCCTAAACCATGCTCACATGCTCAATTACTCCTCCATCATATGCTATATCCACATTGCCTTGCTCTTCCATATCCTCTACACTATCTACAAAATACTTGTTTAATCTGTTCGCAATGTCCATCTTTTCGTACATCAACACTCCATCAAAATCCACTCCATTTATATCACTCCTTCCTTAGATGCAATTTAGATTTTAGATCCAATTACCCTTGTTACTTTAAGCTTCTTGTTAGCCTTACTCTCGTTAGCCTTACTTTTTTTGAACGGATAAAATTCATAGTCACGGATTCCGATTGTTTCACTTAGTTTTGATTATCAATGTAATTATGAGTAGTTCCACGTTTAGTTTGCTTCAATATGTTGCCCCGTTCGCCTGCAATCCAGGTTCGAAGCACAATGTGGCCGAATTTCAAAATACGAAACTTCCAACAACCACTGCTTTCCATATGCATCCTACCGGTAGTTTCGTGCTCAACGTGTTGTATACTGTACCTATAATCATTTTGAACCGGAATTTCAACAAAAAAAACTTTTCAATTTTTCGCGAAAAAACGTGATGGTTAGCCTTACTTTTTTTGAACGGATAAAATTCATAGTCACGGATTCCGATTGTTTCACTTAGTTTTGATTATCAATGTAATTATGAGTAGTTCCACGTTTAGTTTGCTTCAATATGTTGCCCCGTTCGCCTGCAATCCAGGTTCGAAGCACAATGTGGCCGAATTTCAAAATACGAAACTTCCAACAACCACTGCTTTCCATATGCATCCTACCGGTAGTTTCGTGCTCAACGTGTTGTATACTGTACCTATAATCATTTTGAACCGGAATTTCAACAAAAAAAACTTTTCAATTTTTCGCGAAAAAACGTGATGGTTAGCTTTACTTTTTTTGAACGGATAAAATTCATAGTCACGGATTTCGATTGTTTCACTTAGTTTTGATTATCAATGTAATTATGAGTAGTTCCACGTTTAGTTTGCTTCAATATGTTGCCCCGTTCGCCTGCAATCCAGGTTCGAAGCACAATGTGGCCGAATTTCAAAATACGAAACTTCCAACAACCACTGCTTTCCATATGCATCCTACCGGTAGTTTCGTGCTCAACGTGTTGTATACTGTACCTATAATCATTTTGAACCGGAATTTCAACAAAAAAAACTTTTCAATTTTTCGCGAAAAAACGTGATGGTTAGCCTTACTTTTTTTGAACGGATAAAATTCATAGTCACGGATTCCGATTGTTTCACTTAGTTTTGATTATCAATGTAATTATGAGTAGTTCCACGTTTAGTTTGCTTCAATATGTTGCCCCGTTCGCCTGCAATCCAAGGTTCGAAGCACAATGTGGCCGAATTTCAAAATACGAAACTTCCAACAACCACTGCTTTCCATATGCATCCTACCGGTAGTTTCGTGCTCAACGTGTTGTATACTGTACCTATAATCATTTTGAACCGGAATTTCAACAAAAAAAACTTTTCAATTTTTCGCGAAAAAACGTGATGGTTAGCCTTACTTTTTTTGAACGGATAAAATTCATAGTCACGGATTCCGATTGTTTCACTTAGTTTTGATTATCAATGTAATTATGAGTAGTTCCACGTTTAGTTTGCTTCAATATGTTGCCCCGTTCGCCTGCAATCCAGGTTCGAAGCACAATGTGGCCGAATTTCAAAATACGAAACTTCCAACAACCACTGCTTTCCATATGCATCCTACCGGTAGTTTCGTGCTCAACGTGTTGTATACTGTACCTATAATCATTTTGAACCGGAATTTCAACAAAAAAAACTTTTCAATTTTTCGCGAAAAAACGTGATGGTTAGCCTTACTTTTTTTGAACGGATAAAATTCATAGTCACGGATTCCGATTGTTTCACTTAGTTTTGATTATCAATGTAATTATGAGTAGTTCCACGTTTAGTTTGCTTCAATATGTTGCCCCGTTCGCCTGCAATCCAGGTTCGAAGCACAATGTGGCCGAATTTCAAAATACGAAACTTCCAACAACCACTGCTTTCCATATGCATCCTACCGGTAGTTTCGTGCTCAACGTGTTGTATACTGTACCTATAATCATTTTGAACCGGAATTTCAACAAAAAAAACTTTTCAATTTTTCGCGAAAAAACGTGATGGTTAGCCTTACTTTTTTTGAACGGATAAAATTCATAGTCACGGATTCCGATTGTTTCACTTAGTTTTGATTATCAATGTAATTATGAGTAGTTCCACGTTTAGTTTGCTTCAATATATTGCCCCGTTCGCCTGCAATCCAGGTTCGAAGCACAATGTGGCCGAATTTCAAAATACGAAACTTCCAACAACCACTGCTTTCCATATGCATCCTACCGGTAGTTTCGTGCTCAACGTGTTGTATACTGTACCTATAATCATTTTGAACCGGAATTTCAACAAAAAAAACTTTTCAATTTTTCGCGAAAAAACGTGATGGTTAGCCTTACTTTTTTTGAACGGATAAAATTCATAGTCACGGATTCCGATTGTTTCACTTAGTTTTGATTATCAATGTAATTATGAGTAGTTCCACGTTTAGTTTGCTTCAATATGTTGCCCCGTTCGCCTGCAATCCAGGTTCGAAGCACAATGTGGCCGAATTTCAAAATACGAAACTTCCAACAACCACTGCTTTCCATATGCATCCTACCGGTAGTTTCGTGCTCAACGTGTTGTATACTGTACCTATAATCATTTTGAACCGGAATTTCAACAAAAAAAACTTTTCAATTTTTCGCGAAAAAACGTGATGGTTAGCCTTACTTTTTTTGAACGGATAAAATTCATAGTCACGGATTCCGATTGTTTCACTTAGTTTTGATTATCAATGTAATTATGAGTAGTTCCACGTTTAGTTTGCTTCAATATGTTGCCCCGTTCGCCTGCAATCCAGGTTCGAAGCACAATGTGGCCGAATTTCAAAATACGAAACTTCCAACAACCACTGCTTTCCATATGCATCCTACCGGTAGTTTCGTGCTCAACGTGTTGTATACTGTACCTATAATCATTTTGAACCGGAATTTCAACAAAAAAAACTTTTCAATTACGTGATGGTTAGCCTTACTTTTTTTGAACGGATAAAATTCATAGTCACGGATTCCGATTGTTTCACTTAGTTTTGATTATCAATGTAATTATGAGTAGTTCCACGTTTAGTTTGCTTCAATATGTTGTTCGAAGCACAATGTGGCCGAATTTCAAAATACGAAACTTCCAACAACCACTGCTTTCCATATGCATCCTACCGGTAGTTTCGTGCTCAACGTGTTGTATACTGTACCTATAATCATTTTGAACCGGAATTTCAACAAAAAAAACTTTTCAATTTTTCGCGAAAAAACGTGATGGTTAGCCTTACTTTTTTTGAACGGATAAAATTCATAGTCACGGATTCCGATTGTTTCACTTAGTTTTGATTATCAATGTAATTATGAGTAGTTCCACGTTTAGTTTGCTTCAATATGTTGCCCCGTTCGCCTGCAATCCAGGTTCGAAGCACAATGTGGCCGAATTTCAAAATACGAAACTTCCAACAACCACTGCTTTCCATATGCATCCTACCGGTAGTTTCGTGCTCAACGTGTTGTATACTGTACCTATAATCATTTTGAACCGGAATTTCAACAAAAAAAACTTTTCAATTTTTCGCGAAAAAACGTGATGGTTAGCCTTACTTTTTTTGAACGGATAAAATTCATAGTCACGGATTCCGATTGTTTCACTTAGTTTTGATTATCAATGTAATTATGAGTAGTTCCACGTTTAGTTTGCTTCAATATGTTGCCCCGTTCGCCTGCAATCCAGGTTCGAAGCACAATGTGGCCGAATTTCAAAATACGAAACTTCCAACAACCACTGCTTTCCATATGCATCCTACCGGTAGTTTCGTGCTCAACGTGTTGTATACTGTACCTATAATCATTTTGAACCGGAATTTCAACAAAAAAAACTTTTCAATTTTTCGCGAAAAAACGTGATGGTTAGCCTTACTTTTTTTGAACGGATAAAATTCATAGTCACGGATTCCGATTGTTTCACTTAGTTTTGATTATCAATGTAATTATGAGTAGTTCCACGTTTAGTTTGCTTCAATATGTTGCCCCGTTCGCCTGCAATCCAGGTTCGAAGCACAATGTGGCCGAATTTCAAAATACGAAACTTCCAACAACCACTGCTTTCCATATGCATCCTACCGGTAGTTTCGTGCTCAACGTGTTGTATACTGTACCTATAATCATTTTGAACCGGAATTTCAACAAAAAAAACTTTTCAATTTTTCGCGAAAAAACGTGATGGTTAGCCTTACTTTTTTTGAACGGATAAAATTCATAGTCACGGATTCCGATTGTTTCACTTAGTTTTGATTATCAATGTAATTATGAGTAGTTCCACGTTTAGTTTGCTTCAATATGTTGCCCCGTTCGCCTGCAATCCAAGGTTCGAAGCACAATGTGGCCGAATTTCAAAATACGAAACTTCCAACAACCACTGCTTTCCATATGCATCCTACCGGTAGTTTCGTGCTCAACGTGTTGTATACTGTACCTATAATCATTTTGAACCGGAATTTCAACAAAAAAAAACTTTTCAATTTTTCGCGAAAAAACGTGATGGTTAGCCTTACTGTTTTTGAACGGATAAAATTCATAGTCACGGATTCCGATTGTTTCACTTAGTTTTGATTATCAATGTAATTATGAGTAGTTCCACGTTTAGTTTGCTTCAATATGTTGCCCCGTTCGCCTGCAATCCAGGTTCGAAGCACAATGTGGCCGAATTTCAAAATACGAAACTTCCAACAACCACTGCTTTCCATATGCATCCTACCGGTAGTTTCGTGCTCAACGTGTTGTATACTGTACCTATAATCATTTTGAACCGGAATTTCAACAAAAAAAACTTTTCAATTTTTCGCGAAAAAACGTGAGTTAGCCTTACTTTTTTTGAACGGATAAAATTCATAGTCACGGATTCCGATTGTTTCACTTAGTTTTGATTATCAATGTAATTATGAGTAGTTCCACGTTTAGTTTGCTTCAATATGTTGCCTCGTTCGCCTGCAATCCAGGTTCGAAGCACAATGTGGCCGAATTTAAAAATACGAAACTTCCAACAACCACTGCTTTCCATATGCATCCTACCGGTAGTTTCGTGCTCAACGTGTTGTATACTGTACCTATAATCATTTTGAACCGGAATTTCAACAAAAAAACTTTTCAATTTTTCGCGAAAAAACGTTAGCCTTACTTTTTTTGAACGGATAAAATTCATAGTCACGGATTCCGATTGTTTCACTTAGTTTTGATTATCAATGTAATTATGAGTAGTTCCACGTTTAGTTTGCTTCAATATGTTGCCCCGTTCGCCTGCAATCCAGGTTCGAAGCACAATGTGGCCGAATTTCAAAATACGAAACTTCCAACAACCACTGCTTTCCATATGCATCCTACCGGTAGTTTCGTGCTCAACGTGTTGTATACTGTACCTATAATCATTTTGAACCGGAATTTCAACAAAAAAAACTTTTCAATTTTTCGCGAAAAAACGTGATGGTTAGCCTTACTTTTTTTGAACGGATAAAATTCATAGTCACGGATTCCGATTGTTTCACTTAGTTTTGATTATCAATGTAATTATGAGTAGTTCCACGTTTAGTTTGCTTCAATATGTTGCCCCGTTCGCCTGCAATCCAGGTTCGAAGCACAATGTGGCCGAATTTCAAAATACGAAACTTCCAACAACCACTGCTTTCCATATGCATCCTACCGGTAGTTTCGTGCTCAACGTGTTGTATACTGTACCTATAATCATTTTGAACCGGAATTTCAACAAAAAAAACTTTTCAATTTTTCGCGAAAAAACGTGATGGTTAGCCTTACTTTTTTTGAACGGATAAAATTCATAGTCACGGATTCCGATTGTTTCACTTAGTTTTGATTATCAATGTAATTATGAGTAGTTCCACGTTTAGTTTGCTTCAATATGTTGCCTCGTTCGCCTGCAATCCAGGTTCGAAGCACAATGTGGCCGAATTTCAAAATACGAAACTTCCAACAACCACTGCTTTCCATATGCATCCTACCGGTAGTTTCGTGCTCAACGTGTTGTATACTGTACCTATAATCATTTTGAACCGGAATTTCAACAAAAAAAACTTTTCAATTTTTCGCGAAAAAACGTGATGTTAGCCTTACTTTTTTTGAACGGATAAAATTCATAGTCACGGATTCCGATTGTTTCACTTAGTTTTGATTATCAATGTAATTATGAGTAGTTCCACGTTTAGTTTGCTTCAATATGTTGCCCCGTTCGCCTGCAATCCAGGTTCGAAGCACAATGTGGCCGAATTTCAAAATACGAAACTTCCAACAACCACTGCTTTCCATATGCATCCTACCGGTAGTTTCGTGCTCAACGTGTTGTATACTGTACCTATAATCATTTTGAACCGGAATTTCAACAAAAAAAACTTTTCAATTTTTCGCGAAAAAACGTGAGTTAGCCTTACTTTTTTTGAACGGATAAAATTCATAGTCACGGATTCCGATTGTTTCACTTAGTTTTGATTATCAATGTAATTATGAGTAGTTCCACGTTTAGTTTGCTTCAATATGTTGCCTCGTTCGCCTGCAATCCAGGTTCGAAGCACAATGTGGCCGAATTTAAAAATACGAAACTTCCAACAACCACTGCTTTCCATATGCATCCTACCGGTAGTTTCGTGCTCAACGTGTTGTATACTGTACCTATAATCATTTTGAACCGGAATTTCAACAAAAAAACTTTTCAATTTTTCGCGAAAAAACGTTAGCCTTACTTTTTTTGAACGGATAAAATTCATAGTCACGGATTCCGATTGTTTCACTTAGTTTTGATTATCAATGTAATTATGAGTAGTTCCACGTTTAGTTTGCTTCAATATGTTGCCCCGTTCGCCTGCAATCCAGGTTCGAAGCACAATGTGGCCGAATTTCAAAATACGAAACTTCCAACAACCACTGCTTTCCATATGCATCCTACCGGTAGTTTCGTGCTCAACGTGTTGTATACTGTACCTATAATCATTTTGAACCGGAATTTCAACAAAAAAAACTTTTCAATTTTTCGCGAAAAAACGTGATGGTTAGCCTTACTTTTTTTGAACGGATAAAATTCATAGTCACGGATTCCGATTGTTTCACTTAGTTTTGATTATCAATGTAATTATGAGTAGTTCCACGTTTAGTTTGCTTCAATATGTTGCCTCGTTCGCCTGCAATCCAGGTTCGAAGCACAATGTGGCCGAATTTCAAAATACGAAACTTCCAACAACCACTGCTTTCCATATGCATCCTACCGGTAGTTTCGTGCTCAACGTGTTGTATACTGTACCTATAATCATTTTGAACCGGAATTTCAACAAAAAAAACTTTTCAATTTTTCGCGAAAAAACGTGATGTTAGCCTTACTTTTTTTGAACGGATAAAATTCATAGTCACGGATTCCGATTGTTTCACTTAGTTTTGATTATCAATGTAATTATGAGTAGTTCCACGTTTAGTTTGCTTCAATATGTTGCCCCGTTCGCCTGCAATCCAGGTTCGAAGCACAATGTGGCCGAATTTCAAAATACGAAACTTCCAACAACCACTGCTTTCCATATGCATCCTACCGGTAGTTTCGTGCTCAACGTGTTGTATACTGTACCTATAATCATTTTGAACCGGAATTTCAACAAAAAAAAACTTTTCAATTTTTCGCGAAAAAACGTGAGTTAGCCTTACTTTTTTTGAACGGATAAAATTCATAGTCACGGATTCCGATTGTTTCACTTAGTTTTGATTATCAATGTAATTATGAGTAGTTCCACGTTTAGTTTGCTTCAATATGTTGCCTCGTTCGCCTGCAATCCAGGTTCGAAGCACAATGTGGCCGAATTTAAAAATACGAAACTTCCAACAACCACTGCTTTCCATATGCATCCTACCGGTAGTTTCGTGCTCAACGTGTTGTATACTGTACCTATAATCATTTTGAACCGGAATTTCAACAAAAAAACTTTTCAATTTTTCGCGAAAAAACGTTAGCCTTACTTTTTTTGAACGGATAAAATTCATAGTCACGGATTCCGATTGTTTCACTTAGTTTTGATTATCAATGTAATTATGAGTAGTTCCACGTTTAGTTTGCTTCAATATGTTGCCCCGTTCGCCTGCAATCCAGGTTCGAAGCACAATGTGGCCGAATTTCAAAATACGAAACTTCCAACAACCACTGCTTTCCATATGCATCCTACCGGTAGTTTCGTGCTCAACGTGTTGTATACTGTACCTATAATCATTTTGAACCGGAATTTCAACAAAAAAAACTTTTCAATTTTTCGCGAAAAAACGTGATGGTTAGCCTTACTTTTTTTGAACGGATAAAATTCATAGTCACGCATTCCGATTGTTTCACTTAGTTTTGATTATCAATGTAATTATGAGTAGTTCCACGTTTAGTTTGCTTCAATATGTTGCCTCGTTCGCCTGCAATCCAGGTTCGAAGCACAATGTGGCCGAATTTCAAAATACGAAACTTCCAACAACCACTGCTTTCCATATGCATCCTACCGGTAGTTTCGTGCTCAACGTGTTGTATACTGTACCTATAATCATTTTGAACCGGAATTTCAACAAAAAAACTTTTCAATTTTTCGCGAAAAAACGTTAGCCTTACTTTTTTTGAACGGATAAAATTCATAGTCACGGATTCCGATTGTTTCACTTAGTTTTGATTATCAATGTAATTATGAGTAGTTCCACGTTTAGTTTGCTTCAATATGTTGCCCCGTTCGCCTGCAATCCAGGTTCGAAGCACAATGTGGCCGAATTTCAAAATACGAAACTTCCAACAACCACTGCTTTCCATATGCATCCTACCGGTAGTTTCGTGCTCAACGTGTTGTATACTGTACCTATAATCATTTTGAACCGGAATTTCAACAAAAAAAACTTTTCAATTTTTCGCGAAAAAACGTGATGGTTAGCCTTACTTTTTTTGAACGGATAAAATTCATAGTCACGGATTCCGATTGTTTCACTTAGTTTTGATTATCAATGTAATTATGAGTAGTTCCACGTTTAGTTTGCTTCAATATGTTGCCTCGTTCGCCTGCAATCCAGGTTCGAAGCACAATGTGGCCGAATTTCAAAATACGAAACTTCCAACAACCACTGCTTTCCATATGCATCCTACCGGTAGTTTCGTGCTCAACGTGTTGTATACTGTACCTATAATCATTTTGAACCGGAATTTCAACAAAAAAAACTTTTCAATTTTTCGCGAAAAAACGTGATGTTAGCCTTACTTTTTTTGAACGGATAAAATTCATAGTCACGGATTCCGATTGTTTCACTTAGTTTTGATTATCAATGTAATTATGAGTAGTTCCACGTTTAGTTTGCTTCAATATGTTGCCCCGTTCGCCTGCAATCCAGGTTCGAAGCACAATGTGGCCGAATTTCAAAATACGAAACTTCCAACAACCACTGCTTTCCATATGCATCCTACCGGTAGTTTCGTGCTCAACGTGTTGTATACTGTACCTATAATCATTTTGAACCGGAATTTCAACAAAAAAAACTTTTCAATTTTTCGCGAAAAAACGTGATGGTTAGCCTTACTTTTTTTGAACGGATAAAATTCATAGTCACGGATTCCGATTGTTTCACTTAGTTTTGATTATCAATGTAATTATGAGTAGTTCCACGTTTAGTTTGCTTCAATATGTTGCCTCGTTCGCCTGCAATCCAGGTTCGAAGCACAATGTGGCCGAATTTCAAAATACGAAACTTCCAACAACCACTGCTTTCCATATGCATCCTACCGGTAGTTTCGTGCTCAACGTGTTGTATACTGTACCTATAATCATTTTGAACCGGAATTTCAACAAAAAAACTTTTCAATTTTTCGCGAAAAAACGTGATGGTTAGCCTTACTTTTTTTGAACGGATAAAATTCATAGTCACGGATTCCGATTGTTTCACTTAGTTTTGATTATCAATGTAATTATGAGTAGTTCCACGTTTAGTTTGCTTCAATATGTTGCCCCGTTCGCCTGCAATCCAGGTTCGAAGCACAATGTGGCCGAATTTCAAAATACGAAACTTCCAACAACCACTGCTTTCCATATGCATCCTACCGGTAGTTTCGTGCTCAACGTGTTGTATACTGTACCTATAATCATTTTGAACCGGAATTTCAACAAAAAAACTTTTCAATTTTTCGCGAAAAAACGTTAGCCTTACTTTTTTTGAACGGATAAAATTCATAGTCACGCATTCCGATTGTTTCACTTAGTTTTGATTATCAATGTAATTATGAGTAGTTCCACGTTTAGTTTGCTTCAATATGTTGCCCCGTTCGCCTGCAATCCAGGTTCGAAGCACAATGTGGCCGAATTTCAAAATACGAAACTTCCAACAACCACTGCTTTCCATATGCATCCTACCGGTAGTTTCGTGCTCAACGTGTTGTATACTGTACCTATAATCATTTTGAACCGGAATTTCAACAAAAAAAACTTTTCAATTTTTCGCGAAAAAACGTGATGGTTAGCCTTACTTTTTTTGAACGGATAAAATTCATAGTCACGCATTCCGATTGTTTCACTTAGTTTTGATTATCAATGTAATTATGAGTAGTTCCACGTTTAGTTTGCTTCAATATGTTGCCTCGTTCGCCTGCAATCCAGGTTCGAAGCACAATGTGGCCGAATTTCAAAATACGAAACTTCCAACAACCACTGCTTTCCATATGCATCCTACCGGTAGTTTCGTGCTCAACGTGTTGTATACTGTACCTATAATCATTTTGAACCGGAATTTCAACAAAAAAACTTTTCAATTTTTCGCGAAAAAACGTTAGCCTTACTTTTTTTGAACGGATAAAATTCATAGTCACGGATTCCGATTGTTTCACTTAGTTTTGATTATCAATGTAATTATGAGTAGTTCCACGTTTAGTTTGCTTCAATATGTTGCCTCGTTCGCCTGCAATCCAGGTTCGAAGCACAATGTGGCCGAATTTCAAAATACGAAACTTCCAACAACCACTGCTTTCCATATGCATCCTACCGGTAGTTTCGTGCTCAACGTGTTGTATACTGTACCTATAATCATTTTGAACCGGAATTTCAACAAAAAAACTTTTCAATTTTTCGCGAAAAAACGTGATGGCCTTACTTTTTTTGAACGGATAAAATTCATAGTCACGGATTCCGATTGTTTCACTTAGTTTTGATTATCAATGTAATTATGAGTAGTTCCACGTTTAGTTTGCTTCAATATGTTGCCCCGTTCGCCTGCAATCCAGGTTCGAAGCACAATGTGGCCGAATTTCAAAATACGAAACTTCCAACAACCACTGCTTTCCATATGCATCCTACCGGTAGTTTCGTGCTCAACGTGTTGTATACTGTACCTATAATCATTTTGAACCGGAATTTCAACAAAAAAACTTTTCAATTTTTCGCGAAAAAACGTGATGGTTAGCCTTACTTTTTTTGAACGGATAAAATTCATAGTCACGGATTCCGATTGTTTCACTTAGTTTTGATTATCAATGTAATTATGAGTAGTTCCACGTTTAGTTTGCTTCAATATGTTGCCCCGTTCGCCTGCAATCCAGGTTCGAAGCACAATGTGGCCGAATTTCAAAATACGAAACTTCCAACAACCACTGCTTTCCATATGCATCCTACCGGTAGTTTCGTGCTCAACGTGTTGTATACTGTACCTATAATCATTTTGAACCGGAATTTCAACAAAAAAACTTTTCAATTTTTCGCGAAAAAACGTGATGGTTAGCCTTACTTTTTTTGAACGGATAAAATTCATAGTCACGGATTCCGATTGTTTCACTTAGTTTTGATTATCAATGTAATTATGAGTAGTTCCACGTTTAGTTTGCTTCAATATGTTGCCCCGTTCGCCTGCAATCCAGGTTCGAAGCACAATGTGGCCGAATTTCAAAATACGAAACTTCCAACAACCACTGCTTTCCATATGCATCCTACCGGTAGTTTCGTGCTCAACGTGTTGTATACTGTACCTATAATCATTTTGAACCGGAATTTCAACAAAAAAAACTTTTCAATTTTTCGCGAAAAAACGTGATGCCTTACTTTTTTTGAACGGATAAAATTCATAGTCACGGATTCCGATTGTTTCACTTAGTTTTGATTATCAATGTAATTATGAGTAGTTCCACGTTTAGTTTGCTTCAATATGTTGCCCCGTTCGCCTGCAATCCAGGTTCGAAGCACAATGTGGCCGAATTTCAAAATACGAAACTTCCAACAACCACTGCTTTCCATATGCATCCTACCGGTAGTTTCGTGCTCAACGTGTTGTATACTGTACCTATAATCATTTTGAACCGGAATTTCAACAAAAAAAACTTTTCAATTTTTCGCGAAAAAACGTGATGGTTAGCCTTACTTTTTTTGAACGGATAAAATTCATAGTCACGGATTCCGATTGTTTCACTTAGTTTTGATTATCAATGTAATTATGAGTAGTTCCACGTTTAGTTTGCTTCAATATGTTGCCCCGTTCGCCTGCAATCCAGGTTCGAAGCACAATGTGGCCGAATTTCAAAATACGAAACTTCCAACAACCACTGCTTTCCATATGCATCCTACCGGTAGTTTCGTGCTCAACGTGTTGTATACTGTACCTATAATCATTTTGAACCGGAATTTCAACAAAAAAACTTTTCAATTTTTCGCGAAAAAACGTGATGTTAGCCTTACTTTTTTTGAACGGATAAAATTCATAGTCACGGATTCCGATTGTTTCACTTAGTTTTGATTATCAATGTAATTATGAGTAGTTCCACGTTTAGTTTGCTTCAATATGTTGCCCCGTTCGCCTGCAATCCAGGTTCGAAGCACAATGTGGCCGAATTTCAAAATACGAAACTTCCAACAACCACTGCTTTCCATATGCATCCTACCGGTAGTTTCGTGCTCAACGTGTTGTATACTGTACCTATAATCATTTTGAACCGGAATTTCAACAAAAAAACTTTTCAATTTTTCGCGAAAAAACGTGATGGTTAGCCTTACTTTTTTTGAACGGATAAAATTCATAGTCACGGATTCCGATTGTTTCACTTAGTTTTGATTATCAATGTAATTATGAGTAGTTCCACGTTTAGTTTGCTTCAATATGTTGCCCCGTTCGCCTGCAATCCAGGTTCGAAGCACAATGTGGCCGAATTTCAAAATACGAAACTTCTAACATCCACTGCTTTCCATATGCATCCTACCGGTAGTTTCGTGCTCAACGTGTTGTATACTGTACCTATAATCATTTTGAACCGGAATTTCAACAAAAAAAACTTTTCAATTTTTCGCGAAAAAACGTGATGGTTAGCCTTACTTTTTTTGAACGGATAAAATTCATAGTCACGGATTCCGATTGTTTCACTTAGTTTTGATTATCAATGTAATTATGAGTAGTTCTACGTTTAGTTTGCTTCAATATGTTGCCCCGTTCGCCTGCAATCCAGGTTCGAAGCACAATGTGGCCGAATTTCAAAATACGAAACTTCTAACAACCACTGCTTTCCATATGCATCCTACCGGTAGTTTCGTGCTCAACGTGTTGTATACTGTACCTATAATCATTTTGAACCGGAATTTCAACAAAAAAAACTTTTCAATTTTTCGCGAAAAAACGTGATGGTTAGCCTTACTTTTTTTGAACGGATAAAATTCATAGTCACGGATTCCGATTGTTTCACTTAGTTTTGATTATCAATGTAATTATGAGTAGTTCCACGTTTAGTTTGCTTCAATATGTTGCCCCGTTCGCCTGCAATCCAGGTTCGAAGCACAATGTGGCCGAATTTCAAAATACGAAACTTCTAACAACCACTGCTTTCCATATGCATCCTACCGGTAGTTTCGTGCTCAACGTGTTGTATACTGTACCTATAATCATTTTGAACCGGAATTTCAACAAAAAAAACTTTTCAATTTTTCGCGAAAAAACGTGATGTTAGCCTTACTTTTTTTGAACGGATAAAATTCATAGTCACGGATTCCGATTGTTTCACTTAGTTTTGATTATCAATGTAATTATGAGTAGTTCCACGTTTAATTTGCTTCAATATGTTGCCTCGTTCGCCTGCAATCCAGGTTCGAAGCACAATGTGGCCGAATTTCAAAATACGAAACTTCTAACAACCACTGCTTTCCATATGCATCCTACCGGTAGTTTCGTGCTCAACGTGTTGTATACTGTACCTATAATCATTTTGAACCGGAATTTCAACAAAAAAAACTTTTCAATTTTTCGCGAAAAAACGTGATGGTTAGCCTTACTTTTTTTGAACGGATAAAATTCATAGTCACGGATTCCGATTGTTTCACTTAGTTTTGATTATCAATGTAATTATGAGTAGTTCCACGTTTAGTTTGCTTCAATATGTTGCCCCGTTCGCCTGCAATCCAGGTTCGAAGCACAATGTGGCCGAATTTCAAAATACGAAACTTCTAACAACCACTGCTTTCCATATGCATCCTACCGGTAGTTTCGTGCTCAACGTGTTGTATACTGTACCTATAATCATTTTGAACCGGAATTTCAACAAAAAAAACTTTTCAATTTTTCGCGAAAAAACGTGATGGTTAGCCTTACTTTTTTTGAACGGATAAAATTCATAGTCACGGATTCCGATTGTTTCACTTAGTTTTAATTATCAATGTAATTATGAGTAGTTCCACGTTTAGTTTGCTTCAATATGTTGCCCCGTTCGCCTGCAATCCAGGTTCGAAGCACAATGTGGCCGAATTTCAAAATACGAAACTTCTAACAACCACTGCTTTCCATATGCATCCTACCGGTAGTTTCGTGCTCAACGTGTTGTATACTGTACCTATAATCATTTTGAACCGGAATTTCAACAAAAAAAACTTTTCAATTTTTCGCGAAAAAACGTGATGGTAAGCCTTACTTTTTTTGAACGGATAAAATTCATAGTCACGGATTCCGATTGTTTCACTTAGTTTTGATTATCAATGTAATTATGAGTAGTTCCACGTTTAGTTTGCTTCAATATGTTGCCCCGTTCGCCTGCAATCCAGGTTCGAAGCACAATGTGGCCGAATTTCAAAATACGAAACTTCTAACAACCACTGCTTTCCATATGCATCCTACCGGTAGTTTCGTGCTCAACGTGTTGTATACTGTACCTATAATCATTTTGAACCGGAATTTCAACAAAAAAAACTTTTCAATTTTTCGCGAAAAAACGTGATGGTTAGCCTTACTTTTTTTGAACGGATAAAATTCATAGTCACGGATTCCGATTGTTTCACTTAGTTTTGATTATCAATGTAATTATGAGTAGTTCCACGTTTAGTTTGCTTCAATATGTTGCCCCGTTCGCCTGCAATCCAGGTTCGAAGCACAATGTGGCCGAATTTCAAAATACGAAACTTCTAACAACCACTGCTTTCCATATGCATCCTACCGGTAGTTTCGTGCTCAACGTGTTGTATACTGTACCTATAATCATTTTGAACCGGAATTTCAACAAAAAAAACTTTTCAATTTTTCGCGAAAAAACGTGATGGTTAGCCTTACTTTTTTTGAACGGATAAAATTCATAGTCGCGGATTCCGATTGTTTCACTTAGTTTTGATTATCAATGTAATTATGAGTAGTTCCACGTTTAGTTTGCTTCAATATGTTGCCCCGTTCGCCTGCAATCCAGGTTCGAAGCACAATGTGGCCGAATTTCAAAATACGAAACTTCTAACAACCACTGCTTTCCATATGCATCCTACCGGTAGTTTCGTGCTCAACGTGTTGTATACTGTACCTATAATCATTTTGAACCGGAATTTCAACAAAAAAAAACTTTTCAATTTTTCGCGAAAAAACGTGATGGTTAGCCTTACTTTTTTGAACGGATAAAATTCATAGTCACGGATTCCGATTGTTTCACTTAGTTTTGATTATCAATGTAATTATGAGTAGTTCCACGTTTAGTTTGCTTCAATATGTTGCCCCGTTCGCCTGCAATCCAGGTTCGAAGCACAATGTGGCCGAATTTCAAAATACGAAACTTCTAACAACCACTGCTTTCCATATGCATCCTACCGGTAGTTTCGTGCTCAACGTGTTGTATACTGTACCTATAATCATTTTGAACCGGAATTTCAACAAAAAAAACTTTTCAATTTTTTGCGAAAAAACGTGATGGTAAGCCTTACTTTTTTGAACGGATAAAATTCATAGTCACGGATTCCGATTGTTTCACTTAGTTTTGATTATCAATGTAATTATGAGTAGTTCCACGTTTAGTTTGCTTCAATATGTTGCCCCGTTCGCCTGCAATCCAGGTTCGAAGCACAATGTGGCCGAATTTCAAAATACGAAACTTCTAACAACCACTGCTTTCCATATGCATCCTACCGGTAGTTTCGTGCTCAACGTGTTGTATACTGTACCTATAATCATTTTGAACCGGAATTTCAACAAAAAAAACTTTTCAATTTTTCGCGAAAAAACGTGATGGTTAGCCTTACTTTTTTTGAACGGATAAAATTCATAGTCACGGATTCCGATTGTTTCACTTAGTTTTGATTATCAATGTAATTATGAGTAGTTCCACGTTTAGTTTGCTTCAATATGTTGCCCCGTTCGCCTGCAATCCAGGTTCGAAGCACAATGTGGCCGAATTTCAAAATACGAAACTTCTAACAACCACTGCTTTCCATATGCATCCTACCGGTAGTTTCGTGCTCAACGTGTTGTATACTGTACCTATAATCATTTTGAACCGGAATTTCAACAAAAAAAACTTTTCAATTTTTCGCGAAAAAACGTGATGGCTAGCCTTACTTTTTTTGAACGGATAAAATTCATAGTCACGGATTCCGATTGTTTCACTTAGTTTTGATTATCAATGTAATTATGAGTAGTTCCACGTTTAGTTTGCTTCAATATGTTGCCCCGTTCGCCTGCAATCCAGGTTCGAAGCACAATGTGGCCGAATTTCAAAATACGAAACTTCTAACAACCACTGCTTTCCATATGCATCCTACCGGTAGTTTCGTGCTCAACGTGTTGTATACTGTACCTATAATCATTTTGAACCGGAATTTCAACAAAAAAAACTTTTCAATTTTTCGCGAAAAAACGTGATGTTAGCCTTACTTTTTTTGAACGGATAAAATTCATAGTCACGGATTCCGATTGTTTCACTTAGTTTTGATTATCAATGTAATTATGAGTAGTTCCACGTTTAGTTTGCTTCAATATGTTGCCCCGTTCGCCTGCAATCCAGGTTCGAAGCACAATGTGGCCGAATTTCAAAATACGAAACTTCTAACAACCACTGCTTTCCATATGCATCCTACCGGTAGTTTCGTGCTCAACGTGTTGTATACTGTACCTATAATCATTTTGAACCGGAATTTCAACAAAAAAAACTTTTCAATTTTTCGCGAAAAAACGTGATGGTTAGCCTTACTTTTTTTGAACGGATAAAATTCATAGTCACGGATTCCGATTGTTTCACTTAGTTTTGATTATCAATGTAATTATGAGTAGTTCCACGTTTAGTTTGCTTCAATATGTTGCCTCGTTCGCCTGCAATCCAGGTTCGAAGCACAATGTGGCCGAATTTCAAAATACGAAACTTCTAACAACCACTGCTTTCCATATGCATCCTACCGGTAGTTTCGTGCTCAACGTGTTGTATACTGTACCTATAATCATTTTGAACCGGAATTTCAACAAAAAAACTTTTCAATTTTTCGCGAAAAAACGTGATGGTTAGCCTTACTTTTTTTGAACGGATAAAATTCATAGTCACGGATTCCGATTGTTTCACTTAGTTTTGATTATCAATGTAATTATGAGTAGTTCCACGTTTAGTTTGCTTCAATATGTTGCCTCGTTCGCCTGCAATCCAGGTTCGAAGCACAATGTGGCCGAATTTCAAAATACGAAACTTCCAACAACCACTGCTTTCCATATGCATCCTACCGGTAGTTTCGTGCTCAACGTGTTGTATACTGTACCTATAATCATTTTGAACCGGAATTTCAACAAAAAAACTTTTCAATTTTTCGCGAAAAAACGTGATGGTTAGCCTTACTTTTTTTGAACGGATAAAATTCATAGTCACGGATTCCGATTGTTTCACTTAGTTTTGATTATCAATGTAATTATGAGTAGTTCCACGTTTAGTTTGCTTCAATATGTTGCCTCGTTCGCCTGCAATCCAGGTTCGAAGCACAATGTGGCCGAATTTCAAAATACGAAACTTCCAACAACACTGCTTTCCATATGCATCCTACCGGTAGTTTCGTGCTCAACGTGTTGTATACTGTACCTATAATCATTTTGAACCGGAATTTCAACAAAAAAAACTTTTCAATTTTTCGCGAAAAAACGTGATGGTTAGCCTTACTTTTTTTGAACGGATAAAATTCATAGTCACGGATTCCGATTGTTTCACTTAGTTTTGATTATCAATGTAATTATGAGTAGTTCCACGTTTAGTTTGCTTCAATATGTTGCCCCGTTCGCCTGCAATCCAGGTTCGAAGCACAATGTGGCCGAATTTCAAAATACGAAACTTCTAACAACCACTGCTTTCCATATGCATCCTACCGGTAGTTTCGTGCTCAACGTGTTGTATACTGTACCTATAATCATTTTGAACCGGAATTTCAACAAAAAAAACTTTTCAATTTTTCGCGAAAAAACGTGATGGTTAGCCTTACTTTTTTTGAACGGATAAAATTCATAGTCACGGATTCCGATTGTTTCACTTAGTTTTGATTATCAATGTAATTATGAGTAGTTCCACGTTTAGTTTGCTTCAATATGTTGCCCCGTTCGCCTGCAATCCAGGTTCGAAGCACAATGTGGCCGAATTTCAAAATACGAAACTTCTAACAACCACTGCTTTCCATATGCATCCTACCGGTAGTTTCGTGCTCAACGTGTTGTATACTGTACCTATAATCATTTTGAACCGGAATTTCAACAAAAAAAACTTTTCAATTTTTCGCGAAAAAACGTGATGGTTAGCCTTACTTTTTTTGAACGGATAAAATTCATAGTCACGGATTCCGATTGTTTCACTTAGTTTTGATTATCAATGTAATTATGAGTAGTTCCACGTTTAGTTTGCTTCAATATGTTGCCTCGTTCGCCTGCAATCCAGGTTCGAAGCACAATGTGGCCGAATTTCAAAATACGAAACTTCCAACAACACTGCTTTCCATATGCATCCTACCGGTAGTTTCGTGCTCAACGTGTTGTATACTGTACCTATAATCATTTTGAACCGGAATTTCAACAAAAAAAACTTTTCAATTTTTCGCGAAAAAACGTGATGGTTAGCCTTACTTTTTTTGAACGGATAAAATTCATAGTCACGGATTCCGATTGTTTCACTTAGTTTTGATTATCAATGTAATTATGAGTAGTTCCACGTTTAGTTTGCTTCAATATGTTGCCCCGTTCGCCTGCAATCCAGGTTCGAAGCACAATGTGGCCGAATTTCAAAATACGAAACTTCTAACAACCACTGCTTTCCATATGCATCCTACCGGTAGTTTCGTGCTCAACGTGTTGTATACTGTACCTATAATCATTTTGAACCGGAATTTCAACAAAAAAAACTTTTCAATTTTTCGCGAAAAAACGTGATGGTTAGCCTTACTTTTTTTGAACGGATAAAATTCATAGTCACGGATTCCGATTGTTTCACTTAGTTTTGATTATCAATGTAATTATGAGTAGTTCCACGTTTAGTTTGCTTCAATATGTTGCCCCGTTCGCCTGCAATCCAGGTTCGAAGCACAATGTGGCCGAATTTCAAAATACGAAACTTCTAACAACCACTGCTTTCCATATGCATCCTACCGGTAGTTTCGTGCTCAACGTGTTGTATACTGTACCTATAATCATTTTGAACCGGAATTTCAACAAAAAAAACTTTTCAATTTTTCGCGAAAAAACGTGATGGTTAGCCTTACTTTTTTTGAACGGATAAAATTCATAGTCACGGATTCCGATTGTTTCACTTAGTTTTGATTATCAATGTAATTATGAGTAGTTCCACGTTTAGTTTGCTTCAATATGTTGCCTCGTTCGCCTGCAATCCAGGTTCGAAGCACAATGTGGCCGAATTTCAAAATACGAAACTTCCAACAACACTGCTTTCCATATGCATCCTACCGGTAGTTTCGTGCTCAACGTGTTGTATACTGTACCTATAATCATTTTGAACCGGAATTTCAACAAAAAAAACTTTTCAATTTTTCGCGAAAAAACGTGATGGTTGTTAGCCTTACTTTTTTTGAACGGATAAAATTCATAGTCACGGATTCCGATTGTTTCACTTAGTTTTGATTATCAATGTAATTATGAGTAGTTCCACGTTTAGTTTGCTTCAATATGTTGCCTCGTTCGCCTGCAATCCAGGTTCGAAGCACAATGTGGCCGAATTTCAAAATACGAAACTTCCAACAACACTGCTTTCCATATGCATCCTACCGGTAGTTTCGTGCTCAACGTGTTGTATACTGTACCTATAATCATTTTGAACCGGAATTTCAACAAAAAAAACTTTTCAATTTTTCGCGAAAAAACGTGATGGTTAGCCTTACTTTTTTTGAACGGATAAAATTCATAGTCACGGATTCCGATTGTTTCACTTAGTTTTGATTATCAATGTAATTATGAGTAGTTCCACGTTTAGTTTGCTTCAATATGTTGCCCCGTTCGCCTGCAATCCAGGTTCGAAGCACAATGTGGCCGAATTTCAAAATACGAAACTTCTAACAACCACTGCTTTCCATATGCATCCTACCGGTAGTTTCGTGCTCAACGTGTTGTATACTGTACCTATAATCATTTTGAACCGGAATTTCAACAAAAAAAACTTTTCAATTTTTCGCGAAAAAACGTGATGGCTAGCCTTACTTTTTTTGAACGGATAAAATTCATAGTCACGGATTCCGATTGTTTCACTTAGTTTTGATTATCAATGTAATTATGAGTAGTTCCACGTTTAGTTTGCTTCAATATGTTGCCCCGTTCGCCTGCAATCCAGGTTCGAAGCACAATGTGGCCGAATTTCAAAATACGAAACTTCTAACAACCACTGCTTTCCATATGCATCCTACCGGTAGTTTCATGCTCAACGTGTTGTATACTGTACCTATAATCATTTTGAACCGGAATTTCAACAAAAAAAACTTTTCAATTTTTCGCGAAAAAACGTGATGGTTAGCCTTACTTTTTTTGAACGGATAAAATTCATAGTCACGGATTCCGATTGTTTCACTTAGTTTTGATTATCAATGTAATTATGAGTAGTTCCACGTTTAGTTTGCTTCAATATGTTGCCTCGTTCGCCTGCAATCCAGGTTCGAAGCACAATGTGGCCGAATTTCAAAATACGAAACTTCCAACAACACTGCTTTCCATATGCATCCTACCGGTAGTTTCGTGCTCAACGTGTTGTATACTGTACCTATAATCATTTTGAACCGGAATTTCAACAAAAAAAACTTTTCAATTTTTCGCGAAAAAACGTGATGGTTAGCCTTACTTTTTTTGAACGGATAAAATTCATAGTCACGGATTCCGATTGTTTCACTTAGTTTTGATTATCAATGTAATTATGAGTAGTTCCACGTTTAGTTTGCTTCAATATGTTGCCCCGTTCGCCTGCAATCCAGGTTCGAAGCACAATGTGGCCGAATTTCAAAATACGAAACTTCTAACAACCACTGCTTTCCATATGCATCCTACCGGTAGTTTCGTGCTCAACGTGTTGTATACTGTACCTATAATCATTTTGAACCGGAATTTCAACAAAAAAAACTTTTCAATTTTTCGCGAAAAAACGTGATGGTTAGCCTTACTTTTTTTGAACGGATAAAATTCATAGTCACGGATTCCGATTGTTTCACTTAGTTTTGATTATCAATGTAATTATGAGTAGTTCCACGTTTAGTTTGCTTCAATATGTTGCCCCGTTCGCCTGCAATCCAGGTTCGAAGCACAATGTGGCCGAATTTCAAAATACGAAACTTCTAACAACCACTGCTTTCCATATGCATCCTACCGGTAGTTTCGTGCTCAACGTGTTGTATACTGTACCTATAATCATTTTGAACCGGAATTTCAACAAAAAAAACTTTTCAATTTTTCGCGAAAAAACGTGATGGTTAGCCTTACTTTTTTTGAACGGATAAAATTCATAGTCACGGATTCCGATTGTTTCACTTAGTTTTGATTATCAATGTAATTATGAGTAGTTCCACGTTTAGTTTGCTTCAATATGTTGCCTCGTTCGCCTGCAATCCAGGTTCGAAGCACAATGTGGCCGAATTTCAAAATACGAAACTTCCAACAACACTGCTTTCCATATGCATCCTACCGGTAGTTTCGTGCTCAACGTGTTGTATACTGTACCTATAATCATTTTGAACCGGAATTTCAACAAAAAAAACTTTTCAATTTTTCGCGAAAAAACGTGATGGTTAGCCTTACTTTTTTTGAACGGATAAAATTCATAGTCACGGATTCCGATTGTTTCACTTAGTTTTGATTATCAATGTAATTATGAGTAGTTCCACGTTTAGTTTGCTTCAATATGTTGCCCCGTTCGCCTGCAATCCAGGTTCGAAGCACAATGTGGCCGAATTTCAAAATACGAAACTTCTAACAACCACTGCTTTCCATATGCATCCTACCGGTAGTTTCGTGCTCAACGTGTTGTATACTGTACCTATAATCATTTTGAACCGGAATTTCAACAAAAAAAACTTTTCAATTTTTCGCGAAAAAACGTGATGGTTAGCCTTACTTTTTTTGAACGGATAAAATTCATAGTCACGGATTCCGATTGTTTCACTTAGTTTTGATTATCAATGTAATTATGAGTAGTTCCACGTTTAGTTTGCTTCAATATGTTGCCCCGTTCGCCTGCAATCCAGGTTCGAAGCACAATGTGGCCGAATTTCAAAATACGAAACTTCTAACAACCACTGCTTTCCATATGCATCCTACCGGTAGTTTCGTGCTCAACGTGTTGTATACTGTACCTATAATCATTTTGAACCGGAATTTCAACAAAAAAAACTTTTCAATTTTTCGCGAAAAAACGTGATGGTTAGCCTTACTTTTTTTGAACGGATAAAATTCATAGTCACGGATTCCGATTGTTTCACTTAGTTTTGATTATCAATGTAATTATGAGTAGTTCCACGTTTAGTTTGCTTCAATATGTTGCCTCGTTCGCCTGCAATCCAGGTTCGAAGCACAATGTGGCCGAATTTCAAAATACGAAACTTCCAACAACACTGCTTTCCATATGCATCCTACCGGTAGTTTCGTGCTCAACGTGTTGTATACTGTACCTATAATCATTTTGAACCGGAATTTCAACAAAAAAAACTTTTCAATTTTTCGCGAAAAAACGTGATGGTTGTTAGCCTTACTTTTTTTGAACGGATAAAATTCATAGTCACGGATTCCGATTGTTTCACTTAGTTTTGATTATCAATGTAATTATGAGTAGTTCCACGTTTAGTTTGCTTCAATATGTTGCCTCGTTCGCCTGCAATCCAGGTTCGAAGCACAATGTGGCCGAATTTCAAAATACGAAACTTCCAACAACACTGCTTTCCATATGCATCCTACCGGTAGTTTCGTGCTCAACGTGTTGTATACTGTACCTATAATCATTTTGAACCGGAATTTCAACAAAAAAAACTTTTCAATTTTTCGCGAAAAAACGTGATGGTTAGCCTTACTTTTTTTGAACGGATAAAATTCATAGTCACGGATTCCGATTGTTTCACTTAGTTTTGATTATCAATGTAATTATGAGTAGTTCCACGTTTAGTTTGCTTCAATATGTTGCCCCGTTCGCCTGCAATCCAGGTTCGAAGCACAATGTGGCCGAATTTCAAAATACGAAACTTCTAACAACCACTGCTTTCCATATGCATCCTACCGGTAGTTTCGTGCTCAACGTGTTGTATACTGTACCTATAATCATTTTGAACCGGAATTTCAACAAAAAAAACTTTTCAATTTTTCGCGAAAAAACGTGATGGCTAGCCTTACTTTTTTTGAACGGATAAAATTCATAGTCACGGATTCCGATTGTTTCACTTAGTTTTGATTATCAATGTAATTATGAGTAGTTCCACGTTTAGTTTGCTTCAATATGTTGCCCCGTTCGCCTGCAATCCAGGTTCGAAGCACAATGTGGCCGAATTTCAAAATACGAAACTTCTAACAACCACTGCTTTCCATATGCATCCTACCGGTAGTTTCATGCTCAACGTGTTGTATACTGTACCTATAATCATTTTGAACCGGAATTTCAACAAAAAAAACTTTTCAATTTTTCGCGAAAAAACGTGATGGTTAGCCTTACTTTTTTTGAACGGATAAAATTCATAGTCACGGATTCCGATTGTTTCACTTAGTTTTGATTATCAATGTAATTATGAGTAGTTCCACGTTTAGTTTGCTTCAATATGTTGCCTCGTTCGCCTGCAATCCAGGTTCGAAGCACAATGTGGCCGAATTTCAAAATACGAAACTTCCAACAACACTGCTTTCCATATGCATCCTACCGGTAGTTTCGTGCTCAACGTGTTGTATACTGTACCTATAATCATTTTGAACCGGAATTTCAACAAAAAAAACTTTTCAATTTTTCGCGAAAAAACGTGATGGTTAGCCTTACTTTTTTTGAACGGATAAAATTCATAGTCACGGATTCCGATTGTTTCACTTAGTTTTGATTATCAATGTAATTATGAGTAGTTCCACGTTTAGTTTGCTTCAATATGTTGCCTCGTTCGCCTGCAATCCAGGTTCGAAGCACAATGTGGCCGAATTTCAAAATACGAAACTTCCAACAACACTGCTTTCCATATGCATCCTACCGGTAGTTTCGTGCTCAACGTGTTGTATACTGTACCTATAATCATTTTGAACCGGAATTTCAACAAAAAAAACTTTTCAATTTTTCGCGAAAAAACGTGATGGTTAGCCTTACTTTTTTTGAACGGATAAAATTCATAGTCACGGATTCCGATTGTTTCACTTAGTTTTGATTATCAATGTAATTATGAGTAGTTCCACGTTTAGTTTGCTTCAATATGTTGCCTCGTTCGCCTGCAATCCAGGTTCGAAGCACAATGTGGCCGAATTTCAAAATACGAAACTTCCAACAACACTGCTTTCCATATGCATCCTACCGGTAGTTTCGTGCTCAACGTGTTGTATACTGTACCTATAATCATTTTGAACCGGAATTTCAACAAAAAAAACTTTTCAATTTTTCGCGAAAAAACGTGATGGTTAGCCTTACTTTTTTTGAACGGATAAAATTCATAGTCACGGATTCCGATTGTTTCACTTAGTTTTGATTATCAATGTAATTATGAGTAGTTCCACGTTTAGTTTGCTTCAATATGTTGCCTCGTTCGCCTGCAATCCAGGTTCGAAGCACAATGTGGCCGAATTTCAAAATACGAAACTTCCAACAACCACTGCTTTCCATATGCATCCTACCGGTAGTTTCGTGCTCAACGTGTTGTATACTGTACCTATAATCATTTTGAACCGGAATTTCAACAAAAAAAATTTTCAATTTTTCGCGAAAAAACGTGATGCTTACTTTTTTTGAACGGATAAAATTCATAGTCACGGATTCCGATTGTTTCACTTAGTTTTGATTATCAATGTAATTATGAGTAGTTCCACGTTTAGTTTGCTTCAATATGTTGCCCCGTTCGCCTGCAATCCAGGTTCGAAGCACAATGTGGCCGAATTTCAAAATACGAAACTTCCAACAACACTGCTTTCCATATGCATCCTACCGGTAGTTTCGTGCTCAACGTGTTGTATACTGTACCTATAATCATTTTGAACCGGAATTTCAACAAAAAAAACTTTTCAATTTTTCGCGAAAAAACGTGATGGCTAGCCTTACTTTTTTTGAACGGATAAAATTCATAGTCACGGATTCCGATTGTTTCACTTAGTTTTGATTATCAATGTAATTATGAGTAGTTCCACGTTTAGTTTGCTTCAATATGTTGCCCCGTTCGCCTGCAATCCAGGTTCGAAGCACAATGTGGCCGAAGTTCAAAATACGAAACTTCCAACAACCACTGCTTTCCATATGCATCCTACCGGTAGTTTCGTGCTCAACGTGTTGTATACTGTACCTATAATCATTTTGAACCGGAATTTCAACAAAAAAAACTTTTCAATTTTTCGCGAAAAAACGTGATGGCTAGCCTTACTTTTTTTGAACGGATAAAATTCATAGTCACGGATTCCGATTGTTTCACTTAGTTTTGATTATCAATGTAATTATGAGTAGTTCCACGTTTAGTTTGCTTCAATATGTTGCCCCGTTCGCCTGCAATCCAGGTTCGAAGCACAATGTGGCCGAATTTCAAAATACGAAACTTCTAACAACCACTGCTTTCCATATGCATCCTACCGGTAGTTTCGTGCTCAACGTGTTGTATACTGTACCTATAATCATTTTGAACCGGAATTTCAACAAAAAAAACTTTTCAATTTTTCGCGAAAAAACGTGATGGTTAGCCTTACTTTTTTTGAACGGATAAAATTCATAGTCACGGATTCCGATTGTTTCACTTAGTTTTGATTATCAATGTAATTATGAGTAGTTCCACGTTTAGTTTGCTTCAATATGTTGCCCCGTTCACCTGCAATCCAGGTTCGAAGCACAATGTGGCCGAATTTCAAAATACGAAACTTCCAACAACCACTGCTTTCCATATGCATCCTACCGGTAGTTTCGTACTCAACGTGTTGTATACTGTACCTATAATCATTTTGAACCGGAATTTCAACAAAAAAAACTTTTCAATTTTTCGCGAAAAAACGTGATGGTTAGCCTTACTTTTTTTGAACGGATAAAATTCATAGTCACGGATTCCGATTGTTTCACTTAGTTTTGATTATCAATGTAATTATGAGTAATTCCACGTTTAGTTTGCTTCAATATGTTGCCTCGTTCGCCTGCAATCCAGGTTCGAAGCACAATGTGGCCGAATTTCAAAATACGAAACTTCCAACAACTACTGCTTTCCATATGCATCCTACCGGTAGTTTCGTGCTCAACGTGTTGTATACTGTACCTATAATCATTTTGAACCGGAATTTCAACAAAAAAACTTTTCAATTTTTCGCGAAAAAACGTGATGCTTACTTTTTTTGAACGGATAAAATTCATAGTCACGGATTCCGATTGTTTCACTTAGTTTTGATTATCAATGTAATTATGAGTAGTTCCACGTTTAGTTTGCTTCAATATGTTGCCCCGTTCGCCTGCAATCCAGGTTCGAAGCACAATGTGGCCGAATTTCAAAATACGAAACTTCTAACAACCACTGCTTTCCATATGCATCCTACCGGTAGTTTCGTGCTCAACGTGTTGTATACTGTACCTATAATCATTTTGAACCGGAATTTCAACAAAAAAAACTTTTCAATTTTTCGCGAAAAAACGTGATGGCTAGCCTTACTTTTTTTGAACGGATAAAATTCATAGTCACGGATTCCGATTGTTTCACTTAGTTTTGATTATCAATGTAATTATGAGTAGTTCCACGTTTAGTTTGCTTCAATATGTTGCCTCGTTCGCCTGCAATCCAGGTTCGAAGCACAATGTGGCCGAATTTCAAAATACGAAACTTCCAACAACCACTGCTTTCCATATGCATCCTACCGGTAGTTTCGTGCTCAACGTGTTGTATACTGTACCTATAATCATTTTGAACCGGAATTTCAACAAAAAAAACTTTTCAATTTTTCGCGAAAAACGTGAGGGTTAGCCTTACTTTTTTTGAACGGATAAAATTCATAGTCACGGATTCCGATTGTTTCACTTAGTTTTGATTATCAATGTAATTATGAGTAGTTCCACGTTTAGTTTGCTTCAATATGTTGCCTCGTTCGCCTGCAATCCAGGTTCGAAGCACAATGTGGCCGAATTTCAAAATACGAAACTTCCAACAACCACTGCTTTCCATATGCATCCTACCGGTAGTTTCGTGCTCAACGTGTTGTATACTGTACCTATAATCATTTTGAACCGGAATTTCAACAAAAAAAACTTTTCAATTTTTCGCGAAAAAACGTGATGGTTAGCCTTACTTTTTTTGAACGGATAAAATTCATAGTCACGGATTCCGATTGTTTCACTTAGTTTTGATTATCAATGTAATTATGAGTAGTTCCACGTTTAGTTTGCTTCAATATGTTGCCCCGTTCGCCTGCAATCCAGGTTCGAAGCACAATGTGGCCGAATTTCAAAATACGAAACTTCCAACAACCACTGCTTTCCATATGCATCCTACCGGTAGTTTCGTGCTCAACGTGTTGTATACTGTACCTATAATCATTTTGAACCGGAATTTCAACAAAAAAAACTTTTCAATTTTTCGCGAAAAAACGTGATGGTTATCCTTACTTTTTTTGAACGGATAAAATTCATAGTCACGGATTCCGATTGTTTCACTTAGTTTTGATTATCAATGTAATTATGAGTAGTTCCACGTTTAGTTTGCTTCAATATGTTGCCCCGTTCGCCTGCAATCCAGGTTCGAAGCACAATGTGGCCGAATTTCAAAATACGAAACTTCCAACAACCACTGCTTTTCATATGCATCCTACCGGTAGTTTCGTGCTCAACGTGTTGTATACTGTACCTATAATCATTTTGAACCGGAATTTCAACAAAAAAAACTTTCCAATTTTTCGCGAAAAAACGTGATGGTTATTAGCCTTACTTTTTTTGAACGGATAAAATTCATAGTCACGGATTCCGATTGTTTCACTTAGTTTTGATTATCAATGTAATTATGAGTAGTTCCACGTTTAGTTTGCTTCAATATGTTGCCCCGTTCGCCTGCAATCCAGGTTCGAAGCACAATGTGGCCGAATTTCAAAATACGAAACTTCCAACAACCACTGCTTTCCATATGCATCCTACCGGTAGTTTCGTGCTCAACGTGTTGTATACTGTACATATAATCATTTTGAACTGGAATTTCAACAAAAACAAGTTTTCAATTTAAATTAATATTTTGGTCCTTCAATTCTCCTTTCTATATTTCTACTAAACACCGTCACACCGTAGACACATGTGATTAGGTTTACGAAAAAATAAAAACGAATGCATTGCCTTCAATTTTAAGTGAATAACAACAAAAACTCAAGACGATCTTTATTAAGGTTCAAAAAATAGTCACGCGTGCTGGTGTCAATGAAGAGATTTCTTCTACATAAAGTATCTATCTCTTATTGATTTATGACATAACCTATCTATCTTCTTATTGATTTATGGTAGCACTTGTAAAGGTTTAAGTATGAGCTAATCAATCTGACATCTATTGAAAACGATTAAAAATAATTTTTGGTAGAATACAATTTTATTGGTTCGAGTATTAACAATTTCCCCTACTTTTTCTGACGCTCTTGAAAATCATGTGCGCCTGTTAAAAAATTTGAAAAATGCCATTTTTTATCGAAAAACGACAGTATTTTTTTTTTCAAAGTAACAGGCTAGCAAATTCAAAGAAACAAACATATTTTAAGTCTCTTGGACCGTATTGCAATTAAAATAAAATAAACATTTCCCCCTCTTTCACCACACACTAATGTGATGCGTGATTCTATTTATTAATCATGCGCGCCTGGTAAAAAAATGGAATTTTCTAAATTAAATAATAACAGAATTTAATTATTCTCTCCCTTTTTATTTAAATGCGAGTTATTTTGTCAGTAAACTAATAGGCGGCCATGCTAAAGTAGGAAATAAAATGACTGTTTCCCAAGTATAACAAAATGGAACTCATTTTGACAGTTCCACCTTTCGTGACATTTTTGAGATATTTCATGGAAGACATGGAACTCGCATAATATCCAGTTCATTGAGTTACGGGTTTTTGTTCCACACTTCATAGTAAAACTTGTAATAAAATGGAACTTGACCATGGAACTTAGTTCCAACAATTGTTCCATAAAAATCGAAATAAGTTGGAAGTAGCGATACTTGGGTTACGAGAAAAAATTTCTTAAGTAACAGGAGAGCAGAAACGCCAGTACAAAATATAATGCCACTATTACCATGTTGCCATTTTCTTCGCATTCCAAAATGCAGGTATGAACTATTTCCCCCCCTTTTGTTCGCATTTAAATAAAGATGGATTTAGTTTTGTTATTAATTGGAATTAATAACAAAACTAAATCCATCTTTATAGTAAATGAGAGTTTTGTCAGTAAACTAACAACAGGCGGCCATGGCCATGCTAAGTAGGAAATAAAATTATTACATGACTATTTACGAGAAATTCTTAAGTAACAGGAGAGCAGAAACGCCAAGTACAAAATATAATGCCACTATTACCATGTTGCCATTTTCTTCGCATTCAAAAATGCAAGTATGAACTATTTCCCCTCCTTTTTTCTGACACTTGAAATTCATGTGCGCCTGGTAAAAAATTTGAAAAGTGCGATTTCATTTTATCGAAAAACAATAAATAGTATTATTTTTATTTCAAAGTATAAGGCGAGCAAATTCAAAGAAACACTTTTTCCAGTTTTCATTTTATTAATGTGGTGCGCGGTTCTATTTATTAATCATGCGTGCCTGGTAAAAAATTAGAATTTTTAATAACAAAATTAAATCCATCTTTATTTAAATGCGAGTTTTGTCAGTAAATTAACAGGCGGCCATTCTAAGTAGGAAATACAATTATTACATGACTGTTTAGAGTCATGAGAGCAGAAATGCCAAGTACAAAATATAATGCCACTTTTACCATGTTTGCCATTTTCTTCGCATTCCAAAATGCGGTTTCTTTTTGGACAATTTTCATTCTATCGCATTATTAGCAGGCGCGGCTGACTCTAAAGAGAAATAATAATATGACTTAAGAACCAAATTTCTATTTACTACAAGGCACACAGAATTGATACAAAGTCAAGAACAGTTCAGAGTACGGAGTAAAAATTCTGAATACTTACCTATTTAAGTTAATTATGTAATAAGCTAAATTAAAAGAAAAACACAAAACGTAAAACAATAATTCGCAATTAAATAAGGAAAACTAATAAATTTATTAAAAACGTAATCGTAAAACATAATAATAATAATAATAAAGAAAATAATTAAACAATTCTTATTTTTTCATATCTTCTTGTTATTAATCAAATATCACAAACAGCAGCACAAAAAATTATAATAAGTATAATAAATTTATTTCATTTATATTTTTAAAAATTCATTTATTTTTTATTTATTTATATTTTTTGTTTTATTCTTCTTTTTTTTAATTAATTTGTTATAATTAAATTTATAATAATAATAGAATAATATTGCATTGAAATTAATCATATAATTTATAATAATTAATGTTTATAATATGTAATATTTAATTTAATCATAAAAATAATTAATGAGAAAAATCAAGAATATATAGAAATTATTAAAAACAAATTAAACAAAAACAACAACAAAAAAATTAAATTAAAATAATATAATAGTAAAAATAATTTTAATTTAATTTTTTTTAATGTGATTTTTAATTAATTTAGATGTGTGTGTGTGTGTATAATAATAAAAATAAAAATCGACTAATCTCATTATTGAATTATTACAAATACTTGGTTTTTAATATTAAATTTAAATATGGCGGTTTGTTATTTGTTTTTTTTTTTTTTTTGTTAATTAATTATAATTAGATATAATTTTATAGTATTTATGTATGTAGTTATATAAAGAAAATAAAAATAATATTATAGTGATAATATAATGTTATTTTATATTTATTTATTTTTGTTATAATTTTATGTTGTTGTTTAAATTGCACTTAGAATAGAATAATAATATCTTATACATTTTTTAATTAAATTAATTATACTTAAAATTTAAAAATATGTAGTAACGGAAAAATTAGACATCGTGTGTATAATGGGGGTTACGAAATTCATTAACCCAAAAACGTAAATATTTCTGTATGTTACATGGAATGTGTATGGCGCGTGATGAATTTTTGCTTTATTTATTTATTTAATTAATTTTAATTATTTAATGCCTGTTTCACAGCGAAGGAGAGAGCATAAAAATTATTATACTTGTTTCATTTGTTTAAATATGTATATATAAATTCTAATTTAAATGTGCTAATTAAAAATAAACAAATTTCATGTTTTTTTTTTTTTTGTTCAATATATTAATTATAATTTATAATAAATATTTCGATTATTTTGTTTTTACGAATTTACTTCAAAAAATTGTACTAAATTTTTAAATTAATTATTTATTTATATATATTTTATTATAAAATAAAAAAAACAAAATGGCAGACAAAAAAACGTTCATATATATAAATTTTCAGTTCAGTGGGTTTCATTTTACATTTCGATAAAATGTATAGTAAAATGTACGTTTAACTACAAAAAAATGAGCAAATGTTGGGTTTTGTGTTTGCTTTAAATGTTTAAACAAGTAAATGAGCTTCTAGAATACCTGTGCTTAGATTTAAAAAAATTGGATTTTTTCGTTGCAATTACTTAAGTCTTTCATTTTAAAAAAATGGCGGCGGTGAGTTTGTTTTTTTATTTAATATTTTTATAAATTGTTAATTAAATTTATTATTAATTGTAATTAATTTATTTGTTAAATATGAGTATTTTTGTTGTAATTAAATTAGGTAGTATAAATCTTACAAAATTATGTTGGGGGCGTGTGTGTGTGGTGTGGATGGTGTGTTTATGGAAAACAATAAACGACAAAATGGCGGATATCGTTTCGTGCTCAACGTGTTGTATACTGTACCTATAATCATTTTGAACCGGAATTTCAACAAAAAAAACTTTTCAATTTTTCGCGAAAAAACGTGATGGTTAGCCTTACTTTTTTTGAACGGATAAAATTCATAGTCACGGATTCCGATTGTTTCACTTAGTTTTGATTATCAATGTAATTATGAGTAGTTCCACGTTTAGTTTGCTTCAATATGTTGCCTCGTTCGCCTGCAATCCAGGTTCGAAGCACAATGTGGCCGAATTTCAAAATACGAAACTTCCAACAACCACTGCTTTCCATATGCATCCTACCGGTAGTTTCGTGCTCAACGTGTTGTATACTGTACCTATAATCATTTTGAACCGGAATTTCAACAAAAAAAACTTTTCAATTTTTCGCGAAAAAACGTGATGGTTAGCCTTACTTTTTTTGAACGGATAAAATTCATAGTCACGGATTCCGATTGTTTCACTTAGTTTTGATTATCAATGTAATTATGAGTAGTTCCACGTTTAGTTTGCTTCAATATGTTGCCTCGTTCGCCTGCAATCCAGGTTCGAAGCACAATGTGGCCGAATTTCAAAATACGAAACTTCCAACAACCACTGCTTTCCATATGCATCCTACCGGTAGTTTCGTGCTCAACGTGTTGTATACTGTACCTATAATCATTTTGAACCGGAATTTCAACAAAAAAAACTTTTCAATTTTTCGCGAAAAAACGTGATGGTTAGCCTTACTTTTTTTGAACGGATAAAATTCATAGTCACGGATTCCGATTGTTTCACTTAGTTTTGATTATCAATGTAATTATGAGTAGTTCCACGTTTAGTTTGCTTCAATATGTTGCCCCGTTCGCCTGCAATCCAGGTTCGAAGCACAATGTGGCCGAATTTCAAAATACGAAACTTCCAACAACCACTGCTTTCCATATGCATCCTACCGGTAGTTTCGTGCTCAACGTGTTGTATACTGTACCTATAATCATTTTGAACCGGAATTTCAACAAAAAAACTTTTCAATTTTTCGCGAAAAAACATGATGCTTACTTTTTTTGAACGGATAAAATTCATAGTCACGGATTCCGATTGTTTCACTTAGTTTTGATTATCAATGTAATTATGAGTAGTTCCACGTTTAGTTTGCTTCAATATGTTGCCCCGTTCGCCTGCAATCCAGGTTCGAAGCACAATGTGGCCGAATTTCAAAATACGAAACTTCTAACAACCACTGCTTTCCATATGCATCCTACCGGTAGTTTCGTGCTCAACGTGTTGTATACTGTACCTATAATCATTTTGAACCGGAATTTCAACAAAAAAAACTTTTCAATTTTTCGCGAAAAAACGTGATGGCGCTAGCCTTACTTTTTTTGAACGGATAAAATTCATAGTCACGGATTCCGATTGTTTCACTTAGTTTTGATTATCAATGTAATTATGAGTAGTTCCACGTTTAGTTTGCTTCAATATGTTGCCTCGTTCGCCTGCAATCCAGGTTCGAAGCACAATGTGGCCGAATTTCAAAATACGAAACTTCCAACAACCACTGCTTTCCATATGCATCCTACCGGTAGTTTCGTGCTCAACGTGTTGTATACTGTACCTATAATCATTTTGAACCGGAATTTCAACAAAAAAAACTTTTCAATTTTTCGCGAAAAAACGTGATGGTTAGCCTTACTTTTTTTGAACGGATAAAATTCATAGTCACGGATTCCGATTGTTTCACTTAGTTTTGATTATCAATGTAATTATGAGTAGTTCCACGTTTAGTTTGCTTCAATATGTTGCCCCGTTCGCCTGCAATCCAGGTTCGAAGCACAATGTGGCCGAATTTCAAAATACGAAACTTCCAACAACCACTGCTTTCCATATGCATCCTACCGGTAGTTTCGTGCTCAACGTGTTGTATACTGTACCTATAATCATTTTGAACCGGAATTTCAACAAAAAAAACTTTTCAATTTTTCGCGAAAAAACGTGATGGTTAGCCTTACTTTTTTTGAACGGATAAAATTCATAGTCACGGATTCCGATTGTTTCACTTAGTTTTGATTATCAATGTAATTATGAGTAGTTCCACGTTTAGTTTGCTTCAATATGTTGCCCCGTTCGCCTGCAATCCAGGTTCGAAGCACAATGTGGCCGAATTTCAAAATACGAAACTTCTAACAACCACTGCTTTCCATATGCATCCTACCGGTAGTTTCGTGCTCAACGTGTTGTATACTGTACCTATAATCATTTTGAACCGGAATTTCAACAAAAAAAACTTTTCAATTTTTCGCGACTAAACGTGATGGTTAGCCTTACTTTTTTTGAACGGATAAAATTCATAGTCACGGATTCCGATTGTTTCACTTAGTTTTGATTATCAATGTAATTATGAGTAGTTCCACGTTTAGTTTGCTTCAATATGTTGCCTCGTTCGCCTGCAATCCAGGTTCGAAGCACAATGTGGCCGAATTTCAAAATACGAAACTTCCAACAACACTGCTTTCCATATGCATCCTACCGGTAGTTTCGTGCTCAACGTGTTGTATACTGTACCTATAATCATTTTGAACCGGAATTTCAACAAAAAAAACTTTTCAATTTTTCGCGAAAAAACGTGATGGTTAGCCTTACTTTTTTTGAACGGATAAAATTCATAGTCACGGATTCCGATTGTTTCACTTAGTTTTGATTATCAATGTAATTATGAGTAGTTCCACGTTTAGTTTGCTTCAATATGTTGCCCCGTTCGCCTGCAATCCAGGTTCGAAGCACAATGTGGCCGAATTTCAAAATACGAAACTTCCAACAACCACTGCTTTCCATATGCATCCTACCGGTAGTTTCGTGCTCAACGTGTTGTATACTGTACCTATAATCATTTTGAACCGGAATTTCAACAAAAAAAACTTTCCAATTTTTCGCGAAAAAACGTGATGGTTATTAGCCTTACTTTTTTTGAACGGATAAAATTCATAGTCACGGATTCCGATTGTTTCACTTAGTTTTGATTATCAATGTAATTATGAGTAGTTCCACGTTTAGTTTGCTTCAATATGTTGCCCCGTTCGCCTGCAATCCAGGTTCGAAGCACAATGTGGCCGAATTTCAAAATACGAAACTTCCAACAACACTGCTTTCCATATGCATCCTACCGGTAGTTTCGTGCTCAACGTGTTGTATACTGTACCTATAATCATTTTGAACCGGAATTTCAACAAAAAAAACTTTTCAATTTTTCGCGAAAAAACGTGATGGTTAGCCTTACTTTTTTTGAACGGATAAAATTCATAGTCACGGATTCCGATTGTTTCACTTAGTTTTGATTATCAATGTAATTATGAGTAGTTCCACGTTTAGTTTGCTTCAATATGTTGCCTCGTTCGCCTGCAATCCAGGTTCGAAGCACAATGTGGCCGAATTTCAAAATACGAAACTTCCAACAACCACTGCTTTCCATATGCATCCTACCGGTAGTTTCGTGCTCAACGTGTTGTATACTGTACCTATAATCATTTTGAACCGGAATTTCAACAAAAAAAACTTTTCAATTTTTCGCGAAAAAACGTGATGGTTAGCCTTACTTTTTTTGAACGGATAAAATTCATAGTCACGGATTCCGATTGTTTCACTTAGTTTTGATTATCAATGTAATTATGAGTAGTTCCACGTTTAGTTTGCTTCAATATGTTGCCCCGTTCGCCTGCAATCCAGGTTCGAAGCACAATGTGGCCGAATTTCAAAATACGAAACTTCCAACAACCACTGCTTTCCATATGCATCCTACCGGTAGTTTCGTGCTCAACGTGTTGTATACTGTACCTATAATCATTTTGAACCGGAATTTCAACAAAAAAACTTTTCAATTTTTCGCGAAAAAACATGATGCTTACTTTTTTTGAACGGATAAAATTCATAGTCACGGATTCCGATTGTTTCACTTAGTTTTGATTATCAATGTAATTATGAGTAGTTCCACGTTTAGTTTGCTTCAATATGTTGCCCCGTTCGCCTGCAATCCAGGTTCGAAGCACAATGTGGCCGAATTTCAAAATACGAAACTTCTAACAACCACTGCTTTCCATATGCATCCTACCGGTAGTTTCGTGCTCAACGTGTTGTATACTGTACCTATAATCATTTTGAACCGGAATTTCAACAAAAAAAACTTTTCAATTTTTCGCGAAAAAACGTGATGGTTAGCCTTACTTTTTTTGAACGGATAAAATTCATAGTCACGGATTCCGATTGTTTCACTTAGTTTTGATTATCAATGTAATTATGAGTAGTTCCACGTTTAGTTTGCTTCAATATGTTGCCCCGTTCACCTGCAATCCAGGTTCGAAGCACAATGTGGCCGAATTTCAAAATACGAAACTTCCAACAACCACTGCTTTCCATATGCATCCTACCGGTAGTTTCGTACTCAACGTGTTGTATACTGTACCTATAATCATTTTGAACCGGAATTTCAACAAAAAAAACTTTTCAATTTTTCGCGAAAAAACGTGATGGTTAGCCTTACTTTTTTTGAACGGATAAAATTCATAGTCACGGATTCCGATTGTTTCACTTAGTTTTGATTATCAATGTAATTATGAGTAATTCCACGTTTAGTTTGCTTCAATATGTTGCCTCGTTCGCCTGCAATCCAGGTTCGAAGCACAATGTGGCCGAATTTCAAAATACGAAACTTCCAACAACTACTGCTTTCCATATGCATCCTACCGGTAGTTTCGTGCTCAACGTGTTGTATACTGTACCTATAATCATTTTGAACCGGAATTTCAACAAAAAAACTTTTCAATTTTTCGCGAAAAAACGTGATGCTTACTTTTTTTGAACGGATAAAATTCATAGTCACGGATTCCGATTGTTTCACTTAGTTTTGATTATCAATGTAATTATGAGTAGTTCCACGTTTAGTTTGCTTCAATATGTTGCCCCGTTCGCCTGCAATCCAGGTTCGAAGCACAATGTGGCCGAATTTCAAAATACGAAACTTCTAACAACCACTGCTTTCCATATGCATCCTACCGGTAGTTTCGTGCTCAACGTGTTGTATACTGTACCTATAATCATTTTGAACCGGAATTTCAACAAAAAAAACTTTTCAATTTTTCGCGAAAAAACGTGATGGCGCTAGCCTTACTTTTTTTGAACGGATAAAATTCATAGTCACGGATTCCGATTGTTTCACTTAGTTTTGATTATCAATGTAATTATGAGTAGTTCCACGTTTAGTTTGCTTCAATATGTTGCCTCGTTCGCCTGCAATCCAGGTTCGAAGCACAATGTGGCCGAATTTCAAAATACGAAACTTCCAACAACCACTGCTTTCCATATGCATCCTACCGGTAGTTTCGTGCTCAACGTGTTGTATACTGTACCTATAATCATTTTGAACCGGAATTTCAACAAAAAAAACTTTTCAATTTTTCGCGAAAAAACGTGATGGTTAGCCTTACTTTTTTTGAACGGATAAAATTCATAGTCACGGATTCCGATTGTTTCACTTAGTTTTGATTATCAATGTAATTATGAGTAGTTCCACGTTTAGTTTGCTTCAATATGTTGCCCCGTTCGCCTGCAATCCAGGTTCGAAGCACAATGTGGCCGAATTTCAAAATACGAAACTTCCAACAACCACTGCTTTCCATATGCATCCTACCGGTAGTTTCGTGCTCAACGTGTTGTATACTGTACCTATAATCATTTTGAACCGGAATTTCAACAAAAAAAACTTTTCAATTTTTCGCGAAAAAACGTGATGGTTAGCCTTACTTTTTTTGAACGGATAAAATTCATAGTCACGGATTCCGATTGTTTCACTTAGTTTTGATTATCAATGTAATTATGAGTAGTTCCACGTTTAGTTTGCTTCAATATGTTGCCCCGTTCGCCTGCAATCCAGGTTCGAAGCACAATGTGGCCGAATTTCAAAATACGAAACTTCTAACAACCACTGCTTTCCATATGCATCCTACCGGTAGTTTCGTGCTCAACGTGTTGTATACTGTACCTATAATCATTTTGAACCGGAATTTCAACAAAAAAAACTTTTCAATTTTTCGCGACTAAACGTGATGGTTAGCCTTACTTTTTTTGAACGGATAAAATTCATAGTCACGGATTCCGATTGTTTCACTTAGTTTTGATTATCAATGTAATTATGAGTAGTTCCACGTTTAGTTTGCTTCAATATGTTGCCTCGTTCGCCTGCAATCCAGGTTCGAAGCACAATGTGGCCGAATTTCAAAATACGAAACTTCCAACAACACTGCTTTCCATATGCATCCTACCGGTAGTTTCGTGCTCAACGTGTTGTATACTGTACCTATAATCATTTTGAACCGGAATTTCAACAAAAAAAACTTTTCAATTTTTCGCGAAAAAACGTGATGGTTAGCCTTACTTTTTTTGAACGGATAAAATTCATAGTCACGGATTCCGATTGTTTCACTTAGTTTTGATTATCAATGTAATTATGAGTAGTTCCACGTTTAGTTTGCTTCAATATGTTGCCCCGTTCGCCTGCAATCCAGGTTCGAAGCACAATGTGGCCGAATTTCAAAATACGAAACTTCCAACAACCACTGCTTTCCATATGCATCCTACCGGTAGTTTCGTGCTCAACGTGTTGTATACTGTACCTATAATCATTTTGAACCGGAATTTCAACAAAAAAAACTTTCCAATTTTTCGCGAAAAAACGTGATGGTTATTAGCCTTACTTTTTTTGAACGGATAAAATTCATAGTCACGGATTCCGATTGTTTCACTTAGTTTTGATTATCAATGTAATTATGAGTAGTTCCACGTTTAGTTTGCTTCAATATGTTGCCCCGTTCGCCTGCAATCCAGGTTCGAAGCACAATGTGGCCGAATTTCAAAATACGAAACTTCCAACAACCACTGCTTTCCATATGCATCCTACCGGTAGTTTCGTGCTCAACGTGTTGTATACTGTACCTATAATCATTTTGAACCGGAATTTCAACAAAAAAAACTTTCCAATTTTTCGCGAAAAAACGTGATGGTTATTAGCCTTACTTTTTTTGAACGGATAAAATTCATAGTCACGGATTCCGATTGTTTCACTTAGTTTTGATTATCAATGTAATTATGAGTAGTTCCACGTTTAGTTTGCTTCAATATGTTGCCCCGTTCGCCTGCAATCCAGGTTCGAAGCACAATGTGGCCGAATTTCAAAATACGAAACTTCCAACAACCACTGCTTTCCATATGCATCCTACCGGTAGTTTCGTGCTCAACGTGTTGTATACTGTACATATAATCATTTTGAACTGGAATTTCAACAAAAACAAGTTTTCAATTTAAATTAATATTTTGGTCCTTCAATTCTCCTTTCTATATTTCTACTAAACACCGTCACACCGTAGACACATGTGATTAGGTTTACGAAAAAATAAAAACGAATGCATTGCCTTCAATTTTAAGTGAATAACAACAAAAACTCAAGACGATCTTTATTAAGGTTCAAAAAATAGTCACGCGTGCTGGTGTCAATGAAGAGATTTCTTCTACATAAAGTATCTATCTCTTATTGATTTATGACATAACCTATCTATCTTCTTATTGATTTATGGTAGCACTTGTAAAGGTTTAAGTATGAGCTAATCAATCTGACATCTATTGAAAACGATTAAAAATAATTTTTGGTAGAATACAATTTTATTGGTTCGAGTATTAACAATTTCCCCTACTTTTTCTGACGCTCTTGAAAATCATGTGCGCCTGTTAAAAAATTTGAAAAATGCCATTTTTTATCGAAAAACGACAGTATTTTTTTTTTCAAAGTAACAGGCTAGCAAATTCAAAGAAACAAACATATTTTAAGTCTCTTGGACCGTATTGCAATTAAAATAAAATAAACATTTCCCCCTCTTTCACCACACACTAATGTGATGCGTGATTCTATTTATTAATCATGCGCGCCTGGTAAAAAAATGGAATTTTCTAAATTAAATAATAACAGAATTTAATTATTCTCTCCCTTTTTATTTAAATGCGAGTTATTTTGTCAGTAAACTAATAGGCGGCCATGCTAAAGTAGGAAATAAAATGACTGTTTCCCAAGTATAACAAAATGGAACTCATTTTGACAGTTCCACCTTTCGTGACATTTTTGAGATATTTCATGGAAGACATGGAACTCGCATAATATCCAGTTCATTGAGTTACGGGTTTTTGTTCCACACTTCATAGTAAAACTTGTAATAAAATGGAACTTGACCATGGAACTTAGTTCCAACAATTGTTCCATAAAAATCGAAATAAGTTGGAAGTAGCGATACTTGGGTTACGAGAAAAAATTTCTTAAGTAACAGGAGAGCAGAAACGCCAGTACAAAATATAATGCCACTATTACCATGTTGCCATTTTCTTCGCATTCCAAAATGCAGGTATGAACTATTTCCCCCCCTTTTGTTCGCATTTAAATAAAGATGGATTTAGTTTTGTTATTAATTGGAATTAATAACAAAACTAAATCCATCTTTATAGTAAATGAGAGTTTTGTCAGTAAACTAACAACAGGCGGCCATGGCCATGCTAAGTAGGAAATAAAATTATTACATGACTATTTACGAGAAATTCTTAAGTAACAGGAGAGCAGAAACGCCAAGTACAAAATATAATGCCACTATTACCATGTTGCCATTTTCTTCGCATTCAAAAATGCAAGTATGAACTATTTCCCCTCCTTTTTTCTGACACTTGAAATTCATGTGCGCCTGTTAAAAAATTTGAAAAAATGCGATTTTTTTTATCGAAAAACGACAGTATTATTTTTTTTCTAAGTAACAGGCGAGCAAATTCAAAGAAACAAATATATTTTAAGTCTTTTGGACCGTATTGCAATTAAAATAAACATTTTCCCCTCTTTCACCACACACTAATGTGATGATATTTATTAATCAAGCGCGCCTAGTAAAAAAATGGAATTTTTCTAAATTAAATAATAACAGAATTTAATTATTCTCTCCCGTTTTTATTTAAATGCGAGTTATTTTGTCAGTACGGCCATGCTAAGTAGGAAATACCGTGTTTACGAGAAAAAATTTCTTAAGTAACAGGAGAGCAGAAACGCCAAGTACAAAATATAATGCCACTATTACCATGTTGCCATTTTCTTCGCATTCCAAAATGCGGGTATGAACTATTTCCCCTCCTTTTTTCTGACACTTGAAATTCATGTGCGCCTGGTAAAAAATTTGAAAAGTGCGATTTCATTTTATCGAAAAACAATAAATAGTATTATTTTTATTTCAAAGTATAAGGCGAGCAAATTCAAAGAAACACTTTTTCCAGTTTTCATTTTATTAATGTGGTGCGCGGTTTTATTTATTAATCATGCGTGCCTGGTAAAAAAATGGAATTTTTAATAACAAAATTAAATCCATCTTTATTTAAATGCGAGTTTTGTCAGTAAACTAACAGGCGGCCATGCTAAGTAGGACATAAAATTATTACATGACTGTTTACGAGAAAAAAAATTCTTAAGTAACAGGAGAGCAGAAACGCAAAATATAACGACACACACAAAATATAATACCACTATTACCCATGTTGCCATTTTCTTCGCATTCAAAAATGCGGGTATGAAATATTTCCCCTCCTTTTTTCTGACACTTGAAATTCATGTGCCTGTTAAAAAATTTGAAAAAATGCGATTTTTTTTATCGAAAAACGACAGAATTATTTTTTTTTCAAAGTAACAGGCTAGCAAATTCCAAGAAACAAATATATTTTAAGTCTTTTGGACCGTATTGCAATTAAAATCAAATAAACATTTTCTCCTCTTTCACCACACACTAATGTGATGCGTGATTCTATTTATTAATCATGCGCGCCTGGTAAAAAAATGGAATTTTTCTAAATTAAATAATAACAGAATTTAATTATTTCCCGTCTTTATTTTAAATGCGAGTTATTTTGTCAGTAAACTAATAGGCGGCCATGCCTAAGTACGAAATAAAATGACTGTGTTTACGAGTAAAAATTTCTTAAGTAACAGGAGAGCAGAAACGCCAGTACAAAAAATATAATGCCACTATTACCATGTTGCCATTTTCTTCGCATTCCAAAATGCGGGTATGAACTATTTTCCCTCCTTTTTTCTGACACTTGAAAATCATGTGCGCCTGGTAAAAAATTTGAAAAGTGCGATTTCATTTTATCGAAAAACAATAAATAGTATTATTTTTATTTTAAAGTAACAGGCGAGCAAATTCAAAGAAACACTTTTTCCAGTTTTCATTTTATTAATGTGGTGCGCGGTTCTATTTATTAATCATGCGTGCCTGGTAAAAAATTAGAATTTTTAATCCATCTTTATTTAAATGCGAGTTTTGTCAGTAAACTAACAGGCGGCCATGCTAAGTAGGAAATACAATTATTACATGACTGTTTAGAGTCATGAGAGCAGAAATGCCAAGTACAAAATATAATGCCACTTTTACCATGTTTGCCATTTTCTTCGCATTCCAAAATGCGGTTTCTTTTTGGACAATTTTCATTCTATCGCATTATTAGCAGGCGCGGCTGACTCTAAAGAGAAATAATAATATGACTTAAGAACCAAATTTCTATTTACTACAAGGCACACAGAATTGATACAAAGTCAAGAACAGTTCAGAGTACGGAGTAAAAATGCTGAATACTTACCTATTTAAGTTAATTATGTAATAAGCTAAATTAAAAGAAAAACACAAAACGTAAAACAATAATTCGCAATTAAATTAAGAAAACTAATAAATTTATTAAAAACGTAATCGTAAAACATAATAATAATAATAATAATAAAGAAAATAATTAAACAATTCTTATTTTTTCATATCTTCTTGTTATTAATCAAATATCACAAACAGCAGCACAAAAAATTATAATAAGTATAATAAATTTATTTCATTTATATTTTTAAAAATTCATTTATTTTTTATTTATTTATATTTTTTGTTTTATTCTTCTTTTTTTTAATTAATTTGTTATAATTAAATTTATAATAATAATAGAATAATATTGCATTGAAATTAATCATAATTTATAATAATTAATGTTTATAATATGTAATATTTAATTTAATCATAAAAATAATTAATGAGAAAAATCAAGAATATATAGAAATTATTAAAAACAAATTAAACAAAAACAACAACAAAAAAATTAAATTAAAAAAATATAATAGTAAAAATAATTTTAATTTAATTTTTTTTAATGTGATTTTTAATTAATTTAGATGTGTGTGTGTGTATAATAATAAAAATAAAAATCGACTAATCTCATTATTGAATTATTACAAATACTTGGTTTTTAATATTAAATTTAAATATGGCGGTTTGTTATTTGTTTTTTTTTTGTTAATTAATTATAATTAGATATAATTTTATAGTATTTATGTATGTAGTTATATAAAGAAAATAAAAATAATATTATAGTGATAATATAATGTTATTTTATATTTATTTATTTTTGTTATAATTTTATGTTGTTGTTTAAATTGCACTTAGAATAGAATAATAATATCTTATACATTTTTTAATTAAATTAATTATACTTAAAATTTAAAAATATGTAGTAACGGAAAAATTAGACATCGTGTGTATAATGGGGGTTACGAAATTCATTAACCCAAAAACGTAAATATTTCTGTATGTTACATGGAATGTGTATGGCGCGTGATGAATTTTTGCTTTATTTATTTATTTAATTAATTTTAATTATTTAATGCCTGTTTCACAGCGAAGGAGAGAGCATAAAAATTATTATACTTGTTTCATTTGTTTAAATATGTATATATAAATTCTAATTTAAATGTGCTAATTAAAAATAAACAAATTTCATGTTTTTTTTTTTTTTTTGTTCAATATATTAATTATAATTTATAATAAATATTTCGATTATTTTGTTTTTACGAATTTACTTCAAAAAATTGTACTAAATTTTTAAATTAATTATTTATTTATATATATTTTATTATAAAATAAAAAAAACAAAATGGCAGACAAAAAAACGTTCATATATATAAATTTTCAGTTCAGTGGGTTTCATTTTACATTTCGATAAAATGTATAGTAAAATGTACGTTTAACTACAAAAAAATGAGCAAATGTTGGGTTTTGTGTTTGCTTTAAATGTTTAAACAAGTAAATGAGCTTCTAGAATACCTGTGCTTAGATTTAAAAAAACTGGATTTTTTCGTTGCAATTACTTAAGTCTTTCATTTTAAAAAAATGGCGGCGGTGAGTTTGTTTTTTTATTAAATATTTTTATAAATTGTTAATTAAATTTATTATTAATTGTAATTAATTTATTTGTTAAATATGAGTATTTTTGTTGTAATTAAATTAGGTAGTATAAATCTTACAAAATTATGTTGGGGGCGTGTGTGTGTGGTGTGGATGGTGTGTTTATGGAAAACAATAAACGACAAAATGGCGGATATCGTGCACGTGTTTTTCACTTTGTTTTGTAAAAAAATTAATGTATTTATCTAATTATTAATCTAAATTAATCGCAGAATTTTGACTACATTGAATTAAATTCAAAAAAAAACATAATATTAATAGTTGTATTAGCGTAAAATATAATCTTAGTGGTGGGGGCTTACCACTTACCCGATTGGGATTTATTAATTATAGTATTACTTTTTGGTACGGCGCCCACAATACGTACAGTACGCTGCTGGTGTGACTGCAGTGTTCCAGTCGTCGCGTTGGCTAGCGGCGGTGGCGGTGGCGGAAGCGGTTGATCTTGATCGTCACAAAATTGTGGCGGCGGTGCTAATACAATAAAATCGGAATTCTGATCGTTAGTCGGTGTTATTTGTAGATCGGTAAACTTTTTCACTGGCGGTGGTGCTGCCGTCGACGATTCATTTTCTGAATCGTTCTCAATCGGCGGTGGTAACTGTACGAGCGATACAGCTGGTCGCTGTAAAGTGCCTCGTGCCATGACCAATGATGCCTGCTTTCGCGTCATTGAATTATGACGCTGGAAGCCAATAATTGGTGGACTCGGACTCCGATCCCCATCATCATCATCATCATTTCGGCGCTCGTTATCGTCGTCCTCGTCCTCCCCGTCGACAATCGGTTCGTTTGGATTAAATACTTTTTTTGGTTTAACAATGCTAACACAATTATTACTATTATTAATACTATTGTTACTGTTATTATGAATAGATGCCGTTTGTGAATTATTCATCGCCATTTCCTGGTCACTGCTCACGCCCGACGATGAATTATCACCCTCCTCGTTTTTATTATGTGTTGACATGTGTATCACTTTGATTTGCTGAGAGTTCGGTTTCAAATGATTCGATTGAGCATTTCCACCATTAGTAAAATTATTTGGAAATGATTTCGACGATTTCAACTTTTTCCGAATATTTCGAATTTCATCAACCGAAAACGAGTGCGGAATCGATGATGCTGACTCTGAACTGTAATCAAACAAAAAATGAAAGGCATACATTTAGGGGTCTCGATTAATAATAAATCACAAATCTAATCTGCGATAAGTTAGGTGGTTAGTGTTAAAAAATAAAAAAATGAAAACAAATAAAATTATAAATAATCAGTGTTAGTTTTATTAGTACATTCCAAAATTATGAATACCTATTTAGAAGTATCTAAATCCGTACCTTGTATTACTTGTTCCGCTTGTCTCGATCGGTTGCTGCTGTGTTATATCCGCTAAATTATTTGCATTAAATTTCGTATTTCGAGCCAACATGACTGAATTTTCTTCATCATCATCATCGTCTGACTCACTTAGGCTATAGTCAGGGTCTGGTATTGGTGGTGACGTCATTTGCATTGCCATTTGATTTTGATGCTGTACGTTTAAATTGCTTGTATTCACCGTAATCGGATGCTGAACCGGATGATGTAGTAGCGCTTGGTTTTGGCTCGGGGCTGACCCATTAATAATCGGTTTGTGAAATGAGGCCGATTTTTTCATGGTGCCCGTATTCGAATCGACGCGCGAACGGTACTCAACCGTTTTAATACTTTGTGGTGACGCATACAACTTTGCGTTTGACGCCGGTTTAAAACTCGACATAATCTCACTATCTTGGCTGGTGGCTACAATTTTTTGTTGTAATCCCGCAGTACTTTCGTACTCCGATTTACGCGATACTTCCACTTTTACCACTTGGCCGATGGGCGGTGGTGGTGGTGGATGATTTGGCGGTGGTAAATGTCGTCGCATTGTATTTATATCATCTTGCGAACGATGGCCCTTGAATCCGATGGTCCCGGTCCAATTATTTATTGTTAACATGCTGCTGCTCCGTTTCATTTGCGACGCTAAGTCCGGCGTAGAATGGAAATTACGATTTAGACTCGACGTATTTACGTTGGGTATTGCACATGGTTTCCCTTTGATCGAACCCACTTTTCCACCTGTTTTCTTCCGTTTCATTTCAGCCACACTGGCGTACACGATCGGCCCTTTTTGCGGAGATACGGGAGGCGTTGAAGAACCACTATCAATACCAGATTGAAACCGAGACGTTGTCATCATAGCTGAATAGCGATTATCGCGATTTTCGCCTTGCTGCCGTTGAAATAGTTCTTCGAGTTCGGCGGCGGTGATACGACCCGAAGTTGGTCGAGATTTTATACTGGCGGTTCGGGGTTGTGATGTAGGAGTCGAAACTCCAGAAAATGGAAGTCGCTGATGAACCGACTCTGTGGACACAGATTTTGTCGTGGCCATAATGTCCTCATCATCTTTTTCCACGTCGTTTGATTCGAGCCCGGCGACCATTGATTTGGCCCGCGCCCGACCAACACTTAATGTTGTAGTAGGGTCGCGTCGGGGCGGTGTTGGTGCCATCACTTTGCCAACGATTCCACCCATTTTCCGTGGCAAAGTGACACACTGTCGCGATGTATAACTATTATTACTAATGGCATTTGATTGCTCAAAATTATTTGTTGAATTGTTACTACTTAAATTAGAATGATTTGGAATTGTTTCGACCCGCTGAGATACAACCGTCATGGAGACTAGCGAACCAGAGGATCGTATCAGCTCGACCACATGCTCGTGTGAAGCACAACGCACATCTAGACCGTTGATCGCGAGTAAAAAGTCTCCCGGTTTCAGACCGGCTAAATCAGCCACACCGCCCGGATCAACATCATCCAGATACTGAAGGGCGGGACATCGATCCGATGGTTTTAGCTCCATTAATGGTGACGCTGCCTTAGCACCTCGTAATATAAAACCAAAATTACGTTTAGCGCGATGCAACACCACCGACCGTGGTTCTACCAATGTAATCCTAGGAATTAAAAAAAAAATCGATTATTCACTTGACATCATTAAATTAACAAAAATCTACTCACTTTTTCATATTTAATGAATTCATCGTACGCATCTGTTTTTGATGCAGTAATTGCTGCTGCTGCAATTGATGATACTGCCCCATTCCACCATTCTGTTGATTCCGCAACATAACATTTTGATTCTCATCGTTAACCCCCATTATCATATCCCCTCCCCCACCACCCGCAATCAAGGTATTCTCGATTTTTTCCTTCAGCGATATATCCCGTATACATGTGCTCGGGAAAAATCCGCTTAAATTCGTCCCACGTATGTAACCCTCCAAAAATCCACAATCCGTCGAACTAACAATATCAATGTAATCTCCAGGTTGTATATTTAAATGCCCAGCAAGGTTTGAATTGTACGGTTCCACACAAATAACCGTTTGATTTATATGGTCCACTGAGCACACCGTACTATCCGAATTCGTACCAACACCGGATGAATCACTTACAATATCACTTGTGTCACCAAGACTTTTATCTGTGAACGAAAGAATTGAATGGATACCGTTAGACTAAAAGTTTAAATTCAGTTTTTTGTTTATTTCGTTTCCTTATCTTATCGATAAGTTCTTCATCAATAATAAAAAATAAAAAGACGGGAATATTTTCGTCGCTTTAGTTTGATAAAATATTTTTATGCTGATTGTTATTATTATTTCGGTTGCATGACTTTGTCAATAGTCAGTCTCCTGGAAAAAAAATATTTATACATATTTTGTTTTAGGGCTTAGTATAGAATTTGACGTATCTAGGCTTAATCTACGATTACATACTTCAAGTTATAAGGTCGACCCGTTCAATAGACGCAATTACTATTAGAACTTGGGGATTATTATCGTCGCGATTGACTTCAGATAAGATATGTGGGAATTTAAAAATATTGGCACAACTGAAAAGTCAATGTATTATTTGCGATTTGCTAATGACTGATAAAATTGGGTTAATTACGAAAAACATTCCAAAGCACGTAGTTATTTATTTATACGGTAGCAGACATGATTCAGATTTAGTAGAATCATAATGCAAGAAAAAAATCGGTACGGTAATTTTTATATTGAGTGTAATTTTGAATTCCGATGATAATCCACTGCTGTTCTAAATTTGATAATTATGGTCTGATAACAAAATATTTTCGTTAAGACTTAAGTCCGATCAAATCAATGGCGATAACAAGTCCCGACCCACTAATAACATTTAATTTGTGATTGCCGGTGAAATATTATGGTTTAAAAGGATCAACATATTAAAGTGAATAACTACAATTAAATATTTGACTGAAGAAACGGATTTGTATGAATTGCAAACCGGCCAGAATCAATAACACAGTGAGACGGGGAGCGTGCTCGGTTCGAATGATATTGGCAAAAATTGTTGTTTCAGTGATGAGGTATGAGATTTCTGCGTTTGTGGAAAAAAACCATAATTATTATCACTTGATAATGAGAAGGTGCAACACTTCCAGCTGAAAAATGCTTAGTCGTCAGATAGGCGTTTTTGATTTCTAAATACAGCAATGATGAAACCTACAATTGAATCTGTGAGGTCAACAAAATCTGGTCAACGAAACATCTGGGATAGTTGTCACATTTTTCTTGACAGAAGGGTAGTGCTAATCGCTCCGGAACCACTTTTACTTCACAGTTGATTGGATCACCTGAGAGCCCAGTGTGATTCTCGTGAATATCAGGTCTCATGAATCAAAATGTATCGACGATCAAAAATTTAAAGGTTGTTCGTTACAAAATGGAGGCAAAACACCAAGTGATGCATTCAAGGTGGACCAGTGCACGGAGTTTGGTAAAAAAAAAGTGAGAATGAAAGTTGAGAATTTTACTGTTGCGTACAATGTGTTACGCGTACTTGAAATCAAACATGCGGGCAAGACAGCAAAGCAGCTTAAATTAAAAAAGCAACTTGATGTACCACACACAGATTTATATATCATCCTGTAACCGCGCTGCGATTTCTGGACTGATATTTAAGAATAAAAAACTTTCGTACAAAGCGTCAACCCCAGAGTTGCAACAAAGTGTAGTTTTATCGGTGTTGTAGGGGACCTCATAAGTGTAGGGGTCTCCCTCAAACCGGGGTTTTCAATGAAAACCAAAAACCGAAATCCCGGGTTTTCTGGAAAATAACCGGGTCATTTTTTAAACTGCATTTAAAACTACAAGAAGACAAACAACTAAATTTAGGTTTAATGGTCGATGTAAAGCAGAAAAAACTGATTGACACGTGTACCAATTGCAACTCATCGGGAAGTACTATTCAAATTCAGTCTTACGGCATTACGACCATTAAGTCAAATATGTATCAAAGCGAAATTTTAGAATTGTTACAGGAATTTATTTCGGCGACACGAGAATCTCCGCAATTAAATTCTGCAAAACATAACGTAACTCATTGCATTGAGACACTAGGTCAGTCATGTTATGCGAAAGCAAACAGAAATGCAGCTCAAACTTTCCAAACGATGGTACATCGCTGTTTCGAGATCTTCCTTTCGTGTTTCCTTATATTGATGATATTCTCATTGCTTCAAAAAATTTGGAAGAGCACTTGACACATTTACGTATTGCCTTCCAGCGTTTAAGCAAAGCAGGTTTAGTGGTTAATCTACATAAATGTGAATTTGCAGTTACCGAGTTAGTTTTTTTAGGTTTTCAAATTTCAGATCAAGATATGTGTCCGGACAAACAAAACGTTGAGGCGATTTTAAATTATCCACAGCCAAAAACAGCAGATGAGTTGTTTAGGTTTCTGGGTATGATTAATTACTATTGAATTTTCATACCAGAAGCAGCTAATGATCAGGCTCCTTTATACGAGTATTTCAATGGAAATAGGAAGAAAAAGAAGGACAAATCGATCATTAATTGGACAGACGAAGCAACTCAAAAGTTTGAGATATGTAAATCGAAATTGGCATATTGTACGCAATTAGCGTTTCCTATTCCGAATGTCAAGTTCGCAATTTTTGTAGACGCATCTGACGTAGCTGTAGGGGCTGTTCTCCAAAAACTAACGGAAAAAAGTTGGCAGCCTTTGTTTTTCTTTTCACGAAAATTACACGACGCGGAAATTCGTTACAGCACGTATGACAAAAAGCTTTTAGCTGCGTACTCAGCAATTAAACATTTTAAAAATTTTATCGAAGGAAGAGAGTTTGTTTTATACACCGTTCACAAACCTTTAACTTTTTCATTACATCAGAAATTAGATAAAGAGCTTCACCCAGACAACAACGACATTTAGACTTTATAGCACAGTTTACGTCTGACATACGACATATTTCAGGTAGTTCCAACATTGTAACTGATTCTTCATTACGAATCCAACAAATAGTTATCGGAACAGCGATCGACTGTGTAGCGATGGCGGAAGCGTACGTGAATGATTCAGAACTTTTGGAAGCAAGTTCAAATTTAAGTTTTGAAAAAATCCCAATTTTTGGGTCCGGTCAATTTATTACATGCGAGATATCAAATGGTAATCAACGACCATTTGTTCCAAAGCAATTTCGTAGGCAGGTTTTCATTGCCTATCATAATATATCCCATCCCAGCATTCGATCAACAGTGAAACAAATCACCAAAAAATTCATTTGGCCATCAATGTTGAGCGAAATACGTAATTGGGCAAAATCTTGCATAGAGTGTCAGACGTGCAAAGTGACCAAACATGTAACGAGTAAGATCGGGTCATATGGGATAACAAACGGTCGTTTTGAAGAACTTCATATTGATCTTATTGGGCCTTTACCACCTTCGGAAGATAGAATTTATTATTTGACCACGATTGATCGATATACGCGTTAGACTGAAGCGATTCCGATATCAGATATTTGCACTGAGACTTTTGCTGGTGTTTTGGTGTTCCTTTAAAAATAGTTACGGACAGAGGCGCACAGTTTGAGTCTGCACTCTTTGACGAAATGTCTAGAGTTTTGGGATTCCAGCACAAACGCACCACAGCTTACAATCATGCATGCAATGGGATTATAGAGCGATGGCATCGTACATTGAAAAGTGCAATCATGTAAGCAACCAATATCTCCAATAAACAAAATCTTTACCAATCATTTTATTGGGATTAAGATCAGTTTTCGAGAAGATTTCGAAAGCTCGTCGGCAGAATTAGTGTATGGACAAAACTTACGATTACCTGCTGATTTCATTACCACGAGTGAACATGTCAATCAATCTGAATTCGTTTGCCAATTACGAAAATATTTTGATAGCATTCAACCATCCAAAGCTACGCATCATACAAAAGAGCGAATATTTGTGTTCAAAGATTTAGCTGATTGTAAAGCAGTATTGGTAAGAACAGATTCACATCGACGTGCTCTGCAACCTCCATACCAAGGACCTTTTACAGTTGTGAAACGAAATGAAAAATATACACATTATTAATTAAGGGTGTTGAGTCAAATATTTCCATTAATCGACTCAAACTTTGTTTCATCGAAACGTCACAGTCAGACGACGACATGGAATACACCACCTCAAAACCATCAAAAAGTTCAAACGTCAAATGAGGTTTCGGAAATTCCATTAACGGATTTGCATTTTGCTAAAGTTTCTAATAATTTGCATAGCAAAAGGGTAACATTTACTCCAGACGTTAATAAGCAGGTTAGATCAAGGACTGGTCGCATTATAACTAAGCCAGTCCGTTTCAAATAAAAAGTATCGTTTACTAGCGATTCACAGAGAAACATCTGGGATAGTTGACACCTTTTTCTTTACAGAAGGGTAGTGGTAATCTCTCCGGAACCACTTTAACTTCACAGTTGATTGGATCACCTGAGAGCCCAGTGTGATTTCCATGAATATCAGTCTTATGAATCAAAATGTATCGACGATCAAAGGTTTAAAGGTTGTTCGTTACAAAATGGAGGCGAAACACCAACTGATGCATCCAAAGTGGACCAGTGCAAGGAGTATGGTAAAAAAAGTGAAAATGAAAGTTGAGAATTTTACTGTTGCTTACAAACACATATTTGAAATCAAACAGACGGGCAAGACAGCAAAGCAGATTAAATTAAAAAACCAGGTTGATGTACCGCACACAGATTTATGTATCATCCTGTAACCGCGCCGCTGTTTCTGGACTGAACTTTAAGAATAAAAAAATCTTAGACAAAGCGTCAACCCCAGAGTTGCAACAAAGTGTAGTTTTATCGGTTTTGTAGGGGTCCTCATCAGTGTAGGGGTCCCCCTCAAACCGGGGTTTTCAATGAAAACCAAAAACCGAAAACTCGGATTTTCTAGAAAATAGCCGAGATATATTTTAAACTGCATTTGGAACGATTTAACATAAATTTTACACAAGAAGACAAACTACTAATTCTTAAATCTATAATTTTTATTGGAAATTCATTTACATTTCACAAAAATTTAAAATGAAAAAGCGAATTGCAACATTTGTAAAAAATGTTGCATACAAGTGGAAACAATGGAAACAATGGAAACAACTATCCAGCATATCCTCAACCAAAAGTTCAATAAAAACGAAGAGACTGCCGATGTAGAGCTAAGAGAAAAAATTAATCTTCAAGTCGGATAAAAATTCGGATTTTACCATCCCAGATTTCTTTTCAATTTTTTTTAACTTTTTTGTATGGAATGAGGCGTGTCTGTTGTATAATTGACGTAATGTAATTGGTTAAAACGATGGGATAGAAAAATCCCGGATTTTTATCCGTCGTATGAATACGACTTCAGACTTATATATGTTACAGTTCGTACGACGACCAAACTTGGAAGAAATTGTATCAAGATTATAATGGGAATCAATAAATGCTCAAGGTTATGAGTGCCCCAAATCCGAAAATACTGTAATGAAACTGATTTTAAGGAAAAAATAAAATCAAAACAATTCAATAAATTATCATTAACTTTTGCTGAGTGGACAAGTCTACGGGCCAGAAGATACCTGAACTTGAATCTTTATAATTTCAATTTGGAATTTATAAATTTGAGTTTAATCCGCGTACACGGAACAACAACAAATTTTAACAAATTTGGATTAGTTTTGAAAAATAATATTGTGACCACAACATGTGACAAAGCATCAGTAAATATTAAATTTGGCAAAGAATCAGAATCTGAAATTATTCTATGTATAAACCATGGATTACATCAAGTCGTTTTGGCGATGAGTCGATAAATGCTCTAGTATTTCTAAAATATTTACATTGGAAAACACTGTAAAACCGGTTTTACAAGAAACGCGGTTTTTTGCAAACCCTGATCCTCATTATCCTCGATTCTCGAAATTCAAGCTTGTCGGTTATTTTTGCATGATATATTTTCTATATGACTCTACTCCTACTTTGAACGAGATCACAAATTTTTGGAGCTTGGATAAACAAATTCTTTTAGTCACTGGCTATGATGTGAACGAACATCACCCTTTGTGAATCAATTCTGACATTAGCAATAGAAAAGTTCCTTTCTGTTTAATCATTCAGCATTTCTGACGAGATTTGAAATTTGCAATGCTGTATGTAAATCGATCTTTGTTCACAGTGTAAGTCAGAAAGCCATTGGCAGAGAAAGAAGTGAACTCGAGTCTCGATTACAAAGAGAAATTTCCAAGTTTGCTAACATCAAACTACGATTATTGACCTTATGTAAAGCAATCAAGTGTGCGTGGAAAGTTCAGTCCTCGTTTGACCCATAAAAATATGGAACATAGCTTTTAAGACTTCTAATTTAAAAACTAAGCAAAAGTGATTCGACACTCAAGTTAAGGTCAAACGAGCTAGTTTTCAGATTGAATTGTACAATTTTTTTTCAGCCCAAAACTGAACTCTAAATTTAAATGAACTCCGGTTGAAAATGATGTGAAGTTGAAGACTTGGGTCTAATGAATCTGGATACCCTACACTGGATTTTGTTCTCCTATATGCACAATATAAAGCTAGTGGTCCAGATAGCATTTTTACCACCAAATTCCAGCATGGGATTCCGCTCATGTTTGCTCCGAGCCTGTATTCAATTTGCAATTGTTTCTCAATGTTGTAACAAACAGAAGTGGTTTTCATATCGAAAGTGGGTGGACCATTCCGGACTATTAGAATATTAGTAGCTAGTTGATAAATTTCACTTCTTGTTCCCACTCAGTAATAAGCAGCATGCTTACAGAGCTGGAAAATCAAAACTGTGTCATATGGTTTCTGGTAGTCACGTTCACGGATATCACCTCACTCTCTTCGAATTGATGTTCTAAGTTTGCATTGAGCAAACAAACGATCATTAAATGGATTGGATCCTTTTCATCTCTCTCCTTGTTTAACTTCAAAAGGTTGGCTTTAAGAGTTATCTATCGACCTAACACAATTCGCCCTGCCAATTGTAAAGTTGTGGCTTATTGAGAAATATTAAGCCAATTTTGTCAGATCGTAATTTCTTTGATCCAACAGATATTTAAACTTCGGACAAAATGTGTTGTTCGTCTATACTTCGCAACGCTCGCAATTTGAATGTGTCTCGTATGTCTTTATTTTCAATCGTCCAAAATTGTCAGCCGATATATTTTAACCGTAATCATCAACATCAATGCCACCAACAGGTTTATCAACTCGCCCTCTCTTCTCGAACCGTTACTTTTAAATAAGTAATAGGGTGCTTCTGCAATTTTACCAATGTAGTAACACAGGGTGTTCCCACAATTCGGCCATCCTGCGAATTCGTCGACTCGACGAACCTGTTTATTTTATTATCATCAAATTCTTCTGATTATCTTTGTATAATCCTCTCACCGTGCTTGAATATTAGGTACGTCTTTTTTCGTCTTAGATAAGTTTAACGTCTAAATTAAATACATTCGTCTTCCTTGGATCCGTTATTTGAGGTAAATATTTAAAACTATTTCGTCTTACGATCAAACTCGTCTATGGTAACTTGTACATCTTACTTGAACAATTCGTCTTAATGGTGAATATGGTTTAGATTAAAAGAATCGTAAGAATTTGAAAAGAACTGTTAATCAGTGGCTAATTACGGGTAAGTATATGTAATTTTCGTTATTGGTTATCACTGACTTCGATAATTTCGTCCTCACTCGACTCGTCGCTGCTGTAAATGTCGTACTGGCTATGACCCCAATGCTTCATATAATCTGCAGCCGTGGTGGTTGAACCTTATATCTGTCATTTAACAGAACGTCTACTATTTTGTATGCGGTCCTAAATATTTTGCACTAATTTTCAATCCGCTTCCAACGCCTGATTGCCACTATATCATTCTGCTTATATTTGGTTGCTTTTTTCCGAGCTTTGTTATACGATTTTTTTGCTCTTCCTGTGCTTTCAAAATTTGCTCGAGAACCGTCGATCACAACTGATGACGTTCTATCATAAACGCGCTGGCAATTTCGTCCGAAACTGCCTCTGCTAAGCCAACATCAGTTGTTCTCATTTGAACACTGCACATAACCTCGAATGGACTACGATTTATTGTTCTTTGTGGAGTTCCAAGAACGTTGTAGTTTTTCAGTGTGCTTATACCAGGTCTGAGGTGACTCTCCCGTGAGTTTTGTTAATTCTGGTATAATAATGCCATTTATCCGCCCCACTATTATAAGTTCACTCTTCTAATGCCTTAACCAGCGAACACGTAAGAGCTTAAATCATGCCGTTCAGACCAAGACTCGTCCAAATACCTTGATGCTACTTATTTGACAGTGTCGCAGGCATCTGGCTACATGAGGGTTATGTTCAAAAACGTTTTTTATCCATACCGCTATTTTTATCTATGCTCAGGCTAGATAAAACAACATTTTAATGGCCATGATAAAATGTTGCCTGATCTTGACTTTGCCAAATCGTATTCGATGGTTTATCCAACTATCCATCTAAAGAAACAGGTGTTTCAACCGAATAGTTTTTTTAACGGCTCTTACACGAAATTTAGGCTCTATCTGCCCCTCACTGGATTTATGAGATCCACGAGTAGTCTAAATTTCTGTTTCAGTCAATTTGAATAGCGCTTGCACATTAAGCGATTGATGCACTTTTTCCAAACTAAGGCGCCAAATCGCGGTTTTTGAGAGAATCGTTGGTTTGCACCTAAATATTTTAGCATTTAAATGGATTTATTTACAAAACATAACAAATTGATTGTTCAGATAACTTTCACCAAACTAATCAATTTTAAATCTTTTATGTGAACAATAAAAGATTCTGTAATAATTTTGTTTTAATTTTAAAGACATAAAATATTTATAAAAGATGTGTTAACATTAGTTATATACCTAAAGGCTAAAGAAGGCAAGTATATGTAAAGCACGTATTTGGAAGTGAGACCAACCCCAGTGTACGTACACACCTATTATAATTTATTATTTCACATGTTACCAAGCGAAATTTGGAAAAAATGATTGATGAACATTTTAATGAACCGCTTCGCATAAAAAAAGTCTATATATTACGACTCGAATAATGCAGGCATAGTGCCACCAACGATATTTGAATGATCAAGTAATGCGTCTAAACTGGTTTGTTTCTTTCATAATTTTGATATTTTCAGTGCTGGAGAATTTCAATAATGGCACCTTCAGATTTTGGGTCTATATTGTTCAGATGTGTAATGAATCTATTTTTTTGTATCGATGAAATAAGCATCCAATCTACGTTTGAAGATGAACATTTAAATGTTATTCTTCCATCTGAGTCTAATTGGGTTGTTAAGATTCGTTAAAAAAAAGTAGACTAATTAGGTGTCCAGATGTGTAATAATTTCATATTTTGATAAATTCGTCGAAATGTGCTACCAACGTGATGTAAATTTAAATATCTACCAGTAATAATTTACTATCCAGACTGTCATCAGAAACTGAAATGTATTGGGCTTTATAAGTCAGTAAAGACCACCTACACTTATTATACTATCCATACAAATTCACTACAAAAAAAGCCACAAACCATTTGGTGGATTTGAGTGTGGTGCAGCGGAACCGTAACCGCCACAAAGAATTTGTCAACATTTTCAAGCAACAAGCGAAATACCAAAGGAAAAGTGCGTTGAGAAACGAGTTTCGTATATATTCAGAAATAAATCCGATTCGGTAATTCAATTTATTGGCAATTTAAATACCTTACAGACACATTATTGTCGAAACTCGAACATCACTAGGAAGTCTACCTAGCGATTGGAGCATCAAAGCGCTTTAAGCAAATGCCTTTAATGAGGAAGAGTGCACTCTTTTGACTGCCAAGAACATCAGATTCTTCCGAAAATTCCAAACCAGTCAGCGTACTGTTTACGTTAACTCGAACAATATAATTTTACATTATACCAAGAAGGCCCATCAAAGTCTCGACAATCATGGGACAAGATTTTTTGTTTTACGTGGAATGAAGGTAAAATGTCAAATTTCAAATGAAATTGTATCGGCAGTTTATCACCAATTAATTCTTACACGTTTTGAAGAACCAATGAACTATTTCATGATTTGTATGGTTATAAAACGGCTAAATAACGCCCCAAATCAAATCAATCGTGTGACCATAACTTTTTGGACAACAGGGCACTCGTTTATACCTTCCGACCGAGAATTTGGACGGATTGAGAGAAGTGCCAAACGCAATGAAACAATTTGCAGCCAGAATAATATATAGGTATCTGAACATCATGGAACGGGTTTCAATTCAGAGGAACTACCTGGGTAGCTTAGCTGGCACTTTAGGTACTTTTTTCATGCAAACAATTTATATTTCAGCGTTTGCAACATAATATAATCCACATTCAAGGTGAGGCACACTAGAGATGGAATTATGTAACCCAGGTCATTTTTTTAAAAAATGTTGCACTCTGAATGACATTAACCTGATTGAAGTGCCCCGTAGGAGCATAGTGATGCAAAATTTAATGTTGTCGATCTAATTTAAATATAATGAATCACTTGGATACTACAAGTAAGTGATCGATGTAAATGATGCTGAATTGGTGTTTGAATTTATTTATTTGATCCAGTGATTTTAATTATTGAAATTATGTGTTTTATACTTAATAAAGACTGCATTATGTACATTCAAATTGAGTTTCCTGTAACTAGCCAACACTTTTTGCTGTTCCAAAACTAATCTAAAATCTAAATTGATTCCAATACTCGCTGTTTTCGTATTTGTAGCTGCTTCAGAAAATTAACAATAAAATTCCCACGAGCCAAAAAAAAACTACGCAACAAGCCATAACAGCGTTATGAAATATTTGTTCTACCACAAAATAGCTCAGCTGCGGAATAGGCAGTTTTGAAAATTAACATTTCAAAATGTAGTTTTGCACTTTATACATAAAAAGAAAGTATACCACCATCTTTGGTACTGATAGTTTCTCTAGTGGCAGCTAGATATCTTTGTACTTTTCAATAGCAATACAACGATGGTAATGACTTTATTGATATTTTTAAGGTAAAAACAATTTACAACTAAACCTTTTCGTTTGATCAAGCCTGGAGTGATATAGGTGTGTATCTCAGAAGCTGGAAAAATTGCTTCGAATCAGAAGCTGAAGTAATGAAGTAAGACTAAATAATGCCAATAGCCTAAACCGAGAATTTCTAAGAGGCCTCGTTCCAAAACGTCTTAATGTCAACTTCATTTGTACGTGGTGCTTCCCACTAATTAACCAAACGAGCGAGACTCAGGCAATAGAGAAACGATAGGATAATCTAACAAATGATGCTGTCTTTAATGACTTATTGCGAGCTTTAATGGATAGGCTGGTAGCTATTACAATAACCGGCACCTAAAGTAATACAAGTATATATAGAATATAATAAGTTGAAATGTGTACTCCAGGTGGTGCCTCAACTACTCAGTTTGGTATCTCCAAATAGGAAAACTCAATTGATTCTGGAGTGAACCAAGCAAACTTTATCCCATTTGAATGAAAAATTGAAATTCTTGAAAAAGATAAGTTCCTCTTATCAAGTTATAATGAGAGGAGATTCATATAAAACTTTAACCACAAAGGGAGGTAAACAATGGTTTATCTACCAAGGAAGAGATAGCTGAGTAATTAAGTTTATGATCAAAGGGATCCACCCTAATTGCAAGGAGGGAAGTAGGAATATATTATTGGATCCAAAGATGAACGAAATGCAAACTACTAACGCATTAAACATTCTTAAACGGAAGAAATGGTTCAAATTCCAACGAACCCTGACCATAAAAGAAGGATTTCCAATATTAAGCGAATTCGATTCAAATGAAGAGCACAAGTATTCACTTACTCTAATGGAGTTACTTTTTACGTAACTGAATTAATTAAGCGAATAGTATATACATGCGTTTGTTACACACAAACGTTAAAATTGAAAACAAGTTGGTTATCAGAAATAAACAGTGCGCATATTCTTGAAATTCAATTGAATAAAATCGTCGACGACTTTCTGCCAAAATATGTCATGCCAATCGAAAATTTAAATTTTTGCATTCTTAACATTCTAAACAACAACCTAATTAATTATGCGATGTAGTCGAGGCGATGCGCAAGCAATTCTGATTTTACCCAATGAAACTACATACCACGGCGAGTCATTGGCGCATTAAAACCAATGCCACGTGAGCGTTTGTTCTCGTGGGTAGTGGCGCATAAAACTGGCATTGGTCATTAGATCAAGCGGGTTCATAAAATTATTTCAGGTAATATTGGACTCCTTATGAACTATCAACAGTAGACTCACACACGAAAACTAGGAATGTGCAACGGGTTAACAATTTTCTCTCGCAAAACCAACACGTTAAGAACCTTGTACAAAGACCTGGGATGGTTAGTTTATGTAATTTGGAACATTATAAACGGAGAACCTTAAGGGATGCTCGAAATACCAGATGTTCCCGAATAGAACACTTCCGTGCAGAAAAATCGACTGAACTTCTCCACTAAAATAAAAAAAACACATTTTATGGATTGTGTTGAAAATATCAGCTTCATGTGAACACAGGTAATTCACGCGGTTTTGCTAATGCAAGAAATTTACGGAAAAAAATAATTAGCGGAAGTAGATGCTGCGATCGCAAGATTAAACCTGATCTCGACGGAATCTCCGCAGAAATATTAAATGAAGGTGTTCTGGCATCTAGTTTATACGATCCAATCGTTGTGATCTAGGATCAAAAACCACTACCAGAAGGTTGGAAAACCGCACTCATTTGAACGAGCCACGACAAAAATGATCGGTTTATTTGAGGAAATTATCGCGCCATCGTCCTGGTGAATACCGCACCCAAGGTGTTCACCAGATAGTATCGTGTGGCTTTACCTCAACCGATTAAACACTGATCAATGCTTTACAATGAATTGATGATGAAAAAGTGTTGCGAGTAAAATATTAATTCCAATTAACGCTTCATCTTTTGAGGCTATTCATGAATCAACCCCGTGTTTGGTATGTTCATTTGATGTGAAGTGCTGCTCAGATAGACCATGGAGAAGGAGAATAATTTTATCGAGTCTGTGTAGTAATGGTTTCGTTTGGATTTAGTAACTCATAATACACGACACCAAGCTGATCCCACCAATATTCGGCCTAATTGTCGATGTTAGGCCAGGTTGCCGCCATGATTTCTTCTTTTTTGGGTTATCGTAATGGATCCATTTTTCACCCCCAGTGACTATGCAATGCAAAAAAACCCTTTCGTTTATGCCTGGCAAGCAGCATTTCACATGAAAAAAAACAGCGTTCAACATCTCTTGGCTTCAGTTGGAACAATTTCCTTGCTTTTGAATCATTCATTAATGTAAGTGAAAGTTCTTCTTGCGTTTGGCACTAATATTGCTTCCAATTCTGATTCGGCCCTAACTTTGACATTTACACAAGAAAAAAAAATATAAGATGCTGATACAGAATCGCTATAATATTTTAACGACGAACATAAACATTTGGTTTTTTCGTACGTTCGTGTAAATATACAGTGCCGTGTAACTTTTTAAATTATGTTTTGTGTTGAAAGCATTCTGTGAACCGTATGTAATAATTCCAAAAAGAATGGAAGAAAGCCTTAAGAAGGTCCTATAGAACAACTAGCGGAGAACCAATTGAAAATAGTGGCACAATTAGCTACAAATAAAAACATAAATGTAACGGCAACAACAGCAATGACAGCTTTTCGGTCATTCGATCAGGAGAAAGAAAACTTTGACGAGTATGTAACGCAATTAAAACAGTACTTTCGAAAGTTTCGACCCCATTGTTAAGATGCTAAGTGAATTTTATTCAAAATCTGTACATATCTTGTCAGCGAAATTTTGGCAATTAAAAATGATGCCAGGTGATTTATACGCGTCGTGGATTGCAAATTTGCGCGACGCTGCTTTAAAATACGAATTTAAATGCGAGTGTAAAAAGTCGTACAAATATACAGCCATTCGAGACATGATAGTGTTACACACAGTTCATGATCCCGTAAGAACAGCGATTTTACAACTGGGAAATCCAAAATTAGATGATGTTATTAAGCTGGTACAAGCCCATGAGAGCACACAAGCCGCAATCGATGTATTGAAGCGTGACAACAGTCACAGAACTCTTCATAAAGTAAATGCTAGTATGATGCATTATGGTGCAAGGAGCCGGAGTCGTACACAGTTCAGACGGAATCGGACATCATCACGTCCAAAACTGCGATCCTGTCCTGGGTGTTTCAGCTACCATGAACGAGAGAAATGCAAGTTTTTAACCGCAAATTGTCATAACTGTGGGAAAACAGGACACATTGCTTCAGTTTGCAGAAGCAACACTTCATTCCAAAATCAACGGAAAACGGTAAACCGCCATTTTCAGAGGAAGTCACGTAGTCGTCATAGAAGCCCAACGTTAGATGAAGCCACCAACGTTAATTTATTGGAGAACCACGAATTGTCATTTTGAAACGAGCAACCGAACATTGAATTAATGGTGAATGGACAGACAGGCGAATGTAGGAGTACTGCATTAGAAGTTTCAAGTGTGGGTTTATGGTCTTCATTTAATTGTGTTGAAACATTGAATGAATTGTTAGAACACGTCGGTAAGAAAATGTTTGTCACGTTGAAGATTAATGGCCGAATTTTAAAATTTTTAGTCGATACGGGAGCTACCATATCATTAGTTGGAAACGCGCGATATTTCAAACTTGGCAAACCAAAGTTAAGTCCAATTACAACAACCTTGAAGGACTATGGTGATGTTGTAGTGCCAATATGTGGGAGGTTAAACGTAAACGTCAAATGTGATAACAAGTGCGCGAATTTAACATTGCTTGTCACAGCTACAGATGGAGCAAACATATTGGGAATGAATTGGTTTAATATTTTTGGATTTCGAATTACGAATGATAAATTTAATTGTGAACAATTATTCAATATATCGGATGAGTGTAATGCACAAATCGGCGCCTTGTGTTCCAAGTATAGCATCATTTTCGAGAGCACCCTGGGACACTGTACGAATTTTAAGGCGCATTTATAACTAAAGGAAAATAGTCGAGAAATTACTAGGCTCGTGTCAATTGGTGTACTGAAATCAGTTACATTTAGTGAGTGGGCAAGAGTGGGGTTGTAGTTAGCAAACCTCAGAATAAAATCAGACTGTGTGGTGACTTCAAAGTCACAGTAAATCCTCATCTCAATATTGAGCAATATCCGATTCCTAGAGTGGAGAACCTGTTTCAGCGTCTACAAGGTGGTCAACGATTTTCGAAAATTGACTTGAGAGATGCCTATCTCCATATTAGAACTCGAGGACGCGTCGAAGAAGCTTGCAGTAATAATAACACAGTTTGGTTTGTTCCAGTACCATAGATTACATTATAGTTACGGGCAGAACCAAAGAAGAACACATGGAAGTAGTTTTAAAACGATTGGCTGAGGCAAACCTTCGATGCAATCGAGCGAAGTGTAAATTTTTTCAGTGTGAAGTTCAGTACCTCAGATATATTTTGGATGAAAATGGTATTCGACCAGCTGATTCTCGTATTACGGCTATTAGAAATATGCCTAGGACAAAGGATATTAAAGAGGTAGCTGCATTTTTGGGAAAAGTAAATTATTACAACAGGTTTATCAACAACTTTTCTCAAATCGCATCACCCTTAAATGAGTTGAGGAAGACAAATACCGTTTTCAAGTGGACAGACATACGAGAAAAGGCATTTGAAGCAATAAAGAAGTGTTTGTTAGATGCGACAATGTTGGTACATTATCACCCAGATTACCCGTTGGTTCTGGCAACAGATGCATCTAGTCATGGAATAGGAGCAGTTTTATTGCATATTTATCCAGATGGTTCAGAGCGTCCAACAGCATTTTTGTCAAAGACTCTTGATGAACATCAACGTAGGTATAGTCAAATCGAGAAAGAAGCGCTATCTATTGTCTTTGGATGCCGTAAATTTCATCAATACCTGTATGGCCGTAAGTTTGTGCTGGTAACAGATCACAAGCCTCTCGTTTCACTATTCCACCCAGAAAAAGGATTACCAGTGATGACTTCTTGTAATGGGTTACACATATACGATACAATGTAAGCCCACAGAGAAACATGGAAATGCCAATGCTCTTTCGCGTTTACTAATGGGACCAGACCTGCAGTTCGATCAAGAGGAGGAAAGTGCGTTTGAAGTTGATGACATGTATGAAGAGGAAGTGTCACATTTTCCGATTGGCAGCCAGAAAATCAGTGGATCAACGAAAACAGACAAACAATTGTCCCAAGTTTTGGAGTTTACAAAGAATGGATGACCAGAGAATGTGGACCGCGACTTGCAGCTGTTCGCGGTAAGAAAAAATGCATTTATATGTTTTTACAATATTTTGTTATTGCAGACTGAACACATGAGAGTGGTTATTCCAAGAAGTCTGCGTGCTGATGTATTAAAATTGCTCCATGTGTGACATTGGGGCATAGTAAGAATGAAACAACTTGCACGTCGATATTGTTGGTGGCCGAACATTGATAAAGACATTGAGCTCGTAGTCAAGTCTTGTAAGACGTGTCAAGAAGAGTTTTCCAACCCACCAAAACAATACCAAAACTGGCCTAGTGCAACAAAGCCATGGGAACGTATCCACATTGATTTTGCTGGACCTTTTCGTAATTGTATGTGGTTAATTTGTGTGGATAGTTATTCAACTCAGAGGGCTTACCTGATGCAATAGTTAGTGACAATGGTCCTGGCCTGCCTTTACATCACAACAGTTTGCTGAGTTTTGTGAGTCTAATGGTATCGAACACCTGATTACTGCACCTTTTCATCCAGCGTAAAACGGTGAAGCCGAAAGGTTCGTAAGAACTTTTAAGACTGCTCTAACCAAAGTATTAAAAGATGGCAAATCAGTAAGTCATGCACTGCTGACGTTTTTGAGTACGTATCGTGCATCTCCAGGCACATGTGGCAAATCACCAAGCGAACTTTTACACGGTAGGCAGCCCAAAACACAACTCCCTTTTATGGTCCCCAGTTCGAGAAATCATAAATTGAAAACAACTACAAAGTTTCGGGTTGAGCAACCAGTTTATATTAAGAATTATTCAAGAGGTCCGAAATGGTTGGCAGGTACAGTTGAGAAAGTGATAGGTCGATAGTTATACATGGTCAACACAGAAAGAGGACTGATGAAGAGACATCAAAATCAAGTCAGAGCAGGAAAAGTAGAAATGGACCATTTTGAGGTAGCAGATATTCTAAAACGAAGTTTGAAATCTAACAGCGAAGTAGATGTACCAAGACAACCGAGATCAATCTTGCGTCGCACAATGTCGGAGACTGAAAACTGCTTCGTACCTCGACGATCATCTCGTATCCGGAAACCTACAGTTACATTCTCACCATAGTAGTCCATTTTGGCGAGGAGGAATATAATGATGGTACACACTTATACATGTACAATATCAACTGACTTGGCAACAAAACCATTTTGTACACACACACACACACATCCTTAGAATATGCGGTGTTTTACATCGCGCAATTTTAACCATAGCTTACTGGTAGCACCATCTTTTGTCGAACGACAGAGGCTTATTTGTATACTGATGCTGATAAACAAAAATCGTTTGTTCTTCTGCCAGAAGTATTGAATTATGCAGTGAAGTAAAATTGTACCCCATCTACGATTCGTTCGGCATTTTAATTAATGTTCTTGTCATAATCGAAATTATGTATTATTTGGTTTGAGTCTTGGCTCGATGTAAATTAGGAGAATGAGAGATAGATGTTTCTGGAGTCTGCTGGAGAAGTAGAGTACAAAATGTAAGAGTACGAGAATAAATTAGAGTAGTTGCGACCATAAAAGCGAGTGGTTGTCATCTTGCGTGTGATCTATTTGCACCATGAAAAGGGATAACATTCTAATACAAATTTTAAAACTGAAATCTATTCCTGATGAAATAATAGACTTAGAAAGTTCTATTATTTCAGCCTTTTTTCTAATCATAAATTGAAAATTTTAACGTAAAACACTACAAACTTTCTGTAAAAATGAGATTGTTTTCAATATCAAAAAACAACATACAGTTTTTGTTATACTACGACAAACATGAGACATAGTCCTTTACTAGTAGAATATATTTAAGAGTGTTCAACAATTCGCAACGTTGTAGGAAAATGTTAAATGCAAAAAAACGTGACAGGACGTCTATTTTTGTCGGTCCATTGCCAACTTATAAACAAAAAATGCACGTACAGCGTAACACCCAAAGGAAATCAAAATATTACTCATCGAAAGAAAAACAGAACTTGGATTGTTTTTTGTTATTCCATGGATCTATGATCGTAATTCTGAAAACGCAGACAGAATAAATCAAATTTTTCCCATAGTAAATTTCTATTTTGTATTGCAAATAAATTTCCATGCCGTTTGTACATAGAAAATTTATGACAACCATTAAAAAAGCACTATAGCAAGTTATAAACATATTAAAAAATTCTGTTTGTAAATAATAAAAATATTTTTGCAATAAACGCAAACCAAATCATAATCTGAAAATTACTGGTCGAATGTGTCGCAACATAACCACTGTATATACTCTCAAACTATATATGTGCCCGATTATATAAAGCTACCAACTGAACTATTTAAAAGTCATAAATTTTAACGTTATGGAAATGTTAAGTTTTGCTAATTAAATTTATAATTAATGCAAATTTACCAACAGCAACTGATTGTCGTCGTCTAAAATGAGCTAGTGTCTACATTGCGATTCCAGATGAATTTAAAACATGGAGATGGTGTCGATGGTGGCATAAAATATTATTTTCGGATGAAACATAATAAATTAATCATTTATTTTATGTATTTATTATAATTCTAAGAAATTTTATTTTATGTTGTTATTTTATGTTTTGTATAATATTTTGTGTATTGACATTTTTGTGTCGAACAGACGTCGAACTATAAGCAAGAAAACAAATATTGAACGAGGAGAGACGGTACACCATAAACTTCATATTCACGTATAAAAATTTTTGTCTGGGAGACGTTATGTAAAGATGGGTGTTGGTGGTGTACATACGAAGAAAATTTTAATGTTTTGTTTTTATGTTTATATTAGTAAAATTGAAAAATTGTTACAAGAGTAACATCATACGAGTGTATTATATAGCATAACAACTTTAACATACGAATATAATAATATAATGTTGAGAAAAGTTGAAGGTTGACTAGAACATCATATCGGGTATGACATGACCTAAATCATATTATCTATATATATATGTACGAAGAAAATTTGAGTAGCGTATAGCTCTATCGATTTGAACATGACGTGTGCGATTCGATATAGCTACTCAATCGAAATTCCATCGACAATGACAACTATACATAAATTACTAAAATTACCTATAACATTGAGTTGTATAGATTATGTTGATAACAACGTGTGCGTTGCCGAAGTGTTCGATGTCATGTCGAAACGGAAACTCATGTTCTTATCTCTAAATTAATTAATACCTATTTTTATATGATTTCGCATTATTAATTAATTTCTACGATATCGTTCATGCAAAATTATTAACATTCGAACAGCAAAATTGTGGAAATAGAAATTCTAATCAATTTGTGTATGAAATATTTATGTATGACAATAGGCCATGGGAAAAAATATACATTTATCTAGCTTATATACATATGTATGTCATTTTGCGGATTTCAAGCGGTTTTAGTGATAGATTAACCCACTTCTGTGGTCGTATTGTCGTAGACTTATATTTTTAATCAATCAATGTTGTCATTAGGAAATTCGGTTCGACTGGTATTCTAAAATGTATAAAATATTTAAATCGATTCGTCTAATAATCACATCTCCAGAGTTAGAAAAATGTATGGAAATAATTTGTGGCATATTCATCGGCCAATACCGAACGTGGTATATCCAACGTTTATTAGGCCACGCGCAAAAAAAACTTTTACTTTATCGTTTCAAATTAAACACTGTCATCTTACTGTCTCATAACACAGATTGGAACATTTTTATTGTTGGATTGGAAGTGCTATATAGCTGGCAGTGTGAAAAGTATGACATTTCCAGATTTATGCCGCACACTTCCAGCGACTGGAATTAGGTATTCTTCTCCCTTTCAAAAAACATCTAACGACTCTATCAAAATGCTTGCCACTATCGCATTGTTCATTAATTTCGTCACAATCAGTCGGGTTCCATTGCACAGTTTCGGGGCATGAAGATTTCGTAGCATAATGACGACAGATCCAATTTTAAGACTCAAATGATAGGCCATGCTCGGCAAATCTAAATAGTTTAGGAATTCCACTGGATAATTGACAACTTCGTTTTCGTTTTCAATGCGATTAACGATTTGTGTGGACACAATTCTTCCGGAATTTGATTTTGAATCGTCGAATTCAAGCCATTGACAGCAATATTTTTCGTTGACAAAATTGCGCGTGCGCTCAATCAATCGTAGTTACGATAATTTTGACCAATGTTCGGATATACATTAGTGATGAGTTCATATTTCGTTGAAGTGAATTGGCAAATTTCAGATGGAATCGATATTAAACCACTCGACCACAAAGTTTGAGACAAGCGTTTAATTTATCCGGCGCTATTGATTTCGGAATTACGGGAAGTGTTTGTCGGAAGTCGCCCGCTAACAGTATCATCACGCCACCAAAGCGACGAATATTGTTGCACAAATCTTTCAATGTTCGATCGAGTGCTTCTAATGATCGTTTGTGCGCCATCGTGCACTCATCCCATATGATAAATTTACAATTTTTCAACACTTTTGCCATGGCCGGTTGCTTTGAAATGTTGCAAACAGGATTTTCGCCGATTTGCAGGTTTAACGGAAGCTTCAGTGCTGAATGTGCCGTTCTTCCACCTTCCAATATTGTTGCAGCAATTCCGATAGATGCGAGAGCTAACGAAACGCCACTCTGAGCGCGACGTATTGCTGCTAATATCAAAGATATCAGGAACGTTTTCCCAGTTCCACCGGGCGGATCAAGGAAAAATAGTCCACCGATTCCATCATCGACAGAATTCATCAGTTGATCATACGCACTCTTTTGCTGTTCATTCAACACATTTGTTGTTGCAAAGTTGGCGTGTCGTAAGCACGCTCGCGTTCCAATTCACGATTCAATACATCTCTAGTTTGATGATTTGGCGCTGGCATATGAATTTTAGTCAATAGTTTGCCACTCATAAGCAAACACTGATCTTCAATCAGCACTACTTCATTGTGTCGCGACTCGAAAGCGATGCCGTCTTCTGCAATGTCATCTGTGAGTCATAATTGACGTGAGTCACATGTCGAAATGATCATAGCGCAAAGTGTACGAACTTGATTGGTAGGCGAAGAAGCTATTGCATCGTCTAGCGTTTGATTTCAGCGATTGTCGTATTCAAGCAATTGTAACTGTTGACATGCTTCTCGAAATGTTGCACACACCGTACCATTCACAGTTCGCAATGACTCAAATGAAGTTGAATCGCGCACATTAATCAAAAGCAATCGAAGGTAGAAGCAATCGTCGTTCTGTGGATGGATTGTGTAAATTCGTCCCAAATGCATCAGTTGAAAACATACCTGGATATCCATCCGGTTGGCCTTGCATTCTAAGTATAGCCATCGAAGAAAGCTGTGTTTTCACAAACAGATAACTGGCGATAAACCGGCTCCAAATGAACTGCCAGATGCACAAGAGTCAGATGATGTTCATGAATCGCAAATGAAAATATTGTCCAGAATGCTTCGTTTCAGTTCACATATCGGCCCATTTGAAACTTGCTGATTTCATCTCGTTCAACGCCAATAACCGCCAAATCGTGATTTCACCGAACTGCAATACTCAACATTGATATTTGTTTTGAACGCCTTAGACAATATTGGCGAATATGACACGATCCATGTGTTGTCAACCACGATATCCGCTCCTTTCAATTGAATGATGAATGTTCTGCCATTGTCATCTGACGAGCGACGCCGATAGAGTGACTATCCATCGTTTCCAGTTTGAGTTTCCGGAAATGAAAGCACGTGGATAGCGTTTTGTTCATTTATTGTCGGACATACAAACCGAAGTGGGATTGTGTTGTCCGCATGGCCCGTGGAGCATATTCACCACTTCGTGCAACTTTGGATCTATCTCAGGATCAGGAATTTCGGCGGAAATGATGTCATTAATTTGGTCTGGTGTAATTTTGTCCACCATGCAAAGCAGAATGTGTACATGCGGCAAATCTCTTTTCTGCCACTCAACTGAATACATTCAGCATCGAACAGTTCATTAAACAATGAGCAACAACGATTGAGAAGAAGAGATGTTCGTGCTCGGCAAAGTGATGAAGCAAGATTACAACGTGTGATTATTGAACGACAACGTCGACAACAATAAGTTCCAGCGAACATTGAACGTACAGCCTTTCGATATGAGCTAAACATTCAATACAGTGCGCACGCACCAGTTCGGTCAGATGTCTGTCGCTTGTCAGCATTGCAATGCATTAAATTTTGAGAAAGAACCGCTTGGATTGTGTTGCGTGAGCAGTAAGCTGAAATTGCCAGATATGCTTCCACCACCAGAGCCATTGGCACGCTGCTTGCGAACAATTCTATTACGGATAGAACAATTCGGTTTTATTCATAAATGTAGCGTACAACCACCATGCCCGGAACTAAACCATTTTACTAAGCAAAACTAAGACAAAACACATACCATCTATTTCAAATAACATTTTATGATATGCAATATGATCTGAATTTGCTAAACAAGTGGTTCAATAATAGCCGACTCCAATTAATTGAAAAAGGACATTATGTTGTGTACAAATAAAAATAAACTTCTAGTAACGACATCAAGGAATACTGGATTTCTTATGGAGGAGATGAGTTAAATATTGGAGTAAGTTAATTCCTTAAAATATCTAGGATTACAAAGCTATGATATAAATCGAATAAAAACTAGGACTCGCCCTTACATATTTTCCATTACTCTAGGCAAGCATATATCACCACCAATTTATAACTCGTTCATAGTACCCCAGCTAAACTACCTTACAAATAAAGAAAGGTGTGTCGTTTTCGTCGCGATGTTTATAAAACACATATAATACGTACCACCAGTTGTATTATAGGTAAAAAAATTTAGTAATTGTGAGACTTTGGGCGCTTTCAGGTTCAACTGTTGGAATAATGATTCACTAATCATCACCAATTTGTTTTGAAATTTTAATAATGCCAAAATGCTCCTGAACCTGAAAGCTCTCATATTGGTGGACAATTTATTCAAAAATATGATTACTATCGTTCAGTACTGTGAACAGCTTCCAATGCAAATAAATCTTCGGCTAAAATCAAGCTGAATCGAGTTTACAACCAATGTAATACATAAAAATATGATGTGCCATTAAGGTATTCGGGTATCTTATACAAAGAAATCTTAAAATTAAACCACTACTTAATACACAGAATTTGCTAAAAATATGTGGACTAGGAAGATAGGTCTGGGCACACTCTCGTATTATTTAACTGTATTAAATTAAGTTGTGCAACACCCAAAATCACCGCAGCCATACAATGCCATTCTAGAAAAAGTTTTCTCATAATGTTAAAATATATTTGAAACAAGTCGATGAGATCAGCACGATAGTGTCCCGATCTACAAAGTCGACCAGGATCAAGGGGCCACCATATTAGCTGAACTTATATATAATGGAGAATATCCGGCGTTCTTAATTACAACGACAAAGTTTGATATGAACGGAAATAAAATGAAAAATTTCTGGCTCTATTCGGATGATGTGCGTGGTACAATAAGTTCGAAGTTTGGGTACCAGAATGAAAACAAGAGCACAGTACTAACCACAAAACACAACAGACTAATATTCAGACTACTTATAGCTAGAAGGGCTAAAGAAAAGCCACCCAAGATGGTCTTCGGATTCTTTGAACACGGTCAAGGTAGTTTCACAGTCAACAGCTGATTTGAACGCTTAGTTGAACGACAAAAGCCTTATCATTTACTTCAGAAGAAATGGTGCCATTTGCCGCTAATAAATCATAGTAACTATACTTTACTATTGTTCTTTTAGAATCGATCTGTGGTCTATACAAATTTGCATGGTTAATTTTCTTTTTTTAAACTAAACTTCGTTGCTAAGAAGTTCGAAATTGGCCCGTTGAATAATTTAAATTAGCTGCTTGAGGTCCTTTGTTTTAAAAGTATTGCAAAGAGGTTAGTATAATTAGTCCAACGTTAGACAGGTAAGCAGTATTTCTTTATGTTGATTAATCCGACTACCTATTTGCTCCCAAATTCATAATTAAAAACTAACGCTGGATCAAATTTAACAGTTGGTTACGTCTAAAACTTGAGACGTTTAAAATAGTGTGCTAATCCTATTTTAGTTTGTAGTCCTCCCGTGAGCGAACTTTATTGATTTTGTTTGTTTTCATTGTTGTTCCACATCGGGGCAAATCCCTTAACTGATACAAGATAATCTGATAATGTGTATTACTTGAAGCACACTTTTAGGCGTTTCTGAAAAATATATTTTTTTTTAATTAATTCATTGAATTTAAGGTATACTTTTTTATTATTTAAAATTAATATTTTCAATTTGAACTATATACTAATCATAATGTAACCCAAATAAAAACTAATTGTTAAGAGAAATGTCCGATTAGGAAAACCTTTGTTAAAATTAACAACTGCAATAGAAATCGCAATTCCAATTAAACTTAAACAAAACTATAAAAAATGTTCTACTTAAAGATTTTATGTCGTTCAAATGTCAAATCATTAATATTATCGCAACCACCAATAAAAAAAAAACTGAACCCAGAAACTAGGACGGCTGAAAATACAATACACCAACTATTTATATAACAAGATTCTCGAGCACAAAACTTTAATTTTAATCAACTATTCACCAAAAATTCAATATTAAAGTTTAAGATTATATTAGAAATTTAGAAGTAGACGACAAAAATAAAATACAAAACTATATTGCTTGCAAACTATAAACAAAACTTTTTCTTATTTCCCAATTAGATAACTAAAAATAAAATTTTGCTGTTGTTGTGCTTGGTGCTGGTTATGGTCCAAACAACATTCGAAACTTAATTTTATATCTCGTTGATATTACATACATATATAAATAGGAAAAACTAAATTTATATCGAATCGCAGTGAACGAATAAAATCCATACCGAATTTTTTGTCCATTGTCTCTTCTCGAAATCAATTTAAGACATTTTCTAAGAACTAAACTTTTTTTATTATTATTAATTGAATAAATCAATTTACGTCATCAAATCCAACATAGGATACTAATCATATTACCTACATACATGTACTATATATACGAAGCTAATGTAAAATTTAATTTGATTATGATACGTTGCATTCTAGATAACTCAACACTTTCGAGCACCGTAACAAGAGATTTGCTGTATACTAAACTGTAATCACAGAAAAAAATATTTGGTTGCTATGCACTTCACCTAGTTGCGGTAACATAGTTTTGATACGTGATGAAATTATATCGCGATATAAATATACCTACACACAATCGTTATAATGAAGGTAAATTAGCGGACGATTAAAAAGATATATAGTTGAGATTCTGATTAAATTACACCGCCGTAAAAACTTGTAAACACGCACAATTTGACATTTTCGATAATAAAGTGTGTGGCACACATACGGGTGTATACCATATTTATAAGAATCTTTGACATAAGATTGATTTAGGTTGACATATGTTATTCAGAAAATAATAATAATCAACAACTAACCACCTACAAATGTCCGGCGCCGTTATAATTAGGTAGATAAAAACTAAAAACATAACAACTACTACTTGTTTTTTTTTTGCCTTCGAATCGATAAAGAATCGTGCGCTTTTCTTACATACATCCTAAACTAAACGACTGATCAACCGCGCGGTATTGTGTAAATATTGTAATTATCTACTTAAAGAAAATTTACCGTTCGTAATTTCGAGTGGAACACAATACGTAAATACGAAATAATAACGTGGACCATCGCAATCATATACATAATTAGCCTTTACGTTTTGCAAATTGGTTTGCTTCGGTATATTGGTTTATAACGTCCGATTTCCGCAATTGGTTCCGTAAAACTCGAGGGAGTGGGTAATATTTTTATGTATTATTTTAGAAACTTAGAAATCGATTTTTTATGGTATAGGAAATATTTGATGTTACCATAAAGAGGTTAGGTAAATTACAAAGATAATAAGCTAACTGCTAAATTGTGCTTTTAAATTAAAATTAAAGTATAAAGTATCATTAGTAAGTTTTACGTTCATCATTAAATTATCACCTTCAAAAAAACTTTTGCTCATTAGGCAATCAACGTTTTTACGCCATACGTATATTCATTTCGATTTGGTTTACAAAAAATAGTTAAGTTGGAACGTAACATGAAATATGGTAAGAAAATAGCAGGTTGGTTGGTCGGCGATATTTATTTAATTTTGTTTGGCGGTTGTTGTTTGAGGCGATTTTTTTTTAATTCTATCAATTACACCAACAATTTTAGTCAATTTACTGTAGGTTATTTTGCCATAAAGCTGATAACGCAGTTGTGAGTAGTGAGTCTACATTACAAGGGCTTGTTATTGTTAATTAAAAATTTCTTGAAAAAATAAGTCTTGCCTCGACTCAGTAACAATATTCCCATTACAAGACATATTCCCTGCATGAACCTCGTGAAGGTCGCCCTAACTGTGTTACGAATATTAAGCCACCACCTGAATTAAATGAAGAAATCTGTTTAAAAAGATGTGCCCACATCTGACATTAACACTTTCGAGTGCCAAGGAGCGCGATCTATGCCTACGTATACATATTAACCAGTTAAAGCAGCATAACAAAAGTGATAATGTCGATTTACTTCACCACGGAAACTATTTCGCAATCAATAGGGCAAATGGTTGTGGAAGCGGCATGAATAAGGCCCGTTGCACACGTGAGCTTGTTTTTGACTGATGTGAGCTGTTTTCATTTTACAGTTTCCCGTTTTGGTTTCCAAAACTCGAATGAGCGAAACATTATAAATCTCAGATCTACCCCATATGTAAAGCAATATAATAGGTAGGGGAGAAAAGTTCGTCGCCTTTTTTTCCCGTAGATGGCTTTACATTAATTTATCTCATAGTTACCATTGATCGTATTGGGCAATTGGTGGATTATGGTGTGTTTGAAAGGTGACATTTTAACTTGCACTTTGACATACAAAACATTAAAATTGGTGAAGTGAATGAAAAATTACAAAATTTTAAACACGGAGATAAATAATGAAAAAATTCGATATCTCTTACAATTTTATTACGACATAAGGTAAAAACGCGGTTCAGGGGGCGAAAACATTTGTGCTGTTTATATAGAGAAGGTGCTTTATCAAAATCAGGAACAAAGAAATGGTTCGCGCGCTTTCGTTCTCGAAATATGGATGTCAAAGATGCACCTCGGTCTGTCGACCAACCACTGGATGAAATCATGCAGACAATTGAAGAAGACCGGCATATAAGCAGCCATGCAATTGGTAAAGAACTAAATATTGATTACAAAACAGTTTTAAACCATTTGGAAATGGCTGTATACAAAAAAGCTTAACGTTTGGGTACAACATGAATTAACAGTTAAACATTTAATGGACCGGATTTCTATCTGCGAAATGCTGTTGAAACGGAACGAAATCAAGCCATTTTAAAAAGCGAATGATTACTGATGATGAAAAGTGGATAAGATACGGCAACGTTGTGCGAAAAAAATGATGGACGAAACGAGATGAAGCTTCCCAAATGTTATCAAAGCTAGGATTGACGCCAAGAAAGGTAATGCTGTGTATTTGGTGGAATTGGAAAGGAATCGTGCATTATGAGGTGAGGCCATCGGGCCAAACGATTAATTCTAATCTTTACTGTCAACAACTAACGTGTTTAATTCAATCAATTCAGTTAAAACGTCTGAATTGATCAGCAGAAAGGGCGCTGTATACCATCATGATAACGCTAGACCACACACATCGGACTATCTTTTGTTCCGGTCCATGCAGAACCATCTTAATTGTTTTACATTATATTGAAAAGAGGCCTGCGAAAATTAGTTATCTCGATTTTTCGCCTCTAAACCACAGAAGTTCTACAGTGATGGGATCATGGCTATACCAGAAAAATGGCAAAAGGTCATCAATCAAAATGGCACATACAGGTAACCCTCCAAGAACACGGTATTTGAAGAACACAATTTCGAAGAACACGGATACCCAATCCTTCAAATTACACGGTTTCAAACTACACGATTTTCGTTATTCTCGATCAATGATGCTTGTATCAGCCAAACGTTACAATTAGCAACATAACAAATACTGAGACTTATTTAAAAATTATGTAAGCACTTCTATTTCCTATATATGCTGTGTTTTTTTATTAGCGCCCGATAGCTGTATCCGGAGCAGCCAATTTTCTATGTGAAAACTTACATTTAGCGCGCTATTATTGCATTTAATTAATTTATTTAGCTCTAAACTAAGATTTTTCATTCAACTTTTTAATTAAAAATCAATAAAAAAATATCTTGGCTCACTTATTTATCGGGAGCCGCTATCGGGAGCGCTATCCATTTCAATGGGAAATTTTGAAAAGGCTTTTATTTTGTAAGCCCCTGAAACCATTAGAAACTAAATCTTACAATAAAAATTTAAAACGCAGCAAAATGAATTCTTATTTATAACGTCATGTCAAAATAAATGCCAATTAATATATTTCAGGTGATAAATGTTTGTTTTATTGATGAATTTAGTTTTAATTTTTATAGTACAGCGACACCAGTGAATAATAGCTGCAGTTTCAATAGAAAATTGCCATTTGGCTCCGGATAGTGCTCCAATATTAAAACACAGCAATAGACGTCAAATGAAATTTATAAAATGTCCTATTTATTTCCAAATTTCGACACGGCGAGCACTAGCTGTATTTTTGTTCTCCCTTCCACACAAACAAACGCTCTAAGCGAATAGGGGAAAAATATAAATGCGCTATAAAAATTTAAAATTCTTTAAGCGTTTTCCGTTGTGTATTGCCATTGCAGAACAGCTTATTAAGCATTTAAGCTGCCACTGAATATTCAAAATAACCCAGACGCAGTGTGCAACATAAAAAAATCAATCGTCCATGGCCACGGTGAAGAAACAATGCAAAATTATCATCTCATATGAATGCACTATGGCACACAAACATTTTCTCAACGTCCTCAACGACAAACTATTCGGCGGCACTCTGTTACTTCTTTCAGGTGATTTCAGACAAACACTTCCCGTCATTCCAAGTTCAACATACGCTGATGAGATCAGCTTGCTTTTGAAATCATCGCCAATGTGGCTTAATGTTGAAAAAGTTCAGCGAAAAATAAACATGCGCGGCCAATGTACGCACACAATACATAAATCATGCGTGGTTGGCGGAAAAGCCATTTTGTCAGCAAAAAATGGGACATTGACGATTTAAACTTCAAGATACAACAGTCGTTGCCAGGCGACTTGGTATCATACAAATAGATCGATACAGTTTGCGATGCCAACGAAGCTGTAAATTATCCAACAGAGTTTTGGATCTTACCAGGTATTCATGGCAACAACGGTATCTGTAAAAGTTCACGGGAACATGGAACGTGCTAATCCATCTTAGAACTGGAGTTCTTAAAAACCTTTCGAACCCAGCGGAAAATTACATTTTGAACGTACTTGAAGTACAAGAGCATAAATGGTCCGGGAGCTAGATCCATAATACAAAGAATGGTTATACTCTCTTGGACATCTTAAAAGATAAAAATTTGGGTACGGCTTTCTCATCCAGCGGCGAATAGCGAAGTTTATCATCGACTTGCGAATAATCAACATGTGGTTAAAAATGACCGAGTTTCATCTAGAAGTGCCCATATTGTAAAACTTCTACCAAAAATAGTTTCCAAATCCAATTTCAATTCACCATATCAAATCACAATTTAATCGGTTTAGAAATAGTCGAGTTCCACTCCAGGTGACTGTATCCCAGAACTTTTTCTAAAAATCGTGTTAGAATTGCACTTCCATTCAACATGCACAACCCCATTATAATCGGCTGAGAAACATTCGAGTTCCATCCCAATTGATCATATTCCAGAACTTCTAAAAATTATATTTGAATATCATTTCCATCCAACATGTTTTATTATAAGAACTGTCCACACGATAAAGTGTTCTACAATAAATTGCTCTACGATAAATTATTCTACGTTGAAGTGTTCAAAAAAATTGTTCACGATAACGTGACAGTAAATCATGTAATGTTCTGCAAACTACGATTTTGCACTTCGGGTCATGTGTACTGGAGCGTTATCTTGCTGACAAATCCACCTATTTTATTGATTTATTGAAAGTTCCTCATACCATTAAACTACTACCACCAAAAATCCACTTAGAAAAGTATTTTGGCTCTTTTCTGAGATCCCTCCAATAATTATGAATACCATCTGTGGCCCTATTCTGGCTTTCCCTGGGAATAGGGAATTGGGAAAAACATTTTCATAGCATTTTTGTCAAAATTATATTTTTCTGGCCTACTGCGGGAATAAGTTTAGTGTAAAAATTTTCAAAACAAAGTGAATTGGGAAACTTTTGTTCCATAAAATTTTTATAGGGAAAAATATTTTCCCATTTAACTTTGTTTCGAAAATATTAACACCAAACATGTTCCCTTAGTAGGCCAGAAAAATACAATTTAGATAAAAATGCTATGAAAATATTTTTCCCAATTCCCTATTCCCAAGGAAAGCCAGAATAGGGCAACTGGTGCAAATTATTATTTTTTGAATCAAATGAATCAACACAGAAAAATTAAAATGCATTAAAAAATTAAAGCCAAAAGTTGTTGCTTTCACATTTCTTAGCTTAGCCAAATATAATATTGCCGATCTCATATAAATTTTGTCGACAAATTTTATTTTAAAAGAGCGGACGAATGCCCAGTAACCGCACCATGCGGACACTTTTTTCATTAAAAAAGTTTAGCTGAGACAACACTTTTGCGCGACATCCATACGTTTCATTAATAAAAGTATACGAAGTTTAAATTTTATTATCGATCTTTATTTTCGACGATTTGCACTTAAGAATCCCATTTCCGACCATCATATCCAATCCCATCATAAGAAGTTACCGAGTTCCGCCTCCAAATGGTCATATCCCAGAACTTCTTCCAAAAATCATTTAAAAATCCCATTTCCATCCAACATAATCAATCCCATCATAACCGGTTAAGAAATTGCAGAGTTCCGCCCCAGATGGCCATATTCCAGAACTTGTTCCAATAATAATTTAACAATCCGATTTCCATCGGTTAAGAAATTACCGAGTTCCGCCCCCAGATAGCCATATTCCAGAACCTCGTCCAAAAATCCTTAAAGAATCCCATTTCCATCCAACATCCCAATCCCATCATAATCAATTAGGAAAAGGCCGAGTTCCGCTATAGATGGCCTTACCCAGAACTTCTTCCAAAAATAATTTAAGAATCTCATTTCCCACCAACATATTCCAAAATTCACATTCCTTGTATAAAAATATCTAATGTTTATTCACAATATAATAGAAAAATGTATATAATAAAATAACTTTAAAACAAAAAAACTTACCAAGTAGGTAAATGCATCCTTGTAAATAATAACTCACAATCACAACTAAAACTTTCACTTCACTTATGTATTTTTATCAATAATTAATTACACAAATACAAAATTCAAATAAATTGAATTAAATTTAAAAATAATAAAATAAATTTTTTATTTAATTTAATTTGATAGTCGACTGTTCTCGGCGACGGTCAAACACCAACTGCAAAAATATGACAGCGTGAAGTTAAAGTTTATGAAAAAATAATACGCCCTACACGCTACACCCGATCTGATTTGGTTAGGCCGTCGGGCTGATTAGATCAGATCAGATATAAAATCAGGTCGTGTGTAGGTTTGTCGTATGACAATTTTTCTGTCAATTGTTCTGGTGATGTCAGGTCAGGTGGAAGCGTCATCCAATCATCAAACCGCCTCACCAAATCAGGTCGCCAGTCATAAACTTTAAATTCACGCTGTCATATTTTTGCAGTTGGTGTTTGACCGTCGCCGAGAACAGTCGACTATCAAATTAAATTAAATAAAAAATTTATTTTATTATTTATTATTTTTAAATTTAATTCAATTTATTTGAATTTTGTATTTGTGTAATTAATTATTGATAAAAATACATAAGTACAGTGAACGTTTTAGTTGTGATTGTGAGTTATTATTTACAAGGATGCATTTACCTACTTGGCAAGTTTTTTTGTTTTAAAGTTATTTTATTATATACATTTTTCTATTATATTGTGAATAAACATTAGATATTTTTATACAAGGAATGTGAATATTGGAATATGTTGGTGGGAAATGAGATTCTTAAATTATTTTTGGAAGAAGTTCTGGAGTAAGGCCATCTATAGCGGAACTCGGCCTTTTCCTAATCAAGTAAGAAATTGGATTCTTAAAGGATTTTTGGAAGAGGTTCTGGAATATGGCTATCTGGGGGCGGAACTCGGTAATTTCTTAACCGATTATGATGGGATTGGATATGTTGGATGGAAATCGGATTGTTAAATTATTATTGGAACAAGTTCTGGAGTAAGGCCATCTATAGCAGAACTCGGCCATTTCCTAATCGATTATGATGGAATTTAGATGTTTCTAAAGTTTTTTTTCAAACTTTTCTGTAAGTAAAAAGTCATAAGGAATTCTATTGGGTATGCTCTGTGACGTATCATAAAATATTTTCATGGCTCATCATTCATTAGGTAACATAGGACACAAAACAATTTTGTTTTAAAAAAACACAAAACAAAAAAAAAAAATATTTTACGAAAAGTAAAAACCAATGATAAAATTTAAAATTGATCTTGCTTCTTTTTTACGTTTTTATTCAACAAGTATGTGCGTACATACTTCAACATGTGCATCCTGCATGTGGAAATCGTCAAAAATAAAGATTGTTAAAAAAAATTTTGACTTCGTATACTTTTCTTCATGAAACGTATAGATGTCACGCAAAATTGTTGTCTTAGCTAAACTTTTTTAATGAACAAAGTGACCGCATGGTGTGGTTACTGGGCATTCGTCCACTCTTTAAAAATAAAATTTGTAGAAAAAATTTATATGAGATCGGCAATATTATATTTGACTAAGCCAAGCGGATTTGCGAAAACAACACTACTATAGTTATGAAACGCACTGTATAAAACTGCACCATTTGTAATTTAGCGTCATTTTTACTTTTCTCAAGAGTTTGCAGGTTGTGAGATTAAGATTACAAAGATCTCCTCCATTTTAAATATTTATCAGAACAAAGTTTTCGGGACATGTTAAAACTTATTTTTAAATTCATTTTGAAAATTATTACCATCATAATGATTTACCCTAATGGCAAATAAGCAAACAAAGTAACGATTAGGATCACGTGTGGTCTGAAAGAGTGTTCCCTATTAAATTCTGTATTTAATTTTTATGATGTATAACAAACATTAAAATACAGAAATCGCGCAAACCATCTTTAATTTTATATCAAATGAAGGAGATAGAAGAAAATAAAACATTATAAACACTTGCAACTTGAGATATTTTTCAGGTTCATTAATATGCACTATAAAAAGTACGGAGCGGCAATAGCAGGTGTGGCTGAATGACTGACGTGCATTTCTCGTCCTTCGCAATATTGATTTTCGCGTTATTATTCCGATATTATGTATGTAATACGATATATGTAAGTCTGATTGATTATTCACTGTAATAAAATAAAATTATTTTACCGATTTACCCCTGAATACGTACATGATAAAGGGGTTGCTTTCCTCACGTTTTACTTAAAGCAAAACAAAATTAAATTATTTAAATCACTAATTATCCCATAAAAAATAAATAATAATAAAATTGTATGTTAAATCACATTCCATTAAAATGTGATCATTTTCAAACCAAACCCGAGAACACGATTCACAATAAAAGAAATATTCCATTAAATGTATACGCGCGAAAGGCGTCGCGCCACTATTCCTTTTCGATGTCTCTCAATCTTGATTCAGAATCAGATGTGTGCAACACACCGTCTTTTTATTTTCTACAACGATGTCTTGTTGTAAATTTGTTGTAATTATTATTAATAATAAATATGACAAATACAGTAAATAATTAATTTAAAACAAAAAAAATTTACATGTAATATATACGTTACTCATATATAGTCATATGAGAGATAAGATTAATATATTAATAACAATAATAATGCTAAAATAGAATATAATAAATGGTAATAATAATAGTAAATAGCATATTATACATGAATTTATTTGCATTTTAGATTTTGTTATTAATTTATAGTTTTTATTTTATTTATACCTAGATGCTCGCTAGCACTATAAAAAAAAATACTTGTATTTATAATCATCAACCTTGCAAAAAATTTACAAAAGAAAATCATGCAAAATAATGAATAACAACAAATTCGATCGATGACGATGATGACGATGAAAAATTATAGTTTTTAATGATAACATAACAAACAAAATAAAAAAATCGTAGTATTATTAATAATAAGAAAATTGTACGAGATAAATCTGTAATAATTATATAACTTAAAGGGAAAACACAAAATTTTTTCAAGAATATAGATTATTGATTGTGTCTGTGTGCGGTTTTTGATTAATCGCATCACGTGTGTTATAGTCACGAGCTGAATAAAGATCGCTTCAAAATATTAATCTGAATTTTTATATTTGAAACTTCTTGGAAATGCCAGAGTTGCTTGCATCTTGATTGAAATTAATAACTGGTTGTATTTATAAAGGTGTAATTTTCTTTGTTATTATCCTCCAAGTAAATTATTGCGGAAAAGAATGGGGTGGTTTCCTTAACCAGGTCATGGGCGAACACAGCCACAAACAGTTCTTTAGAGAAAAGTAACCCGCCGATGCTGACTAAATGCATGTTGATTAAATGATTAATTAATGACAAGTCATATGCGCTTCTCAAATGACTTGCCCAATTGTAGTAGTCCACGTTCGACGACAATTGTGAGACATATCATATACATGCCTTTTTACATGAAAAAAAAGTCCTCTTTCTTTCGCGAAACATGTATGACAAGCCCTCGGTCTTTCTTATTTTATGTACGGTGTTAACAGTTTGTTTATGGAATTGGTAGGTAAACATTTTATAACTGTTTTATTCGGGCAATTTTAACACACATAACCAACGTTTTTTAATTTTTTTTTTATTACTCACGCATTTGGATTACCAGCACATGAACCGAAAAGATGACTGTACTATTTTTAAAATAAATTAATTTATAATTATAATTAGTGTATTTAAATAAAATTATACATATTAATCTTCATTTAAATAAAATGTTTTATTACGTATACCCATATATCTGTACATACATTAAATTACTTCAGACATATCATATACGATTCCTTTCAGATACATCAGAAACTATTCATCTCAGACATGTCACATTCTATTCCTCTATGACTTCTCACAAGTGACTCATCTCTGACATGTCGTAAACGATTCATCTCAGACGTGCCTGATATGTACGTCCCATGCTTGACTGTCGCTGATGTGTCATTAGTGTGTTGCCAATAAATTCCCTGCTGGGAAATTGTGAAAATTTAAATAACCTAAGCAAACACAAGATCTAGGTGCGTTTAGTTATTACTTTCAAATACGAGTGTAACAAAATGAGTTTGAGTGTGCAAAATTTTGTCCACCTTCGATAAAGTGATAAAATACGATGAGTAAAATTTATGCCTGCCCCTGCATCCCAAAATATGAATTATGAAAATTTATTCGTTATGTCATAATTTTGTCAACATTTTACCTGTTTTGCCTACCCACTAACTATTTTATCTCATGATGACGTCCAAATTTTGCAAATGTGGTGGTAGTTGTACTATTCGTTTGTGGTAAGTCGCTTGTAAACAACCGGTGTGAAGTTTTCAACATTTATCAACAGTATAGATACACAATTCAACAAAAAGTGTAGAGCTACATAAAAAAATTATGGCAGGGTTGGATTTGTTATTTATCCCACTAGAATTTGTTTTTACATGAAAAATGGAAACTCGCTAGAGAGAAATTTCAAATAAGCAAAATATTTCAGAAATATTGGTGTCGATTCCGTGTGCAAGTTCGATTTTTCTTTCCGTCCATTCTTCTAAAAATTGCTGCCTTAATGTTCAATTCAAATTTTGAACCTGAATATATAATTAAGGGACCTGAATATATAATAAGGGTTATTAACACTTAATTCTAGAGATGATAGCACAATCTGCGTATACTGGCATTTCAGGGACACTTTCGAGAATTTTTAGTGATAAGCGGCATATCACTGCGACCTTCGGGGAATTTTTTGTTCTTTAGTGTAAATAAAAATACAAATGAAAAAGTGTAATGGATCTTGTGGATGCTTAAGGGTCATTCCCACTTGTTTCTAGAGATGATAGCACAAATCTGCGTGTACTGGCATTTCGGGGATACTTTCGAGAATTTTTAGTGGCAAGCGACATATGTGATGTCCCTAATTATATATTCAGGTTCAAAATTTGAATTGAACATTAAAGCAGCAATTTTTAGAAGAATGGACGGAAAGAAAAATCGAACTTGCACACGGAATCGACACCAATATTTCTGTAATATTTTGCTTATTTGAAATTTCTCTCTAGCGAGTTTCCATTTTTCTTGTAAAAACAAATTCTAGTGGGATAAATAAGAAATTAAACCCTGCCATAATTTTTTTGTGTAGCTCTACACTTTTTGTTGAATTGTGTATCTACACTTTTGATAAATGTTGAAAACTTCACACCGGTTTATGAACAGTACGAAGTCATTGTGAAATGCCTGCGCTTTGTCCAGAAATATGACTGAACAAATCTTTTTTTCTCTAAGGCTATTAGATCTGTGATTGTGGTGTTTCTCTCTAAATCCATACTGATGGGAAGAAACAGCTCTTGATTTTACAATTTCAGGTTTATTCGTTTTATTAATAGTGTCTCAAACAGTTTTGACATAGTTGGAAGAAGTTATATTGGCCGATACGAGGTTATTTCCCTTGGTGGCTCCCCTGGTTTAGGCATCATTATTACTTCCGCGAATTTCAATGATAGAGGGACATATCGGGGTCTGAAGGAAGCATCATTTTTGTCTGATATTTTGTTTATAGCTTTCTTTATTAGGTAGTTGACTAAGAATCCCTCCAGTTATCAAGTCATATCCTGATGATGTTTTAGGTACCACATGGTTCTTTATTTCTTATTTTACTTCTTTAGCATTAGTTAATGGCATTTCTTGCCTCCAGATCAGTGAAACTTTCTGCTTTTTCTTCTTTGGTATTAGCCAGGCGGCCATTATTTCTTCTGATTGGTGGTATGTGCGTAACTGGTCTTTTTAAATACTTGGTTGCTCTCCACAATGAATAATCAGTATCTTTGCCGTAGGTGAATGATTCTAGATATGAATTTATTACTTCTCTTCTCTATAACTAGTGATTTTATTTCCATTGGATAGCATTTGCCCGTTATTTGTTTGTTTGTTGAATAAGTACCAATCCACGCTGCTTACTGCATATCTTTGACGAGCTTTTCTACCTTGGGTTCTAATTTTTCTTCTGATGAAAGCTGTGTATTTAAAATGAATTCTATTCTTTAATTCATTTCTAAATTATGTCCAATCAGTAATTTTATTTGTTACATTAGCTGTTTATCATTTGTAATTATAGACGAGTGGTCAGATGTGAAATCAAATCCTGCCTGCACTTGTATATAATCAATCGGGACTTTTCTTGTCATAAAGAAATTAATTAGGTCTGGTGTTTTATTTTGATCGCTGGACCAATAAATTTGTTTTTCTGTAGATTGCCAGTTGTGGTTGTGTTTATTTATTGCTTCATGAAGCTTTCCCCTTTGTTGTTGTTAGTCTTGAGCCCTATGTGTGTTTAGCGTTTAGTCACCCCCAATTATGATTTTTATATTTCGTCTTTTTTAATTTTTATTTTTTAATAATGCCAATGGCTTTATTCTTGAATCTTTCTACAATCTCTTTCTACAACTGAATACCATATGTCCACATTGGCTTGATTAACGATTTGTATAGTAAGACCTGATTATCTAATGATATAACTTGGATTTTCTTCCTATCAGCCAATACATTTTGGAAAATGTTATTTTTATTTTGTTGCACTTTGCTTCAATATGTTCTTTCCACGTTAGCCGGCCGTCTATCCAGGTGTAAGCCTAGATATGTGTCCTTGGTTTGTTGAGGAATATATACACCGTGTAATTGTTGTACTAGTGAGCAGGACCGCTTGTTCAGCGTGAATGTGGCATGAGTTGATTTTTTTTTCGTTTACTTTTATTCGCCAGATCTTGAGCCAATCCTCAATTTTGCTCAGGTGACTTTGCACTTCTCTTGCGGCTGTTTGCAGGTTTTCGTGGGATACCAGAATGGCTGTATCATCAGAAAATATTGATTTATTACAATATCTTGCTTATTGGACGATAAGACGAGATTTGAGTTTCGTTTTTCCTCAGCTTATGTAACATTGTGATCAAAGATATCTTCCACGTTTTAGGAATGAGACTAGTTTGCATGATCGCATTAAAAATGTAGGTTATTAGTTCTATGCATTTGTCTGGTAACTTCCTTATCTTTTTCCAATAATAAGGTCAAATACGGGTGTCTGAGCTAATGCAAGTTTTGATTGTGTTCTTAACTTTCTTCCATTCAAACTTTATAGGCTTAAAGGATGAATCATCATCCATCTGGTGAGGCAGCAGCCGCAACACGATAGTTCCTTCGTGTGGTGAAAATACAGTCTTTAGATGTGCATCACTTCTCGCTCAATATACTCAGAGAATCACTCAGTCTTCTCTGTTGCCGAAAGTTTACTTAAATAATTCTAGACACATTGGTTTCCTTCTTCCTGCAGTGCAAATTTCAGAGTTTTGATGATTGTAATTTTGTTTGTTGCCATTGCCGAATTTCCGCCGAATTTCGAATTTTCCGCTTTTCCTGGATTAGTGACTGGATATTATGTGATAACTTATTAATTTTTTCAGAATTGTTGATGATTGGTGAAGCCCTTTCAGCTGATATTTCCAGTGCCTCTTTTAGCTTTTTTGCAGCCACAACAATATCTGCTGGTATTTTTAGCGGAATATCAAGATGAAAATTTTGTTCGATTAGTCTCCGAGATTGATTCCAATCAGTTCGTTTGTTTGTCAGACGTTTCGGTGTTTCTAATTTTGAGAGAACAGTACCCATTGTTACTATTATCAGACATAGCAATCAGTTTATAGCAATCGGTGGCCTTAAAATACGTACGCACAATACCTTTGGTTACGCAGAAATCAATTAGATCAAGTACTTTCTTTTTATCCGTGGGCCAGTAAGTAGGATGACCGGTAGATAAAAAATACAGGTACTGTTCCTCAATAGCTTCATAAAGTTGTTTCGCGCTACCCAGCTGACCAAAATAATCAATAAACTGCTATTTTTTTATAGCGTGGTTTGGAGGGCAGTACACTGCTGATATCACACCTCCGCTCTATACTGCGTTAGGCCGTTTGCATTCCATATTGCTATTTTGCGGAGAGTCATGCATCAGCGTGTTCATATTCTGCATCATTAGATCCATAGTTCTCTCCATTATCGCGATGAAGCTTTGCATCTTACCAGAAGCTTGTTTAAAGCTTTTGATATGTTTCCTTCCTCACTTGCCTCCACTTTTTCAATGGCACCCTTAAGTATACTTGCGTGCAATTCCCATGATGCACATTACTGTTTACATTTATATCCTGGTTTCCATTTTGAACTTTAGCTTCTGAATGTAATTTAAGCAATCGTTGATTTAAATTATCTTCCTGTTTTGAGAAATTTGTATTTCTTGTAGAATTCCATAATTAATTTTGTATGTGACTTGAAGGTTCTGATAAAAGGTAACTTTCAATGAAGCTAAGCCATTCTTGCTCAATGGATCTCGTTTTTTGTAACTAAATATGGATGCCAAAATGAGTTTTGGATGTGGTTCCTCACAATTTGATTGGGGGTGAAATCATATAAGTGGGATTTCATATAAGTTCCGGATGCGGTTCTAAATACTTGCTAATTTAAATGAATTAACACCATTTTTATACCAATTGGGATGAAACTCGATTTGTATGATGCAAAAACAAAATGGTATAAAATAACGTTCACAAAAATATTTTACGATACATCTTACGATAAAGTGCGCGCCGTCATATCAAATATGAAAAATTATAAGGCATATATGTACGAGCTTTTTTACCGTATGTTTAAATTTGTCTGAACGATTTGATTCGCAGAAAAAATCCCAGAAGAGCCGAAATTATTATTTGCAGAACAGCTTTACTCAACACTGGCTACAAGGTTTAGCCGAGGTAGTCGCAAGCAAGTTATCCATTTATGACGAGCGCATATTGGTCGATATGAGTGTAGTTTCGTTCATACAGGTCAACAAACGGTGAAATTTTTTCTCTAAAGCTTTTGTAGGAAAAGTGGTACGAAAAGGACGTTGGTACATTTTGGAAGGAGAAATTTCTTATTAAATGTGCAAATGAAAATGACCTGCAATTAGAGTTCAGAATGTTATCGCAGTTACTCTCCAGTTTCGAGCTACAGTCCAAAATGGCAAGGGAGCACACACTGATATCAAATTACTTTGAGAGGAAGGGTTTAATAAGCTTTGGTTCACATTCTCTATTGAGAATTTCAAGCTCCGAGCCGATGCCAGTTAATCTGTTTTATGTTAAGCATGGAGACATCGGTATAGACAAGAGCAGTTTAGGAAGAAAAGGAAATACAAAATGTGCTACAAGGAAAGAAGCTGAAGTGGTTTCAAAAGACTTCTGGTGAATCTGAAAGTCAATCTCTTTGATTGTTTTGATTCATTTGGATTTATCAGGCTTCCCCAACACAGAGTTAACACTCCAGAATATTATTTATTTTGGAAATAAATCATAAAATAACTAATACGTCTCTTCTTCGACATGTGACCGTCTACATGTGACCGTTAGAGGTCTGAAAGCTTCAAAATGTCCAGGTGCTGTCTAGCTTAGAAGAAAACGAAGCATTGAAAAATTAAAAAAAAAAAACCTAACGGAAGCCTAACGATTTCCGTCAACTACAAATGTATTCTAGGTAGTTGTGCGAATTCATCAATACCAGACCTGGAGCAATTGTACTAATACGTTCGTCTAATATAAAATTTAAACAATTACTCAAATAAACAGTTAGATGTGATCTTTTATGACTCGGTGAGAACGCGAAACATCGAAAGAAAATTAAATTCAACGTTAAATAAATCTGAATTCATTAAATTCCGATTAATTGATCTTTGACACTACATAAATCAACTCCTAGACATAAAAGTCTCGAAAATCGATTAATTTCAATTTAAGCGTACACGTGTGTTCTCTGGCTTGTCGCTCACTTTTGATCAATTGATTTAATTTTAATGTTAATCGGTTAATTTAACTCAATTTTGTTGCTTTCACTATAAAATCGTGATCATTGTGAGTTTGATTGTATTATTAAAGATCTTAACAAGAGTGACAACCAACGTATGTATGTTTTAATTCCGAATAAAGTGCATGCACCGTTTTAATTACATCCAGACACAAAACTATGTATATTTGCGATCTTACTATCTGGCTCGTGACTATATATATAAATATTACCTGGTGCATTTCTTATTGTCTATGATTAGTGTTTAATGTAAACAAAACAAAAAAAATTTAATAAATAAATAAAAATTCTGTTACCTGTAACGAGACTGATATCATCTTCATGACTACGATGACTAGACGAACCCTCGGATAAACTCGAGCTAGCTGAACTAAATGGTTGATCGGATGGTGATGGTGATGGCGGCGAATCACTATGACTTAAATTATATAGTAACGTATTTGTACCCCATCCAATGCCCGAACGTCGTCGCTGATTGTATCTGGGCGGCTTATGAAATCGAACTAGAAATTTACACGACGGGACGAGTCAATAAAATGTGTGCAAATGCATCTTCATCACCATCAACATCTAATTTTGTTTTTCATTTTCCTTATCTTAATCTTTTTTAATTTATTTATTACACTTAATTAATTTCAATTGAACTTAACTCGTTTGTATGTTTTATGTATAAATCGGTAGTGGTTTCTTGATGTTAAATATTTTGTTATGATGTTTTTTCAAAATTTAATTATAGAATTATAAATCATAAAATTAAAATTAACCGAACTTAAATAATATTATGATTTTTTAATGAAGTTTATTAATTAAAAATACCAACAAGTACGAATTAAATTACTAGAGAGAGAAAGTCTTATCGAAATAAATGCAATGAAGCTTTTTATTTTGTACAATTTATGTTTAATTTAAAGATTACGAGTACATTAAAAAAAAACCTTACGGATGAAATATAAGACGAAAAATACAACGAGAATAATAATATTTTATCGATTTCCGCGATGATACAAAAGCAATAACAAAAAATTTGCTAAATTGACATTTCCGGTAATTTATTTTCATTTAGCATACAACGACGATATTTTCTTTATCGCCGTTAATAAGAATATGTTCCCGCGATTAGATTACTTAGTAGGGGTGTGTACATCTTATTCGTCGTATACCTTATCGTATTTATATAAGACATTCTTGTATGCGATAAAATATTATTATATCTTCGCGTTGCTTGGTGTATTTGGTTCTTAAGATGGTTTGAATGGTTTTGAAACATAAATTTTTGTTGTCATTTGTATTATTGCAATATATAATTATTGTATTGAATATGCGCGTTTGTTCGTAACAAGAGAATGAGTGACATGCATCGTAATTGATTTGGCTATTTTAATTTATTAATAGATAACTATAGTTAAAATTGTAAGAAAATATTTATCAGAGGAATGTTAAATTTGAAATGGAGAAATGGGCAATGCCATGTACCATTGTACAGACACCGGAGAGAGTTTTATCAGTCGCTAAGCAGATCTGAGTTTACGTTCAATCTTGAGAAACCAATTTATAATCGATTCAAAGGTGATGATACTTCAACAAGTTTCTCCGAGAAGAAAAAAGCACTATTGACATTTTCCCCAATTTCCACAAAATTGTTGAAGATTAATCTCAGTATCACGTAATCGTTTACATATCATTGGACTTTCTATTTCAAACAAAGCTTTCGTTGTGAACACAATCATCATAGCTCAGTGCGAGTTTATACATTTTTACGAAGATAAATTTCAACACGTGACACCTAAATGCCCAATTGAAGCAGGTTTTTTTCTAAACAAATTTTCTCTTCGAAATAAATAAATATTATTCTACTGAAGATTTTACAGTGAACACAATATATAAACTTGCACTGAGGATTCGAATTACAATCTCCCAGTCACAAAAATATTGAATGCAGGTTCACGTATGCGATCAAAAAATGATTCGCTAATCAAAAGCCGAATTATTGGAAACATATACAAATTTCCCCACCCAAGATGAAATAATTTTAACTTTGGACAAATTTTCATCGCAAGCATCCAACATAATAAAAAAAAACAAAAAATTATGAGCAGAATTACGCTCATTGATTGGCTTGATTCGCGAATCATTTTTAGGATCGCGTACGTGAACCTGCCTTATATTTCAAATTTCAGTTGGCGGCATTTTGAAATTACAAAGAACGAAGCTAGATACGTTTCAATTTACAGCTCAGTATGCAGTTTGCGCTTACATAAAGTTGCTATACAAATTTGACGTTAAATTAAGCTAGCAAAATGAAATCGATGGGCACTTTCAGATCCCCTATCATGATTAGTAAAATCATCGCCAATTTGATTTGAAAACTTCATAGTGCTAAACATTTCCATAGCTTTGGCCGCGTTTTTACTCAACATGTTCCCAACTGTTGGGTGCCCTGAAAGCGTTCAATAATGTGAAAAACTTGAATTGTATCACCCAAATATAGATTACACTAAAGTAAAGTCTACACAACTTTTCGAAGCAGATTATCCGCCGATAAATTAAAATAAATTTTGACAAAGGCAAGATAAACAACAATTTTGATACGATATGTGATTTTCGCATCCATGCATGATGATGTTTCGTGCAGATAAATTTATTGTGAAAACTGTGGAGACATGCAATCCGTAAACTGAATTTTTAGTCGTGGAGCACCATATCGTTTAGTGCAATCGAGGTCTTAAGGCCCTTTCCGAAACCGATACTAAGACTGCGGTCCAATTCGTGACTTATTTTGTGGAAACCGATTTATTTGAAAGTCTACAATAAGCATTCTGCCGAATAGACTTATTGGAAACTTGTTAAAATTATTTTGATGAAGTACCAAGTTGGGTGCAAGCCTCGTATAAAAATCAAACAACTCTACAATAAGTCAAGTCGGCAGAAAACTTATTGTAGACTTTTAAATAAGTGAGTCTCCACAAAATAGGTCACGAACTAGACCGCAGTCTTAATCTGTTTTCCAAACTCCGATTTATTTGTGGACACTGACAACATGCAATTTTTATTTTCAAATCTAGTGACAACCACCAGAAATGCAACCCGCAATTTTTACAGAAATTGCGTTTTCTTTTTTGTTATTACGTCACAAATAAGTCGATACAATGAATTGGAGTGATTTGACCGACTTATCCCAGATGGGGCTAAATAAGTCAATAAGTTTGCAATAAGCCGGTGTTTGTCGAAAGTCCAAGTATGCAATGAAGTAAATATGCAAAACCATCCGAATTGATTTGCTTCCTTATTTGCGTTGAAAATAGTGACAAAACAATAAGTTTTGCTTTGTTTCGCGTGAACTAAAAAATAAAAAAATTGGTGGTTAGTCTTATACGACAAGATTTCAACAAAAAATTAACGAACTATTTTTGTGTAGACTACTTATTCAAATAAGTGACCTCGCGAGCATACTTATTTGAATAAGTCTCCACAAATAAGTTTTCGTTTCGGAAAGGGCTGTAATGCGAAAACAGATCTGCACGTAAACACATGAACACAATTTTTTGACTTTTGTGGGCGGCGTTATCTTTTTTAAATTTGAGCAAGCTATGAATCGGAGTGTTGTGATTTTTTCTGTTAGTTAAAAAATCTGTCAAACAATTTTCATTTTGACCGCGGACCAATTCAAGACTTATTTTGTGTGAACTGACTTATTTAAATTCTACAATAAGTCTCCTGCTCAATAGACTTATTGTGGATTTCTTTGACTTTAAGTCTACAATAAGCATATTTGACAGGAGACTTATTGTAGACTTTCGAATAAGTCATTCTCCACAAAATAAGTCACGAATTGGACCGCAGTCTTCATTGACAAAATTTCGTGTCAAAAGTTAAAAACAACAAACAATGTAGCATGAAGTTAGCGAAGATTTTTAGTTCGATTTTTTTCATGTTGTGAGCAACGACTGATGCATAGACAAATTAGAAATAGAGGCGGTGTGCATAATTCTGCATGGCATGCGTCATACATGTATTTCAATCCATATACACCAGTGTATTCTAATTTTGATACATGCGGAATTCTGCACATGTGTTTCCAGCATAAACCATTTGGATATTTGTTACGAATCTACTAGCAAGGTGCCGAAAATATTATTTTCACCATGTAAAACAAATCGCTTCTTATTATTTGCTTTCCAGGCGACTAACCGCAAGTACTTGTGAGTAGTTAGGTATGTGTCTTTGCTTAGTTAACTACTCGCAATTGCTCTTACTACTTTGATATGAGCCAAATTTGTTCGCTAGGCAAATCGGTTAAAAATCGGTTTTAACTTTATAAAAACGCATTATTATAGAACCAAAGAAATTTTAAGGAAATGATTTACTTATGCAATACGTTTTTTGTGTGAGTCCAGTCGTCAGTTTTACTTAACCAATATCGCAAGTACTGTTAACTACTAGTGATGTGACGACTGGAAAACAATTATTGGCACTTCATAGTAAATAAGGCAGTAAAATCAATTTGGATGGTTTTGCATAGTTATTTAAAATCTCAAAGCTACACAGTTCGAGTGAAATGAAATTTTAAAGCGCCTTTCAGTGCTTCAATTTTGTGGTGAAATATTTGAAAAAGTCTACAGATGTGTCTATTCAGTTTTTTCTTACGGATCCTCCTACAGAAATTATTAGACCTTAAAAATTAATTTTACTATGAGCTTACACTAAAATGTTTGGAGAAAAACTGTTTTCCCTGAACAAGTTGTTTTTGAATTATCGTTTTATTGCCCGCATGGTGCAAGTCAATTAAAAACACTTCACGATGAAAAATAATCGGAAACTTTTTGGCGTCATTTATTGATTGATACAATTATTCACAACTTTTTCACGTATAGCGGCAATCAGAAGTGAAATATTTCATTTCAAATTTTACGATTACGAATTTGTTTGAAAATTTCATTTTACCCGAACTACGTTAAACGACAACTTGGCGCAACGAAACTTAAAGTTGCAAAAACTGAAAATCAGTTTATGGCGGGAGTCGACATTTAAAGCTAAAAAGAAAACGATTATTCGCACACATATTTCAGCAAATGTGAAGTGAGTCATCTACTCAACGGAAAATCGTCGAGAGCCTACTTGGCTTATCACATTTCGGCATCAATGACATGTGCAAAATAGCTAATTCGAAATATTTCTACCCAAGCCCTCGAGCAAAATTTTGTATCCTATGTCAAAAGTTCGAATTTCACCGCTAGGCAGTCAGAACTTGCTAAGAATTTTGAGCTACCAAATGATAAGACCATATGAACATAATATTGGACATATTCACAAGTAACTGGTTCGTCTACTGCCCTAATCGAATGACTAAACTTATATTTTAAAAATCCAAACCATTTATGTGTTGTTCAAAAGCTTAACAAACCGATAAATGCTCGAAAAAACCGTAACTAAGATCTTCCACAATGAATACAATTGCAAATACGACGCATCTATTTCATAAGTACAAGCCAAGGAACACAACTCGAATGTTGTTTGAGCCAAGAGTTAAGGAAGACTTAAACTGGCGTCTGCAGAGCTTGTGTATGATCAAAACATCAAGGTTCTCAGTGAATTCTTCTTCAAAGATCATAATTCGAACAAAAACACAAATACTTGGGATTCATGAAGAAGCTCTGTACCACCACAAGAGCATTAGTTCCTAGGAACACCAGAGATCCCACCGAATAGGCAACGTACACCCCAAAATATTTGCAAATTCCGACAGAATCAGAGATCCTCTAAGTATAACCTATTCCCGACCATATGCAGTAACCTGCAAAATCCGCAAATTTTTTGTTATGGTTTTCGATGGAAAACTAACGCCCATTAACATCGTCAGGTTTAGGCCAGCTTACGGAATGCTTGTGTTTACAAAATCAATTTAAAACACCACGATTTTTGATCCAGGAGGGGAGTAATGTAGCGGCTAAAACCGTAGACAAACTTAAAACTTCAAAATTCTTACTGTACCAATAATATTTATTAATGTGCTGCCTAATAAAAACACATTGCTGGTTTATTACTGATGAAATTATTACTGGATTCTCGATAAATATCGATCTTCGAAGTATTCGATTTGGAAGTATAACAGCAAAAGCCGAAGAGAACAATGGTTCACCCCTAAAATTGAGAACAAAATAAAAATAACTTATAAAATTCCGGCCAACAATTCCCGACCAACGAAATGGAAATTCGAATATTTCAATTTTAACCGGTCTGGAATCCTAACAGGATTTTAACGCCGTTTTGTACAGATTTATCGGAAAGAAAGACATCTAGCCATAACAATTTAAAATACAGATTTATTTCGGCCCTAAAAATTTAGAGTTATGGAAATAATTGTTTAAACAGACAAATTACAGGTTCGTAATTCAACTTCGGCATTAACTCTGCTAACTTAAAGATAGAGAAGTGAGTAACATTTCTCATGGTTCGCTAGGGCTTACTTTCGTTTGTGGCGAAAACAGCAGTTGCATGCTGAAACCGCCATACACAAATACAAAAGACACGATTTTCCATTAATAATAAATATAAATATTATGATAAATACCTGTACTGGTGACGAAAGAAATCAGAAAACACCACATTTTATCGAAAATATTTGTTTAGAAGCGATTACATATTTCGATCATAAAATTGACGAAATCAATATAATTTTCATTCTAAATTTGTTTGGAAATTTAATGGTTTATTAAACGGAAAATTTTAAAAAGTAAAAACGTTATGACCAATATCAGGTTATTATTGAATTTTAAACGTATGAGGAGTAACCTAGAAGACCCTAAAAAATCTACGGTATTGGCTGACCTGCAATTTACAGCAAAAACAATATCCAAGCGATCATCAGACATCGTTCCAAGGCCTGAATTACGTTTTTCCGATTAAACAAAATAAGGATGCTTTTATAATTATTATAAACTATAGAACTGCGCCAGAAAAATTAAAAGTTACAGAAACATAAAAAAAACCTTTATTTGTAGATATCGGAATTGGAATTCTTCGTATTTCAATATATTTCCAGTTTCCGATTCTGGCCTAGTTTTATAAATAAACCGAATTATAAATTAAAAAAAATACCCACCATAAGGATCCGAGGAAATGTATCCAAACTTATCCAAAAACAAAACAAAAACCACTAATGAGATCAAAAATTTAATTCTTCAATTCAGCAAAGGTACATTCCAATGTCACTAAGGATATTTGAGAATTTTCGGCAGACGTAAACATTAAGTGCTTTCAAGTTTACCAGCCACAGTATCCGCTAGCAAACCGCTAGTTTTTGTCTTTACTAAATAAACTACTCGCAACACCTTTTAATATTTTTACTAAAGTAATTAGAAGCAATTACGCATAGTCTACCCGCTAGGTGGTTGAGTGTGGATTCCTTGATATTTATGTCAGAAATAAAATAAAATAAATATTTGTCACAAAAAACATTGATTGATATAACAGATAAAGAAACGCATGAAATCTAGGTTATGCTTTACTCGTGTACATTTTTTCAAATCATGGCTATAACAAGGACTTATTAGCGAGGTTGGTAAACTGGGGGTATGAAGGTAAACTCATTTATTATTCAAAATTCTGTGACAAATTTACTCGACTATTCGAAAGACCCCTAAGATTTCAGAGAGTGTCTATACGGATGCACAGGATTAGTGCTTAGGATTTATAGTGGTTCTGGCAGAGTGTTTCATGCCAAATGTTATGTTTTCTGATTTTTCCTGTGTCCTCACACAAGTTAATAATAAGGAATAGGTACAAAGGGCCGAATGTCGAAGGGCCGAATTTCAAAGGGCCGAATGTGTCGAAGGGCCGAATGTCGAAGGGCCGAATGTGTCGAAGGGCCGGATATCGAAGGGCCGAATATCGAAGGGCCGAATGTCGAAGGGCCGAATGTGTCGAAGGGCCGAATGTGTCAAAGGGCCGAATGGGTCGAAAGGCCTTCGACATTCGGCCCGTTGATATCATACCAATAATAAATGGTTAAAAGACGCAGATGGTCGACAAATGGTGCATGCCATTGTAAAAAATACGACTAAGGAATGCAACAACCCTTAGCAGCATTGCCGAAACTAAGATTAGGGTTTAGATTATTAAATATCAATGAAACGGGCTTTATTGGATAGAAAATTTTGACATTAATGTTTAAATATGATTTCGGCCATGTGGCCGCCACGGCTGGCGCAATCTGGAACACCAATTTTCACAAACTTTTCGCAGTTGCGGCCGTATTTCGCCAATAACTCTGCGAATGTTGATTTCCAGGTGTTCAATTATCTCTGGTTTATCGACGTAGACAAGTGACTTTACATAACCCCAAAGCAAATAATCCAATGTGGTTAAATCACACGATCTTGGTGTCCAATTAATTGGACCATTACGTCAAATAAGTCTTTCATCAAATGTTTCTTTGAGTAAATCAATTATAGCGCGCGCTGCGTGGCATGTGGCTCCGTCCTGTTGGAACCACATGTCAGCAAGATTGATGCCAAAAAATTTCTAATCATGTCCCTATACCGCTCACCATTGACAGTAACATTCTGACCATCATCGTTTTTGAAGACATATGGACCAATGGCTCTGATGTAAGTCTATACATAATAAAATGTTAAACCAAACTAAACAAAAAGCAACTATCAGCTGCTAAATGGGTTGTCAAATAAAGCAGTGTTGCCAACTCAAAGTTGTGAACCTCTAAAAAAACACCCTTTATTTCATCCAATGTATGCTGGTGATGTTTGGTTCCATAAAAGACAAATCAGAACATAGTTGAAATCTGGCATCTATAAAATACAATTTTCTGTTGTGACAGTTTGTACATCGGTCAGTCAAAAAGGAAGATATTAGAACGTGTTAAGAAACATTTAAAATTATTTACATTCGGTCGGCTGTAGCTTAACACATATTCGACACTGGTTGCAACATGGACGCTTCCAGCTTAACATTAATCTGTTCAGAAAATTACAACCGGCTTTACGATTCATTGGAATTTTGACATATTCTTAAAATCATTCAGAATTGGGGTACGGCACGTAAATATTAGGTCTACCGGAAAGTTCTGTCTGTTCCGGTTACAATCAGTTTCAACAAGTATGCGCATATTCATGTGACACATATTTGGGTTTTTCTTTTGATCGTTAACAATGTATACACATTTACGTCGCAAATGAACTAAAACGAAGATCATTCTTGTTAGTATTAAGTGAGGCGCGATCGTGTACACATGGCTACCGATAAAATTCATTTACGCTACTGTATTTTGTACGAACTCCAACAAGGAAGAAATGCTACAGAAACGTATAGAAATTTATTGAAAGTGTTTGGTGAAGGTACAGTTTCTGATAGAACATGCAAGAAGATGGTTCGAAAAATTTCAAGTAGGTGATTTCGACCTTTCAGATAAGCCACGCTCTGGGCGACCATCTTTGATCGACGACGATACTGTTAAGATCATGTTAGAGCAAGATCCTTTTTTGACAACATCGGAGATTGCGGAAAGGCCTGATTCAGCTCAACAAACCATTTCCGACCATATTCGGAAACTAGGGTTTGTGTGGAAGTATTCGAGATGGGTGCTACATAAGTTAAGTGAGAAGAATTTGAATGATCGTATCATCATATGCACATCTCTGCTTGCACGCAACAAAATCGAACTCTTCTTGAAGATGAGCCTGAACAAGAGAATGTTGTGTATATGGCGGGAAACCAAACGAAATGGCAGGCTGTTGAAACCAAACGGTCAGCAATTGGATAAATTAAAAACAGCACTCCAAGAAACGAGGCCGGCGATGTTCAATAGGAAGGACATCATACTGCTTCATGACAATGCCAGGCCACATGCTGTTTTGGGGACTCGTCAGAAAGTCACAGAACTAGGCTGGGAAATTCTGTCGCATCCACTATACTCCCCGGACCTAGTACCATCCGAATATCACTTGTTCCTGTCCTTACAAAATATCTTGCAAACAATTCAAGAACGAGGAACATATCAGACAAGCACTGGTTCAATTTTTAGCCTCTAGAGATAAGATAGTTTTTAAAAATGGAATATACAAATTACCATCACGCTGGCAAGAAGCCATAAATAATGATGGCAATTATATTATTCAATAAAGTTTATTCAAAGTATGAAAAAAGTGTATTCTTTTGTTTCATTCTAAAAACGGACAGAACTTTCCGGTACACCTAATATCATTACACAGAAACAGTTGTGTAATTAACACAAAAACAAAATACATGAACAGAAATACCCAAGACAAGGGTTTTCTACATAATTACACTACAGACGAGCAACGCACACATTGGGTTAATATCACAAATACACATACCAGGACATATTGACTATATATATGTTAAATAATTAAACACATTCAAATCAAAAAATCAAACTAAATCGTCGACAACTCAGCTCGTCCATCGACAACATTAGTCTTTTAATATTGACGTAGGCCATTTCATTTGCAGAAATGATCAATTTTGTTATGCATGGTTTTGTCCCCTTTTTACACCTATGGCTAGCTAAGAGGCATGAACTTTATTACGCAAAATTTGTTAAATCTAAAGATGACGTCAAAGTGAATGTCGGAAATATAATCTTTAAACAAAATGTAATTAATGTTGTTCAAGTTTCGTTTGAACGAAGGAAGAAGACATTTAATGTAATACCATGTCCGACCGGCATAAAATCATATTCCTTCCTATAGGAACTTCTTCGGAAACAACGGCTTTCATTTACAAGCTTTTAAAACGACTTTTATAAACTTAACAGTTCTCGAATTGAGTCGCGTAATGTATCTCAAAGAGGCTTTATCAAATTTTACCGTATTTCATTGCCAATGCGTTAAGTTTTTGATAACCATAAAAATTTATATTGGCAATTTCCCACATATCAAACAAATATCGTTTAAAACATTCCAAATACGTTAAATATTTGATCCATTCGCAATCGCGATAATTCATAAAATAATTGAATTTTAGACTACACGGTCCTACATATGTAAAATGTATAGGAAAACATGGCTTCGAGGCATTTAATATAATTAACTTGTTGCAATGTTTTTGATTAAAATTTGTTATCAGTGCATTTTCGTGTAAACACAATTATAGCAGTTATTTACCGCCATATGACTACCCAAACGCAGTACGTCATTAAATGAAAGATAAGAGTTTTTCACGTGTGTCACCGTGATATGAATCTACACCATTCTCTCGTTACGTCATTTCGTTCAATTCGTTAACATTTATGTTTTCAAAACCATTCTTTTTGAATTTGTAAACAATCTATAAAATTTAGTAATTTCCAATAATAATAAAGCATCCAATTAATAATCATTAACATAACATTCTAATTAGTATTATCAAAAGCTTCGTGCTTTAAATAAAAAATCTAAATTTTTTTTTTCATTTTGATTTAAACAAATAAATAACATCAACCATTCCAAATTAACCAAAACGAAAAATATTAAATTTAACGAAACATAAAATGAGGTTTCAAATCTAAATTTAATTTATTATTAACAAAGAATAAGATAAAACTTAAAACAAAAAGATGAAAATGATAATTCCGAAAAAAAATCTTAAATTACTCACCGGCGTCTTCGGGTTTATAATTTCGTATCATTTCAGCAAGTTCCAAGTTGCCAGCTATTACGGCGACCTAAATTTCAGTTTCATTTAGTAATAATAAAAAAAATATTCAATTATTATTAATAATCATTTATAATAAACTATAATTCAAATTATACTTTACGAGAAAATATATATATATATAATAAGAGATAAGAAAATTAAATAAATAGACTAAGATCCCAAAAGAATTTAATTATGTAAAACTAATAAATTAATTATTATTATTATTAATTATTACCTGATAAGCTGTTTGATTTGCATAATTGTGAGCATTTATTTGAGAACCACGATATAAAAGCAATTTGGCACAAGCTTCTTGATTATTAACAGCACATACATGCAATGGAGTATTACCAGATGCGTTTCGGGCATCCATATCTGCACCATAGAGAAGCAATAGTTCCAAATGTTGTACTAGACCATTACGACAGGCCTGCCGAAGATAAAATATAGAAAAAAAAAACAAATAGAAAGGAAAGAGAAAAAAAGGGATACCAAATTTTTTAATTATTTTGTGTGTGTGTGTACGAATTCACAATTTAAAAAATTTTGTTAATTTATTCTAATGTATAATATCCGGCAGTAGAAAATACATTATAATATCGTCTCATAAATAAATTTCAAAAAATTTCTACTTTATCATTTTCGTTTCGCTAAATATTGTGACAACAAATATTTATGGTGGCACGCGGCGTTATCTAATTTCGTAATCGCGATTGCTTTTTCACAAATTTGCATATATCAGTGGTTACAAGATTTATTTTCATATTGATACATAAATTATATTACTTAAATTAATGATCACTTGCTAATTATATGTACATCTCTTGTATATTTATATAAATTGCGCGAGATCAACATAAATAATTTTTTTTTGGTTTGGTTTCGTCTTCCTTGAACTTGATATTGACGGAAATCATTGTTAATATCATTAATAAAATACTTTTTTTATACGTAAATAGTTAGAATCGTGACTAAGTACTGATCTCGATCAACAAAATAATTGATCTTTAATCAACATTTTTTTTATTGTTATATATTTTTTTTGTTCCTTTCAACTTGATCATCATCATCATATACAAAAATATTTCAGATCAGTAAAAAAAAAATGCGCGAAGATGTGATTATGTATAGTATATTATTGTTGAATTTGTTCTAGGTGAAACGATCGCAAAATTATTTTGCTTTTGTTGTTTAGTTTTAGAATAATAAGATTTTTATGTTATGATCGAAGATCACGTTTATTTTATAACCAAGGTCAATTTAAATGATTTTAAACTTGTCAATATACACTGGTCATGAGTGACTCATGATTTTTATAACTAACTAACCCGAATTGTCCCAGAATTTTTTTTTAATGGTTTTTTTATTTAAACCCCAAATACAATGTCTCTGGGGTCTAAAACATTGGAAAATATCTTTGGAGCATCCACCCCATTTGTAGTTTTCGGAAAAACCCCCGTTGCCATATGGCAAAACAGGGATATATATAGAGATTTTATTCAACAAAATGATTTTCATATATAACTAAATATACATTTGAAATAAAATATAATTTTTATGTAAATTTCTTGTAATTATTTATTAAATTCAGTATTTCTTATTGTTTTGTGTGGTATGGCTGAAAACATTTCACACAAAGTCCAACGTTGCATTTGACGCAAGGAATATTTGAAATAAATTTGCAAAGGTCACCAGCACAGCGTCTTTTATTCGTTATGGGAATAACTAGGTTGTTAATTCCATCGAAACGAATTGTTGTTTCTACAGAGTTTTCGTTAACTTTACGCTTCGGATTGACTGATGGACCTGATCGCTTTTGCTTCTCACCATAATGATGACAATAGTATTTGGTGATATGTCTTCTGAACTCGCGCTGCGACATTTTCGATTGACACAAACGATGTAGTTGCCATGCATTCTGTACAGAAACATCTACCAGCCATGTAAAAATAGAGCTCCACCACTTTATGCCTTTGTAGGCAATGTGATAAAGAGCCACATGTTGATCTAAACGGTCGACCCCATACATATATTTGTTATATTCCATCACAACACAAGGACGAGGAACAACGACTTTGCTCTTTTGTGTGCTTTCGAGTAGCGAAACGCGTTAGAATACGGATGTGTCCAAAAAGTGGTTGAAGCCATACAAACTACGCTATTATCGACCCATTTTGTTAGACGAACTCCACTTTCATTTATTGTTGCTGATTTGCAGTGGCCGCGTTTCTCCTTCTTCATCTGTTTTTTCAATGGAAGTGGACATGATTTAGGTATACGGTTTTTGCGGATTGTTCCACTGCCACTATATCCGCGTGACTTCAAATGTTCCAAAAGAGACAAGCCAGTAAATAGGTTCTCGAAGTAAAATGCAAATGGCAAGTTTGTGATAGCCTCCGGTAATTCGTCAATCATGCTAACGAGTGGTGCAGCACATTTGCCATATTTTTCTTCGTAGTCTACATTCGAACGAGGATTTCTTCCTTGATACACTTCGAAATTCTCCATATATCCAGACGGAGTGCATAATGACCAGACTTTGTAGCCAAACCGCAATGACTTTCCTTTAATAAATTGCTTACATCCGTGTCTTCCAAAGTAGCCTATCATACTTTCATCATATGATAAATTTGGTTCTGGATGAAAATATAACAACATTTTGGATTTTAAACGGTCCGTAATTGGACGAAGCTTCCACATTTTATCTGGATTCGGGTTTTTACTTGAGTCGGCATGATTACTATCTTCAAAGTGGAGAAATTGCAAAATTTCGTTGAATCGGTTTTTTCGCATGCTGTAGTTCCGCAAATCATCATCGTTGTTCCACATACTCCGAAGACTGGTGTGATAATTATAACCATTGATCAGAAGAATTCCAATAACTGTTCGTAGTTCAGCAACAGTAATTTTAGGATTGACTTTCTCGCGAAATACCGCGTATTTGGTTGATTCGTCTGCTATAAGTTGCACCAACTCGTCGTCAAAAAATTTTTCGAACTGCACATGGGGCTTAAAATTTCGGCAATCTTCATAATTCCCTCCAGGAAATGTTGGAGTCATGGGGATGGAATTGTCGTCGACGTTCCAGGTAAAAATTGCATCAACTCTTCTAGTTGATTTACGTTTTGCAGGTTTTTTTGTTTTAGATTTCATTTTCCGTTTTCTACGTGGCTGTTCGATTGAAGCTGAAGTCGATGGTTCGTTTGATGTTGGAGAACTAGGCTCGTGTACATCTGCAAATAATGGGATACACGATGCATTTTCCACGTCCAATTCAATGTCGGAATCATTTTCATCGTCCAAAGTTGTAATTCGGCGACCACTTCTCATTAATATTTCGCAATTTGCTTTTAGCTGGCCAGGGCAGACATCATCGGGAACCCCGCACAACAAATCTTCGCCATCGTCCTCCCCGCTTATTAATCCATCATTTCCCGGAGGCTCAATAAAAACGCATAAATAATTGTAATAATTGTAAAACGGACAATAAAATTTAATAAAAAATTACCAAACAACAGAACACAATGAAAGAATAAAACAAAAAAACTAAAGCCACAATGAATATGCACATTTTGAAAAAAACGGAAAAAATCTCTGCGTATGTCCCCGTGTTGCCGTACGGCAACAGGCATAAAAACAGCTGCAAAACCCCTTAAAATACTTTTTATTACGTCATGTAGCACATTCAGGGTTGATTAGCATAAAGAATCCTTAATTATTTTCTAAAAATATTTTGTGGAAAAATAATGGAACTTAAAAATAAAATCTAACTTACTTTTTCATATAGTCCATTTTAACTTTTTTCACAATATTTTTTTTTTGCCTAATTTTACAACCTGCTTCAAGTAAGAGCCAACGCCCAACTGAAATAATTTTTCTAGCCAAGAAACTGTTGTCCCTTTACAAAACAAAACTAACGGCAAAATGTTTTTAATTTTGTTGATTCTCTTTCTATATCGACACAAAATGAGATATAATTTTTGTGCCATATGGCAACACGGGGACAATTCGGGCTAAAGGGTATTCCATCTGTTGGCCTTTTTTAAACCCAAAAAAATATTTATTGTGTGGTGGCAACCCGAAAATTTTGCACATAAACGTGACAACGAGGACCGATCGAGGAGCTGGTGGAACTCCAAAAAAGTACGTAACTAAATTCTACGTTAGAAATAGCAAAGGACCATTAATTCGGGTGTGTTTAACGGCCTTCAAGATTGTCCAATATTCGAAGATTATGTAGTCAAGATTGTCCAATATTCGAATCAAAACTGATTTATCCAAAGGACGTTCAGTTTTAAAAAGGTTTGAGTTTCCCATAAGTTCTTCCTGAACAACTGAGCAATGGCGGGGACATTAATACAGCGAAACTGAAAGACATAAATAATTTATTGTTGAAGCACTTCGGAGACGACTTTAAAGCTCGCGAGGAATTATTATTTTACAAAAACTTGTTGGATGGAAACGTAACCCTGAATATTAACAATATTAACTGCGATGATGACGTATATGATACTTATTTGGAGGACGTTGATTTAAGAGTCTGATAGAAACAGCAACAGACTGTGTTACTAATAATTTGAAGGAAGTTGAATAAGATTTTAATTGGATTTTTCTTTTAATTATATGTTTTATAATATAGTTTCACCAAAAAGTGTAACAAATGTGAATTTATTTGTGAAAACTGAACTGTCATTTTTAGTATTTAATAAAACCTTTGAAATAAGAAATTGAACTCTCGAATTTTTAATCTTATGAAATTGACCAAATTGTAACAAAACCTACCATTTCCACTAGAGGGTGTATCAAAACCATACATTTCCATGTAGTTTCTATACAAAATGAAACATTTCCAAAATTAAAAGAAGTTTTTTAATAAAACAGTATAATTTTCCGATAATTTTTGTAAAAAATCTAATTTAAAATACATGTTTTGTCCCAAAAACATACATCTACAATCAATATATTAATCAAACAATTCGTAAAATGTTTTTTTCATTTGCCCAAAAATTTACAAAAATGGAAAAGTATCGGTTTTGATACTACTACACTCTATATGCTTTTGGCGAATGTGCTTTTGTTGAAGGTTGCTCAAACGTATAATTTTTTGCTGAATCACGTGAGTGAAGCAGAAAACTGAATCTGTACCACTCCACCTGAAATTAGAAAAACACATACCACTCTACCAATGATCTAGCTGTGTCTGACATAAACCAGAGAAGAAGGAGGATAAAAGAAAGAAGAGATTGCACAATTATTTTACAACATTATCCTGTCGCCCAATTTTTTATAGGTTTTCGAATCCATTTCCGTCATACTCTCTAACGAATTTTTAATAATTATTTTTTAACACATTGAAAGAAAATTGGAACTAAAATCTGATGATACGCAAACTACAACATTCTGGAAGGAATTGTATAACGAACATGTATCCCTTATTATTTAAACCCGAGTGCCAAAAGGTTTGTGCGTAAATTGACTTAAAATGGAGACGAACTCAGGGAGCATGTTTGCTCCTTTAAATAACTAGTACACCTTGGGTCTAATAAATGTACCTAGAGACCAGGCAGTACTGTTTCACACGTTATCAAATTTATGGTGAGTTTTTTTTCTAAATTGTAGATGGCAGTAATGATTTTAAAAAGCTTTTGGGATTTATAAGTTTCCACAAAATGTTGAATTCATAATTTAATAATTCATAATATAATAAATTAGCTTTTACCGAAGAGATTATACAAACAAGATTATACAAAAAAATCGTATGATTTATTTGATTACACTGCCACCTATATTCAAAGATTGGATTCGTCGACATAAATTGACGTCATATAACAAAAATTTTAAAACAATGAGGCCATTAGTATTTTAGGTGCTCCAGTGAGGTATTCCAATAGAGCTAGCATCTGAATCTACTGTTTTGAAGACGATACGCCAGCTTGACAAGGTTGTACCAAGAACACAGAATATATACAGAAGTGACATAGCTCCATTTTTATATGAATTTATTTCGACTCGAATAATTGTTTTTTAATCAAAATAGGAGTGATAAAATTGTTTAAATGGTAGATAATAGATAGCGCTAGTAGTTTTCAAAAAAATTAAAATCAATTATAAAATCTTCGCAGTGTACAACTAAAATTTCCTCTCAATTGGTTCTCTCAATAACAAATGTCACTTTGATTTTGGCTACATCAACAGCAATCCGTGTTAATTGGTGAAATTAAAACATTTCTTTATATTTAAATCTGATGAGACGGAGTGATACGCAATCAACAATTAATAACAATACAATACAAGAATCAGCATTCAGTGCTAAAATTAAATTATATACCGAAGAATATCGTCGAATGGATTATATAGTAAGTGGTGATACATTTCAATCACTTCTAATCAACCTGTATGCTTTATTTTTAAATTATATGCATATTATTATTATAAAGGGAAATTACAACAAATGATAATGTTACAGCACAGAAGTGAGTTTTAATAATTTATTATAAATGAATTAAATATTCTAATATTGTTTTATTTCTAGTTATGTGTTCCGTTTAGACGGAACTATGCGGCAAATCAATAATTCGTATGATGGCGAAATGGGAATCAGCGGGCTATCTAAAATCATTATAAATTTATGAATTGAAAATCGCAATGTTGAGTCGTGTTGCAAGTTCATATATATTGGAGCTGAATTATTAGCTGAACGAAAATTTATGTTTAGGATTTACATCCTGATTTTAAACTGGACAGTAGTTGTAAGTCGAATTTATTTGTTCTTGTACCGCCAGATGATGTTCGCTATCGATAAATACTGTTACCGATCCGCTTTAAATATTTCTGATGTTATAAATGAACACTGGGTTCCGAGAATTTTTGGCTATAAGTCAAATTTTTTATTTTATTTTGTCGCATGTGAAATGATCGAAATTATATTAAAACCTGGAACACCATTCATGAATTTGGGATTACTAACGCTGTTAATCTGTGACCCCGATTTTTGTTATCTGAGGGAACTCTGAATCAAATGTTTGCCCGATAAAATATTACGTAAGTCCTGATTTTATATATGTACTAATGAATGTGTGTTCTCATAATTTTTTTACTCTAGTTACGAGTTTAATAAGGCCGAGCCGTGAATTGGCTTATTGATGTGAATAAGGCCAAGCCACACAATATATAGCAAAGCATACTAAACTTGTTTTCCACATAGCCTTCAATTTAACACCGCACACGAAATTATATTACAAATAGTTCGGCCGATCATCGAATTATTACCATAAGTATGTTGGATGATAAATTAAACATGAAATCAGAGGAAGCTGAGTGCTGGATTGTGACTTTAATTCGTAATCCTGGACTCGATGCTAAAATTGACTGAAATTGGGACATATGTTATAATGGGAACACAACCTTTATCACCATATCAACATCTATTTGAAATAAATAATTGATTCGCTCTCGGTTCGTTCGGAAGCTCTCACTGGTACTGTAGAAAGAAACCCAAGCTAAAGCACAAGAAAGTGGTGAAAATACTAAAAAGTACTACTAAACAATTTGTGGAATCTATAAACATTTTTTCTTTTTAAATTGAGAATCCTAAATTTAATAAAACGCCAGAAATTTCCATTAATCAACAGTTGTCTTATTTTTAAGAGTTTCAGGTAAACTACATCCGGCATAAGTGTTGTTCTGAACACAATAACTACCGCCAATTTTGATCGATGCACAATAAGTAGGAATTACCAAAGATTACAAGTAATGATCGAGTACGTGAAATCGTCTCATTGATTCACTTTAATCATCGACAAATCCAATAATACCGTTATGCCAGTTTTTAATCGCCATTGTTTCGTTCAGCGTACGTTTGAAATGAGTATAATGTGTCTTGCCCCTGGAATTCTACGAGACGCAACTTTTAAGGCTCTCATGTCAGAGTAATAATGCTTATTGTTTGAAAAATGATCGCGAACAATTTGACAGAAGTAGAAGAGAGAGAATTTATTTTTACACTACTAAACTTTTGTTTACAAAATGATTTTTTGTTTCAAATTTACAACCATCTATTGGCGAACGTGGGAACTTATTTAGTATTGTCAAAAAAAATGGTTTATAACTGTCGTTTCTGATATGTTCTGTACCAAGAACATAATAGAATCTACGACGCCCGTGTTACAAATTTTTTATCAATCTCATAGACAAATAAAATTATCTAGTACATAGTTTAAAAGAGATTAAAAACTATACTTTTCTAGTACGTGATATTGAAGATAGGTGCGGTGAAGTAAAGTAGGTAAGTGGAATGTGGTTAGTTGAGACTGCATTTGCAAAAAAATATAAACAACAAACAATTTTTTTACCGCTTTGTGTTGAAATTCAGTCATTGCACCTCGCTAGAATATGTACAAACGGCCTCATTGATTTAAAAAAATTTGCTACATGACGTCATTTTATATTGATGTTTTCAAACTTTAACAATAGATGGCAGTATAGTCAAATAAAGGATTAGTTTGATTTTTGTTATTTTTGTTTTTATGGTCGCTACGGATAAAAGCAGACATCGAAGTACGTGAAAATCATTCGTAACATTTTTTGACAAAGTAAAAATTATATTCTATTAAATTTCTTGATCAATGTCTTTTTACTTTTAAAATATTTTCCGTAATGTTTTGTTTATTACTTTTTCCGAATAAATCTGCTATTCACAATTCAGAAATGAAAGTGTCGACATAAATTTAATGACGTATCAAGCAGTACGGCCTGGTACTCTAGGTGCATTGAAAGAGGCCACACACTTTTAATCTGCATAGGTCAAACTCACATACAGTCGGATATGTTATTAAAAGAACTGCTTTGACATCGAAGATATAGTGAATGATAACTCTGTAAAAAATCTAAAGGTCGAAAACTTATCCTTCGTAAAATAAAGCAATAATGAAATGAATTATTATTTCACACATCAGTCGGGATGGTTGAATGAGAATTCTTCTTTAAGTCGGTGTTTCCATTTTTACAGGCCAGATCAGGATTTTCTGCTCATTTGAAATTTTGACCAGCTTCCAGAATCGTTATTTCTTACAAATTTTCTATTACAAACTAAAGTTGAAAATTGTCTGCGGTTTGCTATGGTTTTGGCAACCAGCTATTGCATATTACGCAAAAATCGAATTGTGTAAAGAAACTATAAAATTGGAACGGGCCAACATTTGAATTGTAGCCGTGAATTGATTTTCGAATTTCAGTTTAAAGAGACTAGACTTCAAAAGCTGATGAACCCAACATTTTTTGCAACATTTAGTAAATAGTATTTTACAAAACAAAATCGCATAACCTTTAAGTAAGAATTATTTAAACAACCAATATGGATCATAAATTAATTGGACATTTCTAATTGATTAAAATGATATTCCATTGCATACAAATTCAGTTCGATTGCAAAAAATTCGAATAGACGAAAAATTAAATTTGGCTCTCACTAGATTTTGCGATAACATACTTGGCATCACTATAATTATCGTATTCGGCAATCTTTATTAAATTTTAACATGACCTTTAAAATGCAGTAATTTGTTTTGTTGATCTTTTCATTTCACTTTTTCCCCAAATAAAAGTTAAATTACCAACAATTTCAAGATCGATTCAAAATAAGTGATAGACCGAGTTATGGTATGATTTGATTACATAAATGGAATTCTGTTTCAATATTACATATCGTAAAAGAAATTTCGAGTATATTAACATGACGCTATCGCTCCGATAATTTAGCGATAAACCAGCGAATATTTTATTATGTAGAAAGTTGTAATTCCCCCCAAATTATTACAAAAATCAGGGTTAATCAATAAATTTGAATCGATCGGATGATCGATACAAATTTGTTTTTAGTAAAAATAACATGCGACAAATTAAAAATATTTCTTGAGAACCACTGATAAGAACCGAATAAATCATCAAATACAGATGTGATTCTAAAAACTATTCTCTAAATCGTGTTAATAAAAGCATTCTATATAAAATATACGTTTAAGAATAGTCCCGATTTTACTGAGTTATAAATTATTAATGTTCTACTGTAAATCTACGCTACTTTTATTATTTAGTTTTGTCAAAGAGATAAAATGTTATCAGTAATTTTTTTATTGCTTACCTGATGAACTTCTTGCCAACCTTGTGTATCCTTCGTCCCTATCGTAGCATGATCGTGTAATAAACTTTCGCATATTTTTGGATCGCATCGTTTTGTCTCCGATAAATATAACGGAGTTAGTCCTTTGCCATCTCGGTAATTGGGTGATGCGCCTAACTCTAACAGTGTTCTGTAAACATAAAAATTAGATTGGATATTTACATCACAAAGACATTTTTGGTTATAACTTACGTTACAGCTTCAAGGCAATCTCGTTCTACTGCTTTATGGAGCGCTGTCGAACCATCTTTTGTCCGGTAGTCGAGTAGCGCGCCACCATTTACTAATGCTATCAGTAATTTATTTGACTTTTTTGTTGCCGTCGCTAGGGTTAAAGGTGTTTCGCCGGTATCGGAACAATGAAAATTCGGATCTAAACCTTTGGCACACATTTTTGTTATTTTTTCTAAATAGCCAGCATTTACACAGTCGATGAAACGTCGCAAATTAGCACGCGTATGCAACGCTTTTAGTTGTTTCTCATCTAAATTTAACATTTTATAAACACGACGTTTATATTTTAACTGAAAGGAGAATAGAAAAATTCGAGATATTAGAAAAGATAAGAAATATAAATCGTAACAGACAACTTACTTCGAGATATCCAACCGGGCCGTTAAACGGATAATCACCGAGTCGCCGTTCTTCATCAAGAAATTTTCCAGCCTTGCCGTTCGACGGCGGACAAAACAGCCCATAATTAAAACCTTCTTTCAGCTCTTTAGGTAGTAGTGCCAACACTTGATTTTTGATCTCCCATATTATACGTTCGGCTGGAAATTGTAAACATTTCGAAACGTTTAGTTCAGGCACATGTATTCGCACGAGCAACGAGCCATCGCGTGATTCTTCTGGTGGTATATCATCAGCGTATATCACTCCTGGATCCATTTTCTCGTATGAAATGGTGGTTTTTGATGAAATTCTATAAATAAATAAAAAAAATTGGATTGGTCTAGTTAATCGTTCACTGTTTTATGTAGTACTAAAATATGATTATAAATTTATCAGTAATCTATAAGTAAAGCAATGTAATTTTATCAAAAATGTTTTCGAACCGGGGTTATATCGAACAATTGACATTCTTATCAAGGCATAATCATATAAATACCTTGGAGAGAATTCATAATTAAAAATCGCATTTAAGTATTTTTCGAGGAAATAAAATTACTGCCAATTAAACATTTTGAATTTTCCGGGCGCTGATATATCACGTGTACTATTCTAAAATTTGGAAATATTGGCGTCGTTTTAATGCAATTTTAAATAAACACTCGTAGTTCAGATCAATATTAAAAAAAATTATCAAAGAAATAGTTTTCGGGTATTGCATAATTTATAGAAGATGTAAAATCAGATTGCTATAGAGTCTCGATCTATTTAAAATTAAATTCTTGATTGGTTAACTTTACGTTTTAGAATTTCAATCCTTCGAATCGATCATTCGTCCGAATTTACTATTAATCATGTTAAAATCGTTTCCAAACCTAAAACATGTAATCAAACGATGGGGCAGGCTCTGAGCTAGAACTTCAACATGAGAAAGTAGAGAATTAAATTTTTTGAAATTATGCGATCACCAAATTTTTTTTGAAAATAAATGGATTATTGCACAACTTGCGTGGCATGTCGCTCCTTCTTGTCGAAACCTAAGGTTGTTGACACGCAATTCATTCAATTTGGCCCACAAAAATCCAGCACATGTTGCGATTACGTTCCTCATTCACTGTAAGGACATTTTCCAGTTCATTTTAAAAAAAAACAACGGTCTAATGATGCCACCAGCCCATAAACCACACCAAACAGTGACTCTTGGAGGATGAACTTCTGCCTCGAGAATAACATGAGGATTCTCCGCTCCCCATATTCGACAATTTTGCTTATTGACGTACCCATTACGATAAAAATGAGCTTGATCGCTAAAGATGATTTTTAGGAAAAACCTCCATCTCGTTCAAGCATCCAATTAACAAAATAACGACGGTTTAAATGGTCTGGTGGCTTCAATTTTTGAAATAGTTGAATTTTTTATGAATGCAAACGAAGACCAACATACAAATTGCGTCGTAATGTGGTTCGTGAAATGTTCAGTTCTTGTGAACGATGCTTGGTTCATTACGAACATCTTCACTATAACAACTGCCACTGCATCAGGAGTACGAACTTGTTGAACATGTTGATAGGGTCTACAAGACCTTCTACTGAACGCTGGTTCAAAATAATCAATAATTTTGCCAGGACGTCCACGTCGACCAAAACTCTCACGTAATTTACGAAATGTTGTTGTTTTTGGACGTTTATTTTCATAATAAATTTGGACAATCAAAATGCGTTGTTATGTTGTTAGCGACTCCATGATGGTAAATGGCATATTTTCGACTTTTTATATGTCAAAGAATTTTTTAGAACATATAACATTAAGTACTAAAATTTATCGATTGGAAAAAGGACCAACAGATGGCCCACCCTGCCCATTTCCGAGCTTTTTCGGTCTGATTATGAAAAATGAAATAGGTCAAATTTATTCTATTGCAATATTTGCAATTTTTGCAAAAGTACCTATGTGCTAAAATCTCCAGGATTTACTCCATAGAAATTCTGTATACGGACTATTTAGTTCTAAGTAGGATTAGTTGAACAGATCAAAATGAGGCACCCTGGCGATCTGCATAGAAATTTAGCATTAATTTTCGAAATTGAATTGCTTTCATCTATTGCATTATGTTGGTAACTATGTGCCAAAATCCAGCATTTTCTCCATAGAATTTCCATTTTCGGGCTCTAGCGTTCTAATTTTGAAAAAATAAACGATGAATAATACAAATGAAAATAATTTGTTACCAGCGACAACAATTGGATTTCGAAAGAACCACTCTGCAATCGAGTGCGTGGAAAAGTTTGTTTGGGTAGTAAAAAAGGATAATATGAAAGCGGTTGCGGTATGCTTGGAAAGAGCTTTCGTTTCATAGTTCCGTGGAAATTACAACAAATCTTCTCGAATTTTGGATTTACACGGAAAGTGCGTATGTGGATAAAAGATTTTATGGCCGAAAAAATTGTTTTGAATGGAAGTGGGTACAGGATGGAGAGAGTTACGAATATGGAACTTCCACAAGGAAGTAAAATATCTCCAGCTCTGTTCAACCTATACCAGCGAGATAATACCCATCAATGCAGAAAATCAAATCGTTCTGTAATTTGCAACCGATTTTGTAGTGATTGAAAAAGGAAGAAGTATTGATGCGGCGGTTCAAAAGGCCCAAAAGGGAATAGATAAATTAATGGGGAAACATAAAATGTTAAATCTGAGGGTGAATCCTAATAAGTGTGCGTATATGAGTTTTAGAACAAATGGCGCAAATCTTAACATTAATATGGATAGTAACAGAGTGCCAGAGTGGTATTGAGTGCGATTGACTCAACCCCAATACACAATATGTGGTCTGAAATGGGTGATTCACCTCTCGATTACAAGAGAGAGAGAGAGAGAGTGGATCACAGTGAGAGAGTCAGTGAGAATGATAATTAAGAAAAATGAGTTTTGGAATGAAATGATATCTAATTGAAAATGTGAACATGTTTCTAAGTATATGCAACGCTGGTCTGCAACCCGTTCTTAATAATCGTAATGTATGCATGAATATAACAAAAGAATGAATGAAGTTGTTGCTGGCCAAAATTATGTTTGGGAAAATCAGTCATCGGTATTTGCAACAAGATATTGTTTATACAGATGCTAGTTTGAGTGAGAATGGAGTAGGTACTGGTATTTTTTTGGCTTATTAGAATGTGGAAAAATGTTTTAAATTGGATGATAGCATCTGTATAGCAGCTGGATTGATTAGAATATTTGAAGATATTAAATTGGCTGTGAATGAAGGAAATAGAAAAATAGTAATATTTTCCGATTCCAAGAGTGGTGTTCGTTTCTGTCAACGTGATCTGATTATACAATGAACCCCATCACATAGACAGATCGAACGGAATGAAAGAGCCGATATGTTTAGCTAAAAAGGATACATTGAATGTAATGGTTCTGGAGTACTGAAGGAAAGATGAAAGAGATGTACTTTGAATGCTTCAGATGATTCTGTGGAGAAAATGGGAGAGTGAATTTATCGAGAAAAGTCTAACGAAAGGAATGAAGTACTCTACACTTTGTGGTACTCCTTTGAGAACACCTTTCTATTTCTAAAAATTGGATCTTTAATAGAAAAGTTAATACTAAAACCCTATAACTCAAAATCATAAATATGCAGATGATTACTTTTTGTTCTATAACGACGAATTGCGAGAATCCGGCTGAACCATGGAAATTGGAAAGTATTTGTGGAAACGTCAATCAAGTGAGGACAAAAATTGTGATTTGTGCGGAAATGTGGAGAATGCTGAACATCTGTTATTGGCTCATGCAAGATACAGTCAATACAGGTCCAAGTTCAACCGCCAACATCGCAATGTAAGAAATGTAAATGAATTGATGAATGAGGGTGGTTTGGCTTATAAAGAAATTTATGAATTTATTAGAACAAGTGGCATAATAAATTAATATAAAAATCAGTAATAGACGGCAAATGTGTGTAGGGACTACAAGCATTTTTCAGTAAAAACATTAATTTAAGTAAGAAATATGTAAATTTGGTTTTTGGGCAACATGGCTCTTTTTTATGTAAGAGTCAAACCTATAAAAAAATAATACCCCCTACACACGATCTGACTTGTCGGGCCGACGGTCGGTCCGACCCAATCAGGTATTACTTCCACACGATCCAACAAAATACCTCATATTCATTTATACTTTTGCTTGCGTTGAGCACAAATGATAAAATATTGACATTTAAGATTTTTTTGTTTTAATTTTTGGACGTGAAAAATTGAAAAAATAAAAAATTGCTATCGCGCTTGTGGCGTGTTTAAATAATGAAAAGTGCAAAATATGGTCTAAAAAATGGTTGTTAGATCGTAAAAAATTAAGTCATATTCCTAAGTCATTTATTTGGGATATCATATGTTTATGGAATTCAAATTTTTAACAACAAAATGATTTATTATTTCAATATTATTATCTAATAGTCTAATAATTATATCGTTAAAATTTAATTATTTATTATTAAAATATATTGTTATTGTTAACCAACCATCCAACAACGCTACACACAACCTGATTTGGTCAGACGGTTCTGTGGTTGGATGACGGTCGGATAGATTTTCCACCTGACATCACCCGACAATTGTCATACGACAAACCTACACACGATCTGTTTTAAATCTGATCTGAACAAATCAGCCCGACCGCCTGACCAAATCAGATCGGTGCAGGAGGTTAAACAGTCCAAAATGAGGCAACCTGACGATTGTGGCGTATTTTTTTAAATTGGACAGCTTTATTTCATTGCACTATGTTATTGGCTATGTGTCAAAATCTGCAGGATTCGTTTCACAGCTCACATACCTAAACCTACATTCTTGTAAAGCTCCCAATTCGCCTAAATGTATGTCTCTGGGTCTTATAAGACCAATACTAACTCACTAACTTTTGTTTTTGTTCGTTTAAGCAAAATCTGCCTAAATTGAAATCATGAACATACTTTCAATGGCAGATATTTGTACATAAAATCCCTACCAACGATTGTGTTGGTTAATCTAACAATGTATTAATTATTTTTTTTTTTGTTAATGCGCCAACACATATACAGTCACTCACAAAAATTTGCGTACACCCTAAAAATCGAACGGATTTCATATTAAGATCAAGAAATAATTAACGGATTCTGTATCTTGTGTTTACTTAGGCATAAATAATAAGAATCGACTGTGTTTGTTTAAAAAAAATATTTACTGCAATAAATAATTCAAGTTTTTCTATAATACCAGGTCACAAAAGTTTGCGTACACCCTGTTACATTTAATTTTATTTTATTTACCGTTATTTTTAGTCAAACTGAGTAAAATTCTTAGGCATCAATTAGTAGTTGTATTTAATTGATCTACGTGAAACAACAGTTTCGTCGATTTTTCAAATTTTGAATGTGTTTTAACAAAATGCCTTTCATAAAATGAAAAACGTCAGTAGTATTACGAGATGTGATAGTGAAATTATTTAAAGAAGGCAAATCATACAGGCAAATTGAAGCAATTGTGGAAATACAGCATTGAAACTACAAACTGACCGTCGTCGGAAGGTAAATTGTAAGAATGGTAAAAACCAATCCAGCCAAAAGTGCCTCTAAAATAAAAAGCTGATAATCTGAAAAAATCCTCAGGGATTATTATTCATCTTGAAAATGTGCGTCGTATCCTCAGGAGAAATGGATATAATTTTAATTTTTTATTTTACCTTAAACTCATAACATTAATATCATATAATAATAATCATAAAAGTGTAAATGACAACTAGTGGATTTAAGGTCCTTTAAAAGTTCGTCATTCACACTTATCTAAACTACATCACACTTATGTAAACTACATTATTAAATTTAATTAATTAATGATGATTGGTTCTATTAATCACAAATAATCTTTAACTGATGATAGCAGATGAGATTTTATCGTTCGTTTAAACATAAAAATATGTACAGCGTTCCTAATATTTTCAGGTTATAAGAACCTCTGGTTGAATAGCCATGACCTCGAAATTCGAATTGTATAGACGCAAGTAAAGATGGGATGTGCAGACACTTAAACATGTAGATCGACACATACATCGACACAAAAATTGCTTTAATTGGAAGAATGCCTATAGCAACAGTTCGATAGAACTCTACAGTAGGAAACAGGTGAGGCAGTTTAAACATTGTTGTACAGCACCTATTTTATAAAATCTGCAATTTGCTATGTGCCGTAGGCGTGGGGAGTGAAAAATTATATATTTCGTTTTGTTAAAATTTACTGATATTTTGTTCAGATTCAGAAAATCTAAAAGTAAAATAATATCATCCCTCATTTGTGACATTGCTACCTGACAATCCCTGTAAATTGGCCATATCATTTACGTAGATTAAGAATAGCAAAGGACCAAGGACACTCCCTTGAGGAACGCCACAGTTCACACCAAAAGTGGAGCTTTTTACACCATTTAAAATTACAAACTGCTTTCGATTACTAAGGTAGCTTTCTAAAAGTTTGTGTGATAGGCCACGGAAGCCATAAATTTGTAATTTCTGAAGAAGTAAACGAAAGAAATAAAACTATATAATGGGCGGTACTATGCGCAAAAACCATTTATGTCTGTTGTAAATAAGGGAAAAAGGAAACAATTTGAAAAATTTAACCGAGACAAAAATATAGGATCTGGCTAAATGTTTTATTTTCCGAAAGGTGGAGGGTGTGGAGGAAGCTTAATACGGCGTTTGAGGAAAAAAAATGTAAAACCAACAATTAAACATGAGGGCGGGTCTGTCATGTCATCGTTTGGGACCATATGGGTGCAAATGGTGTCGGAAATTTAGAGTTAACTACTGATATACATATATTTAGATATGTTAAAAAAAATATCCTGACGCTAGCGTCGAAAAATTGGGTCTTCCTTATGCGTGGTACTTCCAGCATGACAACGATCCAAAGCATATGGCGAGAATAGTAAAGGAATGGAACCCTATAGATTTGACCCCTACCCTTCATTTGTGGGAAGAACTTGGTAGAAGAGTCTACAAGCATAGCATCACTATCTGCAAAAAATAACAATTTAAACTGGCTTTAAAACAGGAATGGAATAAAATAGGTTATGCCACCAATGAATGTAGTGAATTCTATGCCTTTGATCGAGGATGAGAACTGTGCTGGAAGCCAAAAGAGGTTCAATAAAATACTGATTTTTTAATCTTCCATCAAATTTTTGTGACCTAACATTATAGAAAAACGTGAATTATCTATTGAAGTAAATATTTTTTTTTTTTTTAAGAAACACAGTCTTTCTTATTATTTATGCCTAAGTAAACAAAAAATACAGAATCTGCTAATTATTTCTTGATATTAGTATGATTTTTAGGGTATACGCAAATTTTTGTGAGTGACTGTACTCGTAATAGTTACTAAAATATACACCAACATAACTTTCGGTGTCTTTTAAATCATACGTGTTGTGCTAGCATGACTTTTATTTATGAAGATTTTGGTTTAAGACTACTTTTTAAATAGGGGGAGGGGGGGGGCGCTTTTTGTACTTTTCCCTGACTATAATACATTGATAACATTTTTTCGCATTTATTAGAGGAATATAAAAAGTAAACAGAAATTGGCTCTATAAACGAGAAATATAAATTCGTGAGGTTGGGACGCGAAGCCTACATGGGTTCTATACAGAAAGCGAACTTTATTCGATAAACTAAACGCAGAAAGAAACGCCCTTAGTAAAAATGTTCGGCAGTCGCATGATCTTACGAATTTATTACAACTATATAAAATAATCCCCAGATCTCACCAGGTGTTAAAAATATAAAACTATTTCTCATTGAAAAAAAATCGTGCTCTGGAATTTATTGCACACGTACACGGGGCGCTTAAATGAACTTTAGTCATCGTGAATTATAAATTCTAATTTTTTTCTAATTAATCATAACGTAAAATAAACAAAATAAATATAAGTCATGTCAGTTTGGAATTTGTATCGCGGCGCGGTGCAGTTTACAACAAAATCTCGAGTACAAGAAATAGTTTAAGAATTGCGTGGCAGTTTTATATCCATTTATGGAGGACGGTACACATATACATATATGAAAAAAATATCCCGATGGAAATTTATCGTACGTTTAAGATTATAATTGAAAAATTCGAATATGCAGTGTTTAAAATACAATTTGCTATCGATCCAGTCGTAATTATATAATTTAATTTAGAGTCGAGTATTAATTCATTTCGAATTATTTGCGCTTGCTTGCTGCTTTATAATGTTATTATGTATACGTAGACCCTTAGGCAATTTATTTATTTACTTATATTGAAAACTAAAATTTATATACACAACAAAAAAACTATTCGATTGTGATTTTGAAATTTATTATTATTTTATAGTTTTTATTTTTTTTTTACTTTCTTCTAACAAAAATATTTTTTTTACGACGTATGTACTGACTGGCCTGACTGGCTGCGCGGCTGTTTTATAATTTTCAACACTGTAATGTTTATGACATGGAATACTAGTTTCTTTAGATAACATCTGAGATATGTTAAATAGTGTCGTATAGTGTTAATAAATTGAATTGTATGCGGCTAAATTTATAGTATTTTTTTATATTAACATGTGAGAATATTTTAATGTATGTTTGGAGTACACGTACGTAAGTGAGTGTGTTAAGCCATACAAACGTATACTTGAAACGAAAAAATAGCGAAATATTTTTTATTCAATTTGGTGAGAAAATACGTTTGGGAAATCTACTATTTACTTGTTGTTGTAATTTTTTGTACGACACGATTTACGTATATACGACTAGGGGGATATTGTTACACAATTTAGCTCGTGTCATAAGTGAAATGTAGAACAAATACAAAATCAACGAGTCCCCCCGAAATAATAATAATAATTGTGTTATCTAAATTGGCATGGAATATGCGGAATACGATAGGTTGCTATTTGGATAATTTTGTTTGTAATAAAAACGCCAACAACAACCAGGGAAGCCAAAAACAGAAAAAAATTGGCTGGTAGTGTATTCAAGTGTGTTAATATTTGGTTTGTTTTTATTCTAAAAATATATATTTATGCGAATATAAATTTTATATTATCGAATCGGTGTATCTGGCAGCGAGTTGTATAAAATGTACTCTTTATTGCGATTATTCCGCTTAAACGGTCATTTAATTTCATATGATTTATTTGTATAAATGCTTCTATTGATAAATTAATTATTGGTTGCTGTTGCTGATTTCGACAATTTGAAGTACATTTTATCGACAGCCCAGGAAGGTTATAGATTTAATTTTTGATAGCATATCATGTTCCAAATTCACTGATATAACTATAAGGTTTATCTCTATACTGACATAAATTTCGTCCTAAGCCAAAAACTGCTACAAACTGCGTGTACATTAGATTCTGATTTCACACTGTTATTTCTCTTTCGTTATAATCAAAGGCAAACTCCGAAATTGAAAACTCAAAATAAATTGAAAGTCAGGCAAGTTGTAACTACCTCTGCAGTAAATACTACTTAAAGTATTCCTCCGTGGTTCGACTATCAGTGCCATCAAATCGTCGAAAATAAGCGAAGCTGCTTGAAAAATGGTTAGCTCGTAATACTCGGAACACTCCGGAAAAGAAAGCACGAATAAATGAGGACCTGTATCTAAAACATCGTTACGGAATGGTTTAACATCATTTAACACAGATTACCACAGATTTAACTAAACACGCAGAGGTCTCTCTCACGTTTGCCGACTAGATCTCAGGGTTTTGGGTCGTGGAGAAGTTGAGGCTTGCATATTCCTGGCCTACACCGTGGAACAGAAATAAAATTAAAAAGCAAACTAAAACTGAAATAAAATTGAAGGACACCATAATTTATCGCCCGAAACTTGAGGAACGTTATAAATATAATAATAACCGGGTTCACCCGATGACGACCGGATCTCCCCGAGTGACAAGTACCTCGTACGCTGAAGAGGCCCAGTCCGAATGACCACCCATCGACCTCGAAAGGCTGATGCTCGATGGACAACGAAGCAGCATTCGAGGGTAGGGTATCTCTTCAACAGACCAGGCCTCTCTTCACCCGAAGAAACCTCCAGCTTGACCTCCAGACCCCCCACAATTCACACTTCGACAGCATGAGACCGCCAAAGTGCCACGGGGAGACCGTGTGGATATTACGGTCGTCCCCGGATGCGCGACAATATGCTGGTCGCGCCACTCCAACCCTGTGGATGTCCTGCCAAGAGGATGACTAGGAGTGGAGAGCCCAGCCTGCAGATATGGAACCGACATGAAATTTTATACTTCATTTTATTCTCCAAAAAACAGAAGAAAATGGTATAAAATGACATAAATAATAATAATGAATGAAAAGAAAATGGAACCGAATGCAAACAATGACAAAAATATGGCCGCCGAACGTGCATAATCGTGAGAGCGAAAACAACGTGCCTTCCCCGACTTGTGAGCAACAACCGATATGGCGCTCGATTACACATATAATAAAATAAAAACTTGAAAATAAAAATTGAAATAAAATTGAATTTACTTTAACCAAAACAAAAGATTAGGAAATCAAAAAAAATTTGAATGAAAAGAAATAAAAAAAACGAAAAATTGTACCTTGTGCACCTTCCGTTTTCCCTTTTCCCGCCTATGGTTAACAATGAAACGACCGGCCGCCGTCATTGTCGGTCTTCTTGCCTTTGGTTAAAGAAAAATCCACCGTTGGGCGTCTTCCCACCTTTGGTTAAACAATTTTACAAATGGCCACCTGTAATGTTGGGCGTCCTAGCCTCAACTGGGCACCCGTAAATAATTTGTTGGGCGTTGACTCGCCGAAAAACCGTAATATTTATAACGTTGGGAGTCCACAAAAAATCCACAACTTCAATAATTCCGGAAAATCATTTTTGAAATTAAACACCTTCAATTTAATTCTCAATAGATATAGTTTTTTTGTTTTTATAAACTCCATACTTGAGCGTTACTTTGCTCTAGGTTCACAAACTGAAAAACGTTTTTTTTTTAAACTAAACTTTAATTTAAACGAGTCAAAAAAAAACTCAACTGATTCTCATCAAACTTCAAACCAAAAAAATTCTAGGAGATATTTTCATTTTTGTTTGTTTTGTTTTTTGTGTGCGCGTCACTTGCCCACACTTTCGTACCGCGCATCAGTCGCACGTACCAAAACAAGAAAACACAACAAAACTATTCTTCTATATCTTTGCTGTTGCACACCCGCACACGGTGTACACATTAGTCTCGCTTTAATTACTCAACGTTTACATGAACAGCGGACGTGAATAAAAACACAAAACAAAATATCACGGCTGATTTCCTAGAAACAAACCATTTTAGTATTAATGCCATAGAATAGATGGTAATGCCGTCAATAAAAGGCACCAACCGTTCGATGAAACGAAATTTAAAATTCAAAAACAAAATTAAATAAGAAATAATGTTGGACCCCTCAAGGTCGTAACAACATAAGCCCAAGCGAAAAACGGAAACTGAAGTGACTGCTTGCCAATGTGAGAGAAAGCTTACTAACGACAAGATCCACAACCATCAAAGACACGAATAGAGAGTTGAGAACAAACGAGGCTAATGTTTTCTCAGCAATTCTACTCCCAAACTCAACTAAATTAGAACGGCGATATACCTCCTATTCGAGATATTGCTCCACCGGACGAGGAGGTACGAAATAGGTAATAGGTAGAAGAAATTGATGCAGCTTTTAGTAAATTGAAAATGGAAAGGCATCCCACACCAGGATGAGCTTCCCGAGGAATGGAACACTGCACTCATGTCCGCTGCATAAAAAAGGTGAAAATCTCAAATGTGAAAATAACCGAGACATAGCTCTCTTAAATGTCACATACAAAGTGCTCGCTAATGCTGTGATTGTAATGTGATTTTCACCCCACCGAGCAACCAGTGTTTCACTGTGAGGAATATTCTGCAAAAATGTTGGGTTTAGAGTTTAATCATTCATCAGTTCTTTTTAGACTTAGCATTAATCGCGAAAATTGCACCCTCATATGTCTTACATCTGGCTCGTTGTATAGAATTGTAATAGAAAGGACTGTGTCTGACCTTCGAGATAATATCAGGTGTGCGATAGGGAGATGCGCTCGTACCTGTACTATTTAATCTGGCGCTCGAGCACGTCTGAAAAAACTGTATTTAATGTTGGCGCAGCATATTGAATAAGTCAGGTCAATTTCTCATGTTTCTTATTGAGACCTAATGGTATCAAAGACAATTTAATACCACTTCTCTTGCACAGGAAATAACTGGGTCTAAAACTTGAAAGTGAACGGTAACAGACGATGTCCATGAATGGTAAGTAAAGTGTTCCTTCAACAACCAGTCGGCAAGAGAAGACGTAGACTACTATGGCCGTGCAGGCGGCAAAAATCCTTCATGGGATGTGAAGGCTAGAGAAACGTGAACATAAATGTTTTAAAATGATGTTGGTGAACTTCTTAAGTAAAGAAATCAATTGGGGGTTCTTTAAAATAAAAAAATAATTAAAAACAACCTGATTTTTTCACCTCGATAAATAATTTGGTGTCCGTTTAATAAGAGAGGCTTGTAAATTCAGCTAGTGAAGTTTACTGATTAAACATTCATATGTCAAACTCTAACTCGAATATTCGCAGAGTCGCCAAAGTCCAAAAAGTGGTTTAAAAAAAATCTCTGTTGCGGGTTTGCTGTGTCTGTGTTTGTACGTGGTTCCATTCCGACTAAATGGATGTTGGTTTTCTACAGCCTAGACGGATTTACTGTTCGGGCTAAAAGATTTTATATTTAAGGTCCATCGAAAGTTCCAGCCTCCATAGGAGCGTTTTGTAAATATTTTTTGAAAAGTATATCATTTATGAGAAAAACGAATAAACTGAAAGATTTTAAATTAAATTTGCAACAATATCGGTCCGAATCAGAGGGCCTACTATGGAAATCGATCGTCGACGTTTTTTGTTCGTTGTTTATATTCAGCAATAGTAATTACTATTGCTGAATATAAACAACGAACAAAAAACGTCGACGATCGGTTTCCATAGTAGGCCCCCAGTTTTCCTAAATTTAAGCGGAAAACGATTTTTCGCAAAAATTCGGCATCTGTATGCTCATACAGATGGATTAATCGGGATGAAACTTCTTACTTAAACTTTTTCCATAAATTAACAAAAATTCGACTGTACTCCCTGCAGCTTTAGCGGATTTATTGATTGGAATGATAATTGACCTCTAAGCTTTTATGGTTTTTTCATAAGTTAGGGGATCTTGGTGGTTTTTAACCTGAATCGGTCCACCGAAAGTGGCAGCTTCTATTTGAACTTTTTGTTCTATTTTCATTTTACGAAAAAATGATTAAAAACAAAAAGATGGTAAATTAAGTTTCAAACAAAATTTATTCAGATCATTTTTTACATTTTACGGCAAATGAAAAATTTGAAAAAAAATTGGCACCTCTACGACCCAGGCAGATTAAGTATTCGGAATCAAACTTCATAATTAACCCTTTCCCATTATTTGGGCGATCCTAGCGAAATTTGGTGGAAATCAGTGTATCGGAAGTGGCAGCCTTTAGGTGGCTTTTTAAATGTTTGCAATGATGCTGAAAAGTTTAGCATGTACAAAAAATAACAAAGAATTAAAGATTCATATTAATTTAAAAATTATATATTTTCAAAAAGGGTTGACTTTGTTGGTTTTCTGAAATTTAAGCAGAAATATTTTTCGCATTAGAAATCAAGTGTAGTGTATGGCAAGCAAATAGTCAAGCAATCACTACTGAACATATCACAAATATGACGACGAAGTTGTTACATTGATTGAATTTCGCTAACACCACTCCCTTTTCAATCCTTTTCAATGCGAAGAACTGAATTTCGTTTTTGACGACGAGATTGGGTTTGAAATGATAAAATATGGCGATAGTCATATTATCACTTAAACACATTTCACTTCACTTGTTATTTATTTCGCAAAAAATTGAATTTTGAATATTTTAATTAAAAAATTTGTCCAAAAGTTTAAAAAATCACTCGATCGATTTCGACTTGTTAAGTCATCATCAGGAGTATCTACTACTGTTTTGTAAAAATATACATTTAGTGATATATAGTAGAAAAAAGGCAAAAAAGAAATAAAAGAAGGAGAGACAAAAAAATAGGCAATACAAATTAATTTATTGATCGTCCATACCATCTGTTGTTTATACGAAAAGGCTGTTTCAGTACCCACAGCAAGATTCTCGAATGATCGAACGCTGATTTTGTTTGGTGTAGGAGCAAAATTCACTCCATTGCTCACATTTGAATCTCTTATCTCGCAACACATCCAGCTTAGCTTTTTGTTTCACATATTTAATATGTAAAATTTCTGCTACCTCTGCACGAACTTTCGTGTCTAGCCAATCGAACTCAACAGAGTGCAAACGAATCGCTAAATCAGTGTGAACAACTTTAAGATGAGCGCAATTTTGAAGTTAGAGCTAAAGAACATTTATCTGGTTGCAATCAATCAACTTTCCATAATTATTTAACTTGAGAAAATCATACTGCCAGCTTGAACAATTTAGAAATATATTACATATATGTACAACCCATAGGCAGACGTTTAGATACCTTAGAATCTTACGAAATCCGAAAATCCACATTTTTTAACCAAAATATCTTTAACGAACAGAGAGAAATCCGTTTCTCACCAATTACGGATCCCGCCCAGTTCTATTCTCACGCTCATAATGATATGACTATACGTCGGGTAATTAAATGTACTTCAATATACCTTAAATTTTGCTACCCAGCCGATGACTAATCGCTTACCTGCTATCCTAATGCTCCTTTTTTATTATTAGTTTTTCCGTATAAACAACAGATGGTTAGGACGATAAATAGATTGGGTTTTTATTGCCTACTTTTTGTCTCTCCTCCTTTTATTTTATTTTTTTGAATATTTTCTAATATATATAATTCAATTTTTACTTTTACAAATCAGTAGATACTCCTGATAATGACCTAACAAGTCGAAACCGATCGAGTGATTTTTGAAATATTCAAAGATTCAACTTTCTGCGAAATAAAAAAACAAGTGTTAAGTGAAATGTGTTTATTAAGTGTTAGAGTAGCAACTAGCACAAGGTATTTCTTTGCTCAATATAATCCTATTGCTACTCAAAAACACGAATTTTGCTAGTCCAGAATCCAGATGATTCAATTACAGGTGTACTCAATTAGCAAGTAGGGTTTCTGAAAAATTACAAGTAATCGCATATTAACCACACTGCCTAGGTAGTTTCTGCAGATCGGCACCACAGATCGAGTCATGCACCAACCTTATTAAAATGATTTGATCGGTACCGAACACTGGAAAAATTTCGTCACGTCCAACGGAAATAAATTACAAAAAATATGAATAAGTTACCATAAAATTAAATTCTTAGAAATTAGCCATATCCAATTACGAAACATCAACGTGCATTTTATATACGAGTACCTAACAATATAATTGAGCGCTAATAGCACAATCATAAAAGCATAAATTAAAATAAAAAAAATCTTTTAATTTCAAGTTTCAATTTTATGTAATACATAATAGATCAGCATAAAAAATTTTTTTTATTGACATTCGATCTTATACTTGAGTTGTAAAGAAATTTTTATATTCAAAAACATTTCACATTCATTTTCACACTGTATTCTCTTCGAGGCGCTCGACGAAAGGCATAATATGCCTGTGTATCTAAAAACACTTTCACTTGCTTAATTCGCGTACTGTATACAACAACGTACATTACATACATAAGACATAACTATTTTATTATAGTCGTAATATTCATTTATGATAAAAAAAAATTAACGTTTTTTTTTTGAAAGTTTAGTTTTATAATAATAACAATATAGAGACTAATGCCGCGACTCTGGTAAATAAACAAAAATTGTACAAAAAAAAAAAAAATTTAATTGCAAAGACGCGTACCTACATACATATGTATAAGAATATATATCTAAACGAAGAACTTATATATAAACCGCGAACGCGCGGATATCTAAATATTTATTTTTTGTTAATGAGTTTTGATAACAATAAAAAATTTTGTTTATTATTTTAATACAATTTGTGTAAACAGCGGAATTTACAACGTGTACTACACACTAAAATGTACGTTTAATTAGTTTATGAGTAGTTAAGACACTAAGAAAAAAACAAATAATTTGATAATGATTAGTCGATAAGAGGGGGTGGAACATGACACAATATGTCATTTAGTATTTTCAATGTGCTAATCCATCTCCGTCTCGTGTCATGTCAATCGCACATTTTGCTTGTGAAGTGTTTTTTTTTTGATGTGTCGTCTGAGCTGATGTGTTAATTTGTTGATGATTCGGGTTTTTTTTGCTGGCCTTGCTGGAATTTAATTTGAAGTGTTTAGTGGCTGTTTATTATATAGTATATTTCTATACTCGTATATAGTTTTATGTCGCTTTTGATGATTCAGTGATTATGATGTACGACTCTATAATAGAATTGTTTGGATATCACGGCTTATCGGGTTCGCTGTAATTTTATACGCTATCTGATTATAATCGTCTCCTGTGATATGCGCACAAAATGGAATGGCCCTGGATTAATCATATTATATTATATAAAATTTGTTATCGTTTGAAGAAAATGTTTTTTTTTTTGTTTTCCTTCTCCGCTGAATCTTTATTGTGTATTATATTCTGTGTTCGTGGACATGGAAAATTTAATCTTGCATTCAAAAACAAGTCTTTTATATTTATATTGAATCGTGCGCGCCTACGCTTTGAGATAATTTATTTATTTTATTTTATAGTCAACTTCTTGTTTGTAAACATCAAAATATAATTCAAATTGTTATATGCAGATATTAAAGTTTTAAGGTTGCTATAAAATCTTGAAAATATTTTTATCATTTTTCTAAGTACTGCGGATTTGATTTATTTAATTATTGGATAAGCTGAACATTTATTTTACTATATGATCGTATAAACGGGATTATATGGATTTAAATAATTATGAAGTAGCCTATAAAATTATGTAACGCAGATATGGGGGGCATCTAAAAATTAAAATATCAAAAATGCTAAACTACTGCTTGATTATCGGTTAGATATCATAATAGGATTATGCGATGTCAAAAGTAAAATGGATAAGGAGTAATACCAGAAAATAAGCGTTTTCTTACAATCAAAATTTATGTGGGACCTATAATTGACTTGCGATTTAAATTTGATTTGTAATCTTTGAAATAAAAAATATCGAAGTACTATGTTGGTGTGTTCTCATACTATAAAGAGATCTTTACGAAGTTATTCCAAAAACATTTCCTTTAAAGAATGTTAGGACTTTTGCAACTATTTCAATTACCGTAAAAAGTATAAGAAAGGTATTTATAAAGTGCAGAAAAAACAATTTACTAAAAAATCACATTTGTTTCTTAAAATAACTAATCGACTTTATTAAATTTGAAAAAATTCAAAAATTCTTCTTTATGACATTGGACTCGCAAAAAATAAATTATTATTTAGTAATTAAAAAAAAAACTCTTTAATTTTTTAAATATTTCGTTGTAAACCCTCGATATACTATAATAACACCGTCTTGGCATTGATTCGATTAAATTAATTATGGTCGCTTCTGGAACTCCCAACCAACCTTCCGCGACCCTTCGAAATAATTCGTCCCCATTTCTGACGTTATCGCGACAAACCTTCCTATTTACGATCTCCCATAAATTTTCTATTGGATTCAGGTCAGGGGATTGGGCTGGCCAGTCCAAAACTTCAAATTTATTTGCAGTAAAACAATTTAAATGATCCGAGAGGTGTGTTTCGGGTCGTTATCGGCATTCCCCACGCTGCGTTTGTTAGCATAACGTTTTCTAGTACATACAGTAGAAATCAGATAACACGAAATCGAAGGGAATAACAATATATTTCGTGTTAAGAGAATTTCGTCTTAAGCGAAAATATCAATGAAAAAATTTAAATTTAAATGCACAAATACCCACTTCAATTTGATTCCTTAAAATAAACATGTAATTACATATGAACAATTATGTAAATTTTTCATACTTTTAAATTCATGTTACTAACCAAAAATCACATATGTAATTTGATTTAAATAAAAACATTTATACATTATGTAGGTATTGAAAAATAAATTCATAAAGGTACTGTTAAAAAATTGCACATATGAACCTACTTTTCAAAATACATATTTTGATTATAAAAAAACATACTGATGTTTTAATTCAATTCGCTGTTGTTTCGTTTTCAGTTAAAGTTGCGAACAACGAATATCGGATTCGTATGAATCACGAAATAAAGCAACTCCTTGGAGACAGCGATATCATCGGATTCATTAAATCCAATCGAGTGAGATGGGTCGGCCACGTTACAAGATCTCCACAGCAACGGATGATAAATAAAGTGTTCCACCAACAACCATCCGGAGTGCGTCGTAGAGGAAGACCCGACTTCGCTGGCGTGACGACATCGAACAAGATCTACGAACATTAGGATGTCGAAAGTGGAGGACGAGAGCGATGGATCGAGATGAATGGAGGACCATAGTGCAGGCGGCGAAATCCCTTCATGGGATGTGAAAGCCAGTTTGTTTCAAAAGGGTCCGTAAATTTCTTTTGTATCATTTGATTCTGTTTTCCTCCAAATAATTTTCCAAGTCACCAAGAATATTGTACAATTTTTCTCCATCTGGTTGGGCTTCGATTAATCAACGCAAATCCAATAAGTACGTACGAACCGTTTCAACTGAATGTACCAGAACTGGAACATCATCTTAATCCTCTATATCACTATCCTCATTTCCTTGGGCGGTTCTGGATTTTATAATGAAACCAGTTTCGCGACCACTTACAAGCGGCGTAGTATCAAATAATACAAACTCAAGTAATCTTCGACCGTGATATTTTGAGGTAAATTTGTAACCAAAGAAATTGGATCAAAAATATTATTCACGTCATCATTTACAGTAATTCCACATATTATCTCTGGCTGGTCATCGTCAGAAGATTGTAAAACCAAAATGGCGAAAGCAATTTGTTATAGTTACAGGTGTAACAAGTTTCCATGCGTGGCGTAACATATACAACGCTTCTAAGACTGATACCTGTTTTATATCTTCCTAGAAGCTCAATACTTGCCAAATGTAATGATTCATTGATCAGTGGCCCTATTCTGGCTTTCCCAGGGAATTGGGAATTGGGAAAATATTTTGTTGTAATTACAAATTGCACTAATTCCCAAATATTTATTTCTTGTTCCTAATTGTATATTCTGGTAGACTGGGAATAATTTTTCGGGGAACATTTTTTTATTTTGGTTTTTTATAAACTAAAACACATATTGCGACCTTATTACAAGTTAAATTTATTTTTAAATATATATTTATTAGAAAAAATAATGTTTCAAAATTCGAAAATGTACGAATTACAATTCCCCAAAAAAATAATGGGGAAAAATTAACGTCAAAACTGCTATAAAATGGAATTATTTTTTCCCAGTAAAAAAAATTCCCAAACGCCAGAATACACTTTGGGGAATAAAAAATTTTCAACTGCTAGGAATACGTCACTAATACCCAATTCCCTATTCCCGGGGAAAACCAGAATAGGGCCACACAAGGCTGTCATACACTGGTAGTATTTGAAGGCAGAAAAATTAATTTAACACTTTCTTTCGGATCTTCCGATGTGCTGGGCAAATATCTATAATTAAAACTGCCTTTCTCTTTTCCTTTAAAAAAAATTTATCCAACGATTTCAACCAACTTGAATATAAGTCCGCTGTCATCCAAACTTTTTTATTTGTGGTGCATTGAAGGGGCTAGATTTTTAACTTTTTTGAAACAACTCGAATTTTTAGACTTACCGATAACAATAAGAGGAAGTTTCTCTGTTCCATCGGAATTACATCCAACTAGTACTGTAAGACGTACCTTAGATTGTTTACCACCGCAGAAGTAGTTTCTCATTTACATGTTAAAATTTTGTCCGGCATGTAACGAAAAAATAAACCGAATTCATCCGTCCGTATTAAAAATGTCTTTTTTATCGTAATCCTTCAGAATTGTAGGTAAAGTTGAAGATGTCGAATCGGAAGTCATATCAGCTAATACTTGTCTCAACTCTCGACTAATACACTTAAAGACAATTCCGTGTTTTGTTTAGAAACGTTCTAGCCATCCAGGATTAGATTTAAAGGTAATTCCCATTTCGATGGCTATTTTATCAGCCTTTTCCATTAATAGAGGTCCAGAAATAGGAGAATTTTGAAATCAGGCTTGTTTAAACCAAAGTAGCAATCTCGAATCTAAATCTGCATACTTTGGTAAATGCAAACGTTTCCGGCTTCCTTCGAAATCATCATTTTCATATGAAGATTCAATTTTTAGACGATTTTTTCTAATCGTTAATAAAGTAGAGTTTGGAATCCCAAATTCTTTACAAATTTCTGTTTTTGATCGATCGCCTCGATCAACATTTTCCACAATATCAATTTTTTTTTACCGTAAATCGTTTTGTTTTTTATTTCCGCTAGCCATGCTTTTGCTTATTAATCACTGAAGAAGTAACAACAATTAAACAATTTAGGCAACAAGAATAATTTTATATCTCACTCACCAAAAGTAATACCAAAACTAACCCCGCGAACGACACCAATAAGTTCAATTTTATGATTTCAAACAGAAACAATTTTACGTTTAATGAGAATTATGTACCAAATACAAAGCAAACTAAAACCATTTCTCTCCAACAAAACAAAATTTAGTAACAAAATTTAATTTCGGGAATTCCCTAATGCCTCTATTACACCAAAAAAGTTTTACTGTCAGTAAAAAATACTGAAAAACAAGAAAAAGAAAAATTATATAAAATTGCATTAGAGTGAGCGCGACAAATTTTTCATTTTTTTTTTGTTGTTATAGCAAAATTTTATAGTTAAATTTTGACAGCTACAAAAAACATAACCAAACAAATTAATTTTTTTTTCGTTAATTGTGTATGCTGCTGTAAGACTGTGCTACAATTTAATTACGTATTTTTGATAATTTCTATTGTATTGTGACAAAAAGTGATTTGACGATTTAATATTTGTTTAAATTAAAAATACAATTTGTGGTGGGGTGATATAAATGAATAAATTTAAGAGCGATATTATGAATATAATTTCCATGAATAAGTATTTCCACTTAATTATATGATTTTTTTGTAGTTCTTATAAATCCAATTTTATTTCACATACAAAATGACAGAAAATAAAGTTACTACTATAAAATAACTATAAAAAGAATGAGTATATGTGTGAGAAAAATATTTCCTATCGCTACCCAACATTTCTTTAGATGTATAGTAATGTTGCCATAAAAAGTACTCTCGATACATACTTTTTAAAAATTTTATTTCAACATCACAAACACATACACAAATATTTTGTCAGTAAATTTTACTGATTTTGTTTTTTGTTTCATTCTAGTATAAAGAATATCTATATTTTTATCTCGTTTCGTTTTTACTGACAGTAAAACTTTTTTGGTGTAATAGAGGCATAATACTGAACGATATTTTTTGTTTTATGAAAGCACAGGTGTTCAATTATAAAATTCGTGTTAAACGAATATTTCTGTACTAATATTATATAAAAGGACTGAGAATTTGTTCGCGTTAAACGAAATTTCGTGTGAATAGTTTCGTCTTAAGCGGGATATTGTGGATTTATGCACTCCATACTTCTCGGAAATGTGATTTTCCTGCATACCAATACGAAAATAGTTTCTGTAACCAAAAACACAAAATCCAATAATATCGTAATGTACTTTTGGCCTCAAGGTTTAGAGCAAACTGAAAATTTTTCGACACATGGTCTAAACTAAAAAACAACACTAATTTGATTTTTGATAAGTTGCATTTGTTTTGTCCAGCGCGAATGTGAGAACGGTTAAACAAATTCAACATTAGCAACGAGAGAAACAATTGAGAGATTGGTTATGGAGAGTATTCAGATTTAAAAACACGTATGAATATTTAGAGGAATAAAAACAAATTATAGCTGTAACTGTTTTAGTTTTTTTTAAATTGAGTAAGTAAGCCGAAAAAGTTACAAATGTTTTGTCCGATACTGTATATGAAACATAAATTTTGAAATTTTTGTGTATATGAGAAACTAAACAGTCGCGTATCATTTGATCCGACTCACCAAACCCAACCTTAATCCGATTGTAACCAACAACAAATTCGATTTAGTTTATCTTTCAGAACTGCTGAATATTCCAGATAATTTATCAAGTAGCAGGTTGGGTCTTATCGATAGAGTAATGACATCTCGTTTGTTCTTCTAACTTAGCACAATACGCCGTCTTTTAATTATTCTTTGTGATCAAATCAGTAGGGATATATTTGCGATTTTTTCGGCAAGCTTAAGTGGATTCAGTCAGCAGTAGCGGTAACTTTTGGAATTCTAAAGTGTATTCCTCGAGGCCATATAGCTGTAATTTGGAATAAAATGGTCAAACAACGAGAAGCAGTTTCGCCATGGTATAACATCGATCACCATGTTCTGCCAGAAGGCGAAGATGCGTTGACAAATTTTCCCTAAAATTTCTAGTAGATTGATCGATAGGTGATATTTTAGAGTGATTTTAGTGATTTTGGTGGTATTTTGAATTAAACAAAAATCAAAACAAAAAAAATTGAGTCTAAGTATATCCATCTTCTTTAAATTAATCTTAGCGTTTCCCAAAAATCCCAACAAAAAAGTTCGGCATCCAAGTATTACACCTCAAAAGTTTAGATCTAATTGTCTCAACCTTAATCGGAAGATTTTGATGTATGTGAAGTTAGTCCAGAATTTCATCCCAGAAATATAAAAAATACTATCGGGTAGCACTAAAATTGCAATGATATCCCAGTCCAGAATTTAATATAGTCGTCCAATCTCAAAATTTTATTCTCGCCCAGTTTTGGAATTCAAATTTAAATATTAAAATTAAAATTAAAAATTAAGTAAAAATAATAAAAGTTTAAAATAATAGAATTAAATTGATTTAGCACAAGTGGGTCAGCTCGTTGACTTTCGGTAATAACTAGAAAATTGCTACTTAACAAAACAGCGACGACTGGATGTGTTACTAATGCCAAAATAATTTCCGTTTAAGAACTGTTGATTTTAGTCAATGCAGATCGATTTTCTAAACTAGCGAATTGTAATTCACCATGCTCTAAAATCATGATCAATAAAAAGCAAACTAGCTCTAGTTTTAAATTCAAACCGATTTGCATGATGTGAACCGAGCTATATGATGATTTGGGACACTATGTTATTGAGTTTCTATAATATACATCGGGATTCGGCCTGGTACGTCTTGCAACATCGGAGGCAAGTAGCGTAATGTGCCCTATTAGAGATGAAGTCATATTGACTAGCTCCAGTTTTATTTTCAAACTGGTTTGCATGTTGTGGACTGAAATGGCTTGGGTCAGTATCGAATCGAGTTTATATAACATCTAAAGAGATGGTTTGACTTACCGAAGGCCAGTAAACGAATGTGTTCTATTCGACGCGGTGTCGTATTAACTAGCTCATGCTTTAATTTCAATACGTTTAGTTGGGTCACCATAGTATCTAATTTAAAAGAATTTAAAAACAGGAGAACTAGCTTTCTTTAACGAATGTCGACGTATACGAGGCACCTGTCTTATCCCACCAACGGCACAAAACAAACATGTCATTGGTTCAGATATGAACGGAATGAACACTTAAATTCGGTATGCGATATTATATAGAGTTAATCCGACTGAGACTACTACTTCAGGTTACTACAGAAACTTAAAAATTGAAGTCGAACTAAAAATTGCGTTATTTCCTCAACACATTTCAATACGATTGAAATATTGGAACATAATAATTCGACCATGTTTGTTTTCCAAGTCCTCAAGATTAGTATCTGTATGAAGGTTAATTGTACCGCGTGTTGCGCACTTTTATCAGTTTATAAAAATTGTATTTACAAATATCTACACCACTAAACTCATTCACATTTTTACAGCACTACCTCCGGAACCAATTATATTACGCACGGTTAATAGTTCCAGAACGAATTGATATGTTATTTTTCAATTATTTGCAAGGTCTGATTAATTAAGCATTATAAACTCCCATAATTTGGGAGTTCGTTGATGAACTGTCTTACAAACGACTATAAGGCTTTATATTATCGTGTGAACCACAACAAGAATTAATATAATTCTTTGTCTTTGTATCATTCGTTTCAGCCCGCCCTCTACTATATTTTTTAATTGACCATAATAATACGCCAAAGCGACGGGTTAGATAGGTGACGAATTGAAAACTAATTTAAAATTCATAATATAAATTCATAATGTAAAAAAGAACAAAAAATATACCAATCGCATTCAAACCACGGGTACGCCGAACATGAATGAAATAACTTTATCAGAACCAGTATTTACCTGTAAAAGCTATTGCACCCATCCTCGTCTCGACGATTTTCGTAAACCCAACCACCCAACAGATAATTTAGCAGGCATCAATCATGTAGTAGTGCGGAGGATGGCATTATTACTAATAACATTGGGATGAATTTAGAATTTAAACTATTTGGAACGTTCGTAATAAATAAAATTCGTGAGAACATCCGCAGACGCCACTACACTGTAGTGGCTACAGTGGCAAAACGAACTGATTCAAAGAGTTTATCGCTGACCGATCCCGATTATAATAATCCAGCACAGATTCTAATTATGAGCATTAACGCATGGTTCATCGATTGAATTATTTTGAGAAACGACCAACAATTTCAAGTTCAAATAAATTTGTGATAAAAACAGGTGCAAGAGCAAATCCAATGTGCATCAGCTCGTTTATGCGGACTGCGGAGATATGCAACACATTTTATTCTTGGTGTGGGTTCTCTATAGCTGGATTTCCAATGACTCTGTTTAAAGTTGAGTTGTGAGTACGGACCGATCGCCTGTGGGGCTGTTAAAGTTTAGGACAATGTTTACTTAATATATCTAACACAGAGTGTCTTGCTGACGCCTTAACATCGTCTTTTTAGTAGTTCAAAGCAATCAGCAAGCAATTATTAAATTGATGCTATATTAGAAAATTATTTGGCTGAGAAACTTTAAGAGTAACATTAATTAGTTAATTATTAATTTTATGACAGAATACTACACGATAAAAGAAGCAATGATAGTTTGAAATCAAATGAGTTGGGCTACTAAGTTACTCTGGCTGTTTCAATCTGTTTAAATTCAAAAAAAGAGGACGAGTGTATTTAAAATTAACATTGATCATCAGAGCTCTAGGATCCTATTGGAAACTATTGAAATGAGAATTATATTGTTTTATAAGTAGGCAGCTATTTATATTGATTTTGTTTTAATAAAAAGGTTTTCTTACTTCCGTCTATCATCTAATATAGAAAAGACGTATTTTAATTTAGTAACACAAATTCGTATCTATCGGCAAACTTTCAACAGGTTATGGGCCCAGATTACGATTATTTGTGCATTAGAGAACGGTGATAATTAAAATATATTTAAAATGTCGGAAATGGCATCTTCTTCAATAGAAAAACTAAAAGGGCGTGATAATTATGATTCGTGGAGGTTCGCTGTACAAGCATATTTTGAGGACCTAGACCTGTGGGATGCAGTAATAGGTGAAGAAGAAAACGAAAAAAAAATTAAAAAGGCACGCGCAAAATTGATTTTGTTGATTGACAAAATAGTTTACCCACATGTGCAGAATACAAAAACTGCTAAAGAAGCATGGGATGAATTGGAGAAAGCTTTCCAAGACGTTGGATTAACGAGGCGAGTAGGTTTACTCAGGAGTTTAATATCAACGAGAATGACTAATTGCAGTTCCGTAGAGGAATACGTGAATAAAGTGGTCACGTACGCATATAAGTTGAATGGAGTAGGATTGGCTGTGATGGATGAATGGACTGGAACGTTGCTATTATCGGGTCTACCGGATGAATACAGACCGATGATTATGGGAATTGAAGCTTCCGGAATTAAGATTTCCGCCGATATAATCAAAAATAAAATATTGCAAGATGTCAAGAATGAATCTATGACAAATAATGCAGCATTAGTTACCAAGAACGTTAAGCCCAAAAGTAAGGATAAGAAGTTCATTCGATGTTACAATTGTAACAAATTGGGCCATTATGCGTCTAATTGTCCAGAGAAACGGTCTACAAAACCTCAGAATGAAAAAACTTTGTTTGCATCGTTTCTGAGTACAACCTCGAAATCATCAGAGTGGTATATTGATTCAGGAGCTTCAGCGCATATGACCGCACACGGGAATTGGTTCAAAAGAACCACAGAGCCACCACCGAACAATGAGGTCGTGACTGCGAATGACTCTCGTCTGACCATCAGAAGTGTTGGAGACATTCAGCTGAAGGCCACTGATGGAGGTGTTGTCAATGTGGAAGGAGTGATGTTTGTTCCAGATTTGTGTGCAAACCTTTTATCCGTCAGCCAAATAGTAAAAAGCGGTAAAAAGGTAGTATTTGACAACAGTGAAAAGCAAAACATGAAAATGGTATGTTTATATTTAATCGGCCGAGTGATAGTTTGGCCATGATATCCAGTGCTGAGACGTCTAGATCAGATGAAATATTATGGCATCGGCGAATGGGACACCTAAATTTCAACAGCTTAATGAAGTTGAAATCAGAACGAGCAGTAGGTGTTAATTTTAGTCAAAGAAACCACGATGGATGTTCAATTTGTTTGAAGGGTAAACAAACACGCTTTCCCTTTAAAGATGTTTCAGTTCGGGCCAATCAAAGGCTCGATTTAATACATTCTGATTTATGCGGTCAAATCGAATGTGCTTCGCTTGGAGGTGCGCGATATTTTATGGTGTTCGTAGACGATTCCACAAGGCGCGTTTTTGCCTACATACTTAAATCAAAAACAGATGTAGTCAATACTTTTGTGGAATTTAAAAATATTGTCGAGAACCAGAGTGGAAGGACCATAAAAATTTTACGTACCGATAATGGTTCTGAATATTGCAACGAGCAATTTTTGGAGATTATACGCACGTCAGATATTCAGCATCAACTAACCGCACCGTATACGCCAGAACAGAACGGAGTTGCAGAACGCATGAACCGGACTATAATAGAACGTGCGCGATGCATGATATTTGATGCCCACCTAGATAAACAATTTTGGGCAGAAGCAGTGTCTACCGCTGCGCATATAATTAATCATTCGCCGTGTAGAGTGATCAATGGAATGACACCAGAAGAAGCGTGGTCGGGGAGAAAACCGGATTTGTCGCGGTTTCGATTGTTTGGTTGCGAGTGTTGGGTGCATATCGCAAAGCAAAAGCGAAAAAAATTAGACCCAAAGTCGAAGATGGGAATCTTTGTCGGTTACAGCGAAGTATCGAAGGCCTACAAGGTGTATGACCCCGATACTAAGCGGATTATAGTTAGTCGTGATGTGGTGTTTCACGAAAATCAACGTGTTGGGGAACGGCGCCTACTCTAAAAGACGATTTCGCTTAGAATTTTCCATCTATTTGGAAAAGTTCCGTTATAATTCCGACCTAGTTTGCTTTTTTATGAAATGGTTCACTTGCACTGGTTAAGCAGTTCGTTATGCTTGTGTATAGTTGACATGAATTATACTCAAAAAAATAAAAATAATTCTGATTTAGGCTCCCTTTGATTGGTCGTTGGGAATTATTATTATTATTATTAAAAAAATACTAATCAGCGTACTCACTATATATGTATATGAGGCTGTCGACACCAACATGTGAACTGATGAGAGAAACGGAGACCAGGAATCCGACAAACAGTGGTTCAAAAATTAAACAATATCTTGTATATTCGAGCGTATGGCTAGACGGCAGGAACGAAGAATTGACTCACCGAAAAAATCATTGGAGAATGCTCAGCCCCTCAATGATGGCGAATGATCGTAAAAGAGAGAGCGATCCAGATCAGGACACGGCACGCTACAGTATTACGCAGTAGAAAAAGAAATACGAAATAGTCACGCATCATGATCCAGTAGACGATACATTGATTTGAGACGAAGGATGAACAATCAAGCTGCAGAGGAAAGCAACATCATGAGTGACAAGGATAACAAGAAATCGCGAAATAATCGGCAAGAGAACAATACGAGGTTTCAATTAGAAACCATGGCGAGGCTGAACTAACGCACAGAACGAAAAAATAGATCACTACTTTCTATCGATGAATGTGTAGACCTGCTACCTTATTCCTGAATACTAATACGAATCGAAAATATACGAATTCGTATGATTGGTATTCCTGAATACGAATACGTTCAAAAATGTACGATACGTTCAAAAATTTCCTCTAATCCACAATACGAATTCGAACAGTTATTGTAGGTGCATGAACAAATTTTTGTACGATAAATATTTAGTTAACGACTCCATAGAAAAATTAAAAATATACAGAAAAACCTCGATTTAACGGACTAATTGGAGAGTCCGTTAAATCCGAATGGAATGTTTTTAAATTTCATCGACTATTGATTTTGCACTTGTTCTTGAATATGGCCACCATTATGAAGGGATTTTTATTGTTGAATGGAAATGAGATTCATAAAAAGTTTTTGAAAGAAGTTCTGGAATATGGTCATCTGGGACGGAACTCTTTAATTTCTTAACCGATTTTGTTGGAATTTGGTATTTTGAATGAAAATGGGATTCTTAAACGATTTTTGGAAGAAATTCTGGAATATGACCTCCTAGGACAGAAATTGGGCATTGTGGATGAAATGAGATTATTAAATAATTAATAGAAAAAGTTCTGGAACATGACCAAATGGATTATACGCTCTTGTATTGCAAATACCTTAAAATTGAAAATTTTCGCTTGGTTCTAAAGGTTCTGAAGATCTTTTGATCTTAGAAGAGATCATATTCCATGTTCTCGTGAACAGTTTACGAGGTCGTTGTTGATAAGAAAAATATAAATTTATCCGAGCCCTTTGTGTAGGATTCCTAACGTGATTTTTTGTGAGAGTAAGTAGTTGACCTGTCGCCCAACCCACTAGACCCATGAGTGAGTTACGTACTGGTAATATATGTTAAGGCATCCACCCTTACCAGAAACATGTTAGCATCACGAGCCACTTGCTTCAAGAAAAACGTCTGCTTATTATCGAGTTCCGCCCTAGTTTAAATTACCGAGTTTCGTGGCGTTATTCCAAAACTTCTTTCAAAAATCATTTAAGAATCCTATTTCCATTAAACATACCCAATCCCATTATAACCAGTTAAGATTTGATCAACTTCCGTCCCAGGTGGCCATATTCCAGAATTTATTCCAAAAATAATTTAAGAAACCCATTTCCATCCAACATACTCAATCCCATCATAATCGGTTAAAAATATAACGAGTTCCGTCCCAGGTGGCCATATTTAAGATTTGAACGAATTCCATCCCAGATGGCCATATTCCAGAACTTCTTCCAAAAAACATTTAACAATTCCATTTCCAGCAGCACACCAAATCCCATCATAATCGGTTAAGAATTGATCGAGTTCCATCCCAGGTGGCCATATTCCAGAATTTCTTCCAAAAATCGTTTAAGAATCCCATTTTCATCCAGGACAACCAATCTCCTCATAATCGGCTAAGAAATGCCTGAGTTCCGCCCTAGATTAAATTCGATCGAATCGATTAAATTTAAAAACATTCGGATTTAACGGACTCCGCAATATAATTATTCGTGATCTTACGTTTTATTAGCATCCACCTTGCTGGCTATTCGTATCACTTAAAAATAGTAGGTGATGAAATATATCATTTCAAGTGGCGCTTACACTTCATACGACTATGAGAATAGGGGTAAAACTAAATTTCCCTTATAGCAAGGGAATACCAAAGTATTTTCGTATCGAATACATTTTCGTATCGTATTCAGGAATAGGGCCAGCCCCTGGTATAACAAAACTCCAGAGCGGATGACGAATATCACTAAATACATCGTTCAGATTCAGTCATTAGAGAGATTAACGTAGCGATTGATGAACAACGATACCGCAATTTATAGATTAGAACTATATTGTCTGATACCATACCTAAGTAACTGAAACCTAGATATTCTCATTTCGTTCATCAAAAAAAAATTTCTTCCATCCTTCTCTCTCGTTATTTGTAAACTCTGTAAATTTTCTCGGTGTTTTGAAGGTCGCTGACTCCGTAATAGAAAAAATGTCCTTCCGTCTAGATATGTGTTTGTACCGACGACATCTAGAGAAGCTTTTGAGAAGAAGTAACCACCGTTTTGGCATTGATATCAAATTATTAGTTCATAATAGAATATATGCGTTTCGCATACCATTGCATACTATTACAATGATCTTGAGCAATGCCACAAATTTAACGAAGTATCTTTAAACTAACAACTGCCGTTGTTGCTCTGAAAGTAGTGGCACATTCTTTGAAAGGTCTTGGACAAAGCAAAAATTATGTAAACAGCACTTTAGATCACAAATCGACCGTTATGGCGTTAGTGGTAAATTTATTCGCATATCATTGAAAAACTCTTGAAGAATGCCACAAATTTAGTACTCAAACCTACCGCTACGCTGGCGACAGATACATTTTTCCTCATTCCAAAATAATGTTCATGTGACATACCATTTAAATGAAACAAATATTTTTATTTTCAATTTAATTCCAAAATCTACCGTTTTGGCGCTGTTGTCAAATTATTCGTTTATTATATGAGTGTTGCATATCGTTGAAATAATTTTGAAAAATGACACAAATTTAACTGAAGCACTTCAGCATTAAAAACTAGTATTATGGCGCTGGAAGCTGTTATGTGTTTCGTATTTCTCTAAAATCAAGTAAAATATCGTTGGAAGGGACTGGAACCAAGCAATAATTTTATTATCAGCATACTTAAGTTGATAAAATCATCGTTTTGGTACTGGTGACAAATTATTCGCTTAATAGCTGGTCTGGAAATTTGTTTGTATCCCTTTTCCGGCCCGCGATCACAATTGTGCACGTAAACATCGTGTACGAAAGAGAACCATGAAAAAAACAAAACGCCATTACAAACTATATGGTTATTTTCGTACACATTTGTGAAAATTGTGCTTAAATTGAAGAATTTTTTTTCCTGGCCGGAAGAAATTTTTTTTGACAAGTGCTGCCATCTTTATGTTGAGGTCGGGAAATTTTCAGACAGTCCTTGTGTCTGAAAATTTCCCGACCTCAACATAAAGATGGCAGCACTCGTCAAAAAAAATTGGGGGAGTGTGCTAATTATTTTTGAAAGGTAATACGACTACGCATATCAAAGATGAGTTGGGCGCTGTATGCGGGGGGACTGCCCCATCATTCCTAAAAATTGCAACCTCTGACAATAACATCGTCCATATTAACCAAATGATGCTAGACAACCGAAGAGGCTCGAAAGGTCCAAAGAACGTGTTTATTGGGTGCCGCTTTTGCTCATTTGGACCAGAAACGTGTTCGAATCCAGAATCAAAAATACGGTCAAAACAGTGGACTGTCAAGGAAGCATCGGCTTCAAAAAAGCCACGCGCGGTTCTCTCGTTATCTTAACGATTATCGAGTTACTTAATGCGATTATCTTCAAAAAAGAAAAACCATTAGAAGAGAATACTACGCATTATTAGTTGACAAGCTGAAGGCAGAAATTGCGACGGCCACATTTGTAGATTCACGAAATCCACATTTGCAGCCCCAAAAGAATGAGGCTCCGAGAAAATTAATTTTCAACTAATCTCTCTCGAGTGTATGTATGATTTTCGGTGGTCAACTAGCACTAGGAGGAATCACGGATAGCGAATAAAAAGAACTAATATGATGTAAACTTGAAAGACTTGTATATAAGGGGTACAAACCACCATATAGACATATTGGATGTATAATTTGTTGATCAGTTATACAAAAAATCGTGCACTCTGACAATTTAACATAACAACAGTTGCCGACATATTTCAGCATATAACTATTTATAACCTTTTTAATATTAATATAATTTGATATCGATATTCCATTAATGTGGTGTTATACAATTTACATTAATTTAAACGAATTAATCCACCATCAATTTAATAATTAATCTTACTTAAATTACTTATGTACACGAATACGTCTAAGCACAACCATATGTACACCACATATCGTGTTAAACGAAGAGCATACACGTACGGTTTCCTCACATCTTATACTAACTCAATTAATTATTTTGTCGATTAATTGATTGATTTAAAATTTCGAGCATCACATATGTGTAATCGTAATGATTCCACTTAAATTTGGTATTTTAAGAAATCCAACTGAACTACATATACGAACATATATTTACTATATATTATTACTTATATCGATTTTATCGCGCCAGTACTCTATAATCAATAAACAGTATAAGAAAATATCACGAGACAACACAATTTCCCAGTAATTGCACTAAATAAATCCATATGTAAGTATGTCCATATGGTATTACATCAATTTGCCTCAGTTCGATCAAAAAACTACTCGACTGGTCTTTTGTATACACATTGAGTTCCACTACTCGTATATGTAAAAAAAAAAGATTAAAACGAAAGAAATGAACGGAACTTGTTATATTTCAAACTAATTTTCTTATATACGAATATTATTTTGCAACATTTTTTTTTCATAAATGTATGTATTATTGTTTCTCAATTTCATTCAACAAAAATGTTTTTTTTTCTAGATTTAAAAATCAAAACTACCAATTTACTGTACACAGCAAGCAAGCGCATACAGCATACACGATGAAGTAACATGGAAGAAAATTGGTTTGATTTTTACATAACAGATTTTTATTTCGTTTTCTTTCAATCTTGCTCGTACACAATCTTGTGTAGAAAGATGATGTGGTACAAATTGAAAGTTATTATTATTTAGCAGTAATTTAAAATCAAATCATATATCTCTCTCTCCCCTTCAGTTCAAGAAACAATTATATGTTTTGTGTTGCGTTCAAGTAGGAGGAAGAATTCGCAATGAAGGCGAGTAATTGATCGTTCAGTTATTTCTATATTTGCTAATTCGTCATAAACTAGAAAATCTTGATTTTATTTTGATAACGGTTTTATTTTATAACTCCTAGATATGTTGTACTCACTAGCTTTGTCGTAAATAATGGAAATATTTTCTAAGCTAGGTTTCATATCGGGACACAAACGACTGTGCCATAGTCCTCGGGAACTTTAACCATCCATTTAATAGAATAGCTCATTAAACATGTCTAATTACTTATTTTTACTAATTCAAGACGAATTCAGTAATTAGCTAACCAGTAATAAAAATAAAATAATGAGATTTGTTTTTATAATTTATTCGATTTATTTCTAATCAATTGGTTCCCATCTTACACAAGTCGACGCTAATTTGTGATTGCAACGTTGCCTGATATGGTAAGTAGCAACTTTGGTGCTAATAATTTATATGGGCTGCTTATTAACACTATATAGTATTGTATCATGGATTTGGTAATTTTATAAGCGTAAATGTACTTAAGAATTGAGTTCCACTAGCTCAAACTGTGATTCAAAGGCACCGAAAGTTTATTGAGAAACGATCCACTGCAAACCTATTTAACTGCTAAATTGATTGGACTAAAGCAGTGCACCTAGAATACTACAGGCCACACTGCTTTAAAAATTTTCCTATATGACGTCAATTTATGTCGACAGTTCTCTCTTTGACTATTATAAGCAGCACTAAAATTAAAAAGATTGTTTTGAATTTTTTTTAGGTTTGCTGTCATATTGATAAGAAAAAAAATTGTAAACAAACAACAAGAAAAATATTTTAATAATATGTTTTAAAAAGCTATTGGTAAAAGTATTAATTCATAATATTATTATAAAATTATGCATTCTACACATTTCGTATAATTTACGAGAAAACATAACCTTACTTTTAGCATTCATATAAAAAAAAATTCTGTTTGTTTTTTCTGTTTATGAACATGACTGCCGTCTCCAGTTCAAAGAATAAACTGTAGACATAAATTTAATGACATAGCAAACAGTGTGACCTAGGTACACTGACCAGAGCATGGAAAAAAGCAATTTGAGCGTAATTAAACCATTTCAACTCCATTCAAATAACGTTTGCATAATGAAAATGAGATTCCAAGAAGAATATAGTCTTAACCCTTTATTGCATAGTTTATCATATATGATATGCTTATCATATATGATATGCTATTTTATTTTGGTTCGCACTTATTTTATACTTCATTTTATAACTTATATAAATTGGTTCATTGGTCTTTTTATATTCGAAATGGTTTTATGGTATTATTAGCTGTCAAAATATTGGCGGGAAAGTTCTTTTTTGCATAGGTTTGTGGTGGAGAGTAGAAGTGAAAAGCAGTGTTGCATTTTGCGTAATATCTCGTAGAATTAGTATATAATTGTGCAATGTAAGTATCTAAAATATGTAAATAAACACGCCTAACAATTATTCAAACGAATTTTTCATTTTAAAATGTTTTTACTAGGTTTATTTACGAATTTTAAAATACATATCATATATGATACACCATGCATGAAGGTAACATTTTCTGTAACATCTCATATATTATATACTATCATATATGAAATATTATGCATTTAGTTTTATTTAGAAACATTAGTTCCCGGCAACGTTACGTTACAGTGGAGGAGTTGGGGGAGATAATTCGCAATTGGACAGATAGCGAGGATGAATTTGGTGGTGGAGGCGAAGATGACGACTATGATGAAGTAGAAATTCAGAGTCACCGAAACTTCAAGTGTTGATGATGAAACAGCCCCATGTGCTGAAATAAACGGCGATGAGCAGTTTGATATTCAAAATATGGAAATTGTTTTAGAAAATGAGACCATATTAAGAGATTCTGCCAGTGCTTTTGTCGAATTAAAACAAATTAAGGAGAAATATTCCAGAACTATTTGGAAAGTCAAAAATTTTGAAGTGAGTACGATTTTGTAGGTCTACGCAATTACCGGAACAATTTTTGAATTTTGATATACCTTCAGTTATTTTAATTTTTTTATGGACAATGAAATAATATCCCGAATTGTAACTGAAACGAATTTATACGCCTGCCAAAAAAAACCTTATATATGTACGTTGTTTACGGCAAAAGATATAAAAAATTATATAGGAATTTCGATGTTTACTTCCATTGTCCAAATTCCAAACATCAGACGCTATTGGCATTCGAAACTTGGAAACGTTATGTTCCAGGAAACAATGCCATTGAATAATGTGTCTTCACAAAATACGTCCAATATTTAATAGTTTGATTGGAAATTTAAAAAAAATACCTCTCGAAGAATGCCTTGCAGTTGACGAACAAATGTGTTCAACTAAATTCAGATGATACTTGAAACAATATATGCCGAACAAGCCGCATAAATGGGATTTCAAATTGTTTGTTTTGTGTGGAACATCCGGCTTTGCTTACAACATAGAGATATACACCGGCCAGGAAAAACATGATCGAAAACGGCCGCTTACGGAAATAAATCTTGGTTCTGCTTTAAACGTTGTAATTCGCTTGTGTAGAATAATTCCGCCATTAAGTAATTATAAAGTATTCTTCGATAATTACTATACATCAGTCCCATTACTAGTAGAGTTGGCGAGACGTGGAAGCCACAGTCTAGGAACAGCAAGAAAAAACCAGCTTCCAAATTGCAAACTCCCAAATGAGGCTTACTGGAAAATCCAGCCGCGAGGTGAAGCTGTCGAACTGGTTGCTTGTGTGGATGATTACGAGATAGCTGTTATGCAATGGAAAGACACAAGATTAGTGATGTTAGTGTCAACGTTTGTTGGTAAAAACCCCGTTCACATATCGAGCCACAGAGTAAGAAATGCAGGAAGCATAAATGTCGAATGTCCATCAATTATTAAAGAATATAACAAGTTTATGGGCGGAGTACTTGTTGGACTCATATTTGGGTCGATACAAAATCAGAATTCGTTCTCGGAAGTGGTATATGAGTTTTTTACCATTTACTCGGTGTGATCGCAAATTCGTGGATCCTCTATAACTAGAACACTAAAACGAATTTCCACAATATTTCGCTAACTTTTACGATTTTTTATTTTTAGGCAAGTAGAACAACAAAAAGGGACGAAAAATATGGATATTCTGCGCTCATTGATTTTAAATTGGAAGTATCGGAAGTGCTTTGTAAGTTCGAGGAGCCTGTACGAGTAGGCCATCCTTCAAAATCTCTCAACGAAAAAATTGAGATAAAACGAAAAAAACTACTTCTGCACCACTGCCGCCGAAAGAAATTCGGCTTGATAATCTCGGTCATTTTCCTGAATTGACAGGAAAACGGTTGTCTTGCAAATACCCAAACTGTAACATCCTGTCTTACACAAAATGTACAAAATGCAACTTATCCTTATGTTACAATAAAGAGCATAATTGCTTCCGAAATTTTCACTTGTGATCTAATGGGGTCTCATATGAAACGACACATTTCACAACAGGATGTGCTAAAACAGGATGTCACAAAACAGGATATCACAAAACAGTACATGGTACGCTACAGTACATGGTACGAAACAGGACCGATTAAAACAGTACATCACAAAACAGTACATGGTACAGTAGAGTACATGGTACGGAAGAGGACCGATTAAAACAATACATCACAAAACAGTACATGGTACACTAAAGTACATGGTACGGAACAGGACCGATTAAAACTGTACATCACAAAACAGTACATGGTACACTAAAGTACATGGTACGGAAGAGTACATCGCAAAACAGTACATATTAAAAGAGAACACCACAAAATAGTTAATAGTCAATTTTACGGTTTTAATAACTAGTTGTGTGGGTACGGAAAAGTACCATGTCAAAAATTTATTTTTGTATGTTTTTTGAACCAACATACACATTTGTGCATTCTTTTCAAACTTATTTTCGCCCGAAAAAACACTATAACTATACACACAATTGTGTTGGTTGTACTTCAAATCAAGCGAATTTTTTTATCAAAAACGCCATTACATACTATGGTTTTTTACTCACACATTTGTGTGGTTTGGACTTAAATTGAGCCATTTTTTTGGTTAAATAAGGGATATATTGATTTATATATTTATATAAATTTTTGATCTATTTTGCAAAGATCAAGTATTAGCGATTTAAATAAAAATAATGTTATATATTGTTAGGTGAAGGGATATTTTATTATAAATTAAAGCAATTATAATTCTATATAGTATACTGTCTAATTACTCTAGGTGAAGGCAAATATCCACTTGATAATATCCTAATTACTAAACGTATTCAATAAAAAATATTTAACAAATCAAGCTGAAAAAATCCTCCAGCTTAACGCTCAGTAAAACGTACTTTAGTGTACCATGTACTGTTTTGTGATGTACTGTTTTCATCGGTCCTGTTTTGTACCATGTACTTTAGTGTACCATGTACTGTTTTGTGATGTACTGTATTTATCGGTCCTGTTTCGTACCATGTACTTTAATGTACCATGTACTGTTTTGTGATGTACTGTTTTTATCGGTCCTGGTCCGTACCATGTACTGTTTTGTGATGTCCTGTTTTATTACATCCTGTTTTGAAATGTGCCATAGTGAGCGGCTTCGGATCTAATGAGACTAAACCAAAAAGCGACTGAAATATTTAGCTGTATTCTAATTTCCAAGTTCCTTGATTTTTTTTGAATTATTTACATATTTGTTATATTTTTATTGTTTTTTATTTTATATTTTAATTTATTTGTTTAGTTTTTAGTTTTAATTCAATAAAATAATTTTCAAAATGTGATATGAAATAAAACTTATTTATATGATGAAACATACAAATTTTATTGTGCTAAATGCATAGTTTATCATATATGATATGAATGAAAAACATTGATTTCCTCGGAAAATATTTATTTTTCATAAGTTCAACTTCAGTTTCTCTTTCAAGATTACAAAACAAATTCAAAAATAATTTTAATTTTCGAAAAACTCAGGTCATGCAACAAAGGGTTAAAAACGGCTCAATTGAAAAATAAGCCATTTCTCATTGATTTATGATGAAAATAAAACCCAAGTGAGTTCCGGTTGTGATTCAGGTAAGCAATAATTCAGTGAAAAATGATGACTCGTTGACAAAAGTGGAGGAGTGTGTTTGCGTTCGTTATTTAAATAATTATTTTTGAAAGGCAATACGCCTACGCATATCAAAGACGAGTTCGGTTTGTATACTGAAAATTAAATTTCAAGGACCTCGGAATGTAGTCTTAAAAACGGCTCATTTGAAAAAAATAAGCCATTTCTCAATGATTTATGGAGAAAATAAGACCCGAGGAAGTTCCGGTTGTGGTTCAGGTAAATGATAAATTTCAATGGAAATACATAAATTCTAAACCGATCAAAAATAATCTTCAGGGTCCTCGGAACTTATCTAACTAATTCCTTCTAAACTAAAATTCCAAGAATAGTTTCAGTAACGATTTTACAAAATATCTTATGAAATGTACAATACTATTAAGCCGGTATTACTTTGCCGGTTGATCTAAAACTCCGTTTATGAAAATGGGATGCCAATCTGAGTTCCGTACTTGGCACAGGAAAATAACCAAAATGAATGTAAAAGAAACTCGGCGCACTGATGATGACTAAAAATGGTTTCTAAGATGAATTTGAAAGTTTTAGGCGCTAAATATAGACAGTAAGTAAAACTATAGACAGTAGGGAGCGATTGCCCCTCTTTGAGAATGAAATATGTTTAAAAAAAATAACTTTGGCTTGTTCCATTCATATTGGCCATTTTCCTGTTACATCCGGACATTTCAATTTGAATCCAACCCCGATTGATAAATAGCAGTGTCGGCAGTAGCTAATTGACAAATCTTTAAAACCACTTTCGACTCCTTTTGAAATTCATTCTGATTTTGCAAACCAAGTCAACATCAAAGCAACCATTGCTTTGGTTAGAATAAATTAGGATGACCGCATTGGAACAGCATAAACTCCCTACTTATTGAGCAATCTCACGTTAATCAGAAGTTAACATATTATGTAACCACGAATATGAAGCGTCCAAATCTTTCCTTGGTATGTAAACATTCAATGGCTTTGTTCTATTCAAATTGCCTATTTTCCAGGACAACAACCACATCTCATATTAAAATCCTATTTTCACCATACAAACCAAATTACCAGTACAATAAATTGATAATTTTCTAAAATCAAAGCCGGAAAGCTTATGGAATTCCATTTTCGTGACACAAACCGAGTTCTATTGAAATCAGTTGAAAATATCCTATTTCCATTCAAATTGTATAATTTGTAGGACCAGAGCCGTCGCGTGCATAATAAGCTTGGAATTTTATAGAAACCACCGAAGACAAAAAACAATGAAAAACTATATCAATATTTGAACGCCATCTAAAAAACAACAATATCTAAAGAACCTAGAAGGCAGCCAAACTCCTCTAAACGTATTTTCCCTAAATAAGAACTCATCGCAATCATTTCTTGGTACTCACACCCCTTGGTGACACTGCAAAATGACGCAGATCTTCTACGGGTAATTATTTCAGCGTAATCTGGGATATCCCCTGCGAATACATCGAGTGGTTTCAATACTTTTTTATTATTTACTCCGAAAAGCTGTTTTACTTCGGAAATCATGCGTCCAAATATCGATCGTGTGACTTTCGTCCCAAATGCTTCTTTTCCTTCACTTCTGAAAGTTTGGACCAGACGGATTAATAATTTATAAAGTGTGAGTTTGCACGACTACGACAGAACTTTCAATCAATAACCTTAAGTGAACGAACAAGACTATGGAGGAGTTACTATTTTTGGAGGAGTTACGTTGTTTGAACTTATGTTTAATTTGGCTACTTCCAAAACAATTCGATTGTCGATAATTTCTTTGGGATAATAACTGCCCATCCCAACTGCCGATAGTACCTTCTTAAGCTTGGCGAGTCCAGTATGTGTACAAATTTTCCAAACCGTGTTAGTAGCGATGACACAATAATTATCACAAATCATTCCCCCCCTTTCACAGATTACAACACCACATTCGTTAGATTGTACGAAATAGATACAAGAAGTAGACCAACTTATGTGCTTTTTAATTTGAAAATTCCCAAAGTCAGTATATGACATTAAAAAGTAGGAGCGTTGAAGTTAACTGCAAAACTTTTCGATAGATTGCATTCCAATTTTCTAGTCGATCAAATTTGTGAGATATTTTAGTGACCACAACCTCTCTCGATTTATTGGGGCAAAAGCTTATCGAAAACCTAAAGTGATTTGGTATAAATATAAGATTTTAAGAACCTATCTATATCCAGAGAAACTATATCAAACTAGCGAAACCTGAAATGTGCCTTCCAACCATATAGAGAGTATGAACTTTATTTTCTCAAACATTTAAATAAAAAAGCGCACCAAATAAAGTTGGATAGCGTCAACTGCGTTAAAATTGCTCGGATACATTTTACTGAGAATACTAAAAGAGAGGAACACCAAGCAAACTAAGCATTTTATTTGACAAGCAACTTCAAATTTTATCTGTCCCCTCCCAATTAAAACATATTAATTGTGATCCATTTCGGTAACTCCATTTGAAAGTAAGGTAAATTTTTCGGGACAATTTTGGCGCATTTTATATAAATTCCGTTTCACTAACCATTGTCTATATTATTTTCCGGAATAGGGACAAAGGGCCGAATGTGTCGAAGGGCCGAATGTGTCGAAGGGCCGAATGGGTCGAAGGGCCGAATAGGTCGAAGGGCCGATTTTTTGTTTGTTTTTAAAAATATAATTTTTTAAATTTGTTGTTTTATGGAATATTTTATAAATTTTTTTTTGGTGAACGAAAATTTTGTCATGCGCCACCAGAGACATTCGGCCCTATGTGTCAGCCTTCTTATACTAGGTATATGGTACAAAAAATAAAAAAATAGTTAAATTAAATAATTAAATTAAATAAAAAAAGTAACAGCTTTAGTGAGCGACAGTGCCGCCACTTTGATCAAAAGCGGATTTTTTATAACTAAAAAATTGTGTCTTTGCTTAGCCCAAAATCCAAAGACCCCATGGGCATCTCAGAAATAGTTCAATGTTTATTATTTCCAGAAGTGTCGGCTAGAACCACTGAATGTTTCTAGATTTTACGGCTCAACATTGGAAGAATAACAAATTTAACGGCTATTTTGGTAAAAAATTCGGCTCCTTGGGTTGAAATTGTTATTTCTTAATTCGACATCAATTATAATTTAATCTGCTAAATATAAAACAGTACTTTTCACTTTGTGAATCAACGATTTTCTGTAGACTAAACTGCCCGCGATCAGCAATTCGACCTCCCTCACATCATGTTACTGTTACTTTTCACACCTTGTTGAATGCTATTACGTTGGTGACACTATCCCATTAGTTCTTTTTGTTAACAAATCACCAACCTAAAAACCAAGTAACGTAACAAAATCAATCGATTATAGCGACTCGACCAATAATAATCCTAATCAATAATCTATTTTTCCTCCATAAACCGTACCACGAGCGACGATATAACGATTTGATTAATTTCAATCAATTTGAAATCGTCGCAAGCTGTCGAATTATTATTAGGCTCCGTACATTGTTAATACTTTTTTTTAACAAAAATAAAATTGTAATCTATGTCAACGCGTCCACACCAAAATAAAAACAATTACGAATCGTAATCGATAATTGTCATTTCACACTTTAGAGATAAAATTACGGGCATATCTGTGTATGATGCGCACCGTGGTAATAAGAAAAATCTTACTTTGTAAATACATCCAAAATATATTTATGTGTGTGCACGTACGTTACAAAAGAAAATCTACTTATCTCGTTTTTCTTTAACGAAAATCTTGTTTATTTTGTATTATTTATGTAAATATTCCATAATATTTCGCTTTGGAATAGTTTAGTTTTTGTTGCTGTTTTAATGTTTATGCAATATAATTGGAATATAAATAATTTATTAGTTTATATATGAGAAAATTGTAGCAACACACACATGGATTAACCCATATATTATGTTCTGACCCAAAGACCTATGAAAAGAATGCAAGCGAGCGAAGGCGGTATAAAATATTTAGTTAAATACTTACGTCTTTCACTATGAACTAATGTCACAGGTTAATATTCTTTGGATTGCATCCTAGCTGCGCGTACGACCCCAAATTTCGGGTATCCAGATATTGTGTTACGATTCTGCAAAAATGTTGCGCCTGCAAATAAACAAATAGATTATGAAATTAGTCATTATGCGTTTAATATTTTTACAAACAATAATATTTAATAGTGGCGCGCGCGTTGATGCGCGCACTCAATGTGATTTGCTATAAAAGATAACTTTAGTTATCAGTTTGTTAACAAAAAAATAATAAAATAAATTGTGCTAATAAATTGTTTACAAGTGCAATTTATATTGTTATTTTATAACAATCAAGTTAAACAAACATATAATTACGTTATATATAGACTCAATTATTCTGTATATGAGAGAGGTTGGTTGTGTATTACGTATAGTTAGTTGTGCATTGCATGAAGCTAATTGTAACGAATTAATTGCTCTTATAGTTTGTATACGCTCGAGTTTGTAAAGTTTATTGCAATTTATCGCGAATTTGTTTTGTCTTTAAATTAAACCAAGTGAATAATGACCTAGTACAATTTTAAATGGTACATCAAGTCACAAAATATACGAAAGTAGATGTTTTTCATTATTCGAAAGGAACAAATAAATTCAGGTTCATTGTAACATATATATACACTGCAGTTCACTTGAATAGGAACGTTAGTGAAATTTGTCCTAAATCTGTCCTAAAAAGCAACAATAATACAAACTGTGTAAGTGTGTGATTGATCTTCGATAAATCTCATGTATGGTTTTCCAAAATTTCCCGGGAAAATTTCGCCAAAATAAACGTGTTTATCTATTATATAGGACCCAGTCGCATTTTGAAATATACGTTACTTTACATGCTGGTTTATAGGAGATTTCCGGAGGGACTCAGAAAGTTGTACGGTTGATTTTAAGTACTCCAAGGCAAGTTTGGCTGTCCTGACACAAAAACTCTAATTTTGTCTTAATTAAACTGGGATTTAATATTAGTACTAAATAAATATTTCCTTAATATTTATTTTATTTGTGTGACCGTGTTTCTCAGAATATTAGGTAATATCAATTTTGTAGCAAGTTCAATCTATATTAGTACGTAAAAAAACAATCAACGGTTTAATCGGTTTATCCAAATTTAGTATATTATATTAACTACCGCATTTAAATGTTTTTAGGATTTGGGACAAACTTCACGCGAATGAATGGGAACGGTATACACTGCAGTTCACTTGAAAATCGGACTAACGTATCCAAGATTTTTTGGAAGAGCACTTGTTCAAAATGACAAAATATTTAAATAAAAATAATTTAGTAGGCCAGAAAAATTTCATTTTATTTTGTTTTTTCTTAAAAAGTATATTTTTGTTTGTTTCACTTGAATAGAAACGACCAAAGTTATCAATAAAGTGTAAGTGTTAGCAAATTTAAACGACGACGCAAATTTATTTCGACGAAAAAAAACTTAGTAAGGAAGAAATAGCCCAAATTCAAGTGCTACACAGCGAAACATATTCTCTACAAGCAATTGCAGATAAAATAGGAAGAAGTAAGATTATAATCTTCAATTTTTTTAAAAATGCAAATGAATTTGGCTTAACAACAAAGGTCGAACTGTTGAGGCTACATCTGCAGCCGATGAGCGGGCCATTCAATTGCGCATCTTGTGTAAGAATTAAAGCGAGAGCTGGTGAGGAGGCGAATCGAATAACAGTGTGGAGAGTCATTAAAAAATCAGATCACCTTATTCGAAGAAAGCTTCAAAAGAAACAGCCTCTAAACCAAGAGAGGAAGAAGAAAAGATTACATTTCTCAAGGCTACATATGACCGATGGATTTAATTAATATTTTCACGACCTTCGAAAAGAGGAAAAGTTTTTAGAAAAACACCAAAGCCGCGAAGGAAACGTTATGGTGTCGGGAGCTATATCATTTTATGGTCAGGGAGATTTTCCCTTTCCAACCGGAAAAATGACCGCATCAACTTACACATGCATCCTTGAAAAAGCATTTCCCCATTTCAATGATACTTTAAATCATGGGTATCGCAGCAAAACGTAGAGCTTTTGCCATGGCCACCGTATTCTCCCGATCTCCAGAAGGTTGTATACCGTTATTTTCAATAAGGGAAGAAGTACGCATCACTAAAACTATGTAAATCTAATTAATTATTAAAAATAAATCGAATTCAATTATATTTTTAATCAAAAAAATAACTTTTTATTAAGATTTGTTAATCGTTCTTATTCAGCTGAATATCCAAATTTAACATTCAATTTCTGTTCGATTTTACTCGATGCGCGGTACACACAATCCAAATACTTCAAGTAATTTCAACGCAAAAATTACTCTATCATGTAAATTTAACTATCGGATATCGAAGGAAATACGAAGATAAACAAATAAAAAAAATGTAAGAAATAGTCGCTGCGGCAACCACACGCTCATCAATGTGAGAAAAGAGCCATTGGGAAATTTGCATATTTACAGTTCAAGACCAGAGAAGCAGCATTTAACATCGGAGTAGTCGTTCAAATGAAAATATTGCAGCTATTAGCACAAGTGTTGCTGAAGAGGCAAGGACATCAATTCGTCGTCGTTCACAAAAATTAAATCTCAAACCAATAACTTTGTTCAATATTTTACACAAAAATCTTCATGTAAAGGACTACAGAATACAGTTAACACAAGAATGAAAGTCAAATGACCGCGCAATATGTCGGCAATTCGCGAATTTCACCATAGATAAACAAGTAGAAAATGAGAATTTGTTCAAGCAAATTACCTTCACCGACCATTTTGCAATTGGCACCTAAAAATATCCTAGAAAATTGTTTGAAAAGACCAAATATCTAACCAAAAAAGTTTCTATATGGTGTAGATTTTGGTATCGCGGCGGAATTGGTCCAAATTTTCCGTAGAACCCGATATCGAGAGATGATTAGAAACTTTTTCAATCAATTGGAAGATATTGATGTGCAGTAGGTGTGGTTTCAACAGGACGGTGCAATATTCGACACAGCAAAGGAATCACTCGATCAAGATCATACGATATAAAGCCTTTGGACTTCTTCTTATGAGGTGTCTTGAAGAGTAAAGCTTATGCGGATAATCCTCAAACTGTTCAACACATTATGCGCAAAAGTTATTCAAAATTTTGGTAAAAGATTGACAGCCTCAGAAAGCATAAATTTCACAAAAAATGTTTTGTAAATATTTGTCTCAAGCCCCTGCCAGAATAGTACCGAGGACAGAAACTACTACAAAACAATAAACAACCATGCACTTGAAAAGTTAAAAGTGCTATACAGAAGCTCAAGTACAAAAAAAACAATTGGCAATGCCAATATATAGGAGAACATAAATGGAACAAGGATGAAGTGTCACTGAAACTGAAAGAAAATTTAATCGTGGCGAGAAACGAGTTCCAATTAACAATGGTCATTTTTAATATTTGTAGAAGCATAAATTGTATGCTACGAATAGATGCATAGATAAGCCTTGTACTATTTTTTTGGTAAAGTTTAGGGACCGCTAGAAATTAAAAAATTCAAAATCACGGAAACTTATAAAATCCTGGATTTTAATTATTGAATTTAGGTACACTGCGGTTCACTTAATTAGACGCACTTGCAATTTTTTTTTTTATTTCTTCAAGGTCGGCGACAGTTCTAACACCCCAAGATACAAGAAAAATGTATAGACTCGCGTCCAATTTAGCCCTTTACACGTCAGCAACTCAACAGTTCGTAGAGCAATTTTAGGTGCTTCACTAAAAAAAACCACCACTAAAACCTGTACGCAAGAAAAAAAATATGGAAATTTGAAAATCACCACAAGACTTGGGATGTGCATCCGCAAACAATGAATAATAACTCTAAAACAGTTGTTTTTTCGGCTGAATTTTTTTGTTACTTAGATGGACCAGATTGTTATAATTATTATTTTCAGAAAAGGAGAATGGAGTAATGGTATCACTGGAAATTCATGTAAGGATATGCTGCAATCAGTTTTTCCAGAAATTCTGGAGCTGTTTGGGCCTCTTACATAATGCCCGTGCTGGCTCGATGACCTACTTGACTTTAATTTATCAAAAGATAACTTCAAAAAAATTTAAAATTTGATTTCTATTTTTTGTTTAAATATTTAGATTTTTTTTTGTTTTAATTTAATTTTTGTTTTAAACTGAATGCTCGGTTTTAATCTGAAAAAATAAATATCACAGAATAGATTTCTTTAGAAATAAATGAATGAACAGGGGCAAACAATACGAATCCAACGAAGAGCTGATTGCAGTAATTGAAGCTTCCTGGGCAGAGGTTTCGTTGGACTACTAAAAATTTTTATATGATTCTCTCATTTTTGAAGTAAATTTAAAGAATGGGGTAGTACTACACAGTACTAAAAATAGCTAGAAAAATTAAAGAATTTGCGTCTAATCAACTGAACCACAGTGCATATCGATTCCTTAGCTGATTAGGATGAAACTCAGTTGTACGATGAAAATTTGGGTCCAATATCAGTTCCGAGTATGGGTCTAGAAAATGGCAAATTTAAATAGAACTAGACCATTGCTCAGCCGTTTATGATGGAACGCAGTGACTACAGTGAAAAGGACTTCCGAATGTGGGTTTCGAAAATGGCTAATTTGAACAAGGTACGTTTTTAAAAAATTGATTAATTTGAATTAAACTAACTGGTTTCTGAAAGATCTTTCACTATTGGAATAAACCTCGGTTGAATTATGAAAATCGAATATGCCGCCTTGAAGTTACGCCACGTCATCCAACAGTCTACTTTTTTGCTTGAAAGTTGACTTTTTATGTATGAAATTATTTGAAAGAAACAAATTGTGCTGTTAAAACCCGAAGAGAGTCGACCAATTCCTCAACAAGATTGTGTGCTGAACCTTTTATGTTCTCTAAAGCTGAAGTGAAAAATTCCGTAAAACGAGGGAAACACCGCACAATGCAAATATGTCGGTGAAAAATAGAAAAATTCTCCATTCAACGAATTTAAAAGCTCTGAAAATTTGTAACTTTAGCTAAATTCTAACTGTAATAGCCATCTACCGTGCGAGTATGAGGGCCCACTGATCGTGTGGATTCCCACTATGTAAATTAGAATGAGCGTTCTACGATATTCTTCGAATAGGAGCTTTAGTCTGAAAAAGGTATTTCCAATAAAAGAACCACTGATTTGTCATCGCCAATAGTTTCTGTACTCTGTTGGCCAATTTGACATATTTTATAAAAAAAAAATATTTTTATGTCAATAAATATTTTATTTAAAATGATATTAGTATTGGAGGTGTTTGGCGCGCGGGAAATGCATTTCAATAACCACCGAAAATGTGGTTTTGCGATATATAACTCGAAGCCGATCGCAATTATATTCTATAGAATGTAATTGTGTTTGGTTCTGATATAGCATGTTATACGTATATGCGTTTAGCTGTGTCCTATGTATGGGTGTGCGAAGGAACATATGAGATAATAATTATTATTTATTTTACATCATTGTTACATAATTATATATTTGTTGTATACATATTTACGTTTTGTGCTTGTGTGTGCAGATGTTTTACAATACGCGTGTGTAATTCCGTGAGCTAGATTTTTTGTTGTTTTAATCAGCCAAGCTACACACGATTTCAGCTTCTGGTTTCAAATTAAGTCGTGATGGATTTTTGTTGTTGGTTTCTAATTTTTAAAATTTAATGTCGCAGTAAAAACGGATTTTGTGGGTAAAAGGGGAAAGAAAGGAAGGTGAAGCCGGTCTTACGAAACCGTGTGTAGCATGGCTGAATGGAAAATTAACGCATGCTTTTCGACTGCGAACGCTATTATATCTTGTCTGTATAATGTTAATTGTTTTTCGGTTCATGATGGTAATGTTTTATTTTGTTTCGCATGGTATTGCTGATGTTCATAACCTTGCATGTAGCATGTAGCACGTTTTATGTGGATTTGTTCAGTTTCGTCGGCTTGTTATGTGAATCTTGCTTGGGTGATGATGAGATTGCGATGGGCATCTCTATTTCCTGTATTTACATTTTTAGCGATTTGGCAGGGGGTACACTTCTTCTCTATAATGTGGAGAACTGAAGGGGGGGGGGGGTTAACGAGTGATGCAATATATGTGATCAATTTACACAGTGGCAGCGGGAATATGGTATAGTTGTTAATTATTGCTAAATGTTGTGGATGTTTTTGTTAAAGTTTATCGTCAATTTAGCTGGGCGGAATTAGAATTTTAGGGTAAGATAATTACGGTAAATTGATGAAAAATGTCCACTAATTAAAAAGAGTCATCTATTATTTAGCTCATTAACTATAATTTTATATAATAAAATAATCTGGAGGTTCAGATATATATGGAAGTGGAAGCTGAGTCTTTTAAGCCTCATAACAAATAAGGCTATTTACTTTGGTTTAGAATAATATTTAATCATTGTTAATACTAATGAAATTTCAAAATAATTATAGTTTAGATTAATCACATTACAGTTCATATACAATATTTATAATAAACATTATACAAATAAAATGGAAGTCAGCTAATTTAATCTTATTCTTAATCTCTATTATCTAATATGAATGTTGAATAATTATATTATTAGTATTCCAGGTTGTGTACTATATCTACAAATCTCCTCCAGGTTGATGTTGAGTTGTAGCAAACGACCACTATTATATCAATGCTAGTTTTTAAATTAAATTAAATTTAGAATTAAGTTTATAATATGTTATTGTATGATAGAAAGTATACTTATACTTGGTAAAGTAGTTAAGCTAATTTATGATGCGTGCTGATTAATGACAAATATTCGGGTGTGATAATGTTTTAAAAATGGATTGGAATAATAAAATTAATTTAATCCGGATTTAGGAAAGGATTCCGGAATTAATAGTATCTATGCATCTCAATTTACTAACAAATTTAAATTCTAGGACATTGGTGTTTTGGAAGCAGTTTTGTTGGCTACACTTTCGAATATTGTAAAGTGAAATGGTAGTCATTAATCTTAAGTTAATTTACAGGAAATATTTCGGAAGGCGACCGGGTTAATAACTATTTAAATTTAGTATTTAGTTATAATAAGTTATTATAAGTTAGACACAAGTAAATATAAGGATTTTAGGTTAGTTTTATTATCAATATAATTGACAGTTTAGTTATGAGTTTATAACTTGTGGATTGTATTTCGAACTATCCATTAAATTTTTTTTTTTTTTTTTTTTTTTTTTTTTTTTTTTTTTTGTTCAAAATTATTTTACTACAAGTTTCCACTGGTTTTTTCAGGGAAATATAATTTCCTGAACAGTCAAGTTTTTTTTTGAGTAAATTTTTTGAATGGATAGTGAGATTTTATTTTATTTATTTTATTTTATTTTTATACAATATTGTATTATATTTTAATTATATCATATTTTAATTTTAATTTTATTATATTTCCAACTTTAACTTCAATATTGAAAAGCAACTGTGCATGTGTAACTTTTTTTTTCTTCTCATTTTGCGCGTTATAATCATGTTTTAGTATCTTGTTTTTATGTTTCTTAATAACTTGAACCGTGAAGTGTAAGTAATAAGATTGCATATATTAAATAAATTAAGTAGTCAGTAATTAGCATACAGTTTGTTTTCAGGTTTAATAATTAATATATGTTTACTGAGTTATTTTAACGGCCAGTTTGCATTGAATTTATTAAATGCTAATGGTTTTAGAGAAATTATTAATAATTTAATATTAATTGTTAATATAATTCAATTTTTTATTAATATAATTCAAATAACTATGAATTCAGGAAATTTTATTGTAAGTTATGGAGTTGTAGAGGATTAATAAATATTTATATTATTTAGGAAACCGGTAGGGTAGATTAATTAAGAATTGATTTCAGGAATCTTGAGATGTTATGAAGTAATATTTCTTTGAAATATTAATTGCTGGTTGTGTAGATTAGAATTGTGCTTTCATTATGTTATTAATTATTGGCTTCACCTAGGTATTTGGAACCGGTCTGATCTAATTAATCAGTTTTGTTTAGATAGCTGAAAAGTATTAATGTAGAATTATATTACAGGAAATTTCCAGATGCACGTGAAATAATATTATTTTTTCTCAGGTTGCTGATTTAGTGAGGCAATTGTTGAAGATCAAAGCAATACCATCGTTATCCATTAAACCTATTAAGCCTTTATCCTTCCTAGTAGATTAGAAGTAGATTAGAATTGTGTTGTGCCGTACGATCGCTAGGTGTCTGCAACCGGATCGTTCCATCCCCAAAAAAAAAAAAAAAAAAAAAAAAACCTTTCCTATCCTTCCTATTGTTATGTGTAAACAGGCTGTAGGAATAGGCCCGGCGTTATCCGGGACTCTTGGCTAGCACTTGGTTCTACAGTCCAATCAATCAATCAATCAATCAATCAATCAATAAATATTTTATTTAAAATAAAAATATAATATAAACCCACTTTTCCACATCATCAATAGTTTTTTACTCCTGCACCAAGCGAGCTACCAACTTGATGTAACTTGGGCAAAATCACATTGCCTTAGGCTTGTATAGCTCAAATTAGACGTCTTTCTTTATGCCAAAACACTCATCATGATACCAAACTGCACATTCATCACAGAAACACCAATTTTGTTTATCTAATAACAACTTGGCATTCAGTTTTTTTGACCACACATGCCACATTCTTCCGATTGAGGATATGTTATTAATTTCATTGTTGAAATTCAAAATTTATCCGAGACTTATGTTGAGGTTTCTTAACAAACTGCTTTCCACAGGTTGGGCGTTAGTGTGCCAGTATGAGAACTTGTTGTGGTTCAGCAGTTTCGATACAAGGAGCCAGTCTATATTGTCATAAACAATTTGGAATAGTTAGAGGGGTATTAGATGAGTAAAATATATTACAGAAATAATGTAGTTCACAAATTTCGATTAAACTTTGCAAAACCGGTTAATACACCGATGGATTTCATATAACTATAGTTTTCATTTGATCGATTTCATATTTTAAAGATGATTCGATTAAAAGTGATTTATTTATAGCTATCTACACAGGTCTTGATATTTCAGTTGCTATTTGCTGCACATATAGAAAAGCTTACAAACGGTGATTGGATCGGAATCAAAAGTCATAAAATATTTAGAAACTAGGGCAAATATCAAATTACAACTTGGTTTCTCTAAGAAGGGTGAAAATTATTTAGGGCCTATTTCTATTCTCACTCAGTGGTTCACGGGGTTTGTAGAAAACGAACTTGTGTATGTACCACAGTCTTCAATAGAAACTAAATTTATCGCTCTTGATTACGTAATACTAAGAACTATTATTGTTTCTAGAAATGAAAGAAACAACTACATATATTGTAACGAATTCTACTCTACAAATGTATATCTCTTGGTGGCCCGGAGGTTAAGGTGTACACTACCAAGTTTTATCAACACAAAGATTGCGTGCTCGAACCTATATATTGTAATTAACTATAATTTTATTAAGCAATTATTATCCTTAACCTCATCGATGTTGTCGGATCAAGTATCCCTCCAATACTGAGTGGTAATTGGATTTTAGAATGGCATTCAAAGTATATGGAGATAACGAAAGCAATTGTAAATTTCGGCGACAGCTGTCATGGAAAATATTCGGATCGCGGCAATAATCACCAGTTACCTCAATCTATGAGCAGTAATTACGTTTTAAGAAGAAGAAGAAGAAGAAGAAGTAAAAGTGAGAGAACCGGAGCGATGGGTTAAATTGAAACAACCGCCTACCCCAGAACAACAGAAATAAAAAAATGAAAGCAGACCAGGCGGCTAAGTTTGACCAACAAAGTGCTAAGTCGCCAAATCCGAGCGACAAAATGTACATTTGGTTGAACTACGAGCAGAACAAGGTGGGTGGTTTGACGAGTTGAACCAGAAACTCAATCATATTCAGCACACGCCCAAGATCTTGAAGTTAAAGCGCTTAGAGGAAAGATGAAGTCTCTAGAAGTGAAAGTTGGCGGCTACCTTAAATAGTTCGAAGCACAAATAAGGCAAGAGTTAGAACATATAATTAAGCAAATGGAGACCCGCTTCGAAACATATACATCGCAAGCTATTGGAGATGATCAGATAAATTAAACGTTTTCTGAACCAGTTGCTGGAAACTCAAGAGGATTTTTAAAACCTCCGACATTCGATGGCGAGATTCCATTTGAGAAATTTAAAGTCCAGTTTCAAGCGACGTGACAATGCAGCACAATTGTTGGAGCGCAAGGGAGCAGCTCAACACACTCATTCCTCAACACTCTCTTCCCTCAACATCAGAATGACCCGGAACCCAAACCAACTGATTATTGAAATGTTCATTCATCTCGTTAAGAGATGTGTGAAAATCCAACACCACCCTTGACACCAGGGAAACTCAATCCAGTGAAAGAATGGTCGCCCGACTGTCAACATAAATAGTGATATCAGTCAATGAAATTACACTATGCTTCAACTAGTTCATAACCTCTTCAATCGCTATAACTTCAGCCTGGTACCCGCTGCAGTAATCAGAGATACGAAAGGATAGACTCACATTTAATTCCCCACAGAACACACCGGCTCCCACTCTACCAACGAGCTTGGAGCCGTCAGTGAAGAATTTAACTGTTCCGATCTCCACGATGAGACCAGTCTTTCAATCCTTCCTAGAGAGGGGAATCACCTTAAAACGCTTGCAAAAATACAAAAAGTGTGTTATATACAGGGTTATCCAATTCGAGGTTGATAAAGTAGAAATCTGTATACCGACATCTGTCAAAGATAAACGTCAAGTACGCTGTCATTTATTTAGTTGACATTCTGCCATTTAAGAATATGGAGCATTTAACAATCGACCAACGCGTTAAAATTATTAAATCTGCTGATGCTGATTTTTCGAACAAAATTTTCTTCAGTGATGAAGCTCATTTTTCGCTTGGTGGATACGTTAATAAGCAAAACTGTAGAATTTGGGGCTCAGAAAATCCACAATTGATTGTAGAGAAGCCATTACACCCGGATAAAGTCACTGTTTGGTGCGCATTGTGGTCTGGTGGTGTGATTGGGCCGTATTTTTTTGAGAACAACCATGGACGAACCGTTACCGTCAATTCTGAGCGCTATGGCCGCATGTTAACCGATTATTTTTTTACGAAAATCGAAGATTATGATCTTGACGATATGTGGTTCCAGCAGGATGGAGCAACCAGTCACGTAACACGAGCAAATCGAGATCTTTTGCAAGAGAAATTTCCTGGACGTTTGATTTCGCGATTGGCTGATGTCAATTGGCCTCCAAGACCCTGTGATTTAACGCCTTTGGATTTCTTTTTGTGGGGCTACGCGAAAGATCGTGTTTACGCAAACAATCCTCAAACTCTTGACGAGTTGAAAACTAATATTCGTAAGGTAATGGCCGAGATACCGCCCGAAATGTGCCGAAAAGTCATTGAAAATTACCTCAAAAGAATCAAGGCCTGTAAGAAGTCCCGTGGAGGACATTTGAATGATATCTTATTTAACTAAAAATGGCAAGGATCAATCTGTAAAATGAAATAAAAATTACAATACATTCCGAATATTTTGTGTGTTTTTTTTAAGTTTACTTTATCAAGCTTGAATTGGATAACCCTTTATAATCCAAATTTACCAGGTCATGCCTCACAGAATTGACTATAGTTGAGTGCCCTTTTTGCAGGCACTTCCATTCCGAAACCGTTGATAGCTGGACGGCCATTTGCTTACCAATAATATCCAACGAGAGAAGGTACAGTATGACCTATAAGGCATTAGTGGGTGTCGTTTTTAGCGGCCGACTAATGAGCAAACAGGCTGCCCTCTGCACCTTCCCCATCATGTCCCTGTATGATAATTTCTCCAGAGCTGGCCACCATACAATCATACTATACAGCAGTACGGGCCTTACTACTGCCATGTAAAGCCAGTGCACCAGCTCCAGTTTCAGACCCCATTTTCCTTACTGTCCAGAAGCACGGTTCCATTCAAACTGTGGAGTTCTCCGAACGACCCGTCTTCTGACGGATACTTCCCACATCTCCATTATAACCCTTCTGCTTTCTAGTAAGTGATTAATTAGTCTGGTAACTGGGTATTCAATCTCAAGTGGCAACAATCCTTCCCTAACTGCCTCCACCTTCACGTTGTTAAAAAGAGCCCTCGATATCAAGAAATGCCACCAACGAGTATTCCTGAAAATCCAGTAACTCCTCACATGTCGTGTCCACGGACTTATCCTTATGGTATGAATGTTGAGACTGTGCCCAGGTTCTGGGTACAATTCTCGAACGAATATGGACATCCAGCAGGAGCAGTCTATCCATGATTTTCAGCAGAAACGATGACAGAGACATTGGTTTTAAATTCTTTGGGTTGCTGTGCGAGCTTCTACCCGCTTTCGAGAGAAAATCACCCTAGCCTCCTTCCATTTCTTCGGGATGTGCCCCAGCTTAGACACCCTTTGAAAATAACCTCCAGCAAGGGGAGCAAGACTTTCGAGTTCTTCTGAATTGCTGCTGGTACAATCCCATCCGGATATTCAGAATATACTCTGTACACAACAGTTGGGCCTGCAGTTCTCCAAAGATCCGCAGGGGTCGGTTATGGATACATAAAAATTCCAATAAAATACTTGACGATATGATTCTTTTCGTTAAGAGGCACGTAGTTTGGCATTGTATCTGTTTCGAACTCCAGCACTTATTTACAATTACTTGTGGCGTGTAATTAAAATGACTGTTAAAAATGACATATACCTACACTATAGTGTTAAGAGTCCGGTGCGATCGTTAATGCACCCATTGTTGTGATAAATAGCAAAATAATGTTAATCAAATGTTTTTCTTAAACAATTTCAAGTTCAAGTTGATGACTTCCGCGACCTACATTATTTAACGTCTAGACTTTGTATTTTTGCTAGGTGCGGATATTGCCACGGTCTGTTGATAATTTGCATTACACATATTTCTAAAAAATTTGAAGGCGCGCATAAATTTCGCTTTATCTTGCTATAAAATTATAAAGAAGAGAACAGAACGCTATCGTAATATGAAATTAAATTCTCAAATAGTTTTCACCCATAGCGTTGGCAACGAACGATTTTCATATAACAAAATTGAAACCATTCCTCTTCCACTAAAGTTTTTTCGAAGGTAAAACTAAATATTAGTTCATAATTAGTTTATTTATTTATAACTTTTCTACCATTTAAAAAAATTTTTTTTAGCGTTATGCAAATTACATACAGTCGGCTTTTTAGATGCTAATAAAAGTATGTACGAGTAAAGTTTAAAAAAAAAAATATACGAAACCATAAAAATTAAGAAAAGTAATTTTTTTTGCCGTCTTTAATTTTAAAGTACATTACATATACCGAACAGAAAACAGCATAAATATTATGCATAATTACATTTAGCACAAATTTTATTTGAAAAATATATATTTTTTCAAAAAATGTTGTAATTTAATTAAACAACAAACAAAATCTTGTTTTTGTTTATAAATTTTATTATTAAAACACAAAATTTCAGTACACACGCACGCAGCCATACCAAATAAAAAATAATTTAATTATTTAGTTTAATTTTTGTCGGCATATATACATATTATGCGTACAGGGTGTAACATAAAATACTGAATATACATTTTAATGTTGCCATTGTAATCCCAAAAGGATTCTGCACAAATTTTATGTAAATTAGTTGAAATGTTTTTTTTTGGTCGAAACCCTAAAGTGGGGGTGGACTGGCTTGTGGTATGAGGTATGAGCATCAAAGTGGTAAAAAAATTGTAATTTTGGGCTTTTCGGATTATAAATCACTTACCCCCGGTATGTTATACAAAATAAAACAAAAAAATGTAATTTAAATAATTTAAATTATGGGAAGTGAAAGGATATAACATGGAGACCCTTAATGTATCAAATATGCGGGTAAATCGTTGTATATGCGAGATGTGTGGTTAATTGGAATATGTTGTTTGTTTATATGTATATACAATTAGCTGACCCGGCGGACCCCGTTCCGCCCCAAATTACGTCGTTCCGAGCAAACACTTTTGTCCAGAAAAAATCAAACAACTCAACTCGATTCTCTATAGACGTTTCAGTTGAGTATACATTCCATTCACTTTTTCATCGAATTCAACACTAATGTATATTTAAAAGTGAATAAAATGTCGATTCAAACTCAGGCATCTATCGAAAATTGAGTTGTTTTTTGGATCTTTCTCTCAGTGTGGAAATGAATTGGAATCAGCTGGAATTCAAAAGAATTCAATGTATTTTATTCGAATGAAATTAAATCTAATACAGACGCAAATCAATACAATGCATTGTGGTAAACAATATTTTTTGTTTTATTATCCGGCGCGTAAATGAACAACGATGATGGTTTGCCAATTCTCAAACACGCGACGTACAACTTACCATGAGAAAAACACGGAATTTCGAGATTTATTCCGCACACCCAACGATTGACCTTGCGGTTTGTTAATCGTCATAGCGAACGCCAAACGTTGAGCCAATCGTGGTTCATATAATTTCGGCGGATGTCCAGAATCTTCGACGTTGTGTAAACATGCGAAAATTTGAGAAAAACGAAATCAAACCGGTCGAAACATCAACAGGAATTTGACCATTGCCAAGCGACAACAATTGTTTGGAAAAATCAGCAGTGGTTAAATGCAACTTCCTCACATAGCCCCATAATCTCAACGATTTCAGACATGCGTTGAGTTCATCTGCAGCTTTTGGTCTCGGAATGACAGGTAGCTTTTGACGAAAGTCGCTGGCCAACAGAATCATCACTCCATCAAAACATCTTCAGTCACTTTGTAAATCGTTCATCCTTCGATTGAACGCTTCCAAAGATCGTTTGTTGTGCCATTGTACACTCGTCCCAGATGATGATTTTGCATTCTTGCAATAACGCAATTCCACATTTTCGACAACAATCACAACTGTGACTTCGTCGATAGTGGGAGCATTGTACATGGCCTCCGGTTGGTCTTTGGTCTGTTCTGATGATTATTTTGTGATCATCGGAAAACATTGTCTCCAAAGCAGTTTTAAACAAACGAACCAGCGCATTGTGTTCATGCATAAAACATTGAAGTTATCGGATTATATCTCGTTTTAACGCATTGAAAAGCGCAAGACGACAACTTTATGCAAATTCGGAATTTCCAACGAAGTAAAGTTTCCCTTTAATCTATAAAAAAGAGAGCATTTTTAAATATCATGAGTACAATCGTTCAACATTATCGAAATGATCAACACGCGGTGACGTCATTACCTTATAGGTGTGATTGTAGCCGGATTGGCGAACAACAACATCGGTTCCAAATAACGTCATGTTAAAGCATTGATTGTACTGTCGTATGTGTGTGAGAAAATGTCTGGATAGCGTTGTATCTCCATAGAGATAAGTACGCAATGGCTCCGGTGGCGAAGTCAAAAACGGCAATTGGACTTTGCCATCGGCATAGCACAGCCCTGGCATTTTTGCTTGGAACTTCAATGCTTAGCAATGTTAGCACACGGCAGACAATGCTCCAATATCAAGGCAGTGAAGATCTTTGTAGGCGATTGTAGAGTCATAATTGAAAGCAGCGGGATTCAAGTCGACATTCACCGCAAATCTTCGTCGAGCTACGTTTTGTTGAACCTGAGCTCATTCATCGTGTATTCTTTGTGAATTACGGCTTCTTTGTCCTAGATTCGATCGTCTGATAGCCGGCATTTTAATCAAAAATCAATTCCTAAACATTACAAAGATTCATTTCACTCATTTTTTGAAATCATTAATCCACAAAAATGAACTTACAGATCGAATCAATCTTAATCCCGCAATCCAATTTGATAATCGCACTTGTCACGCACTAAATTTCTGGAAAAAACTATCGAAATCGTAAAAATCATACCCAACTTCATATGATTATAATAATGGTACCGTTTATGGTTGCAATGCACACAATTCAAATATCATAAAACAGTGAATTAATAGTCAAATTTCCAATTTAATGGCAGCAAGAAAAATAACCCGTTTGCACAACGATAATGATCATGGGTGATTTCAGGTCCCCTGTCATGATTAGACAAATCATACCCAATTTGATTTGTAAATTTCATAGTAAACATCATTTTTCGATTTTCCAAATTTTCCGACTTTACCGGTAGATTTTTCCAAAATTTTCTTTTATAAGAACCATCTCTTGGCAATTGTGATCACAACAAAACGATTGAGCCAAATCGGTTAAGCCATTCTCAAGTGAAAAACATCATTTTCGATTTTCCGAATTTTCAAACTTTTCTGGTAGATTTTCTTAAAATTTTCTTTCGGAAATTGCGTAAACAACAAAAAAAGATTGAGCCAAATCGGTTCAGCCGTTCTCAAATGAAAAACATCATTTTACAATTTTCCAAATTTTCCGACTTTTTCAGTGGATTTTTCCAAATTTTTCCTTCCATCTTCTGGCAATTGTGAACAAAACAAAATAAAGATTGAACCAAATCGGTTTAGCCGTTCTCAATTGAAAAATATCATTTTTCGATTTTCCGACTTTTCCGGTGGATTTTTCCAACATTTTCTTTCTTAAGAACCATCTCCTGGCAATTGTGAACACTACAAAAAAAGATTGAGCCAAATCGGTTAAGCCATTCTCAAGTGAAAATCATCATTTTCGATTTTCCGAATTTTCAAACTTTTCCGGTGGATTTTCTTAAAACTTTCTTTCGGAAATTGCGTAAACAACAAAAAAAAGATTGAGCCAAATCATTTCAGCCATTCTCAATTGAAAAATATCATTTTTTGATTTCAGAAATTTTCAGACTTTTCAGGTTTTCCAAAATTTTCTTTCGTAAGAACACAACAAAAAAAGATTGAGCCAAATCGGTTCAGCCGTTCTCAAATGAAAAACGTCATTTTTCGATTTTCCAAAGTTTCTGACTTTTTCAGTGGATTTTTCCAAAATTTTCTGTCGTAAGAACCATTTCCTGGAAACTGCGAACACAACAAAAAAAAAGATTGCGCCACATCGGTTCAGCCGTTCGCAACTGAAAAACATCATTTTTCGATTTTCGGAATTTACCGATTTTTTTCGGTGGATTTTCCCCAAATTCTGTTTCGTAAGAACCATCTCCTGGCAATTGCGAACACAACAAAAAAAGATTGACCCAGATCGGTTCAGCCGTTCTCAACTGAAAAACATCATTTTTCGGTTTTCCAAATTATCCGGTGGATTTTTCAAAATTTTCTTTCGTAAGAAGCATCTCCTGGCAATATTGAATACAACTAAAACAAAACTGAGCCAAATCGTTTCAGCCGTTCTCAACTGAAAAACATAATTTTTCCGGTGGATTTTCCCGAAACTTTCTTTCGTAAGAACCATCTCCTGGCAATTGTGAACACCACAAAAAAAGATTAAGCCAAATCGGTTAAGCCATTCTCAAATGGAAAACATCATTTTTCGATTTTCCGAATTTCCAAACTTTTCCGGTAGATTTTCTTAAAATTTTCGTTCGGAAATTGCGTAAACAACAAAAAAAGATTGAGCAGAATCGTTTAAGCCATTCTCAAATGAAAAACATAATTTTTCGATTTTCCGAATTTTCAAACTTTTCCGGTGGATTTTCTTTCGGAAATCGTAAACAACAAAAAAAGATTGAGCCAAATCGGTTCAGCCATTCTCAATTGAAAAATATCATTTTTCGATTTTCCAAATTTTCCGACTTTTCCGTTAGATTTTTCCAAAATTTTCTTTCATAAGAACCATCTCCTTGCAATTGTGATCACAACAAAAAGATTGAGCCAAATCAGTTAAGCCATTCTCAAGTGAAAAACATCATTTTTCGATGTTCCGAATTTTCCGATTTTTTTCGGTGGATTTTCCTAAAATTTTCTTTCGGAAATTGCGTAAACAACAGAAAAAGATTGAGCCACATCGTTCAGCCGTTCTCAACTGAAAAATATCATTTTTCGATTTTCCGACTTTTCCGGTGGATTTTTCCAAAATTTTCTTTCTTAAGAACCACCTCCTGGCAATTGTGAACACTACAAAAAAAGATTGAGCCAAATCGGTTAAGCCATTCTCAAGTGAAAAACATCATTTTCGATTTTCCGAATTTTCAAACTTTTCTGGTAGATTTTCTTAAAATTTTCTTTCGGAAATTGCGTAAACAACAAAAAAAGATTGAGCCAAATCGGTTCAGCCGTTCTCAAATGAAAAACATCATTTTTCAATTTTCCATATTTTCCGACTTTTTCAGTGGATTTTTCCAAATTTTTCCTTCCATCTTCTGGCAATTGTGAACAAAACAAAATAAAGATTGAGCCACATCGTTCAGCCGTTCTCAACTGAAAAACATCATTTTTCGATTTTCCGAGTTTTCCGGTGGATTTTTCCAAAATTTTCTTTCTTAAGAACCATCTCCTGGCAATTGTGAACACTACAAAAAAAGATTGAGCCAGATCGGTTAAGCCATTCTCAAGTGAAAAACATCATTTTTTGATTTTCCGAATTTTCAAACTTTTCCGGTGGATTTTCTTAAAACTTTCTTTTGGAAATTGCGTAAACAACAAAAAAAAGATTGAGCCAAATCAGTTCAGCCATTCTCAATTGAAAAATATCATTTTTTGATTTAAGAAATTTTCTTTTCAGGTTTTTCAAAATTTTCTTTCGTAAGAACACAACAAAAAAAGATTGAGCCAAATCGGTTCAGCCGTTCTCAAATGAAAAACGTCATTTTTCGATTTTCCAAAGTTTCTGACTTTTTCAGTGGATTTTTCCAAAATTTTCTGTCGTAAGAACCATTTCCTGGAAACTGCGAACACAACAAAAAAAAAGATTGCGCCACATCGGTTCAGCCGTTCGCAACTGAAAAACATCATTTCTCGATTTTCGGAATTTACCGATTTTTTTCGGTGGATTTTCCCAAATTCTGTTTCGTAAGAACCATCTCCTGGCAATTGCGAACACAACAAAAAAAGATTGACCCAGATCGGTTCAGCCGTTCTCAACTGAAAAACATCATTTTTCGGTTTTCCAAATTATCCGGTGGATTTTTCAAAATTTTCTTTCGTAAGAAGCATCTCCTGGCAATATTGAATACAACTAAAAAAAACTGAGCCAAATCGTTTCAGCCGTTCTCAACTGAAAAACATAATTTTTCCGATTTTTCCGGTGGATTTTCCCGAAACTTTCTTTCGTAAGAACCATCTCCTGGCAATTGTGAACACCACAAAAAAAGATTAAGCCAAATCGGTTAAGCCATTCTCAAATGGAAAACATCATTTTTCGATTTTCCGAATTTTCAAACTTTTCCGGTAGATTTTCTTAAAATTTTCTTTCGGAAATTGCGTAAACAACAAAAAAAGATTGAGCCAAATCGGTTTAGCCGTTCTCAATTGAAAAATATCATTTTTCGATTTTCCAAATTTTCCGACTTTTCCGGTAGATTTTTTCAAAATTTTCTTTCATAAGAACCATCTCCTTGCAATTGTGATCACAACAAAAAGATTGAGCAAAATCGGTTAAGCCATTCTCAAATGAAAAACATAATTTTTCGATTTTCCGAATTTTCAAACTTTTCCGGTGGATTTTCTTTCGGAAATCGTAAACAACAAAAAAAGATTGAGCCAAATCGGTTCAGCCATTCTCAATTGAAAAATATTTTTCGATTTTCCAAATTTTCCGACTTTTCCGGTAGATTTTTCCAAAATTTTCTTTCATAAGAACCATCTCCTTGCAATTGTGATCACAACAAAAAGATTGAGCAAAATCGGTTAAGCCATTCTCAAATGAAAAACATAATTTTTCGATTTTCCGAATTTTCAAACTTTTCCGGTGGATTTTCTTTCGGAAATCGTAAACAACAAAAAAAGATTGAGCCAAATCGGTTCAGCCATTCTCAATTGAAAAATATCATTTTTCGATTTTCCAAATTTTCCGACTTTTCCGGTAGATTTTTTCAAAATTTTCTTTCATAAGAACCATCTCCTTGCAATTGTGATCACAACAAAAAGATTGAGCAAAATCGGTTAAGCCATTCTCAAATGAAAAACATAATTTTTCGATTTTCCGAATTTTCAAACTTTTCCGGTGGATTTTCTTTCGGAAATCGTAAACAACAAAAAAAGATTGAGCCAAATCGGTTCAGCCATTCTCAATTGAAAAATATCATTTTTCGATTTTCCAAATTTTCCGACTTTTCCGTTAGATTTTTCCAAAATTTTTTTTCATAAGAACCATCTCCTTGCAATTGTGATCACAACAAAAAGATTGAGCCAAATCGGTTAAGCCATTCTCAAGTGAAAAACATCATTTTTCGATGTTCCGAATTTTCAAACTTTTCCGGTGGATTTTCCTAAAATTTTCTTTCGGAAATTGCGTAAACAACAGAAAAAGATTGAGCCAAATCGGTTCAGCCATTCTCAATTGAAAAATATCATTTTTCGATTTTCCAAATTTTCCGACTTTTCCGTTAGATTTTTCCAAAAATTTTTTTCATAAGAACCATCTCTTTGCAATTGTGATCACAACAAAAAGATTGAGCAAAATCGGTTAAGCCATTCTCAAATGAAAAACATAATTTTTCGATTTTCCGAATTTTCAAACTTTTCCGGTGGATTTTCTTTCGGAAATCGTAAACAACAAAAAAAGATTGAGCCAAATCGGTTCAGCCATTCTCAATTGAAAAATATCATTTTTCGATTTTCCAAATTTTCCGACTTTTCCGTTAGATTTTTCCAAATTTTTTTTTCATAAGAACCATCCCCTTGCAATTGTGATCACAACAAAAAGATTGAGCAAAATCGGTTAAGCCATTCTCAAATGAAAAACATAATTTTTCGATTTTCCGAATTTTCAAACTTTTCCGGTGGATTTTCTTTCGGAAATCGTAAACAACAAAAAAAGATTGAGCCAAATCGGTTCAGCCATTCTCAATTGAAAAATATCATTTTTCGATTTTCCAAATTTTCCGACTTTTCCGGTAGATTTTTCCAAAATTTTCTTTCATAAGAACCATCTCCTTGCAATTGTGATCACAACAAAAAGATTGAGCAAAATCGGTTAAGCCATTCTCAAATGAAAAACATAATTTTTCGATTTTCCGAATTTTCAAACTTTTCCGGTGGATTTTCTTTCGGAAATCGTAAACAACAAAAAAAGATTGAGCCAAATCGGTTCAGCCATTCTCAATTGAAAAATATCATTTTTCGATTTTCCAAATTTTCCGACTTTTCCGTTAGATTTTTCCAAAATTTTCTTTCATAAGAACCATCTCCTTGCAATTGTGATCACAACAAACAGATTGAGCAAAATCGGTTAAGCCATTCTCAAGTGAAAAACATCATTTTTCGATGTTCCGAATTTTCCGATTTTTTTCGGTGGATTTTCCTAAAATTTTCTTTCGGAAATTGCGTAAACAACAGAAAAAGATTGAGCCAAATCGGTTCAGCCGTTCTCAATTGAAAAATATCATTTTTCGATTTTCCAAATTTTCCGACTTTTCCGGTAGATTTTTCCAAAATTTTCTTTCATAAGAACCATCTCCTTGCAATTGTGATCACAACAAAAAGATTGAGCAGAATCGGTTAAGCCATTCTCAAATGAAAAACATCATTTTTCGATTTTCCGAATTTTCAAACTGTTCCGGTGGATTTTCTTAAAATTTTCTTTCGGAAATCGTAAACAACAAAAAAAGATTGAGCCAAATCGGTTCAGCCGTTCTCAATTGAAAAATATCATTTTTCGATTTTCCAAATTTTCCGGTAGATTTTTCCAAAATTTTCTTTCATAAGAACCATCTCCTTGCAATTGTGATCACAATAAAAAGATTGAGCCAAATCGGTTAAGCCATTCTCAAATGAAAAACATAATTTTTCGATTTTCCGAATTTTCAAACTTTTCCGGTGGATTTTCTTTCGGAAATCGTAAACAACAAAAAAAGATTGAGCCAAATCGGTTCAGTCATTCTCAATTGAAAAATATCATTTTTCGATTTTCCAAATTTTCCGACTTTTCAGGTTTCTCAAAACTTTCTTTCGTAAGAACACAACAAAAAAAGATTGCGCCACATCGGTTCAGCCGTTCGCAACTGAAAAACATCATTTTTTGATTTTCCGAGTTTTCCGATTTTTTTCGGTGGATTTTCCTAAATTCTCTTTCTTAAGAACCATCTAGTTGAAATTGCGAACACCACAAAAAAACTGAGCCAAATCGGTTCAGCCGTTCTCAACTGAAAAACATTATTTTCGATTTTCCGAATTTTCCCACTTTTCCAGTAGATTTTTAGATAGAGAAAATAAATAGATTAAATAAATAGATTGGATAAAAAACAAAATACTTAGTTGCATGCAGTCTCTGGTGGGATTCGAATCCAGTACCTCCCAACCCAAGCGCCGAAGCTTTAACCACTGCACCACCTGTCTCATAAAAAACGTACACACAAAATGCATACGAAAATGGTTTTTTATTCGATTTTTCGGGTTTTTCGACTTTTCCGGTAAGGTAATTAAAGATCTGAACATATTTCTCAGTCAACCAGATGTATCTCTCATAGACACATCAAACTTTTAATAAAATCTATGGCCTTGCCACCTCTTGAAACTTATTAATTTAATCTAAACAATTTTGTATCGGTTAGTTTTGCGTCTACTTGTGCACTTGTCCAATTTGTCTAAAATGTCGTAATGTCGTAACGTGGTAAACCCTAAATTATAAAAGTAGAACACGCGCTTGGACACGAGAAAGGTTAGTCGAAAAGAATGGTTTACACAGAATTAGATTAATAATTTGTATTTGTTGCCATAATTATCGACAATAACAATGTTACACCATACCATATAAAAACTTATATCTCAAAAGAATGTGAAATAGAAAAAAAAAAATATTCAATTACGATAGTTGATGATAGTTCATAAAAAATATAGGCCGAAAACAAAACCAACTTTATGACTTTCTGAATTGCTTTGCGATAAAGTTTTTGGCCGTTATTGTTGTTGTCATATTGTTTACCTCTTGACTTCGTATTTTGATGGTTTTTCTTAGAAAGTTTGACGACTAAATTAAATTGAAAGTTGTATTTAGTTTTATTAAATACATAAATCATAACTGCCGCACATAATTTATTATTATGTTTCGTTAAATTTACTAGAAAATGCGCGGTTGACTTTGTGTGATCAATTATTAAATTAAATGCACTTTATGCGGTTTAATTATTGCAATTGTGATTTATACTCGTATAAAATATTAATTAACTTATATGGGGGGATTCCTTAGTGAACTTTAAATGGCAGGTGGTTAATTTTTGATTTCATCATTTTGTGCATCGTCATCTCTTCATCAGCCGAATAAATTATGAGTCACATGTCTACTTTATTCTTAAAATTGATTTGATGGCTTTAACAGTAGTTTTGATTGAGAATTTAGTGAACGAGTAATTCGGATGACCTCAACATAAAATTATCATTAAATTTTATTTGTATTGAGATGTAATTTTGTGACGTTGATTTAGGCCTTGGTTCATCCAAATTTTCACTTCTTATGACCATTTGTTTTTTGTTCATTTAGGTCTTAAACTAACTGTTTCATTAACCAAAATCATTTTGGAATATTTACGACGGTTAAAAGAGTTGTCATCGTATTTCCGAAGTTGTAAAAATTTTAACATTCATTTGAGCAGTTACATCAAGAATAAATAATTAAAGATCTAAAAACTGGACGAGAAAATATTTTTAACAAAGCCAAGTTGAATGGTAAAGCTCTTTTGCGTGCAAAGTTAGTAGTTCCTAAAAATAATTTCAGTTCTCCCACAATTATCTCTCTATCAATGTCGGGTTGTGGATCAAAATAGCCTCCATTATCGTCACGGATGAAATTCGTCAATTTTAACTGTAATTTGATACAGAATTAACAATTACTTCTACTAAAATGAACAAAATATGGAATACAACACAGTTTACCAATTTAGAGACGAGAAATAGGCAAAACATCCCTGCTTGAATTGATTCAATCTGACAATGGATTGCAAATTAGCATTAAGGGAATTCCAAAACTTTACAGCATACACGAAGAATGAACCCTGGCGTGCTTTAGACTTACAATTAGAAGGCAGATGGATATTGAACAGCCGAGCAGATCTGATAAACTTAACAATATCAAAAAACTAAGAAGGTTTGCGATAAATGATTATTTTATACAAAAATAAGACTGTAGTAAAGTTCAGATAATCAGATAGATCACAATTAAGGACCGACCGCGAATACCTAGAGATGGAAACATGTTTCCTCTTATTGATTATATACGTTATACACGTTTTCGAGCAACCCGAGTAGATAGGCGCACAATAAACTAAGTGAGGAACAACTAGCGATCGAATTAATTTAAGTTTAGCATCACGAGGAGTGTAACTTCCAGGTTCCTAAGTGTAGCATAAATTTTAGTGCAAATATGATTGACATGATCGTCCCAATTTAGCTGACTATTCTCTATTAAACCAAGGTCTCTAACTTTGTCTACTATTTCAATTCTGTTTCCATCTACCATTATGTCAGAAGACATGAGACTGTAGCAATCGTTTATTGCAAGTTATGAACATGGCTTTAGATTTCCCCGGATTAATGTTAATTAGGTTGTTCCTACTCCAAGCTACGATCCTCGCAAGAGTTTCATTGAGATTTAACACGCAAGCCTCTACATTGCCGCAGCTGAATGATAAATTTGTAAATCATCTGCAAATAGGTGAAATTTTACGAAGGTGAGAGAATTTGCAATATCATTAATAAACATACTAAATAATATAAGACCTAAGATAGAACCTTGTGGAACGCAAGATAATAGGCGGGAAGGCTCGGAGAGTTTCTCATTTAAGTTGACAATTTGGTATTGATCTGTATGATAAGATGCCACCAGCCGGATTGAGGGGCTGGAAAAATTAAACTGCGTAAACAATGTATCCAGTAAGATACCATGATCGACAGAATCAAATGCCTTAGAGAAATCAAGAAGAACCAACAAAGACACCATCCCGGTTGCAACATATGAGCTCAAATCATCAGTGATTTTGGCAAGAGCAGTTCGCGAAACCCCGACTGGAACCGGTGCAATAGATTGAATTTATCAATATAAGAAACGGGATAAGAATCTGATTCTTCATGACCTTCTCCAAGACCCTCGATAAACAAGGAAATATACTAATTGGTCTGTAATCATGCAGTTCAACAGGCCTAGAAGTCTTACCTACTGGCAATAAATAAGCCAACTTCCAAGCTTTAGGAAAAATTGATTTGGTTAATGCGGTATTGATTATATGAGCCAGAAATTTGAGAGTTACTGGAAGAATTAAGCGCACAAAAGAAATAGGTATACCGTCTGCACCCAATGATTCAGACTGAATGCCAGAGAATGCTTCGTATACCTCGATGTCCGTTACATTCCTAAAATAAAATGCATTGACAGAAGAGCCAATGTTATGAAAATCCCTCAAATTAAAAGGCGGTCCTTGAGAACTTACAGCAAAATGCGTAGAGAATTCCACCGGTTGAAAATCGGTTGAAACCGCTTGCTTATTTTTAGAGAGACCAAACTTTTGAAAATTGCGCCATAGCACGTCACTTGGTAGGTCTAGATTGAAAAATGTTTTTTTAAAGTGCCGAAATTTAGCCGACCTGATCAAATTGTTAGCCCTGTTACGATAAACTGTATAATGCTTCCAAGTGGTATAATTTTTATTAGATTTCCAAACTGCGTGTAAAAAGTGCCTAATATTCCGGAGCTTCAGGATAGAATCATCGAGCATGAATACATCATCGGACGGCTTCCGATCGACTCTGCGCAGGGGAGCCCATCTATCCAGAAGCTTTACAAGCAAAGAATTAAAATACTCCAATTAGACATCAATTTCTAGAGTAGAAAAAATCCGATCGCAGTCTAGTCGATTAGCCTCTGCAATCAATTTGTTCTGGTCAATATTGTTAAGAGCTCTTCGAAAGCAAAAACTGACGCAACTAGAAACATCCATATGTCATATCGTGGGTGGTAAATAACCCCGGGACGGAAATTTGAGTAAAGAAATTCAAATTCGATCGATTATTCAGGAGTAATAAATCCAAACAAATGGCAGCAGTATTACTAAAGTTCGTAGGATCATGCGAGGCAATTCCGAAACCAAGTGATGATATGAAATCCTTGAATTCCTTTATAGCAGGTGCATCTGACAGGTTTTTTTAATTTTATTAAGGAATTTAACCTTAGATGGACAAACAATCAAAACTTGACCCAAGGGCATTTTTCTTAACTACCTTATATTTGACAGAATTGCGTACATAAAATGCTACACCACCTTGTGATTTAATCATAATATTACCAAAAATGTTCTCCTTTCAAAAAGCAATCAAAATACTCGAAGGCCTCTGAAAGAGCGCAATGTTGAAGGCTACCCCTTTTCCGTTTTACAGTAATATATAGCGATCGATGCCAGTTTGTGTCAATTGAACATTGCGTCGCTATTGTGCTTTTCGAGGAGTTTATTCATCGGGTCATCTACCACTTCTGACTTCATATTTCACATTGAAGTTAAAATTGATCGTGACAGTATTTGCGGCAGATGGTTTTACAGGCGATCTTGTCACCATTTTAAAAAGGATTGTTCACTTCCGTAAAGGTGTTTGTACTTCCGTCAGCCGTACTGGATGAACCACCCATCAGTAGTAGCTATATATGGTCAATCAATTAATAGTCGTAGTGAACATTCCCGTAAAATTTACATTAACTCTTATGCCTAGGTATAACCTTAAACTAAGAATTTTTAAATATATATCAGGTCACAAGCATCATTTTGCAATATTAGTATTGTTAATAAATTAGCAAGTTCGCTGATAATAGTGCTAGATACAGTTTAGCCGTTACAATTCAAAAATTATAGCGTTCCCATCCCTAGTCGCTTGGAGACATATACCGTCCGGGTACCCGGTCTACTCTAGCGCACTGTTACGTTCTTTTAACACGTTGATCAGTTCGGCACAATATGCCCGAAACTGTGGGAGTACTTCGGTACTCAGTAATTTTGGCAGTGGTAATTCAAATATGTTTGAGTTACCAAGCCACTTTCGTTTTAATGACTTGACCGTAACCTCGTCACATTCGAAAAGTAGGTGGTTTACATCTTCTACTTCCGAGCCGTATAGACATCGACAATGGTTTATTATTTTAAATCTCTGGAGGTAGGCCTTGAACTTACCATGCCCACCAATGACTTGACTAATCAAACTTGTTAGTTGCAGTTTAATTTTTAGACGATCTTTTACGTCTGGAATGAATAAAAAATGTATGCCTTCCATTTGCTGATTCATTCCATCTTCTTTGCCAAAGGTCAATCGCCATTTCCTCTATTTCGTTTTTGATGCTGAATTGAATTTGTCTACTATCTGCGTCATGTATATTTGTCACCTGTTCCATTTATGGCACTTCTTCATAGGTGATACATGACCGCTCGCTTTTTGATTAGAATATCCACCGGGAGCACGCCGGCCAGAACCACAACAGCGTCTTTAGATACTGTTCGGTAGGCCTTTGTTACTCCTAGCAGAATATTCCTCTGAGCACTTTCCAATGATCTGATGTGGTGACAGTTTAACCTGTCATACTAACCAGCTGCGGCATACGTGAAAAGCGCCTCCGCCACACCTTTGTAAATTATTACAAGTGTTTTGTGATTCAGTCCCATCCCTCTCTTGACACTCTCGCCAATGAGTGGAAGTTTCTTAGCGTTTTCACAGACTCTAAGAACGTGAGATGTTACGCCCATTCGTTCATCTAGGTCAACTCATAGATATCTAACGCACTTGACCATTTTCAAGTTTTGACCGTTTAGTGATATTGTTGAAGGTCGATTAGAATCAAATTTGCCTTTTAACTGCAGCATCACTGTTTTTCCTGCGGATAGTGACATTTTATTTGTTTCACACCATTGTATCATGTTATTTATGGCGATTTGACCCTGGCACTTAAGTTCGAGCCTCGAGTTGCCGTGCACCAGAATGACTTTGTTATCTGCGAATGCGATTTCGTCCAGGTTACTCATCATGCTCGTGTTAAACACGATATTCCAGATTAGGGGACCTAGGATTGAACCCTGAGGACATCCTTTTGTAACTTGTTTTGTTACTGAACCATATTTGTTTCTAATTTCTGCGGTTCGGTTGCTGAAGTAACTCTTAAAAAGATTCACGATGTTTCCAGTGAGATTGTAAACTGATAAACTTGCGATGACACTAGGCCACGTTAAGTTATCAAATGCTCCAGCAATGTCCAAGAATATAGCCATATTTCGAACTTTGGGTTTTGACAGTGTTTGTTAGGCGGACTATCGCGTCCTCAGTAGACATGCTACGTCAGAAGCCAAATTATTTGTCCGAGAACAGTCCGCTCTGTTCGATTCTTGGAGAGATCCGAACTGCTAGTAGCCTTTCTAGGAGTTTCCCCATGACAGGTAGCAACATGATTGGTCTATAAGACTTCGGAGAAAGTGGATCTGTATCCCCAGGTTTCCTGATTATAATCATTTCACCTTTTTTCCACACCTTCGGGAAGTAGCCAAATTTTAGGCAGCTGTTTAATAATTTTACTATGGAATTCCTTATTATGGGCCAAGCCAGTTGGATTATTTCAGCTTTCAAGTTGCCAAGTCCAGGAGACTTGTTACGCTTAAAGCAAGTAAGGGCACTGGTGACCTCTTTCCACATGAATGGGGGGTCTTCAGCATCAGATATCCAACTATTGTTGGTGGCGATCTCGCGCATTTCTGCTTGAGACCCAGTAACGTCAGGTGTTTCGTCCGGCAGAGGCGGGTTTAGTAACTCCAAGCGTGTGTCACGCCACGTATCAGTGACGACTCCATTTGTCTTCGTGATGGTGTTTAAGACTTCAGGTGGTTTTGCTTTGCCGGCGGCAAATTCCTATACAAGTCCCCATGGCTCATTATTGCCATGTTCCGTGACGTACCTTTGGAAACTACTATGCTTAGCTATAAATACTTCCTGGAAGTATTTATAACTTGCCGCTCTAAAGAGAGACAATTTCAACTCTTTTGCTATTTGGCTCCTCTCCTTCTGGTGCGCTCTTCTGCGAGCTTGTGCATCGAGGATCTAAGTTTCCTTAGATTAGAGTTCCACCAACTGATCCGTCTCTTTGCCACTCTCTTCTTAGGAATTGAGTTGTTGCAGACACTGGTTAACTGCATTGAGATCAGCTCTACACGATCATCAATTTCGTCAATCGAGTTAATTTCAGGAAGTGCTTCTACACTGTCCCAAGGAATGACCAGGTGTCTAACAAATTGACCCCAATCAGCTATCTTTATCAAACGTGATGACTCTGTGGTCACTAGATGTCCAATTTTCTCTAACACACCACCCAACTATCGAGCCCAGCAAGGCTCCGTTGACTATTGTTAAGTCAGCATTGGAGTTCCCATTAGACGAGAATGTCGTTGGATGTCCCTGCAATTTCATTATGAAAAGGTCATTTCTGGACACGAAGTCTTCTACTTTTCTTCCGTTTTCATCGGTTAAACGGTCATGCCACATTTTACTCCTGGCATTGAAGTCTCCGACGATCATTACCTTTTTTTGTTGATCCGACAAAGAGCCTAAAATCGTTTCGATTTTGCACAGATGGTATTCGATCGGTTCACTATATTGGGCGTATATTGATAGTAGGTAGATTGAACCAACTTACGATAATATTTCAACACATGTGCAGTGGCTATCACTAACCTGAGTTAGCTTCATCATGTCCATGCTGACACTATGAATACTAATTGCAGTCTTGGGATTCTCAGTCATCCTGTTGCTACTCTGGCTGTAGAAGGCATGCCGCTGATTTGACCATTGACCGAGTGTGATTCTTGCATCCACAGAATATCTCTGTCGTTGGTGGAAATGCTTTCACATATCTCTGATCCGACTATTTAAGCACCCTGCATGTTGAGGTGGGTGATTCGTAGGTTGCCGTTGCAATTTCGTTGATTGTGACTAATCATCATGTTTAGTATTAAATCTCAGGCGTTGCACAGCATTTTTGTATGCGTTACATGAAACGCGACCTACTTGGTGGTCATTTGGTTTTTGCATTTCCTTGCAGCTTGCGCAGCTGGCAGGTTTGTCTTTATTTGGACATTCCTTGAAGCCATGACCATGATGTGCACAGTGAGAGCAGGTCTCTGTGCGCGCTCTACAATTCTTTGCAATGTGACCGTATCGCTGGCACCTAAAGCACCTAGTTGGAGTCACATATTCTCTCACATGGCATCGAACCCAGTCCACGTGCAGTATTCCACACTTTAGCAACATGTTTCTGGGTGCTGGTTCTACTTCTACCACCCAGTGAGCGGTCTCTTTGTTCTTCGCAGCAGTTCTAAATAGAACCTTAAAATCTTTTTGTTCGAGGCAGTTTTGTTTTATAAGACAGTTAGTTACCATGTCTCCATCAAGATCAGAGCTGACATCAAAGATAATTACCTTCGGTAATCTCTTTATAGGCACTGGTTCGGTGGCTACTAGACCCACGCCTTCTAGATCTGTGTTTTCCGTGAAAACTTTCAAATCAGAGGAAGCATCGACAGTAACCGCGACGCCTTTCGGACCAGCGTGCGCTACATAATGAATCTTTACATTCGATTCGCTAGGACGGATAACTTCTTTGATTTTCTTAGTTATCTCGGTGGTCGAAAGGCTGGATTCATTATCCATTGCTGAAATAATTATCCGTTTTGTTGTCTGTTTTTGCCAACGTTTTCTGTTTCTGCGTTTCTTTCGCTTTTTACCGACCACTTGCCAGTTTCCTCCGCTTCCTTTGGGATCAGATTCCACGTTACTGGTTTGGTTCGAATTAGCACTAGGAACTGAATCCCGTGCAGCCACCTTTGGTGCCTTTTCCACAGTAACCATTGATTTTGGTTTCCGGCTGCAAGTGCACCTATGGTTGCGTGCTTCCTCCAGTTTACCAAAAACCAGATTCGTTTCCGCAACCACCTCGAGGATTTGGATTTTCATATTTTTGATTTGGATGGACAGTTCACGAAACTTAGGCTCAGTAAGTTTCGTGTTCTTTACTTGCTCAAGCATCGTTTCGAGAGAAACGATTTCGATCGTGAGGTTATCATGGGGTCTTTCGCTTCTTGCTACTTGACCACTACTGTTTGGCGAAGTGTTTTCAACTTCAGCCGTCGTCTCATCATTGCCAATAAGCTCGGCATCTGAGATTGAATCATTCAGATTCTCGTCGTACTTCAACTTTTTAGAGGCTCGTTGACTCTCATCTTATTGCGAAGACTGACCCGGATCACGCCTTGACCCCTTACCCATATCTCTGGGTAATACGCTAAATAAATTTAGCTATGCTTGTTATAAGATATTTAAATTAACTTTAAATATTTACTTCACTCCCACAGATACAGCCCAAATCTACTTAAATCCCTGCAGTAAATTTAGCCGTGCAATGGATTTTTATTACACCTTAACGGTGGAACCACTCCTTCGTTGCCTCCCCTCGACCTCGGAGAGGTAATAGTAGTAGATGTAGTAGTTCGGGTTTATTAGGCTTTAAAAAGACTTTGTATAAACAATAGCTATATATGGTGTAGTAATCAAGGGTTGAATCACTACATCACTGCGGTCAGTAGATCGCGACGATTTTGCATCTGATTCCCTGCACAGTATCGATCTTTTCCATGGTTGGCTCCATTATTTAGATTCTGGTTTAGCAGCAAGTAGCTACTCGCGGGGTTATACTTTTAGCGTTACCCAGGATGCAGGGCGACTGGATTTTAACTGGGTTTGAACTCGCGACTTTTGGGTTGAAACAGTTGGTGGTGTATAACTTTACTTGTGTAGAGTAAAGTAGAATTCGTAACAATACTGACAGATTCCACAATAAATATTAAAATTTCGAATGCATAGTAATTGCTAAAATTATAATTTACAGAATATGGAACACTAAATTATATACAGAATTATTTTACTCAGACCTTTGTCAAGTGTTAAATACCGGAAAAAATGAAGGTTTCAATTATTCTGTATTTTTTAAAACAACAAACGGTTTCATAATACATAATTTATTTTTCGACCAAGGTAAATAACTTAAAAACTCATAAATTTCACATCGCTTTAAAATGGTACATATAATATATTTAAATTCAACCTGCGCCATTGCAAAGTGAAAGATGCCTTTTGATGAAATACTACATCAGCTAATCATAAGAGCATATATGAAGCTCTAATTACATTAGCATATTTAAGTGAGTTCCTAATGGGAAAAAAAAGTTTAGATTTTCAAATTCTTCATAAGTCGATAATAACCTATATTCTATGATTGATTCAATATACTCTGGAATGTGTAACAGAATTGTGATTATTCGAACGAAAATTGGTGTGCGTGCTCCACTCTCCCCACGGTCATATATTCAATTTGATCGGTTTTAATACGTTTGTTCTCGTCTGTTCTTATATAATTAAAGTCAAATAAAAAAAATACGAAACGGACAAGGGATTTCCCAGAAAATCATATATAATAATTTAACCCATACCATACCACCGTCGGTCGTATTCTCGTAGTCAAACATATCACATATAAATCGTCACGTACGGCAAAAAAAAATACTCGTATATAAATAAAAGTAAAAATGTATGATGTGTTTGTTGTTTTCTTAATTTTTTTTATGTTTTCAAAAGTATGCTCAAACCTATATAGATGTATAAATCGTGATTGAAGTGCCAGTAGCGCGCTGTAATATGCGGTGAAGTCAATTTTGGTGAGGAAATTTTTTTTGTTTTGTGTGTGTACACGATGAATGCCACCTATTGAAATGTCGTCAATTTCCGTCTTCAAATCAAGTCTCAAATCAATAGTTGAATCTTGACATAATATTTATGGGATACAGGTTTCTACAAAATTAAATTGAATAATATTGCATTATTGAGCCTTGCCGCGTCACAATTTATGACAAATATTGCTATTTTTATGGTGAATAAATTATATATCAATCATTTTCTGACTATGCAACTAGGTACCCGGGATATAAGGGACATAACGATTTAATATATTTTTATTATCGCAATGTATTTACACAAATCGATAAAAGCGTAAATGCCAACCGTAAACGATATGTAAATATTTTAGTGATTTAAATCTCTTATAAACCTGGACATTGATATTCCCCGAATATCAAATACCAAAGTGATATAAGCCGGTTTAAAGCTATAATCAAATGACTTTTCCAGGTAGGTTGTCATTAATTCTGACTGAATTCTTAATTTACTTTTTATTTGTTGAACTATATAACAGCTCACATGTTATATAGTTTTGTGTGTTAATGGGTCGTTAGGATTAAAATCAAACATTAATAGTACGTAAATATATAAATATGGATTATATTTTGTTCGATACGTTCGCGGGTTCTACTCTAATATAGTAATGTATTTCATTAGGTCATGGTGGCATATTACATGTTTACATGTATAAATAACTACCATATACACCAGGTACTACCATGCATATAAAACCAAGAACATATATTTTGTTACTAAGTTTGTAATAAGCTTTTAGTGTTTCAACTATAGGGGGATGTCGTTATTATTAATAAATTCATCTAGGATTAATTAGAAATGTACACATTTAACTTTCATCTTTTAGATTTTTGGTTTATGAAATTTATGAGAATTGTGTGTAGTGCTTACTGACTACCGACGAACCGTATACATATGGGAGATTATGTTTTTTGACAAATGAAAAAGTGATGTTGATGTACAATTTACATTTATATGAATGTCATTAATTCATACGTAGGGAATTAAAATATATATGGGGAAATTGTGTTACAGGTAATTGTAGAGATAAATAAATTCTTGTTAATTTGGACCTAAATCGAGGTTTGAATGAAACTTGTTTCTCCGTATTGAGCCTTGCTACCGCAAAATAAATTATTAGACAGCTTTCAATAGTAAAACACAAAGTTTGCTACGTATTTACTTTCAACTCGTTTCTGTTTTTCAAGAATGCAATACCCCTTTGAAGCATTCGTCGGCTACTTTAATCATATTTTCAAATTTCTTTTCAAGTTTACTAACATTTGTCTCCCTATACTAAGGTAATAATTTCAAATCGATTTACCCGGTCGAAATTTTTCGCTTAGTAGGGGAAAAAATTGTGTTTCTTAATATAAAAAAATGATTAAAGTAGCCGGCGAAAAATTCGAATAATATGCGCGATTTCCAAAAAAGTAGCTGACATCTGGTGCACAAAATTTGAATCATAGTTTGCTATAATTGAAGCAAGGAGAATTAAAACTGTCATAACAATGAATTTGACAATTCTCGTCCCCCTTGTAGACGTAGAAACCAACGCTATCTACATTCGATGAAAACCGTCAATAGAGAATTTCATAGCAAATTGTATTTCGATTGGGGAAATTTCCACCGATTTCAAGAATAGGGCCTCTGGTCTCATTTTCATTCTGTTCATTTCTCGTCCTGCCGGGTAAAGAAGATTTTAAAATTTTTGAACGTGTTATCTCTAACCAATTAGTAGAATACTTTCTTGTAACAATAACCTAAACCCCTTCCATTTTGGGTTCCAAAAAAAATTGTGGCACCTTGTCAGCTGTATTGAATTTCACTGAACAGGTATATCACAGTTTAAACTACAAACAGCTGCATTATTCTTGGATAGCCGTAAGGCCTTTGACTGCGTATGCCATAAATTACTAATTGGGAAACTAGAAAAGGTTGGTGTTAGGCATAATTGAAACGTTGAAACTATTTAAAGATTACTTAGCAAATCGCAAATATTTTGTTCGTTTAGGGGGGACAAATCTAATAAGTTAATAATGAAATCAGGTTACCTCAAGGCTCCATATTGGGTCCTATCTTATTTTTAAATTATGTAAATGATATTTTTTTTAGAACTGCAGGGAACGGTGCAATTATTTGCTGATGATACTGTTATTCTGTATAAATCCTCATTACTGGCTCAGATCATATGGAACACGACCTAACTTTAATTGATCACTGGTTGAATGTGAATCAATATAGTCTCAGTTTAAATGAAGAAAAATCCTCTTCCTTATATTCTACATTAAGACCCTCAACCGATTGGATTGTTTCGATAATGTTAATGATTGATTCTCTTTTTTCTTTCCATTTTACTAGTGATTCTGTTTTTCTTTCCATTTTACTTTTATCCCGTTCCCTTGCGGTCACTCAAATTTGTACTAATTCAACAGTTAATTGACATTGATGGTGAAGTTGTTGCATTATCTCTCGCTATATACAGGGATCGGCACTCGAAGCGTTACGAATTAAAAATACTGTAAATTTCTCAATTTTGATATTTTTATTTGATAACTTCAGTATGTATATCGTAACATTTCAAATTTAACAAGAAATATGTTATTGTTCGATGTCGGGACCTTTAGCGCGGATAATAACATTGAATCTGTTCGAGAAGGCTTCACACGCTGCACGAATGGTCTGATGGTACTTTGTCCCATTCTCGGCGAACAGCAATCTTTAAGGCGTCGACCGTCTCATATTTTTTAGTTTTTACTTTGTCCTCCAGAATGGACCATATGGAAAAATCAATGGGTTTAAGTGCGGGGAATATGATGGCCATTGTTGTGAACAGCTTTATGGGATAGTGCCGAGTCTTGTTGAAACGTCCAATGATTTTACCGAATTGTTTACGTGCCTAAAGGTAACAAAGCATCGTTTAAAATCTTTTCACGTAGATTTTTTGATTTGGCTTTTCGCCCTGTTCAATGAAAACGAGTGGTGAGCGTCCTGTGGTAGTTACCGCAGACCAAACCATCACTGATGCTGGAGCTTGCTTTCGCAGAGCAATTCACTGGTTTAATTGTCTTTCGATTTGCACCTCGGGTCTCGGAAAACATAATTGTATTACCCTAGATTCGTTTCGTCCATCTGAAACTCCCTCCCAGTAATCTAATTTTGCGTTTGAATTTTGATGATACAACAAAGCGATGATCAATCCGTTATGGTTAGAGTGTGCCAGAATTAATGTGCAGATGCTAGTGTAAATGAAGATCGATTTTTGCAACTTTATATTTTCTGTTTCATGATGAATGGATTTTGATATTTGTCGTAAGAATTTTAGCTAAAATTTCTTAACGTAAGTTCTCCAAATCTATAGGCTCGCGCTAATCCCACCAAAAAATGAAAATTCAAAAAAGTTCCTGCTTGCTGCTTCTAAAAACTGGCGCCAATTCATTCCAAGTTGACCAAACTAAATTATAACATCTCTGTGTTTGGGATCGTTTCCGGTGGCCCGGCCATCTAACTCAGTTGAATTTAATGAATTCGATAATGTCGCAGAGTCCAAAGAGACGTTTCATTTCGTGATTGATTCGTGAACCCGATATTCGTTGTTCGTAACCTTAGCTGGAGCATAAACGGATCGAATGGCCTTCGTTTCAAAGGTAGATAATTATCTTCAACCGTTAGTGGTCAAGGCAAACTTTCGTTTCCGAAAGTAAGCACAGATTTGTAGCTTGTAGACATGATGTTCGATTGCTATGCTGGCTGTTATATCCGCCGGTGGCCCTGTGGTAAATCCCTGGCAATAGGGAGTTGGTGTATGCGCCTGCGTTTTAAAAAACTTTGGGAAAATTATAATATTTTATTAAACATTTTCATTTAATTTCATAGCGTGGCCATGGTGTGTTATATTTCTTTATAATTTTAATATTTAATAATTTTAGATCTGCCGAAAACTAATGCCGAAATGTGTCGCGAATATCAGGAGAAAAATCACTTCATGAAAAAGGTTGCAAAGACCTCAACGGAATGTGTACGTCAATTTCGTGCACGCCAAAAGGCATTACAGTGTACATAGAAGCAGAGTACTTCTATGTACACGGTGAACTGCACATTATATACACTATATGACTCGTGTCAGTCGTCGAAATAGAAAACATGAAGTCGGAATAACAAAATGTTAAAAAAAACTTTGAGACATTTTGTTTGTTGTTTTGTATCATGATTCATGATGAATAAACCTCCCAATTATCCCACTCCTGATACTGCATTTGTCTCATTCTCTCGCTGCTTAGATTCCGGAAAGTTTCACTACTACTGCGTGTAAACTGCACACAATTTTTTTTATTAAATATTATATTATTAAAATATGTTTGTTATATTATGTGAGTCACTATATTTTACTCTCTAAAGTACGTATCTCATTGTTTTATATATCTCTAGTATAATGTAGTTTAGGTAGTTTTCATGATTTAAGGTTTCTACTCGGATATAGATTTTTTGTATCGAAGCATATGGTTCGATACACGTCTTCCGATGTTTGCTATTGTCAACTGTAAGTGAATCTGACGGCAATAAAAGATGTCACATTTAAAACTTTTACAGTTCTCAATATAAATAGATGAATAAATGTTTACTTTACTTAGTTAATACTTAACAGTAAACGACGTAGTGTAGGGCTTTTGTAAATTTTTAAGTGAGATATTTCTCGTAAAGTAAAAGATGGTAAATCCACAGTGATGTAATCCATTTGAATTGGAAAATCATAAAAATACAGTGATAAATATTCGTATAAGAACAAGTAAGCTCGTTCAAAAATTTATGATTAGGACAAACATTATGTCCACTATTAAAACTAAAAGTATACTGTATTGTCACCCTATGCTCGAATATTATAGTAGTGTTGCTTTCGCAAATCCGCTTAGCTTAGCTAAGAAATGTGAAAGCAACAACTTTTGGATTTAATTTTTTAATGCGTTTTAATTTTTCTGTGTTGGTTCATTTTCTTAATATTTATTTTATTTTTTTTTATTTTAAGAAATAGAATAAACTAGCTGAGTTATCCGGCGTTGCACGGGATGTATATAAGCATGAGTTTTATTTTCGAATATTTTGTAGAAAATGTCTGGATAGCTCAGTAGTTCCGGAGACGTAAGCTAGAAGAGGTTCAGGTGGATCATTCAGAGGAGGCAAATTCACTTTTCCATTTGAACAACACATTCCAGGCGATTCATTGTGAAACTTTAAAGCATGACAATACAAAGAAATGTTTTCCATTTGCCCAATTGAAACATTGTAATCATAGTCTTTCTCGTAATTGAATGCTGCTAACTTTAAATCACCTCTAAAAGTTTCTATTAATCGTCCATATCGTAGCTGATCGACTTCCGGCCGGGCCTCACGATGTTCAATGGTTTCAGTAGCTCTAGAAGAAGACATCCTGCTTCGAACGTTTGCAAGTCGTGTTTCACACTGTTTGCTTGATTCAGCCTCCATTGCGGCTCTAATCTTCTTCGACTTTGCAGTTACCTGCTCAATTGATCTTTTTTCGGTGGCATTTTTAAGCAAAAATGAAACGTGTAGCTAATTCATCAGGAATAACGGGCATTCGAAACAGAAATTAGTATTAATTTATCAAAACGATTATAATGTTCCCTTCGATACGTTTCACCGCGAACTGTGTTTGAAAATGTCTTTACGGAATTTTTTTTAAGCAAAATCAAATGTTATCTACAATCAAAAAGTAAACATAGATTAACACGTTTATAAACTGAAAACTTAAATCTAATAAGAATGTATATTCACTTGAAATAATATTTAATACGTGGAAAATAATCACCTACAATTATTTTATTGTAATATACCTAACTAATCGAGAACAACGGCATCCGAAATACAAATTAATATTAATTTATTCAAAACAATTAAAACTACGTCCACTTCGATACGTTTTACCGCGAACTGTGACATTTCGAAAAACAAAAGAAGTTTTTTCAAACTAAGGCAATTTTACACGTACAATAATTTGAATATCCAAGGACGTTTCTTGTAGAAGAAACTATTTTCAAATATAAAACGCTAGTACTTTTCAAAGTAAATTAGTTTATACGTACAATATTTTTAGTACCTTTCCTAGAATTGATTTTATGAAACAATCATTGATTATTTAAGTAATAAACTAAATAAAGTAATAAACTATTGGCGTTTAGTATGAAACTACTATTTTCATTAAAAGCCGCCGGTTGCAATAGTGGATTAAAATATAATGTTAACTATTTCTGAGGTTATGTGGAAATTAGAACTCGCTGACTATGGTACATTTCAAAACAGGATATGATAAATAGGATTTCACTATACAGTACATGTCAAACCAGTAAAAATGGAGTATTAGTATGGATAATATAAGTGTTCAGAGATTTGTCTTCAGTTAAAGTGATGAAAGATTGTCTTAAATTTAAATTAATAAAATTAATTTGAATAATTAAATCAATTATAGATTTGTGTATAACAATCGCACGCTAAATATCCTTTTTGGTGTCTAAATTTGTGCCTAAGGCGCTAATTCGGAACATTTAAATAATTGTATCTATACTTATAAAAATGAATTCTTGATCCAGGGTAGACTTCCGTATTCTAGCATGTCACTAATTTCATATAACCTCTTTCCTAAAGTCATTCCCATCAAAAAATCTTAAAAAATTGAAATTTGAGAAAAAATTTGTACCACAGCCCCTAGACCCCGGGGTCCAGCCCATTCAAAGGTATTGTGTGCTTGGTCCTGAACATGCAACATGCACATGGTATAAATTTCATGGCGATCGGTAAAGCTGCTAAGGCGTTATTTCAGAACAATCAAATAATTGTATCTTTACAGCTAAAAATGAATTTTTGATCCAGAGGCCGACCCCCCGATTTCGAACATGTCTCTTATTTCATATAACCCCTTTCCAAAACTCATTCTCGTAAAAAAATTTAAATTTTTGCAAAAAATTGTACCATGGCCCCTAGACTCCGGGGTCCAGCCCCTTTCACAATATCGTAAGATTGGTCCTGAACATGAAACATTTGCATGGTAAACGTTTCATGGCGATCGGTTGAGCGACTGAGAAGTCATTTTGGAATAATCAAATATTTGTGTCAATACATGTAAAAATTAATTTTTGATCCAAGGCTGGGCCCCTCGGATTCAAATATGTCAGTAATTTCATATAACCAGCCCCATAAACACATTTTCGTGAAAAAATTTAAAGAAAATTATAATTTTAGGAAAAATTTGTACCGCAGCCCCCAGGCCCCGGAGTCCAGTCCCTTTCAAAATGTCGCAAGATTTGTCTTGAACATGCAACATTTTCATGGTAAACATTTCATGGCGATCGGTTGAGCGACTGAGAAGTCATTTTGGAATAATCAAATATTTGTATCTATACATGTAAAAATTAATTTTTAATCAAGGGCTGGGCCCCTCGGATTCGAAAATGTCAGTAGTTTCATATAACCAGCCCCATAAACTCATTTTCGTGGAAAAATTTAAAGAAAATTATAATTTTCGGAAAAATTTGTACCGCAGCCCCTAGACCCCGGGGTCCAGCCCCTTCCAAAATATCGTAAGGTTGGTTCTGGATATGCAACTTGTACATGGTAAAAATTTCATGGCGATCGCTTGAACGGTGTTGGAGTGTAACGGTAACATATATATTTATATATAAATATACAAACATTCAGTTAGATTAAATTCGGTATTTTGCTATCAAATAACAAATGCTAAATTATTATTCAATATAAATTTTTCTAGAAAAAATAACACCTTGCGGTAAACACCATAACCATAAAATGATTTTATTTCCCCTAATCCTACAAATTTTTTTCTTAACATTCTAAAACAATCGGCTTAAATACAATGCAATTGTTGTTGTAATCTTTTGAAAGCAACACAGCTTATGTTCGTAAAGAGGGATCGACTAACGGTACTGTGTTGGAAGAAAGAAAAATCATATAATAAAATTTAGAGTAATTTAGTTAAACATTCGTAAAAGAACAGCTGACAAAAACGTGTTTTTACGCACTTAATAAATATATACAGTGAGTGGATTTGAAATTCGGACAAAGAGCTTGTTGGATTTTATTGTGAAAAAACATATACATAAATAAATTTTTATTCCAATTTTTATTCATAGTATAATTCATTAATACAACAGGTACACAATTCATTAATTAATTAAATTAAATTATCCTTAAAATTTTATAAATTCAGTAATTAATTGTTACAGTTTTAAATTTACGCCGATTAAATATTCGGACAATATCAGGTACAAATTTATCGTTTGTCCATACTTCACATTTAATATTTCGTTGGATAACCTTTTTGCTTCAGTACAGCTTGTAGTCTTCTCGGCATTGAGTTTACTAAGTTTTATGTAAAACTCGGTTCAATTTTCCTCCATTCTTCTTGTAGAATAAGCTTGAGCTGGTTTTTACTTCGAATGTTTTGTTTTCGCACTCTTCTGTCGAGCTCCTCCCACAAATTTTCGATCGGATTAATATCCGGTGATTGGGGTGGTGTCTCTAATACTTTGGGGCAGTTGTATAATAAATAGGACTTTACAACGTGGGCTTTATGTTTGGGATCGTTGTCCTGGTAAAAAATAAATCGATCAGATATTCCCAATTTTTCAGTACTCTGCTTCAGATTATTACGTAAAATTTCTAAGTAGACATTTTTATCCATGATTCCATCAATAAATACTAGATTTCCCACTCCACTTGAAGCCATACAACTCCAAACTAAAACGGAACCACTCCCAAATTTTACTGACGATTTAATATTTTTTATGTTTAATTCTTCATTGGATTTCCTCCACACTTTTCCCTTTCCATCACAACCAAAAACATTGTACTTACTTTCATCAGTAAATAATACTGTATTCCAAAATGTTTCAGTCTTATTCAAATACAATTTGCAGAAATCCATACGTTTTTTCCTATTAACATCGTTAATATATGGTTTCTTTCTTGGTGTTCGACCATGGTATCCATTATTTCTATTTATATTTCTAACAGTATCTACAGATACAGATTTTTTATACAACTCGTTCAGCTTAGTGGTCAATTTAGGTGCACTAATTTTCGGATTTTCCCGTACTTGACTTATTATCCATCGTTCTTCATTACGATTTAACAGCTTAGGCCGACCTTTCTGAGGTATTGAATCGATTCGATCTTCTGTTTTATACCTTTTAATAAAGTCATACACCGTGCTTTTACTTAAATTTAAGATATTTCCAATTTCCCGAATCGTTTTCTTTTTTTCGTATTGAAATATGACTAATTGTCTTTGTTCAAACGTCGTATTTTTGTTTTTTCTTCCCATTTTAGTTTTCGGCGATAATATTACTGCACAACTATCAGTTTCTAACTAAAAATTATTACACAGCTCATTGATGGAAATTTTTACCTAACGGGAAATAACAATTTTACGAAAAAACGTTTATGAGGTACGTTTTAGTTAAAAATTAGTACTTTGTCCGAATATTAAATCAACCCAAAAATGGGAAGAGTCTTGCGAATAAAAACATTTATATTTTTTAAGAAATCATTTTGGTTAAATATTGATTAGAATTGGGTTATTTATATTATAATTTGTCTTTTATATAAAAAAAAAATAAACATTTATTAGGGCTACATGTTCTTTGTCCGAATTTCAAATCCACTGACTGTATTTGTTTAAAATTTTTGATATTCGAACTTATTCAGTAAGTATATTACGATGCTTATAAAATGGAATTTTATTTAAAATATTATTTATTGTAATAATATTTAATTATAGTGGTGCCAAAGGGAAAGTTCTTAAATGAAGAAGAAAAAAATCTCCATCAGAATTTTTTTTAATCAAATTAAAGCAAAATTGGGCTTATCTGTTACAAAACAACATATTGCTCTTAACACTCGAACACCAAAAAATATTATATGGTCGAAATTGCCAAGTAAGACTAATTCTTCCTATAAACATATTGAAACGTGGCTACTGTTGGCCAAGCGACACAGGCATGGGAAAAATAAATGGCTAAAAGTGATTTTCTCGGATGAGAAAAAAATCAACCAAGACGGCCCAAGCCAGTACTCTTCCTACTGGCACGATATCCATGATGAAAATATATTACAGTCTAAAAGAAATTTCGGTGGAGGTACAGTAATTGTGTGGAGCTTTTCACTATGGCGGGAAGCTACCAATTTGCTTTATTAGCCCCCGAACGAATTCAGACATGTACAATGATTTGTTAGAAAACGATTTGATAACTTTTCTTAAGGAATACAACGACAATGATTTGATTTTTAACGAAATAATGCTTTCATCCATGCATCAAAGCAATCAACGGAGTGGTTTTGTCAAAAGTAAATGAATGTTCTTGATTGGCCTGCATGTAGTCCCGGTTGTAATCGTTAGGGAATTTATGAGACATACTTGCGGCGAAGGTTTAAGCGAATGGTCGGTAATTTAAAACGGTCATCTACTGAAAGCACTGTATCAAGTGCTGTTCGGGCGAAATTGAGGCAGAAACTTCAAAAAAATATCAAATTCAATGTCAGAGCGCATATTTAAAGTCATTAAACAACAAAATTTGCCATACGAAATATTAATTCAAAATTTTCTTTGTTATTATGTAGATTTTTTTGAAAAATTTGAAGTGTTCTTATACGAATATTTAAACAATTTGGAGTATTTTTTTAAACTGAATTAATATTAGAAGTATCTTAATTTTTTGCTTTGTTGAAATACCAATGAAATTTAGCGTAATTCTGTACTGTTTACGAAATAAACAATTTTATTTAAAACAAATCATACGTATCTGATTATTTTATTATTTAATAAAAAATCAATTGTTGTTCTGATACGAATATTTATCACTGTATAAGACAACAATCCGTTCCAGAGCCGTTAGCGAAGCATTAGCTGAAAAAGCCAAAAAGTATTTAAACCGCGATTTATCCAAACAGAGAATTTGTGGAAAATGCAGCATAAAATTATACAAATTAAACGATGTGCCAATTATACCAAACCCAGCTTTCGAATTTGCAAGTCAACTTCCATCATCATCTGGGTCTTCTTCAAATCAAGCGGAGTCGAAATCACTGCCACCAACGAAAATGTTCCGAGAAGGTTATATGGAAGAGTTCTCTGAAATATGTATACGATTGGGTGGATCACCAGTAAATAAACACAGGCTCATTGAACCAGGTTATAACAAAAAAAAAACTAGAAAAAGTAGTAAAACAAACTTATGAAAATGTGCAACGCATACAGGTTCCAAAGGAAAGGGGGTGCTTCAGGTTTGAAGCATACAACCAGCAAGGGACATCATACGCAAATCGAATGTTCCTCCTAACTTTGTTACCAGAGAATTGCTCAGTGGCTAAAATTATGGATACATATAATACTTCGAAATATATGATATAATAGAGGAATTCTACAGAAGTATGGACATCAGTCAAGATACGCATGATACTGTAGCAATGTACACTTTTCAAACGAAGTTTATAAAATTTGTACAAGCAAATGGGGCTGAATATCCAAATCCGAGGAAATTATATTATTTTTCTGATAGAGCTGTATCCCAAATCAAAAATAAGAAAAATTTTGTAAACATCAACTATCACACGGCGGATTTTGGCGTTGACTGCAAATGAACTTTGTTCCTAGCCATGGAGAGGGGCCATCAGATGGTATAGGAGGCACCATTAAGAGAACCGCTAGACTAGCATCATTGAAAACTGTTGACAACAGTCTTTTCAATAACCCAGAAGAATTTTTTAAATGGTGTAAATTTAGAAGTAACAGCAAGTCCATGCACTATGACTATGTATCTAAATTGGAATACACATCAACTAAAAAGTTACTAAATAAGAGATTTCGGAATATTAGCACAGTTAAACATACTATTTAACCATTATTAATACTAAAATGTTTTCCAATTCAATAATAAATAAAAGTTGTTTATGAGGGAAAATTCTTTCTGTAATATTTAAATGTGTTTCTTAATTTGTGCTTGTTGACTCATTTCAAGTATTGTATTATTGTGTTTTAAAATCATCCAGGGAGTCCAGGACCGAGAAATTCTCTTTTCTTCTAACTTTAAACAAACTTGTAATATATAATAAAACTGAACACAAAAATAACGTTTTAATTTTTAAAATCCTCTGATGCTCAAATTATGCAACATAAAGTTTTGCTTTTAGACTCATTTGAAGCTCTACTTAATTGTGATCAAAGTTACTCCTAGGAATAGCATATATATCGCCCTTTTCCCTAACTTTGATTCACATTCCCAACGAAAAAATGAAAATTTTGTAATTTTTCAACTTTAAAGTCCTGTAGCAGCCAAACTAGATGCAGTGCAAATAAACCTGTAAAACTGTATAAATAGTATTAAGATGTTGGTAGCTGTGCCCTCTAGCGGTAAAAAAGCCGTGCGCACATATATCTTGCTATAACTTCAAAAATAACGGTACTTTGATTTTTTTTTTTTATTTATTTGTTAACTATAAATATTCACCTTTCTAACGTAGTAAAACCGAAAACCATATCTTTTACAGAAAGGGAAATACAATATTTTATGTATAGACACAATATTAAAAATGCGAAAGATGTCAAAATCGAATGTCAAATGTCAAAATAAATTTCGAATGTCAAAATAAAAAATAAAAATACAGTGTCTTCTTTTTTTATCCGAGTAAAAATAAAAAAGAACAAAAATTTAAATTTAAGAAGGTCATTTTGGGCGGTTCCCTGAAATATATAATGGAATGACCCACATACTTAACAATTCTCTAGAGTCTGCTAGTACGGTTAAACCTAGAATGATAAAAAAGAAATGAAAGAAAAAAATGATAATATTCAGGAATTAGTCTTCAGAAATTAAAATACGATTCAACGTCATAAAGACCAAAAAATAATCTCATTGTTATACAAATGCTCTAGACTGTGGTGTTATCTTAATTTATTGGCTCGTGCTGTGGGTAAAATCAATATAAACTCACAAATAAATACAACGAAGGAATAAAAATAAAACACCTCAATAAAAATACGAAATAATCTAACGCTACACACCGAGCTCTATATCATCAAATAAAAAATACGGAGGGTAAAATTCAGTGCTACAAAAAAGGAAAATTTTCTTAGAAGGTAATAGAGGTGGTGAACAGTACCAAAAAAAAATCGTTATCATTCGGTTGAGGTAAGCGGAGCAACATTTATTTATTTCTGTTTAATTTTGACACATAAATTTTATATACTCGTATTTAAGATGAAAACTGATGTACATATACCTTTATATAATCTTTTCATACCGAGAAGACAGGTACCACAAACGGAAAGATGTATAGATGTATAGGATCCGCATACACGGAGGAGGGTGGCGCAAAAGAAAAACGATTTTCTTAAAATATTTTTTATTTTTTGTTCGTCTTTTGTGCTAAAAAGAAAAGTATATGATTTATTATTAATATTCCATTTTCATTCAGCATTTATGTTGATAAAACATATTTCTAATGCACATCGTTCGAGAAAGAAAAACTGTTGACAGTGCTGCTGCATATGATTATTTTAGTACTTTTTTATAATTATTTTGTGTACGTTATTGTACCATGCCTGCACCATCATCATATACGTACACATAAGAGCATAAAAGGGGAGCTGACAATTACAATGGGTTTTTTTTATACAGAGAAACGTATACGTTACACATTACCTAAGGTGCTTATGCATACATATAACAGGGTATAAAATAAATATGATGAATTTGTTTGTCTTATAAGACATATTAATTATAAGTTTTATGAATATTTTAGGTACGTAAAATAAAAAATGGCATAAATTACCTCTGTGTAGAAGCGGATAGTTTTTTTTATGCAATATCTTACCAAGAATAAATTCAGTATTTCAAATTCAAATCATCTTGGTAACAAAATATTCATCGCGCAATAATTTTATTTTTTGTCTATTAAATTTTTTATGTACTAACTATGTATATATCGCAAACGTGATTAGATTTAAGTTAAGATGGATTTCTTGAAATTAAAAACAGCCTTGAAATAGTTTTTAGTTTTGTTTTCAATCGCGGTACAATTTTTTTTCTTGTATTAACATTCAATACAACATTTTCGGACAATTTGTAATATTTAACAAAATGGTAATTAGCTTCCTATATCGATTTTATCGCAAAAACGCCCACACATCATTTATCATACGCAGCTAAGCGAAATAATTAAACATAACGTATATTAGATGTGGCGTAATTTAAAATCTTATCTACCTGTTGAAACTCAATACCTTGTCTACTTGTACATAGTGTGTAGCCCTTTTATTAATTTTTATATTATGTACGAACGAAGTTAAAAATATGGCGAAAGTAAAATATTTCGCTTTTTAGATTATTTTAATTAAAATCTTGAAAAGGGGATAGCATTCAATTAATTTAAGTTACAAGAATATAAAACTCATTTTACAGATTTGACCCGGGTGATAAAAGGATAAGATTTATCCTGTATATATTTTCGATCCTTTGCAGCATCTTTTTAGGTATAAAGCTTTATATTTTAGTAAAAGATTGTTTGTTTTGTGTCGTTTATGCTCTAGAGAAGGATGGTCTATGTCAAGTAATAATTGTTGGTACGACTGGATCATTAACAAGTTTTAATTGATTTTGAAAATAATTTTACATGAATCACTTGTAATTGAAAAATTATACGAAAGATAAATCGATAAAATAATAAGATAAGATTTGATAATGTAAGTGATTAGTCCTTAAGATAAACAGAGTTAAGTTATTGGATTTAAAATGATTTACTCACATACCAAATTAGACAAAATGATTTTTCTTATACGTACAGTATTCGACCTATTAGTAATTGGTGGACCAACCCTAAACGTACAGTTTCAAAAAATGGAGAAATATATACTTTACGGTTTCATTGTAACTAGCGGGTCTGTGACTGAATAATCAGTCACGTGTTACATTTTATTATATTTTTGATTAAGAAGATTTATTAAGATGTAAATATGATGCACTTTTATTAAAATAAAGTAAATTCATATACGCTATTAAATATTTAATAAGAAATGTACAAAAGGATAATAAAATATGAATTTATATGCGTAGAATCTCTACAAAACAACATTCTTTGTTGTGATGCGCCCGTCCCGATCAGCTGATTGATCGCTTGTCTCAACCATAAACACCTTGAGTCTGTCAAATGAGCGGCATCGTGAAAAGGCCACATACAGTGTGTAAATACGGAGGCCGGAAAGTACACTTCTACCTTTTTCAAGCTTTGGCCCTAACTCTTGTTGATGGTTATTGCGAACGCGAGCTGGACGAGAAATTGGAGGCGAGACATTTTATATGAGAAGGTGCCTTCCGAGGGTTAGAACTTTATGCGTGGCAAGAGAACGCGGCCGCCTTTTGAGAAACCAGTAAGCAAATCACATTCCAGACTGTAACGGTTTATTTTTGCGACTCGCATGCTTGTTCCATTGATAAGATCTTTGCTAGTGTTTAAATTCCTCATCAAAAGAACGAACTCGTTTACCTTTAGCGGGATGGCTTGGCGCGGAAGTCCGGATCCTCTCTTGTTGAGAACCTCGACATGTTGGCTGAGTTCCTCATTCATGTCGTCACTCTCAACTTTATCAACACTAAGTTTGACTTCTTGTCCGCCAGACAGGAGGTCAAGCACCTGCTGATTGATTAGCGCACAATGATCATTCTTGGGTGCAAGGGTGGTACGCTCCTCTATGGTGCCTTCGGCTAGTGTTGTGTTGATGTCACCATACACGAAATCGATTACACGTCTGTCTTTGATTATGAGCGCGGCCCCTGGCATGATGCTGGCCTCATCTATCATGATGAGTCGCGCGCTTTTCAACTTGGTAGCGTGAGAGGAGTTTGGCTTCATTGATGAACTGGCAGTTTGAAAATGTTGGAAATATTGGAACCGGCAGTTTGAAAATGTTATATAGCGTACGTCCACCTCCCATCAAGCTCGTGGCGAATCCTGTGAAGACGGAGCAAATGGACTCCAAGCCACGCCCCTTGGCAAATGCAATGAGTGATTGCAATACAAATGTCTTACCACACCCGTCGGGAGCGTCAACGTAAAAGACCTTTCTGACAGGTCTTCATTTGCACTCGCATACATGTTGTCGAAACGCGCCATTTCCAAATATTAAAATCTCAAGAAGGAAAAGCACACAATTGCCGTAGCGCGCAACTTTAATCTAAATATTTAATAAGAAATGTACAAAAGGACCGCTGTAATTGTGTGTTATTTTCATTTGTATATGAACAATTGTGACGTACTAAACTAATGTACTTATGTAGATTATATAGTCGATAGTCGATTAACCACCACCCAAAAAGCAGAAACACGTCACGCTAGTTCAAGCATGAGCTTTAATTAAGAGCTTAATAAATTATCCAGTTACGAAATATACTGGGACACAAATCAACCGCATATCGGGACGAAACTTCCCACTTAACCTTTCGCATAAATTAAGAGATCCAATGACTTTTACCTGAAATCGGACGAAAATGATTATTCCAAACTTTCCATAGATATTCACGTCGATTATAGAATCCGCGGGAGCGAATCGATTGCGGATTGAAAACTGCATATAAAAAAAAATATGAAACAAAATTTTAAATCAAAGTATCTTTGAAATTCCTATGGATTTTGATTCAATTAGTAAAGTAAAATTTGTTTTAGATCCGCAAATATTTTATTGCGTTTGAGCATAGAATCATAAAAAATGATTTGTGGGGAAATTAATACAAATTTTTCAGGCTACTTTGATTTATAGCAATTGTTTAAAAAAATTTTATATGCAGTTTTCAATCCGCAATCGATTCGCTCCCGCGGATTCTATAATCGACGTGATTATGTTTGTGTAAGTACTATGGTCAATCTTCACTCGCAAAATTTTGTCATGATGATAGAGTGCCATGACAAAATTGTATTTTTACACTGACAGAACACCAAAATGTTTGTATGTATGTAAAATTATTTTATGTTTTCTGTTTTGTTCTGTATTGTCACGGTGTAATGACGGTTCAATACAAACATATTTTGTCATGACATTCTGGCGTCGTGATGAATTTATTAGATGCACAGTATAGGAAAAATGTTTCTTGGCGTTAACACCTATTTCCCGTGCACGTACTTTAATAAAACATATATTCTGCACATCTATGAAAAAATACCTTTCACCTGATATATGTTTCATTAAGATACGCGCACGGGAAATAGGTTAAAAAGGGAGCACAAACTAAAAATTAAGCGTATTAATATATAAGATATAGTAACTGCAAGAACTATAGTTGAAGCAAGTTGGAATTTCGTAAGTTGCGATATTCGACAAAGAAATGACTACTCTTTTGTGATCAGCTGACTTCAAACAACATAACTCTATTTGTGGCACAAACTTTGCAGCTCAATTATGCAAAGAATTTTTACGCTTAAATTTTTTGACCTCATCTCTGATCGTTGTTGTTGTAGGTTAAATTTCTATTGATGATTTCTGTTCATCAGAAAAAACACTCAATTATGAAAAAACAATCAAAAATGTAACCCCCATAATAATATTTGAAAAATTTTAATACACGCAAACATTTCAACACTAAAAAGAAATAAAATAATTTTTGCGCATAGTTTTGAGTGAAAGTTATGAAATGAAATTCTTTAAAACAAAACACACTATGAATCGCACAGAGGTGACCAAAGAGGTTCTGAATTAGTAGTTTATGTAAGGAACACTCCTACTTAACTACATGCTCGGAAATCTCTGAAAGTTTTGTTAATCGAGAGAGAATATCATTGAGTGTAGTTAAAAAATTCATAAACATTTCAAATTATGTAACTCGGTCCCTTTTACGGATCGCATAGAGGTGATCGAAACCGTTCTGAATTAATCTTTAAAGTGAGAACCCAATCTTTCTCAGTCACATGCTCAGGGGGCCTATTATGAAATATTTTCGATTTCGTAAAATTCGATCCGCCGCGAAAATTCGTAATATGATTTTTTTTTCCTTTTGTAAAATTCGAAAATCGTATATAATCCGCCCTGTTATGAACCAAAATAAAAAACGAAATCGAGTTTTACTAAAAACAAATGCCAAAATTCAGCTGCTGTGTTATTGTAGGTCATTTACTAATCATCGCCAAATTGACGTTTTAATATCTTTTATAGAAATTTTTTTTGGCATAACATAGCCAAGATTTTTTAAATGCGTCTCAATATACAGAGACCACAACATTTAAATTTCACCTGAAAAACCATGCATTCCACAACCATTATCCTCTTTGGTTGTTTATCACAATTATACCATTTCATGATGCAGACAAACTACTTCAATTATGTAATTGTGAAAGCAATTTTAATCCGGGAATTCACAGTTTAGAATATTTTGGTCATGACTATGTTGTCTATAGATGTGATCGCTCATCTGAAACAAGCTCTAAGAAATCGGGCGGCGGCGTTTTAATTGTGGAGCATTCTCAACCAGAGAGTCCTGCTGTTAAGTTATGCCCATAAAGAATGGAACATATTTTCGTGAATATTAAAATCAACCAACGTTATTTGTTCATGTACACGCAGCGTCCATACCGCTCTTTTCAAACACGAATAAGTTTGAGCCTTAATTTTATTAATGAAATCATTTAGTACATCAAATTCATCATGCTGTATAAGCCAGCGAAAAGTTGACAGCGAAAAATAAGAGACCACACTACTCGGTGCCAGCACTATCACAAAAGAGACAAAAAAGTTTTCCTTAAATTAACAAATTGATTGACCTCCGAAAAAAATAAATTCGATATTTGGACTTTTACAATCTTCCAACTTTCTCCATCATTTCTTAACGAATTATGATGAAATTTGGTTAGTAGTATTGCTTAGGGATTTTTAAGTGGGTTTTGGAAAAAAATCTAGGAGTTCATACTGGATTTAACTTAGCGATTTCATTACCAATCGTTATGAAATTTAGTTTATACATAGGTTTTGGATTGAACACAAATTTTAGATGAAGCTATGGCCAATCCTTCACGATTAAAATGGACAGTATGACCTTAGCTAATAAGGAAAACAACCGTACGTATTAGATACTTTTGAGAATTTTTGGGATATTATAGCTGCCGTGCATTGTAAACATCTTATCTTATCTTGCATCTCTAAACATGTTAAGTTGGTGGTTCCACTTTTTGCTAAAGTTATCGAAATTGAATATTATTTGGGACATAAATGCATTCGGAACATACAATCGTGGTCAGAAAATTAGGGGAAGTACCTGTAACAATCGATATGGAGCACTTAACCTGCTACACATTTTAACGAAAAAAGTAGACTCAAAAAGTGTACACAAATTATCAAAAAGTGTAGCTGCAAACGAAAAAAAGTTTGGAATTCGAAATACTTACTCTCTCTCTCTCTCTCTCTCTGACATTATAACCCATCAAGGGATTTGGCTGCCTCAAATGAGATTTCATAATCATATTTTCATTTCGGATAATGAGTGATTAATTCATGGATCCTAAACCAGGCGTGAATTTTTTCCTTGTCACCAACGAGAATCGAATCCAGGATCTCCGGTCACTGGAGCAAGCATGCTGACCACTTTGCCACTTTTTGCATGTTTCTTAATTTTCATACAATTTTATGTAAATATTAAAATTGACGAATAATTTTCTGAAGATGCCAATTAGGTGACATACAAAATAAATGCATCAAAATTAAAAACAGAAGCTGGATACAGTGTTTTAATACAAAAACAAAAACACAACATCAAAAAAAAAATTTAAATTCTTTTTAATTCAGAAAATCTTCAGAACCACAAGTACCGAGAGTGGAATTTAGTGTGCTCCACTTGTAATGGTGTCTGGAGTTTGTAAAAAAACTTCCAGACAATTTGCTTGTTGTGATTGGCAATATGGCTCTACTTGGGCCAAATTCACCTAATTTTTAATAATTTAATATTTAAAATTTTTGCAAAAAAATTTCAAGACTATTTGTATGTTGTGATATCCCTTTTTTACAAAAAAAAAAAAAAAAAAAAATGTTGGCTCAGTTTAAGTCCAAAAAACACAAATGTGTGACTAAAAAAACATAGTATGTAATGGCATTTTTGATATATATTTTGATTGATTTGAAGTACAACCAACACAATTGTGTGTATAGTTATAGTGTTTTTTTCCAGTCGAAAATAAGTTAGAAAGGAATGCGCAAATGTGTAAGTTGGTTCAAAACACATACAAAATAAATGTTTGACATTATTCAGGCAGGAATAGGGATATGCATATGGCCCTATACGTGGAAGCGTCTTCGGCCAAATTCACTTAATTTTTTAATAATTCAAAAAATCATCGCAACAATGAGTAGTGTGGAATTTAGTGTTTTCAACTTGGCTTGGTGTCTTAAATTTGTACAAAAAATTTCAAAACATACATGTTGTGATTTGCAATATGACCCTAGAGGACAATCTTCACGGTAGGTGAGCTCGACTCCATTAAATAAACGGAATATGAGAGATCGATTGATTTATTTTTATAGATTTGCACAATTTAAACTGCTACAAAAGTAAGCTATATCATTTGTTGCTGAATTTATTTGTAT